>CM060940.1:629648668-630898668 GCA_030765085.1 Allium cepa | reverse complement strand
TATGAAGTTAAAAAACTTATATTAACTTTTGGTTTACCTTATTAGAAAATAGATATATTTTTAAATGGCTGCATATTGTTTTGAAAGAGGACACCACTCTTAGGAAATATAGAATATATAATGAGGAAAGGTACAAACTAAGAAAAAAGAAGGGAAATGAAGTTTCATACAAACGTATGTATTATCTGCCTATCACTCCTAGGCTTCAAAGGTTATACGCATCTTCTGTAACTGCATCTCATATGAGATGACATAGTGTGAGAACAGAGGAAGAGAGTACGTTGACACATCTAGCCGATGGAGAAGCATAGAAGCATTTCGGTAAAACTTACCCCAATTTTGTAGCGGAGAGTCGTAATGTTAGACTTGGATTATGTACGGATGGTTTTTCATTATTTTCTCAATTTGGTGTTAAACATTCATCTTGGCCCATTATCATCACACATTACAATTTACGTCCGTGGACGTGTATGAAAACGCAATATATGTTTCTTACTGTTGTTGTTCATGGCACTGACGATCCGACACAGGGAATCGATGTTTATTTACAACCGTTGGTTGAGGAGTTAAAACATTGTGAAACAAAGGAGTAGAAACATACGACGTTTCAAAGAATTTTTCTTCTTCATACATTTGCTTCTTTGTTGTGGACTATAAGTGATTTTTCTGCCTATGCAATGCTTTCAGGATGGAGTACATCCAGTCATCTAGCATCTCCATATTGCATAGAAGAAACAAGGGCGTTTTCTTTCCCGAATGATAAGAAAATTTCATAGTTTGACTGTCATCGTTGTTTTCTCCATGTCAATCATCCCTTCATAGGAGACATGAAAAACTTTTTAGCTAATAGAGTAGAACCAAACAACCATCAACGATATAGTTAAGCGAAGACATATACAAACTTGTAAGGGACTATCCAAAGATATGTGAAACCGGAGTGCAAAGCGAAATTGTAGGCAAATTGACTATTCATAATTGATACAAAGAAAATATATTTTAGGAGTTGCCTTATTGAAAAGATCTTCTACTTCTTCATAATATTGATGCGATGCATAACAAGAAAAATGTCTTTGATAATGTTTTTAACATAATTTTGAATGTTAATGGGAAGACTAAGGACGATTTGAAACCAAGACGCGATATACAAGAATTATGCAAATGTTTCGAGCTTCATATGAAACCAAATGACAGTAAAAAATCCAAAGCATGTTATGAGTTAAATATAATCAAATTAAAGTTGTATTAAAATGGGTGGACGGATTAAGTTTTCTTGATGGGATTTCATCATTTATGTCATTACCATTTTTATTAGATAATGTGTTAAAATAAGTTAGATAATAATCACATAAATGATTTTTATGGCGTTTTAACACAAATTTTATAACCGACATATTTCTCACGACTCGCGGAGGAGGTGATTCTATTTAGATGCAATTTGTTTAGCAATGTTCTAGGTTCTGAAATTAATGTGCACAAGGATTATAATCTTATTGAAATAAAGCACATATCGCATTATCACAAGTACGATCCTTTTGTACTAGCCAAATAAGCATTGCAAGTTTATTACGCTCCTTATCCGTCTCTAAAAAGAGATAAAGCAGATTGGTCGGCAGTATTTAAAACAAAGGTAAGATTTACATTTGATGGAATGAATATTCCAGATGAAAAGCTTATCGGGCAGATCTTGAGTAAAGCAACGAAATAATAATTATAGACGATCTTACTGATTTTGGATATCTGAACGATGAATCAAACGTTTTGGTAGAAGCATTCGAGAATAAGGAGGAAAATTATATATAATATTAGACCGAATCTGAATTAGAACACGATGATGATTGATGTAATTGATGAGATTTTATTTGCTAGTTATGTAATTATGCAGTTGATGTAATTATGCAATTGATGTAATTATGTTGAATTCTTAATGTATTATGCAATTGATTTAATTGATATGATTTATTTTGATAGTTATGTAATTTGTGTCATTTATGAAACCGAATCTTCTTATCGTCATTTGCATCATTTATGTCATTACCATTTTTTTCATTTATTTAGCAATTATGTTAAAAATGCAATGTATTCTGCTTATCGTCGGAATATGAGACTTAATCTGAATCAGGTATATTTTGCACTTTATGTACTTTATATCATTTATGTTATTTAACAATAAAATATATTTCATTATCATGTTATTGTTCTCTTCTAAAATGATGTGTATGTGATAGGTATCATGTGGTTCAAAAGGAGGAGTTCTTCCCATTCTTCAGGAGGCGATGACAATAGTCCATCGCAACCGCCACAGCAACCCGTTGTGTCTTTAGTACCTAGAGTAAAGGGGTAAGTATTAAACTTTTTTCATCGTCTTATGAATTTTATGTACGATATACTAATCTATATCAAATTTAACACGGGGGGTTTAACCTACAGCCATGAGCTGTAGTTCTATCAGTTTTGAGAGAGTCGTACAAGAATAAGATGTTGGCTTGTTGGCCGAAGTGGAATAATATCTCTTCCCACATCCTAGAGTGTATTTGGAAGGATTTCATTGCAAGTATAATATTTTATTTTTCCATTTTTAATTTTTTTGTTACTTATTTATTATTTAATTTTTGGTTGCTTGTTAATCATGAAATGTAGGTCATAGTGGACAAACAATCAGATGACCTGAAACTGGTACGATATTACTGGATCTAGAAGATGAGGAAGAACTACTGGGATTCTATATCGGCAGTGAAGTATAAAGGGCAGAAGCCAAACTGGATGGGGATGAGTGTTTGGGAAGGGTGGCTAAACATTAGGATAGTGACGAGACGAAGGTAAATGTACTAAACTTTTATTAATTATTTGATTGATACGTAAATATCAAAAAATATTTAATAAGTAAATAATATATTAAATTTAAATATATAGGTAGAGTCAGAATGAAACTCTACAAATAGGCACAAAAATCCTGCCAGGAGTTGGTAAATTTATTAAATGTGATTTGTAAATAGTTATTACGCTATATAATTTTGAATGTACAATAACAGTACATAATAATCAATTTCAAAAAGCTGAGGCACATGATCCTGTCTTGGAGATAGATGTGTTTACCCATACTCATGCCGTCGAGCATGTAAATCTGAACGGGACAGTTTCATATACATGACACGACGATAAATCGAGAAAAAACCATGTAATCATATATTAGTTTATGTACTATTAGTAATTGTTTTACTTATTAAAGTATAATGAATTAAGATATCGCGCTATTAATTTTAATTGCATTTTTATTTGTTCATGCAGGCAAGGTTTATGGAACAACACCAGAAACTCTTGGAAGATACGGTCGAGAGAAGATGACGATGGATGAAGAGGATGTTATTATTGAGTAAGTCATGGATCCACTGCCACGGAACAAGCACCATGGCTTTGGCAATCAAGTGGTAATGAATAATATATTAAGATATAACAATTTAATAATCTTTAGTTCTAAAGAACTTCACATCGCTTTAGTTTCAGTAATAAATTTATAGATATAACAATTAACATGTTATGTTATAGCTTTGATAATAAGATTATAGAATAAATTAAATAAGTGTTGCAAGCTGGCAGACATACGAGAGCCAGCCAAACGGCCAGCGCTGATATCGATCTAGCAAGGATCGAAGAATTGAGAGCTAGGGTGACGCAGCTGGAAGAGCAAAACCGTAGTCAGGCTATCGAGATGACACAGCTGCTGGATCAGCGTATTGCTGAGTGCATGCAGTAGTATAGTGGCCGCTTTCCATCCTTAGCTGGTTCAGGAGGTTCTGGAGCTGATTGACCGTAGTGATAGGTATGGTTTTTTTTTTGTGTCATTGTTTAGTAAGTTTTGCTGATACATTGATTTGATGGAGTTGGATTTGAAATTGTGTATATTGTTTGATGATAGATTGAGTTGGTGGAGTTGGATCTAGATTTTTTTGTGTATTGTTTGATGATACATTTGGTGGTAGTAATTCTAACATTTGAGAGTTGATGGTGAGGAGTTGGTGAAGGATTGATGTATATATATTTTACAATTATAGTATGTAAATTATAGTAGCGAAGTTTGATTTGATTTTATATGAATTATGTTTGATTTATTTCTTTATGATATTTGATTATGTTTGCATAGCTTGATTTCATATTGAATATCTGAGCTTGATATATGTTTATTGAGTGGAATATATTGTGTTTATGGATTGTGGATGGAAGGCAAAAACTCAGCAGAAATGCTGAAAAACAGGTTTAGGCTTTCTAACGGCTCCCGATAGCAAAGTTCCGACGACTACCGATAGCTCCCGACGGATTTCGACAAACACCATGATGGTCCGCATGTTTTCCGACGGCCGTCTGAAGCTGGCGGACTGCTGTCTGTAGCCGTCGAAAAAGCTACAATGGGCAGTGTCGGGAGCCTTTGGAAAATTCTGTTCGCCGACGGATTATTTGTAATGGATTTTTCCGACGGTTTCCGACAGCCGCGAACGTATAAAAGCCATCGAAAATTGATTTGATTCTTGTATTAAAATTATACACACCCCTTAATCATACAGGACTTACTTTGTATGAGATCTAATGAACCGATGCATGAGTTACTTCAACTATCATATATCTTGAGCATCCATGCAAACTTTCCTCAAATCTAATAATCTCATTCTTCGACCTATATTGTGACGCCCACCTCTATACCCACGCTAGCCAAGGACTACTACGGGGTAATGCCGTCAACTAGCGCAGAGAATAAGGCTATTGAGGAGCGACCATCCGTGCAATTGCTTTAAGCGAGCACCGATATGTCAGATAGTACTACAAACATAAGTCCGACATACCGATACAAACCCAAAGCTACTACACAGTGGCTATAATGTCTTCGGAAACAAATATAGAAATAAGCATAACATAAGTCAGTCACATACATCCATATCACAAAGGCGGAAAAAGATATGAATATAACACATGAAAGTGTACATCAGAGTAGTGGTCAAACAAGATCCACAATATCACAAAAGAATGGTTACAAGTGCGAGACAAAAGAATATGTATACATCTAGGAGTCTATATCTCAAAGGTATACAACAAAAATAACTAATCTAAGTCGTTAACCAAAAGTCAGGGTGATAATCCCGAAGGTGAAGTCAAGCAGAAGCACCTGTAACATCTCGGTCTGACCCGAGTATTATTTAATAAGAAAATAATAAACGGATCAGTCTAGCTATAAATATCAGATAAAATGATATAGAATAAGAGATATGACATAAATATATAATAACCATAAAGCCATACTGTGATAAGTATGTAATTGAAAAAAAATCAACTAGGGATTAATCAATATCACGAGAATCTTCTCAAAGATCAAAAGGAATGTCATACTCCTTATTTACCAAATCACCGAACTATATATATTGACAAAAATATCGATGCCAATCACAAAAGTTAATGACACACAAATTCACTAATACACAAATATTGATAAAACATATAAATGTAAATCACGAAAATTGGTGAAACACAAATTCCAGAAATCATCAATGGAAATCCAGAAATCACAAAAAGGGGGAGGCCTATCACAAAACGGGAGCATGAAAACTCACCAACACGTGTATCACAAATGGGACGCTATCCCATGGTCGCTAACCATAGAGCCGGTGCAACGACGTAGTACAACGATATGCCCGAGGAACCTGAAACTCGAATAGTTCGGAACAACGACGTAGTACAACAGTACGCCCGAAGATCCAAACTCCATAAAAACGTGGGTCGCTAGCCCACAAAAATTAGGTCGAAACCCTAAGAAATAAATAGGTCGTTAGCCTATAATAAAAATGAGACGAAACTCAATAAAACGAGGTACTGTCCCCTACGTGGACAAAGAAACATAGCATATCGCTAGTCATAATCACAAAAATGATCATCATCGATCATCAAGAAGTGTCAATTACACTAAGCTAGTAAATATATGAGCTTAGCTTCATGTCCCATAACCACTAGCTTAACTTAAATATTTACGAGCAAATTGTAAGTCTCCACTCGAAAATTATCACAAGAAATTCAATCGAACACGTCCAAGAATTAACCTACGAAGTAAACGCAAGCGTTTCATACCACTTGTTTTACTAAGTCGTTTAACTAGATTTCTCATATGAGTGAGGTAAAGGTTTGTATATGCAAGTAGATTGAAAAACAGTTCAAGAGACGAGCTTTGTAATAAAATAGTGTTGAAATCGTTTTGATGAAAGAATTTTGATATTTACTACTAGTATTGAAAACCTTTATATTTTTAAAAGTGACAAATCACAAAAATGATTGTAGAAACAATCAATCACTAGAATTCACATACGAAGACGTGAATAAAAATCCAAAGAAATCGATACAGAATCCATCAAAATGGAAATACCCAAAAATTCCAAAAATAGAAGTTATCAAAGTCGACAAAGGTGATTACAACTAATCGAAGAAAAAGAATCGATTAACAATTGGAAAAACAAAGCAAAACGAGCATAAATAGGCAAACAGGGAAATAGGAGAATAGGAGTAGGTCAGTTGACCGGACTCCCTGAGTCAGCCGACCGAACCAGAAACAATAAGTTTCAGCTACAGCTTCGGTCGACCGGCCCAGGGGGTTCGGTCGGCTGAACCTGATACCTTGCATTTTTCCGCCCTATTAATTGAAGTGCAAACTCTCCCAATTCGCAACCGGTCGAGCATGGACGCTAAGGGATTACGCCCATCGGCTACCCGGTCCTATTGGTTCCTCGATGCATCACCAAAAACATGTTCAAACATCAAAGTTAGGATTTTAAAGATTTGAACCCAAAACACTAAAAATTTGAGATATTTACCAATTCAATCCAAACCAAAAGCAAATGCACATGAATAAGTGTTAGGAATTCATACCCAACGTTCAAAGATAGATATAAGCTTAGATGTGAGATAAATATCTCACCTTTTCACAAAATCAATGTAGGAGAGGCTTGAAAGCAAAGGAAGAATCAACCACACTTCAACACAACCCAAATGAGCTTGAACCTAAGCTCAAAAGAAGAACATTCCCAAAGTTAGGTTTAGGAATTTCTGAAAATTGAAAGGAGAATGAGTTGGAGAAGAAGAAGACGATGCTTACCAATAGCTTCTCTTTGGATTTAGAGCTAGAACTTGATTTGCAAATGAAAACTAGGGCTTGGAGTTTTAATTTCTCATTCTTCTCTCCATTGTTGCTAAAGCTTGAGTACTAGGAAATAGAAATGAAGTAATGAAGAGAAGAGGGGTGAAGCTTGGGTCTAATGGGCTGAAACAAAACCAAAGCCCTAAGTGAAAAAGTGGCAAAATTCCACTAACTCCAAACATATCAAAGTTTATACTTAAAAAGATCGCAAACGTCATTTTGAACTCAATGGAAGTAGTTTCGAGTCCTAATTTGACTGTTTGCAAAAAATAGCTTTTTCGGACAAAAATCCGACTAACGATGAAATATTTAAATAAAATATTTAAATACTCAATCGTAAAATATGCGGGCTGTTACAGATTTCCCTCCTTAAAGAAATTGCGTCCTCGCAATATTTAAGAAGAAAATATATAGAAACAACCATGAAAGCATATTCAACATAAAAGAAATTTGAAATAAAAAGTTCACCTCAAAGAGCACGAGAAAGTAAGTCCGGATGTGTTCGCTCGATGAATTCTCTAGATTCCCAAGAGCAATCCTTAGGATTTGAGGACCATTGAACTTTCACAAGCGGAACATCTTTATTTCGGAGGCGTTTGACCTCCGAAGCAATAATACGAATAGGCTGTTGCTCATAAGTTAAATTAGGCGAAACTTCAATTTCTTCCACAACACCGGGCTCAAGAATAGAATCGGAATCTCGAAGACATTTCCGTAATCGAGAAACATGAAACACGTTATGAATAACAGAAAACTGATCCGGTAATAAGAGGCGATAAGCCACAGAATCAATACGTTTGGTGATGGGAAATGGACTAATATACCGAGGCGCTAATTTTTCCGATCGACTGAAACGTACAACACCCTTCATAGTTGAAACACGAATAAACACAAGATCTCCCATAGAAAATTCTAATTTCCTTCTCCGGTTATCGGCATAGGATTTTTGTCTACTTTGGGCTTCTTTCATCCTATGACGAATAAGATCAATCTTCTCTATGGAATCATGAATAAAATCTGGATCTAAAACCAGCTTCTCACTGGCCTCAAGCCATCAAGAAGGAGATCGGCATGGCCTTCCGTAGAGTGCCTCGAAAGGAGCCATACTAATACTAGATTGGAAGCTATTATTGTAGGAAAATTCAACAAGGGAAATATGATTTTCCCAACTTCCACCAAAATCAAGAACACATGCACGAAGAAGATCTTCAAGAGTTTGATTCACAAGCTCGGTTTGTCCATCGGACTGAGGATGATAAGCGGTGCTAAAATTAAGCTTCGTTCCCAAAGCCTTTTGAAGACTCTTCCACAATCCACTAGTAAACAATGGGTCACGATCACAAACAATAGAAGTAGGAACTCCATGCAATTTAACAATTTCTTTGATAAAAAGTTTGGCCAAAAGAGGTACGGTTCGATTGGACCAAACGGGAATAAAATGGACGGATTTAGTAAGTCTGTCAACTATCACCCATAAGCTATCATGACCCGAACGAGAACGGGGAAGGTCATCTATAAAATCCATGGAAATTTGGTCCCACTTCTAAATTGGAATTTCTAAAGGTTGCAATAACCCACCGGGCCTTTGATGCTCGGCCTTAATAAGTTGGCAAGTCATGCAATGCTTAACGAAGTTAGCGATATCAAATTTCATTCCCTCCCAATAATAAAGTCGCTTCATATCCGCGTACATTTTACTACTATCGGGATGAATGGTAAATTTAGAACGATGAGAATATTCTAAAATGTCTTTACGAAGATCACTATATTTGGCACGATAAGTCTACCAAATTTTCGAATACCGCCACGAGTATCAATATCAAAATCTTTCAAAACTTCAATATCAATTTTATCTCTCAATCTTTGGCTAAGAAGTGCCAATTCGGGATCTAGCTTTTGAGCTTCAATAATGCGGTCAAAAAGAGAAGGATGAGCCTCAAGGCTACATAAAACAAGAGATGAACATAAATCGGAAATACGATCTCGAATCTCATGAGTGGATAGAATTCCGAGATCATTCCATTCAGATATCATCATAGAAATAACCGCTTGTTGCTTACGACTAAGTGCATCGGCAACACGATTTCCCTTTCCGGGAGTATAAAGAATATCAAGATCATAAGATGCAAGGAATTTGAGCCAACGATGTTGACGCAAATTAAGTTCTTTTTGAGAAAATAGATACTTCAAGGATTTATGATCGGTGTAAAGAATAAATTTTTCTCCCAAAAGATAATGACGCCAAATACGAAGGGCGAAAACAATAGCCGCGAGCTCTAAATCATGAGTCTCATATCTAGTCTCGGCTGGCTTCAATTGCCTAGAAGCATAAGCAATAACACGTTCTCTTTGCATAAGAACGGCACCCAAACCAACACGACTAGCATCGGTATAAACAATAAATCTTGGTTTCCTTCGGGAATCACAAGAATAGGAGCATCAGAAAGGAGTTCTTCTAATTTTTGAAAAGAAGCTTCACATTTGTCCGACCAAATGTATTTAACACGTTTCTTTGTCAAACTAGTAAGAGGCACAAAATTTTTGGAAAAGTCCTTTATGAAACGGCGGTAATAACCGGCCAATCCAAGGAAACTACGAATTTCTGTCACACTCTCCGGTCTCTTTCAATTTTGAATCGCTTCAATCTTTGAAGGATCCACGGAAATTCCGGATTCGGAAATAGTGTGACCGAGAAACTTCACACGAGATTGCCAAAATTGGCATTTAGAAAATTTTGCTTTTAATTGATTGCTCCTAAGAGTTTCCAACACAATCTGAAGATGTTTTTCATGCTCCTCCTCGGTTTTAGAATACACAAGAATACCATCAATAAAGATGAGAACAAACCGATCGAGGAAGTCTTTGAAAACTCGATTCATAAGGTCAACGAAATAAGCTGGATCATTCTTCAAACCAAACGGCATAACAAGCCATTCATAAGATCCATAACGAGTACGGAATGACGTCAAAGGAATGCTATCCTCTGCAATACGAATCTAATGAAAACCGGTAGCCAAGTACAATTGCGAAAAGACTCTAGCACCACTAAGTTGGTCAAATAAATCATCAATCCGCGGTAAAGGATATTTATTCTTGATAGTAAGATCATTAAGCTTGCGGTAGTCAACGCAAAGCCTAAGTGTACCATCAGAATTCTTAACAAAAATAGCCGGATCTCCTCACGGAGAGGAACTAGAACGAATAAATTGCTTAATCTCCAATTCAGATAATTGTTTGCGCATCTCCTCATTTTCTTTATTGGACATACGATAAGGAGGACGAGTGATAGGTTGAGCTCCAGGGATGAGATTAATTCTGAACTCAATTGCTCGCTTAGGTGGTAATCCTAAAACGGGCTCAAATATGTTGGAAAATTCACGAACAACGTGAATAAAAGAAATAATATCTTCCTCATCATCATTATCGTCATCGTGAGGATTTAAAGAATATAAAGATGCAACAAAGCTGGAATCCAAATCTTTAAGACCAATAGAAATCTGCTTAACAGATTGAGGATGTCGAAGATGAATAGTCCGTTCAGGACATAGGATTTGAGCTTCATAGTGGTTAAGCCAATCCATTCTAAAAATCATTCCAAAGCCTAAGTAGCGC
Organism: Allium cepa; assembly: GCA_030765085.1. Taxonomy (NCBI): domain Eukaryota; kingdom Viridiplantae; phylum Streptophyta; class Magnoliopsida; order Asparagales; family Amaryllidaceae; genus Allium; species Allium cepa. Next base: position 630,887,891 of record CM060940.1, on the reverse strand, counting down.
ATAACATGCAAATCGGCTTGGAAAGAAAAGTCACACAAAATAATCTCGACATCTTTACACAACAAACTGATTGTTGCGGATCCACCAACCGGATTCGCAATTCTCAAAGAAGTCATTAAACACATAACATCCAAGGAAAAAGTATCAACAAGTTCTTTTGAAATAAAAGAGTGGGACGCACCCGTATCAAAAAGAACTCGAATAGGATGATCACGAAATAAAATAATGCTATCAAGGATAGAATGAGAAATACCTTGACCACGAGAAGTATTACTAAGAGTTTGTACCACATTAAGTTTTCCCTCCTTCCTGTTTTGAAGTTTGGGACACGAAAATAAATAATGATCCAGGCTTTTGCAATAGCGACAAGTATGAGGCTTTGAACACTCGTTCCCATAATGGTCCTTAGAACCACAGTTGTAGCATCGCCCAACAATAGAGGTAGAAGTCTTAGTTGCCGGAGAGGCTTGCTTCCCTTTCTTATTGTTGGGATAAGGACCTCTGAACTTATTAGGCCTTTTTTTGTTGTTGAAGTTTGGTTTGGCACTCATGACTTCAACATCACTCTCTTTATCTGCCTCTTCAAGTCGAAGAGCGATATCAACAAGTTGATCAAAAGAAACTTCTAGCTTTAGAAGCAATGGCTTCTTGAGATTTTTATTCAAGCCATAGACGAATCTCTGATTTTTCTTCAATGGGGTATTAATGTATTCAACCTTGTATTTAGAGAGAGATTCAAAAGACGCGACATAATCTTCCACGAAGGATTCACCTTGAACAAGGCCTATGAAACGACGAGCCAATGACACCTTCTCAGCTTCTGGCACAAATTTTAATTCGAAGCGTTCCTGTAATTTCTCCCAAGTAAGATCCGCTTCATTTATTTCAGAAATCAGAAGCTCGTACCAGTCTAATGCTCTTTCTTGGAGCATATTAGAGGCCACCTGAATACGGTGAAGATTAATAAGATTCATGCGTGAAAAGATTCGATCGCATGATCTTAGTGTAACAACCCATAATTTTGTAAATATTTTAATTAAGTTTTACTTGAAAATATTGTTTTTTTTAAAAAAAGTAAAATTTTCAATAATTAAATTTTTAAGTTAACAAGTTGTGGGAAAAAAAACTTATTTTAATTTAAATTTAAGCCTTAATTAATGTAATATTTCTGTTATTGATTCAAATAGAAAGCATATGTAGTTTATTAATGTTTGCATGTGTTCATTATTTAAATCCAATCTTTTGGTTTTTGCATACTTTTGTTTAAAGTTAAAAAAAGGGGGGCTTCTTTATAAAAATAACTTGAATTTATTACAAAATATTACGATTCCTTTTATTTCCTTTTAGATTAACGTTAGACCTTAATTTATTGCTTAATATTAAAGAATTTACTAAGTTATAAATTTTAACATAAAGATGTTGTATTAAGTTTAAGACATTATTTACAATGATTTGTATATACATATGTGTGTGCGTTAATTTGACTTAAGATTTATAAGATGGACTTGTATGCAAAGTCATAACTTTTTAATCTTAAACCCTTTTAATTTGGAGATTAGGTTCAAAATTGTTGTCTTTAGTTTTAGGCCCATAAAATAGTGAAACTTAATTTTAACACATTTATATGTATAAGTCTATTATACATATACATATATACGTATACGTATATGTTTTTAATAATACTATGACCAATAAAGATATATATGAAGGAAACATCATCTTTGTACAAAATCTAATATTGCACTTACATAATTTACTGTAGAATATATTTGGACATAATTACATTCCATACATGAATAAATAGCTTGTTAATGACATTTAATTAAAATCAATTTGATTAGAGAAAGAATGAAAGGTTTCTCTCTCCATATACATAATTAAACTCTAGATTAATTACCTGTTCTTAGGGAAAGAAACGAAAGGTTGCCTTAATTCTTGCCTTTTTGTTTTCCTAACATTTGTTCCTTTCTAGCCATTCATTCCTTTAGTTTAGCCATATATTTTGCTTTATAATTCACGTACAAGTTTCTCTTTTTCTCATCTTCTTTATTTTCTCATTTCCTAAGAGAGAGAGAAACATTGCAAGCACTTTATTCTTCTATTTATAAAACCTTGGAATTTATTATAATATAAATTTTTAATTTGAGTAAATCATTTCCCAAAATTCTATAATAAAAATGAAAGTTTCTGAAAATTTTAACTTTGTTAAGGATAACTCTAATTGGAATTTTAAATAAAGAAATGGATTATCTACTTTCTTTAAAAATGTGTAATTAATTTTTGAATAATAAATTTCATTGGAAATGGTAAATAAATCAGAATAATGTAAACATGTTAAGGAGTAACTTTTAAGAATTCAGTGTATTAATAAATTGTTAAAATTTCGCAATTATAAGGGTACGATATTTAATGGAATAAATAACATATAAAATAGGAAAACGTATTAATTGAAAAACGTTACTTTTGTATTAATTTGGGGGTATTTTATTGCGTCGGTTTTGCGCATTTTAAAATTCATACCGCAATATCTATATGAATAATAAAAAAAATCAGTTAAAGAATTGCTCTAGCCAAAAGTTACACTTTCCATAATATTTTGTAAATATTTTAATTAAGTTTTAATTGAAAACATTGTTTTTTTTTAAAAAAGTAAAATTTTCAATAATTAAATTTTTAAGTTAATAAGTTTTGGGGAAAAAACTTATTGTAATTTAAATTTAAGCATTAATTAATGTAATATTTCTGTTATTGATTCAAATAGAAAACATATGTAGTTTGTTAATGTTTGCATGTGTTCATTATTTAAATCCAATCTTTTGGTTTTTGCATACTTTTGTTTAAAGTTAAAAAAAAAGGGGGGGGGGGTTCTTTATAAAAATAACTTGAATTTATTACAAAATATCATGATTCCTTTTATTTCCTTTTAAATTGACGTTAGACCTTAATTTATTGCTTAATATTAAAGAATTTACTAAGTTATAAATTTTAACATAAAGATGTTGTATTAAGTTTAAGACATTATTTACAATGATATGTATATACATATGTGTGTGCGTTAATTTGACTTAAGATTTATAAGATGGACTTGTATGCAAAGTCATAACTTTTTATTCTTAAACCCATTTAATTTGGAGATTAGGTTCAAAATTGTTGTCTTTAATTTTAGGCCCATAAAATAGTGAAACTTAATTTTAACACATTTATATGTATAAGTCTATTATACATATACATATATACGTATACGTATATGTTTTTAATAATACTATGACCAATAAAGATATATATGAAGGAAACATCATCTTTATACACAATCTAATATTGCACTTACATAATTTACTGTAGAATATATTTGGACATAGTTACATTCCATGCCATGAATAAATAGCTTGTTAATAACATTTAATTAAAATCAATTTGATTAGAGAAAGAATGAAAGGTTTCTCTTTCCATATACATAATTAAGATCTAGATTAATTACCTGTTCTTAGGGTAAGAAACGAAAGGTTGCCTTAATTCTTGCCTTTTTGTTTTCCTAACATTTGTTCCTTTCTAGCCATTCATTCCTTTAGTTTAGCCGTATATTTTGCCTTGCAATTCACGTACAAGTTTCTCTTTTTCTCATCTTCTTTATTTTCTCATTTCCTAAGAGAGAGAAAAAATATTACAAGCACTTTATTATTTTATTTATAAAACCTTGGAATTTATTATAATATAAATTTTTAATTTGAGTAAATCATTTCCCAAAATTCTATAATAAAAATGAAAGTTTTGAAAATTTTAACTTTGTTAAGGATAACTCTAATTGGAATTTTAAATAAAGAAATGGATTATCTACTATCTTTAAAAATGTGTAATATTTTTTGAATAATAAATTTCATTCGAAATGATAAATAAATCAGAAAAATGTAAACATGTTAAGGAGTAACTTTTAAGAATTCAGTGTATTAATAAACTGTTAAAATTTCGCATTTATAAGGGTACGATATTTAATGGAATAAATAACATATAAAATAGGAAAACGTATTAATTAAAAAACGTTACTTTTGTATTAATTTGGGGGTATTTTATTGCGTCGGTTTTGCGCATTTTAAAATTCATATCGCAATATCTATATGAATAAAATAAAATCAGTTAAAGAATTGCTTTAGCCAAAAGTTACACTTTCCATAGCTTTCAATGATCTTAAGTTGGTATAAAATCTTTATTTGAGTAACGTTCACAAATTTGTCCAAACTCCATCTCCATTTCAAAGACAAATATTATTACTTGCAGTTACTTTTCTTAATTCACTCAACCAATTTAAATTGCAAATCGCGCAACCGTTAATTAATGCAATGCAGGGAAATCATTTTCTTCCTTTTACGTCTAAAATTTGAAAATTTACATGCCGCTTTACCCTGATAAATGCAAGCTTCCTATCTATAACACGTTCTAAACGAATTATAATTTTTGCCTTTGTTCCTAAATAAATTGCCATGCACTTTTAAAAGAGGAAATTCAACCGTGCCTTGTCAATGCGTTTAAAGATATTTCACCTTCCATTTATTTTAATAAGTATAAAATTTTGTAAATCCATAACCGTTCACATTTTTGATTTTTTGCCATTCCTTTATCAAATCAATGTACGTTACTTTTGGATATGTGGTCTAAGATACCACCGCAAAAATTAACTAATTGATTTAAATAATCTTTGCCTTATAAAAGCAATAATTCAACATCTCATATCAAAGCAAAAATATTTGCTTGCCTTTTTGTTCCCATTGATTTGCACACGTTACTTTTACTTGCGTACAAAGCTTCTGCCTATAAATACAAACCTCATATCACATTTCCTCACCTCAAAATTGTCTACATCTTCATCTACTTCTTTCTTTTTCGTGAGCAGGGAATCAGGTAATGGTTTATTTATTTTTCCTTCCTTCTTCTTTTTGTTTTGTTATATTTTGTCATACACTTCATGCTCGGCCGCACCCTACCCCCTCCATCACTACTGTTGCCAACTCCTCCTCCAAGCCGATCCTTTTATTTGATAAACTTTGTTAAATATTCATGATACAAGTGCATGCGTGCATGCTTTTTGATAGTCAGGGCTGTGTCCTATTGTAGCAGCAAGAGCAAGTAAATTTTTATAAGTGCAGTTGTGTAGTAAAAAAAAGAGAAAAAAAAAGAGAAGTAAAATAGAATGGATAGGCCGAGCACCACTTTTTGAAATAGTATCTCAACGATTTATCCACTGTTTTAGTATAGAGTGCGTTCATATAACTCAAATAAAAGGTGGGCTGAGCAGTGAGAACATGGCCAAGATGTGGGTGGAGTGGTCGAGAATTTGGGTCAAAATTTTCTTATTATGTTTTCAATAATCATAGTAAAATGCGAATACTTAGTTTTTCATTCATCTTGTTCAAGATTGGAATCAAGACGTTGCCTCCACGGAAATCTAATCGTGCCGTTTGTACGTTTCTTTATCAAGTGATACAATCGTTTGAATTTAATTTTCTGCAGCTTTAAGGTGAGTATTTCTCACTAGACAAACATACCTACATATCTGTAGATTGATAACAAGTGTAGTTGTAAAATTATTTTATTTAATTGTATCTACCTGTGATATAAACTTATGATGTTAAAACCCCATTATTTAATTGACCCATCATCAGTTGTATTATCTATTGTTATATTGTTGCAATTAGATTTTTAATTTTTTTATTATTTACTGCAAATCACACTGCAAGTTCCCTGTAGAATAGAAATCGTTACAGGCTGAAATGATAAGCCTGAACGATACTTACTTGTTTATGCATTCATTTATTTATTTAGTGATTTATTTAACTTGGGATTGCGGGTTTGATGATAGAACCCGGGTTTCTTTGTAAATTGGGGATTGAAATGATATATATCCGTATCACTTGACCTAGGCTAGAAAACTATATACAGACCCGTGGTTTATATGATATTTTTCTGAAATGTTTTAAAAATATTTTAAATGGAAAATTTATAATATTCTGGTTTAAAATGTATTTAAATGATTTTTATAAAATTTATAATGATTTTTGAATGAGTCAAATGTTAAATAAATGAATGTTTAAGTAAAATTTTGAAATATAACTTATTTTGGGAAATTCTGAATTTTTGTTCAAAGTGAGATTTTAGTTAAGTAAAATAATTGATAATAAGTTATTTTCTGGGAATTTAAAACTTAATAATTTAATTAAAGAAATGAGAATTTAATACTTGAATTTAAATAAGAAATTCATAATAAAATTTGAATTGTTGTATGAAAATTTACTTATAAATTCATAAAAATACGGGTATTGAAATTATGACTTCATAATGTGAAAATATATGATTTGTAAGTTAGCTATGGTTTAAATAAAAATTTACTTAGTTATGAAATTTTAGTTAAACCTTGAAATTTTAAATATAAAAGATATTACAGCATTTGTGAATGTTGTAGTTAAATTTAAATGAACTTAAAGGCTAATTTGAACTAAAAGCTATTATAGCACTTTGTAAGTGCTATAGTTGATAAAGATAACTAAAGTTTAGTTGGAAATAAAGAAATCCATTACAGAACTTAAATGCTGTCTTTTGTAAATGAACTGTTTTAATCTATAACTTTAGGTAGCATTTTATAAGTGCTACGAAAACTGAATTTTTGATTGTTTTAATAAAATTTAATACACTTTGGGAAAAAGGCTTAAATTTTGGAATTTAATATGTAATTAATAAAAATAAGGAATTGACTTTAAATTGTTTTAAATGGAAGAATTTAACTTTTAAATGTGAGTTGAAAGGCAATTAATTCCTAAATAAACTGAATAGATTTAAATGGTATTTTATATTAAATAAAATGACTGATGTTTAAATAAATGATGTTTGAAATGATAATATGATTGAAATGTATTTGAAATTTATTTTGATTTTTAAAGTATAAATACCATTTTTAAAAGTTGTAACCACGGGTTATAATAACGTTTGGTTGTTAAAGAGACCGGGATCGGATATCTGGCATACTCTCTGTCGATAGCGAAAACCACTTTGACAATCGTGTATGCGGTGGAGATTCCAGAATGAAGCAAGAAGGTGGTGACATTTCCTTTAAGGTAAATACGTGGACCTGACTCCCGTGAGTTGACATAAGGTGGCTAGAACAGGAGCGATTCTTGGATTAATGAGGTAGCACCTCTGATCGGACGCACTTCTTCGTATGGCATTCTATTACTTTTGTGATTGTTTTGGTGCGCACCTTTGATTTGGGAGTGTTGTTCGAGGTGGGCGGTAGCTACGCGCTACGCGTTTCCACCGGTCCGGATGCGTAATTGGTATATCTACCCTGGCATTGCCTTGTTGTGCCGTGTCACCTACCATAGCGAGCCTTATACAATTTTGGTTTTGTACCATACCTATGCAGTGCCCTCCGACGACCCCCATTTCGGGGAAGATTACGGTACTGTATAGACTATGAGAATATATTATGTGTTAAGGTGGAAAATGTAAAGCCTTAACGCTATTTAAAAGTAAGTTTATTTTACTAATAGACACTATTATAATAGCGAAGTATTACTACATAGTAAATAGTTTAACGGATCCTTAGAGGATGGGCGGTCCCAAGCATCCTTTAAGTTACTTGTTCTATATTACAGTACACTTGAATTAGCTTACACTATATAAGTATGTATGTCCTGACTCGAGTGTTTATGTTTGATTTTACGCTCGGGTCAGCCTGAGTTGCAGTTCAGTTTCATCCCGGAGCTAGGATTTCTGTAGATCACTTTCAAGCTGCTGGCAAACTTCCCTTCCAGTTCTTTATCTAAATTTTTGAAATCAAGACCAGTGGACATTTGGATTGTTCTACTGATGATTTAATACTATATTTGGATTAAAGACTATGTAATTTTTATTTGATTGAGACTATTTATAGTGGCTTCATGAACCACTAAGTATTTTTAAATTCCGCTGCGAGTTTTCTGATATCTGTGTCTGTGATTCTGTGATTATTTATTTACTTTATATTTTGAGATTTGTCAAATTTTATTTACGACGCGGTACTTTGAATAATTCAAGTCCGACATGTGCGGATGCGAATGGTTGAAAATATCGGGTCGTTACATTTGGTATCAGAGCTTTGGCTCTAGGCAAAACTTAGAATGTATGGTAAATTTAATTTACAGAATCACTTCCATTCGAGTTTGAATCTCTTCCTTTTGATTCGATTTCCTTTGAATTTTGGAACGTTCCCTGCGGTTCCAAAGTTGATTCGTGTCCTTCACTATTCATCTTCTTTCGATTCTGGAGTATCCCATAATTCCACTTCGGATGATCTTTATAGTGAATTGGCGGTCTCGCCAATATTCTAATAAAGGGGTGAAACTCCTTTACAAATTAGCATTGATTCACCAGAGATTTATATTTATCCTCGGTTTAGATGCTAGTATCATTGGTTATTCCAAACTCTATCTCCTCAGATCGATTGTAGATTTACCCTAGAAAATCCACATCGATCTTACTCTTTAATTCACAGTTGACCAGGTTAAGGTTGCCCGCGATTTATATAAACTTATCCAGTTCCTTATTCTGTTATTTAATCATCGGATCTTCTGATTCCAAGTTATCTTTAAATCAAAATTCTCTTTGATTTGAGTCCTTCAAATTTGAATCTCTATACTTGTTTTGAAAAATTTATTCCTATATTTGGGAAAAATCTAATATTATATATATAAGTATAATTTTCAGAATTTAACTAGTTGTTTAGAGATAATAGTGTTTGATTTTATTTATGGTTTTGTAAACCATTGGTTTTGTCTTATATAAATAACTGATCTATAAAACATGGTTATAAATTTATTTGGAAACAGAAATGAATTTAAAACAAGAATTTAAGAATTTAATTTCTGATAGTTTCAAACCTTGTGTTTAAAGTCTTTAAAGGATATATTATTATTTAAACTACTTTCGAATAGAAATTTGTTTCCAAAGAATTTTAAAGTTTTAAAAATTAGTGCTCTTCTCTTTTTCGCCGGAAAATAATTTCGGTGATGACTGCAGCATCATCGATATTCATTTTCGAGTATCGAAGTGAAGAGACCACGCTGTAGTTTTGCTTCAAAAATTTAATTGATTTGAATTTCTAAAATATGACTTAATTTATAATATATATAGATATATGATTTAAATTTGATTTGACATATACTATATGTATGTATTTATTTATCTCTAAAGTGTTTGAAGTTAATTGGAAATTTAATTCATAAATTTATGTTAAAAGGTGATTCTAATGATAAAATAAATTCAAATTTTGAAGGAATATTTAAACTTGAACAATAGAATTGAAATTTTTTTACTTGTATAATATTAAATTGCATGCCAATATACCTTATCTTAAATCATTCAGAAATTAACTATGTAATTGGATAATGTACAATATAAAAGGATTTTATAAATAAAATTTGAGTGGTTATAATAAATGTTATACACTTAAAATTTCGGTTACAAAAAGACAAATAGAGGTAAATAGAATAAAAAAATAATTGAATAATATACAATATCAAATGGTGTTAAAGGAAATTTAGAAATAAATTGGAATAGTTATAATAAATGTAATCTACTTAATATGTGCGATAAGATATATTAAGTAGAATATATTTAATAATAATATGGAATAAAGTAGAATTAAATTTGTTGAATAAAAGATGATTATTATAAATGACTATACAAATTTATGATTTTAGAAATTGTTAATTTCAAAATAATTGGATAATAAGATAATTAATTTGGAAATAGTTAAGATTGATTTAACTTCAGTAAAAATTAAATGAATTAAATGAATTATTGAATATTAATTAATTTAAATTGAATTTATATGGTTTAAATCAATGATTCCATTTTGAGTTTCAATTTAGTTTTCTTTCAGGGTGTTTCTATTCTTCTACCTCCGTCCTTTCCGGGGACGAAAAGTTTTGACTGGGGGAGAGTGTAATAACCCATAATTTTGTAAATATTTTAATTAAGTTTTAATTGAAAACATTGTTTTTTTTTTAAAAAGTAAAATTTTCAATAATTAAATTTTTAAGTTAATAAGTTTTGGGAAAAAAACTTATTGTAATTTAAATTTAAGCCTTAATTAATGTAATATTTCTGTTATTGATTCAAATAGAAAACATATGTAGTTTGTTAATGTTTGCATGTGTTCATTATTTAAATCCAATCTTTTGGTTTTTGCATACTTTTGTTTAAAGTTAAAAAAAAGGGGGGGGGGGTTCTTTATAAAAATAACTTGAATTTATTACAAAATATCATGATTCCTTTTATTTCCTTTTAAATTGACGTTAGACCTTAATTTATTGCTTAATATTAAAGAATTTACTAAGTTATAAATTTTAACATAAAGATGTTGTATTAAGTTTAAGACATTATTTACAATGATTTGTATATACATATGTGTGTGCGTTAATTTGACTTAAGATTTATAAGATGGACTTGTATGCAAAGTCATAACTTTTTATTCTTAAACCCATTTAATTTGGAGATTAGGTTCAAAATTGTTGTCTTTAATTTTAGGCCCATAAAATAGTGAAACTTAATTTTAACACATTTATATGTATAAGTCTATTATACATATACATATATACGTATACGTATATGTTTTTAATAATACTATGACCAATAAAGATATATATGAAGGAAACATCATCTTTGTACACAATCTAATATTGCACTTACATAATTTACTGTAGAATATATTTGGACATAGTTACATTCCATGCCATGAATAAATAGCTTGTTAATAACATTTAATTAAAATCAATTTGATTAGAGAAAGAATGAAAGGTTTCTCTCTCCATAAACATAATTAAGATCTAGATTAATTACCTGTTCTTAGAGAAAGAAACGAAAGGTTGCCTTAATTCTTGCCTTTTTGTTTTCCTAACATTTGTTCCTTTCTAGCCATTCATTCCTTTAGTTTAGCCTTATATTTTGCATTGCAATTCACGTACAAGTTTCTCTTTTTCTCATCTTCTTTATTTTCTCATTTCCTAAGAGAGAGAAAAAATATTACAAGCACTTTATTATTTTATTTATAAAACCTTGGAATTTATTATAATATAAATTTTTAATTTGAGTAAATCATTTCCCAAAATTCTATAATAGAAATGAAAGTTTTGAAAATTTTAACTTTGTTAAGGATAACTCTAATTGGAATTTTAAATAAAGAAATGGATTATCTACTTTCTTTAAAAATGTGTAATATTTTTTGAATAATAAATTTCATTAGAAATGGTAAATAAATCAGAAAAATGTAAACATGTTAAGGAGTAACTTTTAAGAATTCAGTGTATTAATAAACTATTAAAATTTCGCATTTATAAGGGTACGATATTTAATGGAATAAATAACATATAAAATAGGAAAACGTATTAATTAAAAAATGTTACTTTTGTATTAATTTGGGGGTATTTTATTGCGTCGGTTTTGCGCATTTTAAAATTCATATCGCAATATCTATATGAATAAAATAAAATCAGTTAAAGAATTGCTTTAGCCAAAAGTTACACTTTCCATAGCTTTCATTGGTCTTAAGTTGGTATAAAATCTTTATTAGAGTAACGTTCACAAATTTGTCCAAACTCCATCTCCATTTCAAAGACAAATATTATTACTTGCAGTTACTTTTCTTAATTCACTCAACCTATTTAAATTGCAAATCGCGCAACCGTTAATTAATGCAATGCAGGGAAATCATTTTCTTCCTTTTACGTCTAAAATTTGAAAATATACATGCCGTTTTCCCCTGATAAATGCAAGCTTCCTATCTATAACACGTTCTAAACGAATTATAATTTTTGCCTTTGTTCCTAAATAAATTGCCATGCACTTTTAAAAGAGGAAATTCAACCGTGCCTTGTCAATGCGTTTAAAGATATTTCACCTTCCATTTATTTTAATAAGTATAAAATCTTGTAAATCCATAACCGTTCACATTTTTGATTTTTTGCCATTCCTTTATCAAATCAATGTACGTTACTTTTGGATATGTGGTCTAAGATACCATTGCAAAAATTAACTAATTGATTTAAATAATCTTTGCCTTATAAAAGCAATAATTCAACATCCCATATCAAAGAAAAAATATTTGCTTGCCTTTTTGTTCCCATTGATTTGCACACGTTACTTTTCCTTGCGTACAAAGCTTCTGCCTATAAATACAAACCGCATATCACATTTCCTCACCTCAAAATTGTCTGCATGTCCATCTACTTCTTTCTTTTTCGTGAGCAGGGAATCATGTAATGGTTTATTTATTTTTCCTTCCTTCTTCTTTTTGTTTTGTTACATTTTTTCATACACTTCATGCTCGGCAGCACCGTACCCCCTCCATCACTACTGTTGCCAACTCCTCCTCCAAGCCGATCCTTTTATTTGACAAACTTTGTTAAATATTCATGATACAAGTGCATGCGTGCATGCTTTTTGATAGTCAGGGCCGTGTCCTATTGTAGCAGCAAGAGCAAGTAAATTTTTATAAGTGCAGTTGTGTAGTAAAAAAAAGAGAAAAAAAAAGAGAAGTAAAATAGAATGGATAGGCCGAGCACCACTTTTTGAAATAGTATCTCAACGATTTATCCACTGTTTTAGTATAGAGTGCGTTCATATAACTCAAATAAAAGGTGGGCTGAGCAGTGAGAACATGGCCAAGATGTGGGTGGAGTGGTCGAGAATTTGGGTCAAAATTTTCTTATTATGTTTTCAATAATCATAGTAAAATGCGAATACATAGTTTTTCATTCATCTTGTTCAAGATTTGAATCAAGACGTTGCCTCCACGGAAATCTAATCGTGCCGTTTGTACGTTTCTTTATCAAGTGATACAATCGTTTGAATCTAATTTTCTGCAGCTTTAAGGTGAGTATTTCTCACTAGACAAACATACCTACATATCTGTAGATTGATAACAAGTGTAGTTGTAAAATTATTTTATTTAATTGTATCTGCCTGTGATATAAACTTATGATGTTAAAACCCCATTATTTAATTGACCCATCATCAGCTGTATTATCTATTGTTATAATGTTGCAATTAGATTTTTAATTTTTTTTATTATTTACTGCAAATCACACTGCAAGTTCCATGTAGAATAGAAATCGTTACAGGCTGAAATGATAGGCCTGAACGATACTTACTTATTTATGCATTCATTTATTTATTTAGTGATTTATTTAACTTGGGATTGCGGGTTTGAAATGATAGAACCCGGGTTTTCTTTGTAAATTGGGGATTGAAATGATATATATCCGTATCACTTGACCTAGGCTAGAAAACTATATACAGACCCGTGGTTTATATGATATTTTTCTGAAATGTTTTAAAAATATTTTAAATGGAAAATTTATAATATTCTGGTTTAAAATGTATTTAAATGATTTTTATAAAATTTATAATGATTTTTAAATGAGTCAAATGTTAATGAATGTTTAAGTAAAATTTTGAAATATAACTTATTTTGGGAAATTCTAATTTTTGTTCAAAGTGAGATTTTAGTTAAGTAAAATAATTGATAATAAGTTATATTCTGGAAATTTAAAACTTAATAATTTAATTAAAGAAATGGGAATTTAATACTTGGATTTAAATAAGAAATTCATAATAAAATTTGATTTTTTGTATGAAAATTTACTTATAAATTCATAAAAATACGGGTATCGAAATTATGACTTCATAATGTGAAAATATACGATTTGTAAGTTAGATATGGTTTAAATAAAAATTTACTTAGTTATGAAATTTTAGTTAAACCTTGAAATTTTAAATATAAAGGATATTACAGCATTTGTGAATGTTGTAGTTAAATTTAAATGAACTTAAAGGCTAATTTGAACTAAAAGCTATTATAGCACTTTGTGAGTGCTATAGTTGATAAAGATAACTAAAGTTTAGTTGGAAATAAAGAAATCCATTACAGCACTTAAATGCTGTCTTTTGTAAATGAACTGTTTTAACCTATAACTTTAGGTAGCATTTTATAAGTGCTACGGAAACTTAATTTTTGATTGTTTTAATAAAATTTAATACTCTTTGGGAAAAAAGGCTTAAATTTTGGAATTTAATATGTAATTAATAAAAATAAGGAATTGACTTTAAATGGTTTTAAATGGAAGAATTTAACTTTTAAATGTGAGTTGAAAGGCAATTAATTCCTAAATAAACTGAATAGATTTAAATGGTATTTTATATTAAATAAAACGACCGATGTTTAAACAAATGATGTTTGAAATGATATAATGATTGAAATGTATTCGAAATTTATTTTGATTTTTAGAGTATAAATACCATTTTTAAAAGTTGTAACCACGGGTTATAATAACGTTTGGTTGTTAAAGAGACCGGGATCGGATATCTGGCATACTATATGTCGATACCAAAAACCACTATGACAACCGTGTACGCGGTGGAGATTCCAGAATGAAGCAGGAAGGTGGTGACGTTTCCTTTAAGGTAAATACGTGGACCCGACTCCCGTGAGTTGGCATAAGGTGGCTAAAACAGGAGCGATTCTTGGATTAATGAGGTAGCACCTCTGATCGGACGCACTTCTTCGTATGACATTCTATTACTTTTGTGATTGTTTTGGTGCACACCTTTAATTTGGGAGTGTTGTTCGAGGTGGGCGGTAGCTGCGCGCTACTCGTTTCCACCGGTCCGGATGCGTAATTGGTATATCTGCCCTGGCATTGTCTAGTTGTGCCGTGTCACCTACCATAGCGAGCCTTATACGATTTTGGTTTTGTACCATACCTATGGAGTGCCCTCTGACGACGCCCATTCCAGGGGAGATTACGGTACTGTATAGACTATGGGAATATATTATGTATTAAGGTGGAAAATGTAAAGCCTTAACGCTATTTAAAAGTAAGTTTATTTTACTAATAGACACTATTATAATAGCGAATATTACTGCATAGTAAATAGTTTAACGGATCCTTAGAGGATGGGCGGTCCCAAGCATCCTTTAAGTTACTTGTTCTATATTATAGTACACTTGAATTAGCTTACACTATATAAGTATGTATGTCCTGACTCGAGTGTTTATGTTTTATTTTACGCTCGGGTCAGCCTGAGTTGCAGTTCAGTTTCATCCCGGAGGTAGGATTTCTGTAGATCACTTTCAAGCTGCTGGCAAACTTCCCTTCCAGTTCTTTATCTAAATTTTTGAAATCAACACCAGTGGACATTTGGATTGTTCTACTGATGATTTAATACTATATTTGGATTAAAGACTATGTAATTTTTATTTGATTGAGACTATTTATAGTGGCTTCATGAACCACTAAGTATTTTTAAATTTCGCTGCGAGTTTTCTGATATCTGTGTCTGTGATTCTGTGATTATTTATTTACTGTATATTTTGAGATTTGCCCAATTTTATTTACGATGCGGTAATTTGAACAATTCCGACATGTGCGGATGCGAATGGTTGAAAATATCGGGTCGTTACATTTGGTATCAGAGCTTTGGCTCTAGGCAAAACTTAGAATGTATGGTAAATTTAATTTACAGAATCACTTCCATTCGAGTTTGAATCTCTTCCTTTTGATTCGATTTCCTTTGAATTTTGGAACGTTCCCTGCGGTTCCAAAGTTCATTCGTGTTCCTCACTATTCATCTTCTTTCGATTCAGGAGTATCCCATAACTCCACTTCGGATGATCTTTATAGTGAATTGGCGGTCTCTCCAATATTCTAATAAAGGGGTGAAACTCCTTTACAAATTAGCATTGATTCACCAGAGATTTATATTTATCCTCGGTTTAGATGCTAGTATCTTTGGTTATTCCAAACTCTATCTCCTCAGATCGATTGTAGATTTACCCCAGAAAATCCACATCGATCTTACTCTTTAATTCACGGTTGACGGTTAAGGTTGCCCGCGATTTATATAAATTTATCCAGTTCCTTATTCTGTTATTTAATCATAGGATCTTCTGATTCCAAGTTATCTTTAAATCAAAATTCTCTTTGATTTGAGTCCTTAAAATTTGATTTAATTGTATCTGCCTGTGATATAAACTTATGATGTTAAAACCCCATTATTTAATTGACCCATCATCAGCTGTATTATCTACTGTTATATTGTTGCAATTAGATTTTTTATTTTTTTATTTTTTACTATAGATCACACTGCAAGTTCCCTGTAGAATAGAAATCGTTACAGGCTGAAATGATAGGCCTGAACGATACTTACTTATTTATGCATTCATTTATTTATTTAATGATTTATTTAACTTGGGATTAGGGGTTTGAAATGATAGAACCCGGGTTTTCTTTGTAAATTGGGGATTGAAATGATATATATCCGTATCACTTAACCTAGGCTAGAAAACTATATACAGACCCGTGGTTTATATGATATTTTTCCGAAATGTTTTAAAAATATTTTAAATGGAAAATTTATAATATTCTGGTTTAAAATGTATTTAAATGATTTTTATAAAATTTATAATGATTTTTGAATGAGTCAAATGTTAAATAAATGAATGTTTAAGTAAAATTTTGAAATATAACTTATTTTGGAAAATTCTGAATTTTTGTTAAAAGTGAGATTTTAGTTAAGTAAAATAATTGATAATAAGTTATATTCTGGGAATTTAAAACTTAATAATTTAATTAAAGAAATGGGAATTTAATACTTGGATTTAAATAAGAAATTCATAATAAAATTTGATTTTTTGTATGAAAATTTACTTATAAATTCATGAAAATACGAGTATTGAAATTATGACTTCGTAATGTGAAAATATATGATTTGTAAGTTAGATATGGTTTAAATAAAAATTTACCTAGTTATGAAATTTTAGTTAAACCTTGAAATTTTAAATATAAAGGATATTACAGCATTTGTGAATGTTGTAGTTAAATTTAAATGAACTTAAAGGCTAATTTGAACTAAAAGCTAGTATAGCACTTTATAAGTGCTATAGTTAATAAAGATAACTAAAGTTTAGTTGGAAATAAAGAAATCCATTACAGCACTTAAATGCTGTCTTTTGTAAATGAACTGTTTTAACCTATAACTTTAGGTAGCATTTTATAAGTGCCACGGAAACTGAATTTTTGATTGTTTTAATAAAATTTAATAATCTTTGGGAAAAAGACTTAAATTTTAGAATTTAATATGTAATTAATAAAAATAAGGAATTGACTTTAAATGGTTTTAAATGGAAGAATTTAACTTTTAAATGTGAGTTGAAAGGCAATTAATTCATAAATAAACTGAATAGATTTAAATGGCGTTTTATATTAAATAAAATGACTGATGTTTAAATAAATGATGTTTGGAATGATATTATGATTGAAATGTATTTGAAATTTATTTTGATTTTTAAAGTATAAATACCATTTTTAAAAGTTGTAACCACGGGTTATAATAACGTTTGGTTGTTAAAGAGACCGGATCAGATATCTGGCATACTCTCTGTCGATACGGAAAACCACTTTGACAACCGTGCACGCGGTGGAGATTCCAGAATGAAGCAAGATGGTGCTGACGTTTCCTTTAAGGTAAATACGTGGACCCGACTCCCATGAGTTGGCATAAGGTGGCTAAAACAAGAGCGATTCTTGGATTAATGAGGTAGCACCTCTGATCGGACGCACTTCTTCGTATGGCATTCTATTACTTTTGTGATTGTTTTGGTGCGCACCTTTGATTTGGGAGTGTTGTTCGAGGTAGGCGGTAGCTGCGCGCTACGCGTTTCCACCGGTCCGGATGCGTAATTGGTATATCTACCCTGGCATTGTCTAGTTGTTCCGTGTCACCTACCATAGCGAGCCTTACACGATTTTGGTTTTGTACCATACCTATGGAGTGCCCTCTGACGACGTCCATTTCGGAGGAGATTATGGTACTGTATAGACTATGGGAATATATTATGTGTTAAGGTGGAAAATGTAAAGCCTTAATGCTATTTAAAAGTAAGTTTATTTTACTAATAGACACTATTATAATAGCGAAGTATTACTACATAGTAAATAGTTTAACGGATCCTTAGAGGATGGGCGGTCCCAAGCATCCTTTAAGTTACTTGTTCTATATTATAGTACACTTGAATTAGCTTACACTATATAAGTATGTATGTCCTGACTCGAGTGTTTATGTTTTATTTTACGCTCGGGTCAGCCTGAGTTGCAGTTCAGTTTCATCCCGGAGCTAGGATTTCTGTAGATCACTTTCAAGCTGCTGGCAAACTTCCCATCCAGTTCTTTATCTAAATTTTTGAAATCAGGACCAGTGGACATTTGGATTGTTCTATTGATGATTTAATACTATATTTGGATTAAAGACTATGTAATTTTTATTTTATTGAGACTATTTATAGTGGCTTCATGAACCACTAAGTATTTTTAAATTCCGCTGCGAGTTTTCTGATATCTGTGTCTGTGATTATTTATTTACTGTATATTTTGAGATTTGCCAAATTTTATTTACGACGCAGTACTTTGAACAATTCAAGTCCGACATGTGCGGATGCGAATGGTTGTAAATATCGGGTCGTTACATTTGGTATCAGAGCTTTGGTTCTAGGCAAAACTTAGAATGTATGGTAAATTTAATTTACAGAATCACTTCCATTCGAGTTTGAATCTCTTCCTTTTGATTCGATTTCCTTTAAATTTTGGAACGTTCCCTGCGGTTCCAAAGTTCATTCTTGTCCCTCACTATTCATCTTCTTTCGATTCTGGAGTATCCCATAATTTCACTTCGGATGATCTTTATAGTGAGTTGGCGGTCTCGCCAATATTCTAATAAAAGGGTGAAACTCCTTTACAAATTAGCATTGATTCACCAGAGATTTATATTTATCCTCGGTTTAGATGCTAGTATCTTTGGTTATTCCAAAGTCTATCTCCTCAGATCGATTGTAGATTTACCCCGGAAAATCCACACCGATCTTAATCTTTAATTCACGGTTGACGGTTAAGGTTCCCCGCGATTTGTATAAACTTATCCAGTTCCTTATTCTGTTATTTAATCATCGGATCTTTTGATTCCAAGTTATCTTTAAATCAAAATTCTCTTTGATTTGAGTCCTTCAAATTTGATTTAATTGTATCTGCCTGTGATATAAACTTATGATGTTAAAACCCCATTATTTAATTGACCCATCATCAGCTGTATTATCTATTGTTATATCGTTGCAATTAGATTTTTTATTTTTTTATTATTTACTACAAATTACACTGCAAGTTCCCTATAGAATAGAAATCGTTACAGGCTGAAATGATAGGCCCGAACGATACTTACTTATTTATGCATTCATTTATTTATTTAATGATTTATTTAACTTGGGATTACGGGTTTGAAATGATAGAACCCGGGTTTTCTTTGTAAATTGGGGATTGAAATGATATATATCCGTATCACTTGACCTAGGCTAGAAAACTATATACAGACCCATGGTTTATATGATATTTTCTGAAATGTTTTAAAAATATTTTAAATGGAAAATTTATAATATTCCGGTTTAAAATGTATTTAACTGATTTTTATAAAATTTATAATGATTTTTGAATGAGTCAAATGTTAAATAAATGAATGTTTAAGTAAAATTTTGAAATATAACTTATTTTGGGAAATTATGAATTTTTTTTAAAAGTGAGATTTTAGTTAAGTAAAATAATTGATAATAAGTTATATTCTGGGAATTTAAAACTTAATAATTTAATTAAAGAAATGGGAATTTAATACTTGGATTTAAATAAGAAATTCATAATAAAATTTGATTTTTTGTTTGAAAATTTACTTATAAATTCATAAAAATATGAGTATTGAAATTATGACTTCATAATGTGAAAATATATGATTTGTAAGTTAAATATGATTTAAATAAAAACTTACTTAGTTATGAAATTTTAGTTAAACCTTGAAATTTTAAATATAAAGGATATTACAGCATTTGTGAATGTTGTAGTTAAATTTAAATGAACTTAAAGGCTAATTTGAACTAAAAGCTATTATAGCACTTTGTAAGTGCTATAATTGATAAAGATAACTAAAGTTTAGTTGGAAATAAAGAAATCTATTACAGCACTTAAATGCCGTCTTTTGTAAATGAACTGTTTTAACCTATAACTTTAGGTAGCATTTTATAAGTGCTACGGAAACTGAATTTTTGATTGTTTTAATAAAATTTAATAATCTTTGGGAAAAAGGCTTAAATTTTGGAATTTAATATGTAATTAATAAAAATAAGGAATTGACTTTAAATGGTTTTAAATGGAAGAATTTAACTTTTAAATGTGAGTTCAAAGGCAATTAATTCCTAAATAAACTGAATAGATTTAAATGGTATTTTATATTAAATAAAATGACTGATGTTTAAATAAAAGATTTTTGAAATGATATTATGATATTGAAATGTATTTGAAATTTATTTTGATTTTTAAAGTATAAATACCATTTTTAAAAGTTGTAACCACGGGTTATAATAACGTTTGGTTGTTAAAGAGACCGGGATTGGATATCCGGCATACTCTCTATCGATACCGAAAACCACTTTGACAACCGTGTACACGGTGGAGATTCCAGAATGAAGCAGGAAGGTGGTGATGTTTACTTTAAGGTAAATACGTGGACCCGACTCCCGTGAGTTGGAATAAGGTGGCTAAAAAAGGAGCGATTCTCGGATTAATGAGGTAGCACCTCTGATCGGACGCACTTCTTCGTATGACATTCTATTACTTTTGTGATTGTTTTGGTGCGCACCTTTGATTTGGAAGTGTTGCTCGAGGTGGACGGTAGCTGCGCGCTACACGTTTCCACCGGTCCGGATGCGTAATTGGTATATCTACCCTGGCATTGCCTTGTTGTGCCGTGTCACCTACCATAGCGAGCCTTATACAATTTTGGTTTTGTACCATACCTATGCAGTGCCCTCCGACGACCCCCATTTCGGGGAAGATTACGGTACTGTATAGACTGTGAGAATATATTATGTGTTAAGGTGGAAAATGTAAAGCCTTAACGCTATTTAAAAGTAACTTTATTTTACTAATAGACACTATTATAATAGCGAAGTATTACTACATAGTAAATAGTTTAACGGATCCTTAGAGGATGGGCGGTCCCAAGCATCCTTTAAGTTACTTGTTCTATATTACAGTACACTTGAATTAGCTTACACTATATAAGTATGTATGTCCTGACTCGAGTGTTTATGTTTGATTTTACGCTCGGGTCAGCCTGAGTTGCAGTTCAGTTTCATCCCGGAGCTAGGATTTCTGTATATCACTTTCAAGCTGCTGGCAAACTTCCCTTCCTGTTCTTTATCTAAATTTTTGAAATCAACACCAGTGGACATTTGGATTGTTCTATTGATGATTTAATACTATATTTGGATTAAAGACTATGTAATTTTTATTTGATTGAGACTATTTATAGTGGCTTCATGAACCACTAAGTATTTTTAAATTCCGCTGCGAGTTTTTTGATATCTGTGTCTGTGATTCTGTGATTATTTATTTACTGTATATTTTAAGATTTGCCAAATTTTATTTACGACGCGGTATTTTGAACAATTCCGACATGTGCGGATGCGAATGGTTGAAAATATCGGGTCATTACACTTAGCCAAGCCTGGACTTCAATAATGTTTTCAGAACCTTTGAATGGCCTCCCACCCAAATTGGTATAATCGTTGCACAAACGTGCAAATCCAAACTTAGGGTGAGTAGACCCCGGATTAGAACCGGCTGCTTGAGCATTCTTTACTAGATCAAGAAGCCGCTGGGCAGACATAAATACTCTATCCTGGGGAGTAGCACTAGATTGACCGACGCTGGGACGACCAGGTCTAACCATTTCTCTTCCTTAAGAAAGAAAGAAGGAGAAGAAAAAGGTTATTCACAAAATGAATATCAAGCAATCTTGATAGATAAAACAAGGAATCATAAAGAAAACATGATGAATCGGTACGAAGAGTCGAATTAAATCCTAAGGCACGACTCCAAAGATGGACTTAGGACGATGATCCTTGTTAAATTATTCTACATTGTTCCGAAGTTTGGCTTTGATACCAAGCTGTGACGCCCCACCTCTATACCCACGCTAGCCAAGGACACTACGGGGTAATACCGTCAACTAGCGCAGAGAATAAGGCCGTTGAGGAGCGACCATCCATGTAATTACTTTGAGCGAGCACCGATATGTCAGATAGTACTACAAACATAAGTCCGACATACTGATACAAACCCAAAGCTACTACACAATGGCTATAATGTCTTCGGAAACAAATATAGAAATAAGCATAACATAAGTCAGTCACAGATATCCATATCACAAAGGCAGAAAAAGATATGAATATAACACATGAAAGTGTACATCAGAGTAGTGGTCAAACAAGATCCACAATATCACAAAAGAATGGTTACAAGTGCGAGACAAAAGAATATGTATACATCTAGGAGTCTATATCTCAAAGGTATACAACAAAAACTACTAATCTAAGTAGTTAGCCAAAAGTCAGGGTGATAATCCCGGAGATGAAGTCAAGCAGAAGCACCTGTAACATCTCGGTCTGACCCGAGTATTATTTAATAAGAAAATAATAAACGGATCAGTCTAGCTATAAATATCAGATAAATGATATAGAATAAGATATATGACATAAATATATAATAACCCTAAAGCCATACTGTGATAAGTATGTAATTGAAAAAAAATCAACTAGGGATTAATCAATATCACGAGAATCTTCTCAAAGATCAAAAGGAATGTCATACTCCTTATTTACCAAATCACCGAACTATATATATTGACAAAAATATCGATGCCAATCACAAAAGTTAATGACACACAAATTCACCAATGCACAAATATTGATAAAACATACCAATGTAAATCACGAAAATTGGTGAAACACAAATTCCAGAAATCATAAATGGAAATCCAGAAATCACAAAAAGGGGGAGGCCTATCACAAAACGGGAGCATGAAAACTCACCAACACGTGTATCACAAACGGGACGCTATCACATGGTCGCTAACCATAGAGCCGGTGCAACGACGTAGTACAACGGTACGCCTGAGGAACTAGAAACTCGAATAGTTCGGAACAACGACGTAGTACAACGGTACGCCCGAAGATCCGAACTCCATAAAAACGTGGGTCGCTAGCCCACAAAAATTGGGTCGAAACCCCAAGAAATAAATAGATCGTTAGCCTATAATAAAAATGAGACGAAACTCAATAAAACGAGGTACTGTCCCCTACGTGGACAAAGAAACATAGCATATCGCTAGTCATAATCACAAAAATGATTATCATCGATCATCAAGAAGTGTCAATTACACTAAGCTAGTAAATATATGAGCTTAGCTTCATGTCCCATAACCACTAGCTTAACTTAAATATTTACGAACAAACTGTAAGTCTCCACTCGAAAATTGTCACAAGAAATTCAATCGAACAAGTCCAAGAATTAACCGACGAAGTAAACGCAAGCGTTTCATAACACTTGTTTTACTAAGTCGTTTAACTAGATTTCTCATACGAGTGAGGTAAAGGTTTGTATGTGCTAGTAGATTGAAAAACTGTTTAAGAAACGAGCTTTGTAATAAAATAGTGTTGAAATCGTTTTGATGAAAGAATTTTGATATTTACTACTAGTATTGAAAACCTTTATATTTTTAAAAGTGACAAATCAAAAAAATGATTGTAGAAACAATCAATCACTAAAATTCGCATACGAAGACGTGAATAAAAATCCAAAGAAATCGATACCGAATCCATCAAAATGGAAATACCCAAAAATTCCAAAAATAGAAGTTATCAAAGTCGACAAAGGTGATAACAACTAATCGGAGTATAAGAATCGATTAACAATTGGAAAAACAAAGCAAAACGAGCATAAATAGATAAACATGGAAATAGGAAAATAGGAGCAGGTCGGTTGACTCTCTGAGTCGGCCGACCGAACCAGAAACAGAAAGTTTCGGCTACAGCTTCGGTCGACCGGTCCAGGGGGTTCGGTCGGCCGAACCTGATGCCTTGCATTTTTTTTGCCCTATTAATTGAAGTGCAAACTCTCCCAATTCGCAACCGGTCAAGCACGGACGCTAAGAGATTACGCCCATCGGCTACCCGGTCCTATTGGCTTCTCGATGCATCACCAAAAACATGTTCAAACATCAAAGTTAGGATTTTAAAGATTTGAACCCAAAACACTAAAAATTTGGGATATTCACCAATTCAATCCAAACTAAAAGCAAATGCACATGAATAAGTGTTAGAAATTCATACCCAACGTTTAAAGATAGATATAAGCATAGATGTGGGATAAAAATATCACCTTTTCACAAAATCAATGAAGGAGAAGCTTGAAAGCAAAGGAAGAATCAACCACACTTCAACACAACCCAAATGAGCTTGAACCTAAGCTCAAAATAAGAACATTCCCAAAGTTAGGTTTAGGAATTTCTGAAAATTGAAAGGAGAATGAGTTGGAGAAGAAGAAGACGATGCTTACCAATAGCTTCTCTTTGGATTTGGAGCTAGAACTTGATTTGCAAATGAAAACTAGGGCTTGGAGTTTTAATTTCTCATTCCTCTCTCCATTGTTGCTAAAGCTTGAGTATTAGGAAATAGAAATGAAGTAATGAAGAGAAGAGGGGTGAAGCTTGGGTCTAATGGGCTGAAACAAAACCAAAGCCCTAAGTGAAAAAGTGGCAAAATTCCACTAACTCCAAATATATCAAAGTTTAT
Source organism: Allium cepa (assembly GCA_030765085.1). Lineage (NCBI taxonomy): Eukaryota > Viridiplantae > Streptophyta > Magnoliopsida > Asparagales > Amaryllidaceae > Allium > Allium cepa. The sequence continues at coordinate 630,863,140 of CM060940.1, read as the reverse complement.
ACTTAAAAAGATCGCAAACGTCATTTTGAACTCAATGGGAGTGGTCTCGAGTCCTAATTTGACTGTTTGCAAAAGTAGCTTTTTCGGATAAAAATCCGACTAACGATGAAATATTTAAATAAAATATTTAAATACTCAATCGTAAAATATGCGGGTTGTTACATATATACAACTTGTGTCCTTTCATCCAGGTTAGGTATAACATTTTCCAGAAAAGATCGAGTCCCATCATTGTTGTTTCCTCCTGCCTTCTTTGTTAAGAATCCAAGAGGAGCCAATTCGCATAGTAATCTCACTTTAGCTTGAGATATCACATTGGCCAATATTCTTTTTCTTTCACTATGATGATTAAGCATGCATAGTTTGTTTCTCCATAAGAAAGTTATTGGTTGACCAACAGAATGTGTGAATGTAAATTAGTTTAACCGGCAACTAAGATATCCACGCATGTTAACCTATGTATATCTTGTCATAGTCAGGTTCGTCAAATGTGGCCCTTAGATTTCCTAGAGAGAATATCTTCCCTTCACCTACATTTGTAGTATCTTTGACATCCTACTGGTTTCCTATATCATTGGAAAAATGCAAGCTTTTATGTGAATAGATAAGCTAAAATTAAGATACATGTTGTTGTTAAGTTTGAAAATTGCCATCATCTCAGAGAAGGAATTCATGAGTGTCAGCAATATCTTTAAGAGCAATAACATAGGTAACCCTGGGATGATATATTTCCATAGCAGTAGGAACTTGATTTCCTCCAGGAAGAAGTTGGGTCAATAGCAGTAGATTTATGTCTATCTATGCAAATTTATATTGATTGTTATAAAAAGGATTAAATGTTTAATATCATCGCATGATATTTGATTTAATTGGAATGTGTATGTGTGGATATGACACCGAAGTAGCGACGTTTACCAATAATTTATAACGAAAGAAAGATGTAAACATAGGCTTTCTTATAAATGAAGGAACGTTTCGATTGGTTATTGATATTAAAAATTTTGATTCAGATTATTCAACTTTAAATGTTAATTTGTTTTAAGAAAAAACAAAAACCGTAGATATTAAAGTTTCTAGTCCTTTTTATTTGTTGTACACAATGGATAGTTAGGCTGAGAAACTTACTGTATGTTACAATTCTTTGACATTTATTAAATTTGATTTGCATATGTTCACCATTGCAACTATCTCGCTTATTTTATTACATTATTTTACAATGTTATTTTTTTAACAGACCGCGTGGTTGATCAGATTCATGTTAGTTTTAAGAGGAGGCTTAGTTCAGAATATCAACTATGCATAATGAACCAGCACAATTATGTTTAAGGTTATATATGTTAAGCAATTTATGATCAATTAGCACAATTATCACTTACAACAAACATCCAATTACCTTTGATAACTAAATAATCCTAAAAGTGACCAGCACGTAAAAGTAGCAAATAACTAAATTATCGGTTCAATTGCATACCATAATTCTATCCTTTTGTGCAAGCAATCCAAGTATATTTTTAACTGAATTTGTTGAAGAATCGACAATCGTGGATGGTACATATGTTGAGGGAAATTGCCGTGGATACTAAGGGAATCTGTTGTAAGTAGTCGGATGCCAAGGGAAGTTGTTGTCGATGCTGAGAGAGATCGAATATGGGAAGGATTGAATTAGGGACGAATAGAATCGATGATTTTTTAGGCGAACTTAGGAATGAACAAAATTATGTTTTAGGAGAGGAGAATGAGAACGGAAGTTACGAGTGTGTGTATGATCATTTGAGTTCAGAAGTGATAAACCAAAGGCATTTTTGAAAGTTCAAAAGGACACCATGTAATTTAGTGTAATGGATTGAGATTATTATTATTATTATTATTATTATTTAGAAATCATACTCTCTTGGAGCTAGGGAATTCTGGTAGGTCATCCCTAACCGATCTTTCTTTTTTTGTCGGATTTTCACAGAGGCTTGTTTCGATCTCGAGATTTTCAACTCATTTTAGGCGATTATTATATATCTTTGCAAATTATAAGCTGCAAAGTGTAGTTGTCGGGGTCAAAGTCTTTTCCTCTGCTGGGGAGCTGGAAACCCCTACCAACTCCAATAGAGCTGTAAACATTTTGCATGTAAACCCTTATCAGATGATGCGTTGCTGTAAAAATATGCATGAGGCTGCTGCTTGGTTTGGCCAAGCCCATTGTTCAAATTTAGACACAATCCATGAAGTGGGCTTTTCATCTCAATTCCATAGGCTAACTTTTATAGTTTTATTATTTTATGGGACATCGAATACAAAATTTTAATATTTAATACAGAAAAGTGAACGGTAACAAAAATCTGTCACTCTGTCTGCACAAATGGTTGCTTGGGCAGAACTAGCAATAGCATACTCATTTTTATGCTATATTTTCTGTATTCCTTTTGGTTTGATGGATGTCAGACGTCTTGATTTTTTAATTTTTTTTTTAGTCTTACATGTTAAGAAGATCCAAGCCATTCACACTTACATAAATTTAATGATTCTATTTTGATTAACTCCTTATCTTGTAGATTGAATTTGGACGTTCAAAAAAGCATTAATGTAGCCGTTTTTCAAGTTACATGTTAAATACAACATGGTTTTAAACGTTCTCAACATATTAAATTATCCTTTAACGTGTACTGGGTCCAACTACAAAGACATTGGTATATTATCTCACAAGAAACATCCATCAACCACAGACAACATCAAAACCTTATCCATATGACTGGTAATACGTTAATTGACACAAAAAAAGCAAAGCTTGAAATGCAAAAGCTCACTCTGTAAGCAAAGCATAGGTGCCAATTGCAATTCAACCCAAGCAAGGAATTTCTAACCCCTCCTTTTCAAACTACATATTAACACCACGATTCAACCTAGAAAACGAAAACAAAATACAAAAAATAAAATAAAATAAAATGATATAATAAGCGAGAAGCTGAAGGGTATCAAACCACAGCAAAAAAATAAAAAAAAAATAAAAAAAATGGTGTGTTTAGGTTTGGAGGGATGCAAGCACAGTCACCCAACCATTAATGGTTTCATCGTAATGGCTTTGATCCTGTTTGCAATAATAGTGGCGCTCCGAGTCCTGATATATGCATTGGTTAGGTGCTTACAGTACTGCTTTTGTGGCCATGGAGACAGCACATCTGATCATGATCAATACGATCTTGATTATGATCATAACTATGACCTGGATCGGATGCACAGCATACGTAGTAATGTTACTAATGTGGGGAGATCGCCAATGCTAATGCAGTCACCAATGACAAGGATCGATCACGATTGGCAAAGCAAGCTGGTCATCTTAGCTGGGAATGATCATGTTACTCACATCGCTTGCCCTTCTCCTTTCTGTCCACCGTAATGCATTGATGTTTCTCTGAAGAAGATTGTTCCTGCAAGTTTGATCCAGTGTACATGCATTGCCTACATATGGAGAAATTTTTGATGTTTTACTTTTCTGTTTCTTATATAAATAGAAGGAAATAGGTGTTTTGGAGGAAAATGGACTTGATAGACTCTTGTAATAAAGTTGTTGGTCCGGCAGAAGAAGCGTTTCTTCACATGTACTTGGACAGCAATTAATGTATCGTCAGGGTATACAGCTGTGACGTAAGGGTCAAAATCGGAAAGAAAAAAAAAGACGAGGGAAACCAAACTAAAAGTTAAAGGGTTGCTCAATGCACCAACTTAAGTACTAATTAATATCCCAATCAAATATCCTTCTTTATTTTATTTTTCTACACTAAAAATACCGTCATTGCCTATAACTAAACTCGTTATCTCTTACCCTCATTTTGTCGGTAAAAACGCAAATATTTCACTCGATCAAATTCACACAATCGAAATTGACTAACATAATTAAAATTTTCCTTTGAAATGGAATTGGACCTTCATAACAACTTTCACGTATTTTGTGTAATTTAGTTTTGTTCTTCTTCTAAATTCCATCATTATCTCAAAACTAATCTCGATTTGATTTTTATAATTTTAATATATTTTACTATGTTTGTTAATTTCATCGTGTCATTATTCGTATTACAAAGAGTTAATAACAAAGCATTGGATGATTTGATTGCCGATTTTTTTTTAGATATTGAAAGTCGAGACGCGTTTAGACACACCCATTTATAGTGTACGATAGACGGATATAGATTTCTACGGTATTACCATTTGATTCGTCTTCATTATAGAGTCACTTATTTCTATAGTTTTTTCCTTTCAAATTAGAGTTAATAAGTAGGATGGTGTATAGAGTGTATCATTAAAGAGATTCAAAAACGTATGGTATTTTCTAAACCGGGTAAAAAATTATAGCAACACTCAAAAAGTAACCGAAGCTGAACAACAACTAAATTGAAGAGAGAAAAATCGAACAAACCCAATATAAATCGGTTTCTGTTCGAATTTCAAGTTTGAAAGAGCCAAACCGAAATGGAATAATCTGTTCCATTAATATTTGACCTTTTGTGGATTTCCCTAATATTAATTATCGATCTCAAATACTCAACCTCTTGCCTACAAAAATTGTTTTAGATTTTCAATTGAGTCTCTACCTCATCACATTGTCTCACGGAAGCACCGACACTTTCTCCCTCATTGAGTCACCCTCACCGACGTAGCAGCGACAACACTTTCTCCCTCACCGGCACTCTCACCCTTCTCATTCAATTGACTATGAAAATAATCACAATAATGTTATGTTGGATAGGAAAAAAAATTCAGGGTGTTAATGCAAAATAAGAAGATTTTGGCGAAGTGTTGGGTGGAAGTTCAAACTACGTTGCTATGTCAAACTTTGAATAATTTAAGTTTTCCAATTTGATGGATGGTTTATATGTAACTTTCACTATATATAATGAAGTTCCCCAAAACAATGGACCCCCGAAGAGGGTTGGCGGACTAACCAACTCCATGAGGGGATTAAGCTGTACATGTTTGCTTCAACTCATAACACTTATAACTCAGGTCCCTTTTTCTGTGAGAAATGCATGCAAGACAGGGCTTGAACTTATATGTGTGTTTTTTATTATTATACGCCACACTTTATATATTTTGACTCATAGAGCTAGTTGTTGGCTTATCCCTTACTAAGTAAACAAAGTTAAATAAATGTTGATATTTAAACAGTTTGGGATGGAAGAAAAATCCATCACATTGTTGCAATTTACTCCATAGAGAATTGGTAGGAGAGTTTATATGCGAAGTAGTAGTGGAGTAAATTATGGGACTAGGGATAAATAAGAAGAAGAGCAATATTCTTAGGTCCATGTGATATAATATAATGCCCATATGGTGCAATGAGGGTACTTAACCATTTTTTTTATATTGTAGTTAGGCTTGTATAAATTATGATCTACTCTAATTAAAGTATTTAAATTAATCGAAAATTTTCCTCAAAAAAGTTAAAAATAATAGTTTGAGATTTTTGGGAAAAAATAAAGCAGATGAAATTTGTTTAAAATGTTGAAATAATAACCCCTTATTTTAAGCTTTAAACATGAGAAAATTTAATAAAGGAAAGTTTTATAAATATTTTAAAACTTTTGTTTTTGATATTTTTTTTTGTATAAGGCACATTTTTGACCTTGTATTTTGTTATATATCTGCTTTAAATATAGAAATATTTAAAGGTAAATGCCAAAGTAAGTAAAATACATGTTTTTGAATGCTTTTTAATTAAACTTGAAAAATACTACACTTCGTTACATTTTGGCAGCATTTCTTACTATAACAGTAAATTTAAAAGATATGATTTAAATGCCTATTTATCTAAGTTAAATTGAACCATCTTGAATAAATTAAGAAAAAAAGATTTAAAATTTGCTATTTTAAAACGGTGGACTTTCTCCTTTTTGGTATGTATGTATTTTCTAATGGAGATCGAAAGTGTTTTCGTTATATACTCTTGAAAATATGCACTAATAAATGATTCAAAATTTTGGAAATTATTTTAGTATTTGAAATGAATATAGTTAGTAGCAAAAAAATGAATTTAAAAAAATAATTTTTATGTATACATTAGGTATTGTTTACGATGACTGAATTTAGCTAATTATTAAATAAAACGATATATACCTGTATATATGATAAGATGGTTTTAAATTATATGAAATATTAATGTTTAAAAAATGTAGTAGAAGCATTTGAGAAAAATAACCGAAGTTATTCCAAAATTAATTTTGACTAATTACTATTGAAATAGCTAAATAATAGGGAATTGACTTATATATATATATTTTATTAAATTATAGGATATCACTTTATAATTTATTCATAAAAAACAATGAAAATGGCGTTTGCAACTTCTGTTTCTTGCTTTCAAAGCTCGTCTTCTTTGTTCTATCCTTATCCGCAATCGAAATCAATTACTCGCTCCTCTTTTCTTTATCGCGATGCTTTCCCAAATCGATCATACACGCAAGTTGTCAAGGATCATTTTCCCTCTCAAAAGTTACAAAATTCGTTCCCAAAATTCAAGAACTGGATCGATGCAAAGAGGGTCACTGATCTAAGTTTTGAAAGGTTTGGCGTTGAGAGTGGTTTAGAATGTCATACTTCATTCGAAGTTTTCGCTTCAAAACAAGTGGAGATAGTAGTTGGAAGTAATGTGAATTCTGATGCAAGTAAAAGTGTTAGTTTTGATGATAGTAAACTCTCAAAGGATGCTATTGTGGAATGGTCAGGTGTAAAAGGATTATTGATAACGATATTTTTGCCCAGAAAGTCAATTTGGCTGACAATGGAGATTATGATGTTCGAACGGCTAAATGTTTGAGGAGTTTTGATGAGAATCTAAGTGCTGCTGATAGTAAATTTATAGGCAAGATGTTGGATGAATATGTTGAGGGGAGATCAAATCTATCTTTTATTGATGTTGCCGATCTTCTTGCTGGTGTCAGTGTGCATGGTGCACACAATTTGCATTTCTCCGATGATAAACTATCTTTGAGTCTAGTACCTTATATTGATAATTGAACTGGTTGGAGATATTAATGAAATGCTTAGAAATAAGTTGTCTTCAGTTTTTCCTGTAGATTATGTTGGGGATGATTGTTTGGAGAAGGAGGTTGCTGATTGTTTGGTGAAGGAGTTTGCTTTTGGATCGAATGGGGGATTAATCAGTATTTTGGGTTTAGTTAATTTGGTGGGGCAACCAGAGACAAGGGATTCTTTAAAAAGCATGTCATTGATGACATTTAACTAGTTTCGGGTGGATTAGTATGTAACGTTGATGTTAACAACGTGAACAAAGATTTGGATAATTCTATGACGTAGAGTTCTTGTCTTTTAGCAAAGGTTTGTGCTAGTGATATCGGTAGAAAATCAACTTCTTGTTCTTCATCGTCGAGGAGAGGTAGGCATAGGAAGTCTGTGGCTGTTAATGGATCTGTACGACGTAGTTCCAGGATCCGTCGTAGCCAGTCTCAGTCTATGTGTGAGTTATCTGATTCGAGTGTCATGAGTGGTGCTATGAATTCAGGCTCAGGTATGATGTATGATTTGGGTATTACGTATTCATCATATGCTTTAGGTAGTTTGACTTCTTCTGAATTTAGTCAGTTAGCTAGAGATATCACTTTTTTTTTTGATGTTGAGGAAGATCTAGAGTATATTAGAAGTAGGGAATCTGATAGGGCTAGATCTGTTGGTAAATGAGGATAACTAGTTGGAATATCAAAGGTTTGCACGATTTACATAAGTGTGATAAAATAAGAACTTTCTATTGACATCACACTTTTACAGGAAACTAAAATCGAATGTCTTGATATTCATTTTTATAGGAGATTATGTGGTTATCATTTTAGGAAATGAGCTTATTTACCTTCTATGGGCGCTTCTAGGGGTTTACTTATTGGGTGGCGGGATAATTCTTTTAAATTGCTCCAATGTATTACTGAACAACACTCACTGCATATTATTCTCATTAACCTTAATGATAATTCTATTTTAAATATTTCTAATATTTATAGGCCAAACTCAAAAAATGGTCATCGGATTCTCTAGAATGAATGTCTAGAATTTAGATATTTAGTTCTTGGTTCTTGGATTTTGGAGGGTGATTTCAATGTTACGCATTTTCTAGGAGAGTGTTCATCACAGGTAGGTGATTTCTCTGCTATGAAGGAATTTGACCAATTTATTGTTATTTCTAATTTGACTGAAATTCATCTTTCTAATCGAGCTTTTACATGGTGTAATACTAGGGAGTCCCTATCTATGGCTCTTCTTGAAAGGCTTTTCGTTAGTGATGAAATTGAGGATAAATTTTCTATTTGTAGATTTTCTGGTTTTCCTTACCGTGACAACCCGAATTTCTTTTAATGTCTGTTAGTTAGGTAATTGACTGGTTTAAATCATTGAAACGTTAATTTTGTTAGTCAAACAAATAAAATTTTGATAATGGAAATATTTTAATAAATATAGATTGATTTGAAAACCATATAAATATATGGAAATGTTTAATCTTATAGTAAATAAATAGATAATATATTTCACCATTTAAATTCAAGAATAAGATATACATAATTATTTAAATAGATATACAAGCTATATAGTATGTATAAGTATATAAATGTGCATGTATGTATTTATGCCCATATGAAATAAAATATAAGAGAATTTTGTACAATATGTATAAGTAAATATATATATATATATATATATATATATATATGTGTGTGTGTGTGTGTGTGTGTGTGTGTGTGTGTGTGTGTGTAAATACATGTATACATACACCCTTATCTACATACTTCTAACACAATTTTTAATTAATTAAACATTTGACAAAATTTAATTTAATGATCTTTTAATATAATTATTTAAATTTAAATTCTACATTTCTAAAACATTTGAGATAAGTATATGTATAATTAGTAATTAAATGTTAATAACTTAAGTTTAAAATTAAAATAGGAATAAATAAAAAGAAAACACAAAACTTAATAATATTAATTTATGCAAATGGACATTTGTAAGTTAGATGAAGACACATGTACAAAAGTGTCAAGGATTGTTTTCTTCATTTAAAAAAAAGAAAGATAAAAATGAGAAACCAGGTTCTGTATAGTTTATACACACACACACACACACACACACACACACACATATAAACTCCTTTCTTTCTTTCATTTTCACAAAGTCACTTGCAGTTTCAAATCCTGTTTCCTTTGTCCAAATTTTTAAGTGAATAAACCTTAACTTATAAAGCTAAATCATATTTATATCTCTGTGCATGTAAGGTTTGATGATAGGAATATCTTGATTTTTGCTTGCATGAATGGAGAGCCATTTACCTAGGAATATAAATTGAATTGCTGTATATTCATATATGCATGTCTCTATTCTTACTCTAGCAGGCTCAAAACCTTTCAAAAATTTATACCTATTCACTCAACACTTTAAAGCTATGTTAATTAAAGAGGTTTTGTTTGTAAACATGAAATCCTATTTTTAAAAATGTTTTCAAGTAAAATTATTAAGTATTTATCTGGAAAGATTGAATTTACAACGGGAATCAAAACATATCAGAAAAATTAATTGTTTTAATTACATGTTTCGCATCATGATTGGATTCGACCCAAGAAGTGATGATCTTTGGAGGTAGATTCTTGATTTTTAGGTTAGTAATTTGTGAGGAATTGCTAGATGAACGGGAACCAGGTTTTGGGAAATTCTCGACGATCAGAGGATGGAGGAGCGTCGGGGTTGTTGCTGGAGATAGCTAGTTGGTCGAAGATCATAGGAAAAATGGTCGGAGGGTTTTTAGTTAGACATGGTGGCGCGGCGAGGAAGATGTAGGGTTTAAGACCCTGTTTGGTTCGACGATGTTTTGAGGTGAATGCGATGGGGTGGCGGCATCGGGTTGGATCAGAGTAGGAGGAAAAGGAAGGTGAGGTCTGGCGCAGCTCCAAGCGTGGCGACGTGGTGTCTGATGATCATATGTGGCGGTGCGAGATAGTTTTGGTGATTAGGTTTTTATTCCAGTGGTGCTCGTTTTGCTCGAATTCGATTTGGAAGTTATGTCAGGATTCTGGGTGGTCGAGTCGAACGAGGGTGTCGTCGGCGATGGTTCAGAGGTGGCATCGTAGGTCGAAGCGACGTCGACGTGGTGTGCACGTGCACAGCGCACTGGTATCGATCAATTTTTTGGCAAGGGCTAGGATCAGGTGTAAGAGAAGGGAAATATAAAAGAGAAGAGATAAAGATGGGGAGAATAAGGGTTTGGATCGGGTTGGGCTCGGGTGTTTTTTGCTATAGATTAAAGTGGGAAAGAGAGAAAAGAAAGTGGAGGAAGGAAAGTTTTGGGATTGGGCCGGTTAAAATTTTCTTGGGCCGGCTATTGTAAATAAAATGATAAAAGGTAAGTTAACAAAGCTTTAAATAAAAGTGTATTAACAAGTTTTAAAAGGGAAAGGGAAACATGTTTTTTTCCAAAACAAAATTTTCTCACCAATTCTTTTAAATGTTTTACTTAAATATTATTTAGTTAAAGGTTATATAAATAATTTATTTTAACTTGAATTAATTAAGCTTAGAAATTATATTATTTAAATTAATTCTTGAGTTTATTTAAATGAAGTTTAAATAACGTAATTAAGTGGATGGTTAAGGAAAATAAAATGTTTTAAACTTTTAATAAATCAAGGTCTCAAGTGATTTTATAAGTTAATAATTAATTCCAAATGGTTAATTAAAATAAAATAAATGGCTTGTAATTAGTTAATGTCAATTAAGCAAGATTACAACTAATTTATTCTATTTTTAAAATTTATTAATTGGATGATTGTAGTCTAGTTAATCTTGCTTATGAATGATTAAATTGAATTGAACGCTTTGGATTGTTTAATATCTCTTGCATGTTAAATTGTGATATTTTGTGATATGAAATAACCTGAAATGAACAGTTGAGTATAAAATGTGAGACACTTTATTTGAACAGATATTGTGATGGAAATTTTATATGAATGTTAACATTTTGAAATTGAATTGTTTTGTCTTAAAAGATGGCATTTGGATTCGAAGAGATCGAGGTCGGATATCAGCAATATCCGGAACAACTACGATTAGTAACTTCTATAATTCTTTATAGATTTGATTATAGAACCAAATAGGATGGAATGGAATAAATTAAGTAAACATGGCCATTTAAACTAAGTAACGGTACTTAGATACTATTTTCTGAAATAAGTTTTTGGCTATAATAAGGTAAAACTCATAGTGATGAAAGAATTACCTAAGTTTTCAAGGAAGCTTTACAACTTAAGCATTTCATATTAAATAGGTTTACTCATGCTGGTTTCCAACCTGACTTGGGTGTTACTTTATTGTAATGCTCGGGCCAGACTGAGTATTACAGATTTTCAGGTTAGGACGTTCTAGAGCTCAGGAGATGAGCTGGATGGCAGAGATGTATTGATTAGATTCTGCTATGTATCTTAGAGGCTGTATTGATAGTATTTAGGGACAAGCTATTGTAGCTGCCCAGATTAATTTGTTGATGGTTGTACTCTGATATATTGTATGTAAATTGACATTTACAGCTTTCATTGTGTAAATGCTGCTATTTATATGTTATATTTTATTCCGCTGCGATTGTGAGATTCTGTGCTTTTGTTTTATGTTTCTTCTTCTACTCTTTTTCTTCTTAACCCTAACAATCTAGGACTTCCGGCACTCGATTGCTCGGCACTCTATACAGTGAATGTATTTGTGTCGATTTTCGAGGTCGAAAATTCTAGGGCGTTACACTTACACTTATTCTGATCATTGTCCTGTCATTCTTACATGTGATCATCATAGATTTATTAATAGATCTTTTAAATTCGAAAAAAATGGTTATTAGAGTCCAATTTTCAAATTTAATTAAAAATAAATGGTTTTCTATGAGGTTTTTATAGTTAGAAATATGGATAATTCTACAATTTTTTTAAAGCTTAGAGGTATTAGGAGCTTTCTTAAAAATTAGAGTAAGAATGTTTTCAATGGTATTAAAATTAAAAAAGAAAACATTCTTTCCGAAATGCTTAAAATTAACAAAATAGAAGAAACTAGACAACTTTAACGTTCTTGTTAATCTAAAAGAAGAGCTTTATTCAATCTTACAAAAAGAGGAGGTTATGTGGAAACATAGATCTAGAATTCAATGGATTAATAAAGATGGTAATAGTACCAATTTTTTTTTAATAATATGGCTAATGGTAGAAAACGTAGAAACACGATTAATTTTATTTTTGTAAATAACAAGGAATTGGTCGATTGGAGATCTTAATATGGCTTTTATTGACTATTATAGAGATATTTTCGATAATAAAAATTAGCATAGGATCAATGTCAGATGGAATGGTCTTTATTCTTTTGATTCTAGCATTGACCTTTCCGAGTTTGATAATCCTTCTTCTAAAGAGGAAATTTTGAAAGCTGTTGATGACACGCCCAGTGATAAATCCCTAGGTCCTGATAGATTCCCTATTTGCTTTTAAAAAATATTTTGGGATGTTTTAAAATTCAATTTAATTAGCATGTTTAATATTTATATAATGGAAAATTGCAATTATGAAGATTTAATTTTGCAAATATTATTTTATTGCATAAAAAAATTGGCGATAATAATTTAAAACATTATAGACCTGTTTCCTTAATTAGTTGTTCCGTTAAAATTATTTCAAATGTTTTAGCTAATATACTTAGTAAAAGAATAAATGATCTAATTGATTATTCTCAAACTGCATTCATTAATGGGAGAAATATCACCGATGGAGTGGCAATTGTTCAAGAATATATTAACCACTGCTGTAAGAATAATATTACTTGTGCGATCTTAAAACTAGACTTTGCTAAAGCTTTTAATTCAGTGGATTGGGATTCTCCAGTTGATATGTTATATGCTAGAGGTTTTAGTCATAGACGGATTAGCTGGATCATGACTTTACTTAAAACTGGCAACTCTATTATGGTTAATGTATTTTAGGTAATAAAATTCAATTTAGACGAGGTTTAAGGCAAGTTGATCCTTTATTGCCTCTTTTATTTAACTTAGCCGTAGATGTTTTTGCTAAGATAATTAAAAAAGCGGTTGATAATGGATCTTTGGGGAGCGTTGGTGTAAAACCCAGTATTTTGTGATTATTTCAATTTGTTTATTTTAATTATTTTAAACTGAATTCTTGATTTAAAAACTTTATTTTATTTATAAAAAAGAATAAATTTTGTTATTTTAAATATAAATTTTGATTTTATCTGAATTATAATTCCAAGCCTGAATAAATAGAATATTTCCAGAAAATATGAATTTTGGTCAAATGGTCAAATTTTGACTTTTAAATTTAAAATTTAAAATTTTGAATTTTATTATGAAAATAAATTAAATTTCAAGAATATTGCTTTTTGTTTCGTTGAAATCCAATTTATATTGTGAAAGTTGTGCTATTTACTATATTGTGTGTAAATTGATTTATTTAACAATATTGTTTATTTTAATTTACACAAATAATATTTTAATTTATCATATTTTGTTCTAATTTGTATATATGTGTGTAATATGTCGTGTTATATATATATATATATATATATATATAATTTTCAAACATTTTAAAGTGTAGTTGTTATTTTCCCAAAAACTAGTATATTTTGTTTACAATTTTCAATACTAGTTTACATATATTAAATTATATTCCTATATTTTTATATATTTTAATAAAATTTATTTATTCATTTCACTTTCACTATATTTTGTATTCATTTTTATTTTATTTACCTAAATTTTATTTTGATTTATTTTCATAAAGGAAAAGAGAAATTTCAAGAGTTTTTGGCCTTTAACTCTTGACCTTCCACCTTCACATCTCTTCAATCTTTGGGCCGTCCTTTCCCTGTTCATGGCCGTGACTTTTCTTTCTGTAATTCATGTGAAAACCTTACTTTCTCATTCCTCATTCATGCACACTTCATATCGGGAGAGAAAAGTTTGGGTAATGTCTCTTTTCTTTCCACTTTTCACCTTCATTTCATTGTTTTTCTTTGTAAATTGCCTTGGAATCTTCATGCATTTGCTTGGCCATACTCCTCACCACCTCCACCATCTAGCACCACCACTGTCCACGGCCACTCCACTATCCTTTCCCTCTGACTTGACCAGGCCGCGAGCCCCCTTGAAGCTATCATCACCAAATGTTGCAAAATTCCCTGGAATATGCCATAGCCGAACCCCTTAATCACCTACCCTTCATTTTTCACCTAAACCACCTCCTTGGCCGCCACCACCACTCCCTCCACCACCTCTGGCCGACACTCCAGACCCCACCCGACCTTCACCTTGTAGAGGCTGAGCCCAATGGTCCTTTGGCTGAGCCATATGGTTGCACAAAAGCCATTAAATTGCCTTAAACCCATTGTATTCCTTTTGTTGCAACTTCCATCTCTTTTACTACTTGTAGCTGTGCATGCATGCATATCCTAACCCTATGACACAAATTTGGCTGAGCACACTTGACCCTAAGCCGAGCACATGAAGTTGGAGGCAATGGTTAACTCATTCCTTTCATTGTTGTCTTTAAATTCAATTTGTTTTAAAGTATATTTGTGTTGAAATCATATGTATATTTGGTTTGAAATCATATTTATACTTGTCTTGTTTTATGGGTTGTGTACAATATCTTGCTTGGTTATCTCCCACTCAAGTCAAAATTCGTGCTTTCAGAATTCGTTTGTGTGCTTTGTTCTGCTATTTCCAGCTTGAAACAAGTGAGTATTTCTCACAAGGCATTTCATACTTATATAACAGTAAACTGATAGCATTTGAATCTGTAAACCATATTATCATGTTATAACTACCAATACTATGATCATATGATGTTCACTACTGTTTATACACCTGTCATATCATCTGTTACTGTTATATAATGCTATTCTGTTTATTTATATCAGTTTATCACACTACAAGTTCCATGTAGAATAGAATCACTATGGGTTGAAATGATATATACCCGAACAGACTTTAGAATAGGGAAAAATCATTATAGGATGAAATGATAGGCCTGAACGAGTTTTATTTATTGGTATTTACTTGGGATTGCAGGTTTGAAATGATAGAACTCGGATTTTTCCTTTGTAAATTACGGATTGAAATGATATTATCCGTATCACTTGATTTAGGTTAGAAAATTATATACAGAACCGTAGTAAATATATATATTTCTAAAATTTTAAAAGTATTTTAGAAATGTAAATATTATGATATTTTGATTTAAATTTAAATTAAAAATTATTTTTAAAAGTATTATTGATTTTCTACAAATTTATAAGTGAAATATATTAATGGTAAAGTAGAAATTTGAAATATAAGTTACTTTTGGAATTTATGATTTTATTTTTAAATGGAGTTTAAATTAAGTAAGAAAGTATGATAAATATATTTAAATTTGAATTTAAAATGATTTTATAAAGTGTTATTTATTTTTCTAATGAATTAAAAATAGTTAAATAAATGAATGAGAAAAATTAAATTTGAATTATAACTTAACTTGTAAATTGGGAAATGTATTTTAAAAATAAAGGTTAAGTTATGAAAGTAAAAAAGGAATTTAAATTTAACTCATAAAATGGTAAATTTAAAGAATAAGTAAATGAAAATGTTATGAAATGGTATATTGATTTTAATAAGTGAATTATTAAAATTTGATATTAAATTGTGAAATTTCATTTTATAAAATCATGACTTAAAAGGGTATTTAAATGATCATTTTTAAGAGTGTGAAAATATGATTTTTATGAGTTAAAACTTGTTTAAATAAAAATTTAATTGTTTATGAAATTTTATTGAAAACTTGGAATTTAATTAACAGCATTTTTGAAATGCTATAATTTCTAAAGTAAAAGATATTACAGTATTTTTGTGACGCCCCACCTCTATACTCACGTTAGCCAAGGACACTACAGGGTAATGCCATCAACTAATACGGAGAATAAGACTGGTTAGGAGCGACCATCTGTAGCCTTGCTTCAACTATCTATTGAATACATCGACAATAATCTAGATCGACATATTCAATGAATACTTAAAACAAAACCATAGGTGGTTGGAGGATCTATCAGAACAGAATATAACAACTCAAATGTAATAAACATCACAGAACAGTAGATTATCATATACACATATACAGATACATATCCGAGTATACAAACTAATACATGTCAAGTGGTATAGCAAACCACAATATACAGACGAGTTAAAGGAATACATATCAGAGTTACAACAAAATAGGACTACACAAAAAGCTTTAACAAAAAGGAACAAGCTGGATAGTCCATGCGGAAGCAAAATAGGCTAAGTCCAATAGCACCTAACCTGAAACATCTCGGTTTGACCCGAGTATAAAATACATGGGTCAATCTAGCTAAACAAATCAGTTAGATAAACTGAACAACAATAAACTGCAAGGTCACAAAGTATAACAAATATCTCTAAAAGAGATAACACAATCATCTAACAAAAAGATGAATCATCATAACAAGCCTCGTACCATCGGCAACTCAGAGAAACAAAGGATAGGAATATCCCAAAACAAGCCAAAAAGGCAATAACAAATACCAATGAAGGTAACACAAGTTCCACAAGGTAACCGCTATATATCTGCGGCTCAAAAAGACCAACACCGAAGGGCGATACCTAGGGAATATACATATCAATGAAACATCAGAAAATCCTAATTGCAACAAACCCAAATATCTAGTGAGCGGTAGTGAAGAAACCACTCCAATATTTCTCGAGCGGTGGTGAAGAAACCACTCCGATATCTCTCGAGCAGTGGTGAAGAAAAACCACTTCGAAAGCAATACTAAAGGTAACCAACAACCCCAAATATCTCTCGAGCCGGGGCAAAGGACCAACTCCAAAAGCGATATTAAAGGCAACAAGCCAGAAGGAGACAATCCGAAGACACTATCCCAAAGGCAACATGTGCCACAAACTCCCAGAAAGGAATTCGAAAAGTGGTAACGTGAGTCCCATAACCACCCGTTCGCACTAAACGGTTTACTATCCGTTAGTTAATTTCACACTCAAAGCAGTACAAAGTTTACCTCATCTCATCAGTAAACCAGACACAAAGGTCAAAACGTTCAAACGAATAGATTGGGAATTAACTAAGAAGATGAACGTACGTGTTCATTACACGCGTTTTATCTAATCATTTGATTCTCCTCCCACTTCACTCGGAGTGCGAAACCGTGTGTATTTTAAATAGAATTTATAAATTGGAGAAAAGAGCTTTTAATGCAATTTAAAGAGATTATTTTATAAAAAACCCGTGGATGAAGTCAAAAAGGAATCATCAAGGTCAAATATGCATAAACAACTAATTGGAATCGATGTAGATCGATAAAAGTTGGAATCACAAACAAATAGGCAAACTAGGCAAAACAGGGGAGCATGAGCAGGTCGGTCGACCGGACTACATGGCTCGGTCGACTGGCCAGAAGCATAAAAATGCTTGGGGTAGCAGGTCGGTCGACCCGCCCAGGGGTTCGGTCGGCCGAACTGCAATTTTCTGCAGTTCCTGTCCTTTCTCATCGAAGTGCAAACTCTTTCAAAACGCAACCGGTCGAGCAATGGACCTAAGGAACCTTAGCCAATTGATATCCCAGCTCCATTAGCTCTCCGATTCGCCATCAAAAACATTTTCAAACATCAAAGTTAGGATCTCTGAAGAATTGAACCCAAACACTAATAATTTGGATATTCACCAATTCAATCCAAACCAAAAGCAAGTGCACATGAAAAAGTGTTAGGAATTCATACCTAACAATCAAAGATAGATATAAGCATAGATGTGAGATAAAAATCTCACGTTTAACCCTAAAACAAAGAAGAAGAAGAAGCTCACTTGCAAGGAAAAGATCAACCACTCTCCACTTAAAGTCTACTAGCTTCAATCTAAGATCAAAACAAGTATTTCCTAAGTTAGGTTTAGGAAACTTCTGAAATTGAAGGAGATAGAGTTGGAGAAGATGAAGAGGAGGCTTAACAATAGCTTCTCTTTGATTTTGGAGCAAGAATTTGAGCTAGCAAGAGAAACTAGGGCTTGGAGTTTCTAATTCCCTTTCCTTTCCACCATTTTGAGTTGGAGCTTGAGTTTGAGGAGTGGGAATGAGTGAATAGAGAGGAGAGGGCTGAGTTAGGGTATTAAGTTAGCTAGTGGGCTGAACCCAAACCCAAAACCCAACTAGAAAAAGTAGAAAAATTCAACTTACTCCAAACATATCAAAGTTTATACTTAAAAAGATCGCAAACGCCATTTTGGACTCAATGGAGGTGGTCTTGAGTCCCAATTCGACCGTTTGCAGAAAGTATCTTTTTGGACTATAATCCGACAAACGACGTTATATTTAAATAAAATATTTAAATATACAACCGATAAATATGCGGGTTGTTACAGACTCCCCTCCTTAAAGAAATTGCGTCCTCGCAATTCTTAAGAAGAAAAACGAGTAACCACCCAACAACATATCAACACATAAGAATAACATAATAAGAAGTTCACCATAAAGTGCACGAAAGGATAAGCCCTAACTTGTTTGCCCATGAAATTCTATGGATTCCTAAGCTCAAAATAATTCGGAACACCGACGTGGTGCAACAATACGTTAAATGAACCAAAGCTCAACAAAATGAAGTGCAACAAGACGTCCGATGAACTGGGTAAAAAGATCATTCCATTCGGACATCAACAAAGAAACAATCACTTATTGCTTACAACTAAATGCATTGGCAACACGATCCCCCTTTCGGGAATAAAAAGAATGAGAGAAACAACACATTCCTCATCATGAGGGATTAAAGAAATAAAATGATGCCATCAAATTGGAAATCGAATCACAAAGAAAAGTAGAAACCTACCAAAATAGATGGAGACATACCTTATCCCTGAGAAGAACCTCCAGAAGCATCTGTTACATTTAACTTGCCAGATGGAGAATTATTCGAAGCAATGGGACAAGTGGAACTACGATGGCCTTCCTTCTTGCAATAACGGCAGAAGAGTGGCTTAGGACAATCTCGAATCATATGATCAGGAGAACCACAATTGAAACACTTCCGAATGGAAGTGTTCCAGCAGGCTGAGACTGAGAATCAGATTCAACGGGCTTTTTCTTCTTGGAAGGGAAAAATTCCCGCTCATCCAATGGAGACTACTTTTTGTTGGGGTTCTTGCGAACCTCAACATCATCACCACTATCACACTCCTTCTCGACGGTTTCAAGATGAAGTGCAGAATCTACCAACTCCTCGAAAGAAAGCTTAAGCTGGAGCAACAAAGACTTCTTAAGATATTTCTTAAGACTAGAAACAAACTTCAAATTCTTCTTATAAGAAGTGCTAATGAATTCAAGACCATACTTAGATAAAGCCTCGAATGATGCAACATACTCAGAAATATAAGACTTCCTTTGCTTCAACTCAAGGAAGCGACGGGTCAATAAAACTTTTTCAGATTCAGGAACGAACTTGAGTTCGAATCGTCCTCGAAACCGAGTCCAAGAAAGAGTAGACTCATCAATTTTGGCTACAAGAAGATCATGCCAATCAAGGGCACTCTCTTGTAATAAGCTAGAAGTTACAAGAACCCTATCATGATCAGAAAGATCCATGCGAGAGAAAATACGCTCGCACGTGCGAAGCCAAGCTTGGACTTCAAGAACAGACTCGGAGCCTTTAAACGGCTTTCCCCTAAGATGAGAAAAATCACCGCACAGGCATGCAAAGGTAGACTTGCGAGGTGGAGATACATGAGTAGGAGCTGGAGGCTGAATGCTCCTAAACAACTCCATAAACTGATCGACAGACATATAAACGCCATCCGGATGTGAGCCACTGGATTGCCCAGCATCTGAACATCGTCCCCTGCCTCTTCCAGCCATACGCTAAAAGTTAAGATAAGAACAAGATTATTCGCAAGGTAGATGATTCAATATGGAATACTATGGAATTTAAATGCATTCCTGGACGTATTCCCACATTCTATCTACCACCAAGGCACAAAAGAAATATAGAGGCACGATGGTTCAAGGGTTTGACTTTGATGTACCGAAATATGTGTTTCTATTCGTGTTTATCATATTTTGTTCTGAACTCAGCTCTGATACCAAGCTGTGACCCCCCACCTCTATACCCACGTTAGCCAAGGACACTATAGGGTAATGCCGTCAACTAACATGGAGAATAAGGCTGGTTAGGAGCGACCATCTATAGCCTTGCTTCAACTATTTATTGAATAGATCGAAATAATCCACATCGACATATCCAATGAATACTTAAAACAAAACCATAGGTGGTTGGAGGATCTATCAGAATAGAATATAACAATTCAAATGTAATAAATATCACAGAACAGTAGATCATGATATACACATATACAGATACATATCCGAGTATACAAACTAATACATGTCAAGTGATATAGAAAACCATAATATATAGACGAGTCAAAGGAATACATATCAGAGTTACAACAAAATAGGACTACACAAAAAGCTTTAACAAAAAGGAACAAGCTGGATAGTCCATGCGGAAGCAAAATAGGCTAAGTCCAAAAGCACCTAACCTGAAACATCTCGTTCTGACCCGAGTATGAAATACATGGGTCAGTTTAGCCAAAACAATCAGTTAGATAAACTGAACAACAATAACCTGCAAGGTCACAAAGTATAACAAATATCTCTAAAAGAGATAACACAATCATCTAACAAAAAGATGAATCATATCATAATAAGCCTCGTATCATCGGCAACTCAGAGAAACAAAGGATAAGAATATCCCAAAACAAGCCAAAAAGGCAATAACAAATACCAATGAAGGTAACACAAGTTCCATAAGGTAACCGCTATATATCTGCGGCTCAAAAAGACCAACACCGAAGAGCAATACCTAGGGAATATACATATCAATGAAACATCAGAAAATCTTAATTGCAACAAACCCAAATATCTCATGAGTGGTGGTGAAGAAACCACTCCAATATCTCTCGAGCAGTGGTGAAGAAACCACTCCGATATCTCTCGAGCGGTAGTGAAGAAAAACCACTCCGAAAGCAATACTAAAAGTAACCAACAACCCCAAATATCTCTCGAGCCAGGGCAAAGGACCAACTCCAAAAGCGATATTAAAGGCAACAAGCCAGAAGGAGACAGTCCGAAGACACTATCCCAAAGGCAACATGTGCCACAAACTCCCAGTAAGGAATCCGAAAAGTGGTAACGTGAGTCCCATAACCACCCGTTCGCACTAAACGGTTTACTATCCGTTAGTTAATTTCACACTTAAAGCAGTACAAAGTTTACCTCATCTCATCGGTAAACCAGACACAAAGGTCAAAACGTTCAAACAAATAGATTGGGAATTAACTGAGAAGATGAACGCACGTGTTCATTGCACGCGTTTTATCTAATCATTTGATTCTCCTCCCACTTCGCTCGGAGTGCGAAACCGTGTGTGTTTTAAATAGAATTTATAAATTGGAGAAATGAGCTTTTAATGCAATTTAAAGGGATTATTTTATAAAAAAACCCATGGATGAAGTCAAAAAGGAATCATCAAGGTCAAATATGCATAAACAACTAATTGGAATCGATGTAGATCGATAAAAGTTGGAATCACAAACAAATAGGCAAACTAGGAAAAACAGGGGAACAGGAGTAGGTCGGTCGGCCGGACTACAGGGCTCGGTCGACTGGCCAGAAGCAGAAAAATGCTCGGGGTAGCAGGTCGGTCGACCGGCCCAGGGGTTCGGTCGGCCGAACTGCAATTTTCTGAAGTTCCTGCCCTTTCTCATCGAAGTGCAAACTCTTCTAAAACGCAACCGGTCGAGCAATGGACCTAAGGAGCCTTAGCCAATTGATACCCCAGCTCCATTAGCTCTCCGATTCGCCATCAAAAACATGTTCAAACATCAAAGTTAGGATCTTTAAAGAATTGAAGCCAAACACTAAAAATTTGGATATTCACCAATCCAATCCAAACCAAAAGCAAGTGCACATGAAAAAGTGTTAGGAATTCATACCTAACAATCAAAGATAGATATAAGCATAGCTGTGAGGTAAAATCTCACCTTTAACCCTAAAACAAAGAAAAAGAAGCTCAATTGCAAGGAAAAGATCAACCACTCTCCACTTCAACTCTCCTAGCTTCAATATAAGATCAAAACAAGTATTTCCTAAGTTAGGTTTAGGAAACTTTTGAAATTGAAGGAGAAAGAGTTGGAGAAGATGAAGAGGAGGCTTACCAATAGCTTCTCTTTGATTTTGGAGCAAGAATTTGAGCTAGCAAGAGAAACTAGGGCTTGGAGTTTCTAATTCCCTTTCCTTTCCACCATTTTGAGTTGGAACTTGAGTTTGAGGAGTGGGAATGAGTGAATGGAGAGGAGAGGGCTGAGTTAGGGTATTAAGCTAGCTAGTGGGCTGAACCCAAGCCCAAAACCCAACTAGAAAAAGTAGAAAAATTCAACTTACTCCAAACATATCAAAGTTTATACTTAAAAAGATCGCAAACGCCATTTTGGACTCAATGGAGGTGGTCTTGAGTCCCAATTCGACCGTTTACAGAAAATAGCTTTTTGGACTATAATCCGACAAATGACATTATAATTAAATAAAATATATAAATATACAATCGATAAATATGCGGGTTGTTATAATTTTTTAAATGCTGTAATTGATATAAATGAACTAAAAGACTAAACTGAACTAAGGGCTATTATAGCACATTGTAAGTGCTGTAGCTATAAAAACTAAACTAAAATCTATTGTAGCATATCTGTAAATGCTATCTTTGTTAAAATAATTTGTTTTCAAATGTAAATTTACCGTAGCATTTTCTTAATGCTGCAAAAGTTGAAATTTCACTGTTTTAATAAATTGAAGTAAATAAATGAATTCTGAAAATGGTAAAATTTTGAGAATTGTATATTTGATTATTAAATATAATAACTTCACTTTTAAATGATTTAAATGGAATATTTAATTGGTTTAAATGGAATATTTAATTGGTTTAATTCGAATATTTAATTGGTTTAATTAGAATATTTAGTTGGTTTAAATGGAATTTTTAGCTGGTTTGAATGGAATATTTAATTGGTTTAATTGGAATATTTAATTGGTTTAATTGGAATATTTCTTTAATATATAAGCCATTTTGAAATGTGATTTGAAATGGTATTTAAATTAAATAAATATGAATGACGTTTTGGAATAATATGATATTTTGATATTAAAATGAATTTGAAATGATATTGAATTTTGAAATGATTTTTTATTTACGAAATATAAAATACCATTTTGAAATTTTAACCACGGGATATAATTTATGGTTTAAAGGATCCTTAGAGGATGAGCAATCCCAAGCATCCTTTAAGTTATTGTGCATTACTATTACAGTTCAGTTGAGTTGGTTTACATTATATAAGTATGTATGTCCTGACTCGAGTGTTTTGTATTTTACTTTACGCTCGGGTTAGCCTGAGTATTTACAGCTTACCTTTGGATTTCTTTTCTAGAGCTAGTAATCGCTGGAGATTCTGCTTGTCTAGTTATCTATTCCCTTTCAGCTTCAGTTGTTCTATTTCAGCTTTGGTATTTATAAACTTCTATGTATTTGAGATTTTTATTGTATATGTTTTTCAAACTGATATTATGTATTTGTTTGAGATTTTGTTATAGTAGCCTCATGAACTATTATGGTATTTTAATTTCCGCTGTGAGTTATTCTGATATCTGTATCTGTGATTTTGTGATTGTTTTTCATTTGCTCCAAGTTTATTTACAATGAGGTATTTTGAGAAATTCAAGTCCACATGTGTGTCTGCCATTGCACTTGGAGGATGAACATGATAGGGGGTTATCGCTTCCTGGTTTGGTAGCGAACAGTTGACTCTTACTCCTACATGTCCCCATAGGGGTTGGTGGTGCAGTCGAGAGGCTGGCCGTAAAGGCAGAACACATGTGCCAATGTATGCTACGGTGGGTGTTACCCCACTGGCGTGGCCCATTATAGTTGGTATCAGAGCATTGGTTTTAGGCAAACCATAGCATGCGGAGCAAAAAAATCATTAGAGATAGGGTAGAAATACTCTAGAATGAGCGAAATCAATCTCAGAATCATTTTCTTATGAGAGAAGGTATTTTGGAAGTATAAAATGATTTCCAAATGATTTTAAAGGATTTAAAAAAAATTATATTGGTATAAAATTTTCTTATTTTGAAATCAAGATTTTCTAAACTTCATCTCTTCAGTGTCCACCTTGTTAGAAATCTCTTGGTTAGGATTCTTATCGATTGGATTCCTTGAACTTTGGAACGCTCCCAGTGGTTCTGAAATCCAGTCTTGTCTTCCCTATTTTATCCTTTTGATTTTGGAGCATTCCGTAATTCCACTTTGGAATGACCTCTATAAAGATCGATGATTCCGCAAATCTTTGAATGATTTGTAAAGGGGTGAAACTCCTTTACAATTGGCATTGATTCATCAGAGATTCTATATCCTCGGTTTACGATGCTATCTATCTCCTGCTCTACCCGGACTCTATCTCTAGCGATCGAATGTCGATTTTCCTTAGATTTTCGCAATGATTATATTCCTGAAGTCACGGTTGACCAGTTAAGGTCGCTCGCGATTTATATATGCTTATCCATCTTCTATTTGGTAATTAAATTATCTCATCTTCGTTCGAGCTTATCTTCGAATTAGAATTCTATTTGACTAGAGTTCCTTTAAATTTGAATCTCTATTTGTTTGAAATCTAACCTTGAATCATTCTTTGGAAATCTATGTTTGGTTGTATTTTGAAATTGCGCATACATCTAAATTATTAGTTTGATAAGGATGACCACATTATACATATAAAAGTGAAATATTTTCGATAAGGATTATATATTTTTCTTTCTTTAAAATTTTGAAATTTTGAAAGGATTTGAAATTTTGCAAATTTTATAAGAAATTTGATTTAAATAAAAATGATTTATAACTGAAGGTTTTTGAATTTGAATTTCGAGGACTTGAACTCCGGTAATTTGAAATTGGTTTTAAGATTTTGGAAAATAATACTAATATGATTTAAAGATATTTTCTGAATAAGAAATGTTTCAAACGTATTCGAATGAATTTCAACGATTTCAAAAGAGATTTCAAAGAAGTTTTAAGAAAATAAAAGTCCAGAACCCACTTATGTCGCTGGAAAATAATTTCGATGATGACTGCATGCATCATCGACATTGATTTTCGAGTTTATGAGTAGGGAGCGGTCACTCTATTAGCTTTGCTATGCGGGTGATTTTGTGAAACCAAATTTTGATTTCAGATTTTGAAGTATGGTTTGATATTCGATATATATATATATATATATATATATATATATATATATATATATATGAAATAATATAAAGTAAGCCGGTATTCAATTCTCGAGTTTCTGATTGCTTTGGTATAACCTTATTTATTGGAAGTGATTTACTGATTTGTTGCTGATTTCCAACTCTTGGATTTGGAAAAGTTGGTTTCTTCGACTAATTTTAAAAGTTCGAGCACTTCCAAATCAAGGTTTAATTTTCAAAGCTAAGTAATCCTGGAAAAATATAAATCATTCGATTAGGTAAATGAGTTGAACTATTTTGTTAAGTAAATAAATAAGACTTTTTGAATTATACTGATATGGAATTTAGTTTTGGAATGTTTTGAATAAAATTTAGTTTTAAATAGTTTTAAAGGTAAATTGATCTTTGAACAGAAATAAATAGTTTAAAGGTCTTAAAGGGATTAAACTTGGAAATTATTTTGGGTATAATTGGTTATGGGAAGATATATGGTTTTGAAAATTAATTTGGATAGTAAACCCAGTATTTATATGATGGTTTTGGAATTGAATTTTTTCGACTTAAATTTTGTTGATTTGGAAACCAGGATTATTTTCTAAATCTATTGTTTTGAGAAACTTTGAAACTGAATATATATAATTTGGAAGAAATGATTTGGCGAAATCACATGTCTTTTGAAACTGGATTGATATTGAAAAGGAATTGAAATTGAGAACCTTGTTTTACTAAATACTTGAATTGGGAGTTATCAAACTTATATATATGGATTTGTATAAGTATAAAGGTTATTTGAGACTGTTGATTTGAAAAAGGTACTCAATTTGTACAGTGAAATCTTATATAATTGAAGTCTATATAAGTATGATTTGATATACTATTGATTTTGGAAAGTGTTCGATTTGAAATGAAATCTTATATATAATGGACTTTATATAGTATGATATTTGAAAGCGACTTTGAAAGTTACTATATGATACATATTTTTGAAGTAAAGATATGGAAAGTGCCTTCTGCTTGATATCTGCTTTGTGGCCACACTGTGGATTCATTCTATCGATATTATTCTCTCTGATTTGGGTTTTTCGGATATGATACTCGAGTGTCCATCGAATTCCATGGCGATCTCCGTGGTCTTACGAGCGTGACCATATAGCATAATTTGTAGGGGCTATGAGAGCCTACGGGTACGGATGTTTCCTGGGGGATCCAGGCGTAACCATTGTGTATCTGCGATCTATTAGGTCGCTTGGTAGCGTAATCCGCAGGGGCTGCGAGAGCCTACGGGTACGGATGTTTCTAGGGGATCCTGGCGTAATCATCGTGTATCTGCGGTACTACCAGTCTTCATGGCGTAATCGCAGGGCTGCGGTAGTCAGCCTACAGGTACGGATGTTTCTTAGGGGATCCATGCGTAACCATTGTGTATCTGCGATCCATGATCGACATGTTTTGGTTTGGATTGTACTTTCCATATCTATTTTTTTAAAAAGTTTTCCAGTATTTTCACTGGGTGTTGAAATAAATCTACTAAGTACCTAGAGAATTCTAGCTTTGCACCCGATCAACGCATGGCCAGAGTCTGCAGGAATGAAAGTAAACTTGTTAAGACATCGAGTTATAAAAGTATTTTGATAAAGTATTATATAAAGGATATTTTGATAATTTATTTTACTTGTCTAAATAATTTAAAATGTTTTAAATTGTGTTTACTTCGAACTAACAAATTTGAATCAAATGACTATTCATCATATTATAAAATGTTATAAATAAAAATTTTAAATAAAAATTTATATGGTTTTAAAATAATGGTTTATCCTTGTCTTTCAACCTACTTTTCCTTCTAGATATTTCTATCTTCTTCCTCTTTGAGGGTCCTTTCTGCATTGTGGAAAGAGTTGGTTTTTTGGCTTATCATTTGGATTTGCCCAAGAAGCTTTCTTGAGTGCATGATGTATTCCACGTCTCACATCTTTGCTGGTATCATCATGATGCATCTCTTTTTGTTCAGCCTTCTGCTCTTGATGGTTTGGATATTGAGCCTAATCTGACCGCCGAGAGAAAGCCACTTCGTATTGCCGATAGAGGTATGAAGCAGCTAAGAAGGAAATTTGTTAGTCTGGTCAAAGTATTGTGTAAGTATTGATGATCAAGATTTTACCTCGAAGAGGGAGAACATTAGTGCTTCGAATCCAGAATTGTTTTTTAGGTATTATTTATTTTGTCTATCTTGCTTTTCCTTATTTTCCTTGTTCATTCTTTTCGAGGACGAAAAGATTTGAGTACGGGAGAGTGTAGCAACCCAGTATTTTGTGATTATTTCTTTTTGTTTATTTTAATTATTTTAAACTGAATTTCCTGATTTAAAAACTTTATTTTATTTATAAAAATGAATAAATTTTGTTATTTTAAATATAAATTTTGATTTTATGTGAATTATAATTCCAAACCTGAATAAATAGAATATTTCCAAAAAATGTGAATTTTGGTCAGAATGGACAAACTTTGACTTTTAAATTTAAATTTTTGAATTTTATATTTTATTATGAAAATAAATTAAATTTCTAGAATACTGCTTTTCGTTTTGTTGAAATCCGATTTATATTGTGAAAGTTATGCTATTTACAGTATTGTGTGCAAATTAATTTATTTAACAATATTGTTTATTTTAATTTACATAAATAATATTTTTATTTATCATATTTTGTTCTATGTATATATGTGTGTAATATGTCATGTTACATATATATATATATATATATATATATATAATTTTTAAAACATTTTAAAGTGTAGTTGTTATTTTCCCAAAAACTAGTATATTTTATTTTCAATTTTCAATACTAGTTAAATATATTATATTATATTCCTATATTTTTATATATTTTTCTAAAATTTATTTATTCCTTTCATTTTCACTATATTTTGTATTCAGTTTTATTTTATTTACCTGAATTTTATTTTGATTTATTTGCATAAAGAAAAAGAGAAATTTGAAGAGTCTTTGGCCTTTAACTCTTGACCTTCCACCTTCACATCTCTTCAATCTTTGGGCCGTCCTTTCCCTGGTCATAGCCGTGACTTTTCTTTCTGTAATTCATGTGAAAACCTTACTTTCTCATTCCTCATTCACGCACACTTTAGATTCGGAGAGAAAAGTTTGGGTAATGTCTCTTTTTCTTTCCACTTTTCGCCTTCATTTCATTGTTTTTCTTTGTAAATTGCCTTGGAATCTTCATGTATTTGCTTGGCCATACTCCTCCACCACCTCCACTGTCCAGCACCACCACTGTCCATGGCCACTCCACTATCCTTTCCCTCTGACTTGACCAGGCCATGAGCCCCCTTGAAGCTATCATCACCAAATGTTGCAAAATTCCCTGGAATATGCCATAGCCGAACCCCTTAATCACCTACCCTTCATTTTTCACCTAAACCACCTCCTTGCCGCCACCACCAGTCCCTCCACCACCTCTGGCTGACACTCCAGACCCCACCTGACCATTACCTTGTGGGGGCCGAGCCCAATGGTCCTTTGGCTGAGCTATATGGTTGCCCAAAAGCCACTAAATTGCCTTAAACCCTTTGTATTCCTTTTGTCACAACTTCCATCTCTTTTACTACTTGTAGCCGTCCATGCATGCATATCCTAACCCTATGACACAACTTTGGCTGAGCACACCTGACCTTAGGCCGAGCACATGAAGGTGGAGGCAATGGTCAAGTCATTCCTTTCATTGTTGTCTTTAAATTTAATTTGTTTAAAGCATATTTGTGTTGAAATCATATGTATATTTGGTTTGAAATCATATTTATACTTGTCTTGTTTTATGGGTTGTGTACAAGATCTAGCTTGGTTATCTTCCCACTCAAGTCAAAAGTCGTGCTTTCAGAATTCGTTTGTGTGCTTTGTTATGCTATTTCCAGCTTGAAACAAGTGAGTATTTCTTACAAGGCATTTCATACTTATATAACTAGTAAACTGATAGCATTTGAATCTGTAAACCATATTATCATGTCATAACTGCCTATACTATGATCATATGATGTTCATTACTGTTTATACACTTGTCATATCATCTGTTACTGTTATATAATGCTATTTTGTTTATCTATATCAATTTATCACACTACAAGTTCCCTGTAGAATAGAATCACTATGGGTTGAAATGATCTATACCCGAACGGACTTTAGAATAGGGAAAAATCGTTATGGGCTGAAATTATAGGCCTGAACGATTTTTATTTATTGGCATTTACTTGGGATTGCGGGTTTGAAATGATAGAACTCGGATTTTTCCTTTGTAAACTACGGATTGAAATGATATTATCTGTATCACTTGATTTAGGTTAGAAAATTATATACAGGCCCATAGTTAATATATATATTTCTAAAATTTTGGAAGTATTTTAGAAATGTAAATATTATGATATTTTGATTTAAATTTAAATTAAAAATTATTTTTAAAAGTGTTATTGATTTCCTATAAATTTATAAGTGAAGTAAATTAATGGTAAAGTAGAAATTTGAAATATAAGTTACCATTGGAATTTATGATTTTATTTTTAAATGGAGTTTAAATTAAGTACGAAATTATGATAAATAGATTTAAATTTGAATTTAAAATGATTTTATAAAGTGTTATTTATTTTTCTAGTGAACTAAAAATAGTTAAATAAATGAATGAGAAAAATGGAATTTGAATTATAACTTAACTTGTAAACTGGGAAATGTATTTTATAAATAAAGGTTAAGTTATGAAAATAAAAATGGAATTTAAATTTAACTTATAAAATGGTAAATTTAAAGAATAAGTAAATGAAAATGTTATGAAATGGGATATTGATTTTAATAAGTGAATTATTAAAATTTGATATTAAATTATGAAATTTCATTTTATAAAATCATGACTTAAAAGTGTATTTAAATGATCATTTTTAAAAGTGTGAAAATATGTTTTTTATAAGTTAAAACTTGTTTAAATAAAAATTTAATTGTTTATGAAATTTTATTGAAAACTTGGAATTCAATTAACAGCATTTTTGAAATGCTACCATTTCTAAAGCAAAAGATATTACAACATTTTTTATATGCTGTAATTGATATAAATGAACTAAAAGACTAAATTGAACTAAGGGCTATTATAGCTCTTTGTAAGTGCTGTAACTGTAGAAACTAAACTAAAACCCATTGTAGCATATCTGTAAATGCTATCTTTGTTAAAATGATTTGTTTCAAGTGTAAATTTACCGTAACATTTTCTAAATGCTGCAAAAGTTGAAATTTCACTATTTTAATAAATTGAAGTAAATAAATGAATTCTGAAAATGGTAAAATTTTGAGAATTGTATATTTGATTATTAAATATAATAACTTCACTTTTAAATGATTTAAATGGAATATTTAAATGTTTTAAATGGAATATTTAATTGGTTTAAATGGAATATTTAATTGGTTTAGTTAGAACATTTAATTGGTTTAATTGGAATATTTAATTGGTTTAAATGGAATATTTAATTGGTTTAATTAGAATATTTAATTGATTTAATTGGAATATTTAATTGGTTTAATTGGAATATTTAATTGGTTTAATTGGAATATTTAATTGTTTAATTGGAATATTTGCTTTGATATATAAACCATTTTGAAATGTGATTTGAAATGGTATTTAAATTAAATAAATATGAATGAGGTTTTGGAATAATATGATATTTTGATATTAAAATGAATTTGAAATGATATTGAATTTTGAAATGATTTACTATTTACAAAGTATAAATTACTCTTTTGAAATTTTAACCGCGGGATGTATATAATTTATGGTTTAAAGGATCCTTAGAGGATGGGCGATCCCAAGCATCCTTTAAGTTATTGTGCATTACTATTACAATTCACTTGAGTTGGTTTACATTATATAAGTATGTATGCCCTGACTCAAGTGTTTTGTGTTTTACTTTACGCTCGGGTCAGCTTGAGTATTTACAGCTTAGCTTTGGATTTCTTTTCTGGAGCTAGGAATCGCTGGAGATTCTGCTTGTCTAGTTATCTATTCCCTTTCAGTTTCAGTTGTTCTATTTCAGCTCCGGTATTTATAAACTTCTATGTATTTGAGATTTTTATTGTATATGTTTTTCAAACTGATATTATGTATTTGTTTGAGATTTTGTTATAGTAGCTTCATGAACTACTATGGTATTTTAATTTCCGCTCTGAGTTATTCTGATATCTGTGTCTATGATTCTGTGATTATTTTTCATTTTCTCTAAGTTTATTTACAATGAGGTATTTTGAGCAATTCAAGTCCACATGTGTGGATGCGAATGGCTGAAAATATCAGATTGTTACAGTTGGTAGTGAAATCTCATGAAATGGTCTATTTGTTCTTCAATTTGCGGATGATACCTTGCTATTTATCTCTCATTTTCCTAATCATGTTATTACCTTTAAATTTATTTTGTATAGTTTTAAACTTCTTTTAGGTTTAAAAATAAATTTTGATAAATGTTTGGTTTTAGTTTTAAATGATTTTGTAAAGGTTGAAAATTTAGTTGCTAATACGCTTAATTGTAAAACTATGAATTTTCCATTTGATTATCTTGGTTTTCTTTATTAGACCAACTAAACATAAACATGATGATTGGTTTATTACCATTGATAAAACTAAAAATAGGATTTCTAACTGCAATGGAAGATTTTTATCGAGATCGGGTAGATTAATTCTTATAAACTCTGTTTTATCAGCTCTCTCGATCTATTGGATGTCTATGCATCTTTTTCCATATTGAATGATCGATAAAATTGATAAAATAAGAAGGGACTTCTTACGGAGTGGGGAAAACTCTAACGGTGGTATTAAATGTTTAGTGAATTGGGAAACTGTTTGTAAATCCAAAAAGGAAGGTGGTTTAGGAGTCATTAATTTGCATAACATGAATTTTCTTTGTTAGGTAAATGGTTATGGAAGTTTAAGGATATTAATGATAATCCTTTTGGAAAGAAATCATTCTAAATATTAATATAATGGTAGTAATAATTTACATCAAATTACTCCTACAGTTATATGTAAACTGTCTAATTTTGAGAAATCAATTTAAAATGTCATGAGATTTTTAACCTTGGCACTCATGCAATAGTTCATTTAGGTTAACTACTTCTTTTTGGCATGATCGTTGGATTTCTATTATCCCTCTTAGGATAGAATTCAAAGAAATTGAAGAAATTTGTAAATTTAAGAATGCTTTAATTATAGAAGTTTTTTCTCCCAAAAAGGATCCCTTTGGAATTTTATCTTTAATAGAATTTTAGTAGGTTCTACTCTCAGTCAGCTTTCTTGGTTTATTATTGACTAAGCCTGTGTAATATTGATAATGAAAATGATAATATTAGTTGGGAATGTGGTAAGAGTAAGAAATATACTTCTAATTCTTTTTATAGACTTTACTCCTCGGGTGTAGCTAATAACTTTTTTAAATTTATTTGGAAAACAAATGCTCCTCCTAAATCTAAATTCATATGTGGTTAATCATGCATGGAAAATTAAATATTATACTTTTAAAGAGAAAAAATTGAACGTCTACAGGGTGGATCATGTAGTGTATATGCAAGTATATGTGACAAAATATATGATGCAACTAAAATAATATTAATCTAAGTAAATATAGAATAAGCACACTAGAATTTTATGCCGGTTCGGAACTCCCGTCCTACGTCCTATCTCGAAGCTCCCCTTCGGAATTCGACTATAAAAAATCTTCGCTTCGCCTGGAGGAATAGGCTTGGTTACAATAAGTTGTTCTTGTCAAATATGTGTTCTAGTATAACACGGATGTTGACTAATTAGTACGATTTCTTCCAATAAATATCTAAAAATATTTTATACGAAGAACTGAGTATATGGAAGAGTGAATACAAGTAAAGGTTGCTAGAGTGTAGGGATCAAGAATATATGATAGTATATAATTAGAGAGCGTAAATAAGGTGAGTTCTGCTCTCTTGATTCTTGATGCTATATACAGTTATAGATAGGTATCTTGAGTAGTTGCATCCATTAATAAGCACTCTAAAATTGCTTCTGTTGATGGTGAAGAGTTGTGGTGAAGAGAAGCGGAGATGTCCATTCGCATGTGGTAGTTGCAGTTCTTTTCTGAAGTTCGAGTTTGAATTCAGACGTCTAGTATTTGTTTCAGATGTCTGATACTATATATTTTTTGAACATAATAGATTTTCAGATGTGTGAGAGCTATTCCCAAACATCTAGTTTAGCATGCTTGTTGTTCCAGAGGACTTTTCCAGACGTCTGATATCAGTGCATGTCTATTTTTGTGTATCTTATATATTGCTTCTTTGTACCTATCGACTTATAGTCTCTTGTAATGTCCTTTGAGCCTTGTTCTTGTCTTTCTAGTGATGTTGTTCTAGCAAGTACCTATATATATAAATATATATATGTATATTTGATTTCCGTTGTATAGTTGTTGTCATCGAAACCGTAGATTGGGTTTCCTAACATTCTCCCCCTTTTGATGATGACAACTATATAATGTACTTAGATATAATTTTATAAATTTCCCCCTGAATATGTGCTTACCATAATTTCTCCCCCTTTGGCATTATCAAAAAGTATGAATATCTATAATGCAGATGGCATGTACACACCGTTAATCTGGAATATTTACTAATTGCTGGAAGGTTATAACAATTTACTATAATTATGTAGAAGCAACAAACCAAAAATCACTTTTTATGATCATTAGTCACAGTAATTACATGCATAGATCTTTTAATTTCAATACAAAAGATGAAACCTAATAAAAAATATCTAAGGATCTTTTGAGGAAGCTTGCGCTTGATCATCTCCTTCCTCTTTATTCTTTGAAGAAACTAGCTTTTTTTTATGAGATGTTGGAGTATGTTCGAGAGGTTCTTTTTCCTCTTCAAAAAGTTCAGAATGTTTTGAAGGAGGAGGAGAAGGCATTGGAGTTGGCCAATCTTCCGAAGGTGGTGTAGGGCCACGAACTCATTGAAGAACCTCTTTTAGAATGGATAAAGTTGTTGAAAGCGATGTTTCAATTATGGCTAGGCGAGAAGCAAACGTTGTTTCAGAGCTATCAATATGCTTAACAAATAATTTTTGATTTCTTGATAAGATAAGTTGGTTTTGGAGTGTTGAGTCTTGAATACTTTCATTTGTATTGGTCCCAGTGCGAGTCTCCAAAATGTCATCTTGACCTGGATAGTCAAAATGTGCAGGAGGAGTAGGAGTTTTTTCGTGATGTTGTTCCTCTTCTTGTGATGGTTGTGGTGGTTGTTGATGGGGTTGAGGCCTAGCTTGTCTGGCTTGTTGACGACGTTGCATCCACTCTTCAAATGCATAAATTCAAAAAAAATTCTGGTAAGTGCATAAGAGAGAAGAACTTTATGGAGGCGTACTTAGGAGAAATCTCTCCAAAATTCGATAAATACGATGGAATGTTGTGAGCTTTCAGAAGACGCATGATGTATGTAGGGTAGATGATGGATGGACGTGATCCAGTCCAATAATGTTTAAGCTCGTCAAATATGAAATTCGCCCAATTTACCCTTGTTCCACTAATGATGGCATATAGAGCTTTGTGCTCTAATTCTGTTATTTGCTCATGACTGCCATTGTGAGGAATGAATGTGTTGATATTCATCCTGGTGAGGAGTCTTACCTTAGGTCGTAAGTGTTTGGAAGCAAATCTTGGCATTTCATCTTTTCAAATTTGATGATAACATTATCACGTGGTTTTTTACGCATATCAGAGATGTTATGCAAATCTTCTCTGGGGTCAGAACAACTTAGAGTATGGCCTATAATGCCTAGAGTTAGACGAATAATGTTGCCGTAAACACTTAACCAAAGCCAATTATCATCATTGTCGGTATTCCATATGGCAGTGCTATCTATATTAGCATAGAAAAGGAATATGGCAAGCTGATTGATTTGGAAATTATTGGAATTGAAAGAAATCAACATTTCTAACCCATCATTTTCGCACATTTCATCCAAATCGTACATAGTGAATTTAAGCAAATTATAGAAAGGACCCGTATGTCTTTTTCTTCTGAATATTGTCACATTTTTTGATTGATTGAGGTAATCAATTCATCCATCTCTCAATTTGATCATCAGAGCATACTTGAGGATTGGAGGATGTGGCTTGCTTTTGCTTTCTCTTAGAAATTTTAGGGTTTTTAGTTTTGGGCGCCATGATATCGTGCGAATTTATGGAGATATAAGGTTACGGATCTGGAGAGTTAGGGTTTGGATATGAAAGAGAAAAGAAATGAAATGTGAGGTAGAAATTTGGGAAAAATAGTCGTTATAAGGTTACGGAAGCTTGTTGATTGAATTTTAGATGTCTGGGAAGTGAGTCAAACGTCTGATTTTAACCTAGGTTGGAGACAGTAAATATGTTCAAACGTCATGAAGTTGTTGGTAAAAGTCTGGAATAGATAGAGTTTGTAAATTTCAAAGATAGAAAGTGTTGTAAGACGTCTGGATATAGAAACAGACGTCAGGAATAGGCAGAAGTGTATTTTTTGAAGACAAATTCTTTTCTCAAACGTCTGGATATAATATCAGACGTTTGAAAATGGCCTGAATTTGTATCTTAAGGAGGCAGAGACTTTGTGCAAACATCTGGTCACTATTCCAGACGTCTGAAATAGATTGTTTTTGTATTTTTATGAGGCATAGATAATTTTTAGACGTCTGGATGTTTATATCAGACGTCTGATACATGCACAGTAGTAAAAAATGATGTGTCACAAAGATGTCAGACGTCCGAGGTATTATATAGACGTCTAAAATTTTAATATGTTTAAAAATAGTCTTATTTTGGAAGGTTATGCGTGATTTTTGAGGGATCGATTTTATTGAAACATAATATTACTATTTTTGAAAACAAGTACAAATATGAGTAGATGAAAAAAAAATTTTATTGGGATGAAAATGGAGTATTGCGATCTTCAAATGTGCTACTTTCCATGACTTGAGTGGAGTCCAATTATTTCCATGTTCATTGGTTCTTGGGGAACTAGAAAATTGCCTAAGTGGAGGATCCCAAAGTGTATGGTAAGATGCAGAAGGATCCAGAGGATTGTAAGGAATCGGAAGTGGTTCATGTACATCCTTTTTTCATGAATTGCAAAATTTGATCGCTACTTACTCTAGAAAATTTAGTCGTCGTGCAGCGACTTTTTGTTCAAAGTATAATTCTCGTTATAAATCCATTTTTGATTTCGGTAATGATGTATCTCATCGATTTTCTTCTTGGTGTTAGGAGAGACAAATAGAGATCGTTTGGACCATTTTTTATCGGGAGTGAATCCCGTGTGGTTGGAGGACCACATATAGGTCGGCTTTTGACCTAGTGTAGGAGTAGGTAGTCGATGAGGGGTATCTGCTGATCTATCCGAGGTTGGTGTTGAGAAGGAGAGATGAGAGTTTTCGGAAGACATGTTTTTTTTCTTTTGTTTGTAAAGGAATATGAAATATATATATATATATTGTTTTGTAAAAAGAAAGGATATTTATACATGGTTTAAAAGGTTATACATAGTTAATTTTAGAAAACAATTTTTTTTTAAAATTTTTGTTAGTGATAAAAAAAATTTTAACCAAAAATAGAATGAAATTTAGAAATAGCTGAGAAGTTCATTAAGAGAGCATATTCCTAAATCGCGTCGTAGTTTAACAAATGTTTGTTCATTTAGTGATTTTGGGAAAACGTCTGTTATTAGATTCTCAGTATTACATATTCTAATGTAATAATTTTCTTTTCTACATTGTCGCATAAAAAATGATGTCGTATATCTATGTGTTTAGCACGTGAGTGATTTAGGTTTTTTGATAGATTTATTGCATTCGTATTATCACAATATATTGGTGATTTATCGATAAATTTTCCAAAATCCTTAAGCATTTGTTGCATGTATATACTTGTGCACATGCTAAGGCCGTTGAAATATATTCGGCACTGCAAGTGGATAAAGAAACACAGGTTTGCTTTTTGCTAAACCAAGAAACCAACGATTGTTCGATAAAATGACACATTCCGCTAGTACTCTTACGATCTATTTTACATCCACCGAAATCTGAGTCACTATACTAAACAAGTTCAAACGGTGATCCCTTAGGATAAAACAAACCGTAATCTCTAGTACTAGATAAATATAGTAAGATATATTTAACAGCTCTTTGGTGAGAGTCTTTTGGTTTTGCTTGAAATCATGCACAAAGACATACGCTCATCATAATGTCGGGTCGACCAGCTGTCAAATAAAGTAAGGAGCCAATCATACTATGATATAATTTTTCATCAAATTTTTTTCGTTATCATCTTTTCCAAGTGAATACTAGCACGCATTGGTGTTGGTTTGCTTGAAGTTTTATCCATTTCAATACGCCATAATAAATCGTTACAATATTTTTCTTGACGAATAAAAATACCATTTTCAAGTTGTTTTATTTATAAACCTAGAAAGAAAGAAATTCACCCATGTGAGACATTTCAAATTCATTTTTCATAATATTTGAAAATTGAGTACAAAGATTTTTGTTGGTCGAACCAAAAATAATATTGTCTACGTAAATTTGTACAACTAGTATGTCATTATTTTCTTGTTTAATAAATAAAGTCGTATCTATTTTACCTATTTGGAAACCAGATGTAATTAAACAATTCTTAGGACGTTCGTACCAGGCACGAGGAGCTTGCTTTAAACCATATAGGGCTTTGTGCAATTTAAAAACCTGATTGGAATATTTTTTGTGAACAAATAATGGAAGTTGTTTAACATATATGTTTTCTTTAATAAAACCATTTGAAAAAGCACTTTTGACATCCACTTGAAATAATTTAAAATTGTGATGGCTTGCAAAAGTAAGTAATGTACGTATGGCCTCGAGTCTTGCTACTGGAGCAAAAATTTCATCGTAGTCGATACCTTCTTCTTGATTATAATCCTAAGCGACTAAACATGCTTTATTCTAACTATATTTCCGTTTTCATCTGCTTTGTTTTTAAATACCCATTTTGTTCCAATAACTGATTGATTTTCTGGTCTTGATATTAATTCTCAAATATTATTACTTTCAAATTGATTTAATTCTTCTTGCATGGCTATTATCCAAAAAATATCATTTGAAGCTTCTTTATAATTTTTTGGTTTAAAATTTGACACAAATGCAATATGACTTATTTGATTAAGTTGATTCCAAGTTACTCTGGAATTAAGATCTCCAATGGTATTATCTTATGGATAATCTTTTAGAATTCTAGGGGGTGACACTAAAGTGTTATTTTATGCATTTGCTCATTCTTAGATGAATTTGTTGTATTTGTTATTGGAATAATTTCTTCGTGGTCATTAGTATGATGATTAAGGAAGTTTTCATCAAATGAAACATGTAAAATTTCTTCAATTGTGTTAGTATGTTTACTAAAAATTCTATACACCTTGCTACGATACGAATATCCAACAAAGATTCCTTCATCAGCGTTCGACTCGAATTTTCCTAAATTATCTTTTGTATTTAATATAAAATAATTTGATTCGAAAGTTTTAAAGTACGATACTTTAGGTTTTCTTCCAAAAAATATTTCAAAACAAGTATGTTTATGCATATGTCGTATGGTTACTCGATTCAAAACATAACAAGCCGTAGCCATAGCTTCAGCCCAAAAATATTTTGGTAAACCACTACTATTTAATACTGTTCGTGCACAATCTTGTAACGCACGATTTTTTCTTTCTACTACACCGTTTTTTTGAGGTGTGCGGGGGAAAAGAGAAATTATGACTTATGCCCTTTTTATTACAAAAGTTAGTAAAAAGATCATTTTCAAATTCTCCACCGTGATCACTCAGAATATTCTTAATTATCAAATCCATTTGAGTTTTAATTCTTTTAGAAAAAAATTTAAACATACCAAAAGTGTCACTTTTATGTTTTAAAAATTAGATCCATGTACATCTTGAAAAATCATCAACTATTACGAAAACATATTTTTTGTGATTTATAGATCGTACTTGAGTTAGACCAAGTAAATCTAAATGTAATAATTCAAATGGTTGTTTTGTGGAAAAATTATTTTTAGATTTAAAAGATTTTTTCTTTAGTTTTTCGATTTGACAATCGTCACATAAATTTGGCTAATTTATAAATATATTTAAAATTAATATGGCAGAATCGTTTTATGCCACGACCATGGATCGTCATGTTTGGCGGTTAAGCATAAGTTTTAATTTTGATTTATATTCATATTTAAGGCATAAATATTTTTGTTTCTAGAACCCTTAAAGATAAGTTGTTTATTATTGTCGAAAATATTACATCTATCTTTTTTGAAATTAATTTGAAAACCTTTATCGCATAATTGACTAATGCCAGTAGGTGGTGTTTTAAATTTTCTACCAACAAAATATTTGTATTAATAAGAGAGTTAGAAATACCAGAGTTGATGACCCAATGCCAACGGCGTATCCTTTTGAGTTATCTCCAAAAGTTACCATTCCATCATCGATGTATGTTTAATTTAATAACATTTTTGAGTTTCCAGTCATATGCTTGAAGCAACCACTATGAAGTATCCATTTCAACTTATTTTTTATTTTGGGTACCTGCAAAATAAAAAATGATTTAACTGCTATCCATATACTTTGTTAGGGTCCTAGATATTAGGCGGAGCAGGTAGCCACACCCAAGAAGGTTTAGTACCTTTATGAACATAATTTTTATTATAGACTATGTTATCTTGAAAATTATTAATATATTTTTGTCTAATCAAATTATTATTTGCCTTATGAATCTAAATTTTATATTTTTGGTATTTGTATTAGACTTAGGTGATATTTTTATCTTTTAATAAATAAAACTATATTTCTTAATATTATTCCCTTTTTGTTTAGGAATACTTTTAAATCCTATTCCATTTGTATTATCTGACGGTTTTGAATTTTTGATAAGATTTTCCAAATCTTGCTTTCCTTTATTAAATTTTGAAATATTATTTGTAATTTTATTTAATTTTTCTTTTAATTCAAATTTTTTAATTTTCAATGTTTCTATACTACTTTTCAAGTTGATATTTTCTTTTAACAAGTTATCCTTTTCTAGTTTAACTTTTCCAAAATCAATAGATATAGTATCATTTTCAACTAAAGTGCTTTTAATTTTTTATTGAGATAACTCTAGTTCCCCCTTTAATATAATTTTTTCATCTTTTAGCATCCCTATTTCAAGTTCTAATCTATTTATTTTGGCTATGTGTTCTTTATTCAATTTTTTAATTTGTTAAAATTTATCATCTAATTCCATGCTAAGCTCTAATAATTCATCATAGCTAAGTTCGGGACATACCTCATCAGTTTGTGCCATAAAAATACATTAGCTTGTTCTCCATAACTATTGCTGCCATTGTCTGATGATGACGAAGAATCCGAGTCATCCCATGTTACTTTGAAATATATCTTCTTTCTGAATTTTTCAAAGTTCTTCTTCTTTTTATCATTGTTGAGCTTGGGACAATCTTTCTTCATATGTCAAAATTGATCACATTCATAACATTTGATTGATGTTTGATTAGTTGAGCTTGATTTTCCTCCTTTCTGAAATCTGGTCATTTTTCTAAACTTCTTGAATTTGTTGCAGTTTTTGGCAATAAATACGATTTCTTCTTTGTCTAAGTCAGAGTCTTCATTTGTTGCTGGAAATGCTATATTTCTCTTCTTCGAATTTTTCTCTTTTCTTGCCTGCATAATAGCTTCATAGGACATTAAATTTCCAATCAATTCTTCAACTAAGAGTGTTGAGAGGTCATTAGCTTCTTCGATAGCTAATACTTTTCTTTCATACTCTGGAGTTAAAGAATTGAGTATTCTAGATACTAAGTCAAAATTTGTGAATTTAAATCCAAGTGCAATTAAATCATATTGAATAGTTTGGAATTTGGAGTACATGTCCACTATAGATTCATTTTGTTTTGTTTTAAATGATAAAAATTGATTTTGTAAAATTGAAATTTTAGTTTGTTTAACTTTGTTTAACTTTGTTTGTGCCTTCGTGTGTAACTTGTAACGCAACAACCCGGGATTTCACAATTATTTTATTATCGTCATTAGACGACTGATTTTGCTAGCTAACTGCTGTTTGGAGTTTATAAAACCCGGTTTAAATTCCTTTAAAAAACTTGTTGAAATGGTTGCGGGCTTCAATTGATTTTGGCCCATGTTTTATTTTGGGTGCTGGGTTATCTCAAGTGGATAACCGTTCCACTCTCCCTTCATTTTTTCATTGGGTTCGAAACCTAAAACAAACGAAAAAAAAAACAAATGGGGGCGGCCTCGATCCTTTGCCTCTGTAAAATGGTGTTCTTCGTTCCTTTTCTCCTTGCTTGGCTCTAGGCTACTTCAATTCGTTGTCTAAGGTGAGCGATTTTCAATTGCTCACATCTAATTCAAATCTAGTTAGATTTCTGACTTGTCAAATTTTGTTTACTGGAATTTGTTTGAATTCTTATATTTTTGTGACTTTGGGTTTCACAGTTTGGTTTGGTGAATTTCTGGTGACTCGAGCTTGACTTTGATTTTGGGAAAAATATGAACTTGAAGTGGCACGTATTTAGGTTTTTTTTTCACTTCGATGTTTGACACTATCAAACTCGACTCATACTAGATATTGTTTTCGAATTTTCGGCATTGTTCGAAATTGAAATTGTCTGCAGCTTCAATGTTGAAGTACTTACAGGCTTGGAGTCCTTGTGTAATTGTCTTTAGTGGGTTTTCATTTCCAGTGGTCCTGGTTGTGTCTTTCGCCTCTATGACACTGGCAGTGTCTCTGCTTTGATTTAGACCTGATGCTTGTTCATATGTTCGAATTGGTTGATGTTGGTTTTGGAATTTCCAGTTTCAGGTGGTGGGCATTGTTATGTGAATCTTCACTTTAGTATTGTGCAGACCTTCATATACATTTCGAGTAGTATGAAAAAAATTTCCTATTCATGGTGATGTTTACCCTGCTCGTATGTATGTACTCTTGTTTTTTTTCCGGCATGATTGTTCTATACATCACTTCATATGATTTTGCAGTATTTTCTGGTCATTGGTTGAATTCTTTGTATTGATTTCTTGCATTGCTGAGTTTGTCCTTTGTGTTTGTTGTACATATGAAATTGATTCATATGTATGCTGAACATTGCTTCTCAGTGACATTTACTTGCATTCATATGCTTAAATGTTTTAGTTATTGCTGTGTTGACTTTGGCTTGCTGTTCAATGGCATCGGCACTGATTGAGTTCATCTTAGTAACTTCTATTATCTTGTGACATGGCTACAGTTTTGTTACATATGTTCTGCCTATCTAGGTGTTCATGTGTTTGTAGTTTTACATGATTCCATGTTGCCTTCTGTTTTGGTCTGGGCATGTGTTGCTTCAGGCAGTCCTCACTTTGGACAATTTACATGTTAAGTTCATAATCTTTTATTGTTGTGTGATGTAGTGCCATAACTTTGGTGCTCTCACCTTCATTCTGCTGTGTCTTCATGTTGTACCACTGCCTTGCGCACTTGGTCATTTGAGCCTTTGTGCTTGTTACTGTGTTGCCTTATCTTGGGTACATATGCTTGTTTCACCTGTAGCATGCTTTGTTCATGCATCGTGATGGTACTGTCCAATTTCTTTTAGTGTTCGCTGGTGCATTTGTGTTATCTTGTATACATGTGCACTGCTCCACCTTTATATTACAGGATCTGATCATTTGAACTTCGTAGCATTGCTGTTGACTTTGGGTCTGTTGCATATAAATATGGCTGTTGCAATTGTAGCAGAAGTAAACTTCGAGCTTAATCATTCTGTGTAGTTGTATCGACCCATTGAGACAGTTTGCAAGTCTGTTTATGTTAGTTTGGTCTTTACCATGTCATTCTGCTTTGACGTTGAGGCCATGGCATCGGTATTTGTTTCTGCATATGACTTTGGTTCGTTGATCTTTTGGGTACGTCATCACTGTAGTGGCAAGACAGTGCACGCAAGCGTGAACTGCAGCCCTACTCGAATTGACGTTCATCACCGTAGTGGCGAGGCAGTGCATGCAAGCGTGCACTGCAGCCCTATTGGATTTGAAGTTTTTAATTGATATTTCAATTGTTTGAACTGTTTCGTTTATTCAATTCAATATGTTTTGAATTGTATTTTGATTGGTTTAATTTGATGATTTCGATGTTGTCTAATTATCAATTTGATAATTAGATTATGAGTTTCTAATTATTTATTTAATAATAGAATTTTGTCGTTAATTGCCGTTTAGGCAATTCTATTGTTTTCTAAATTATCTTCTTTGATAATCTTTTTAATTTATCTTCGTTGATAATTCGGATTGGCTGATTTGTTGTTTAACATTGCTACGTGTTATATTTATCGTGATCCGATTTCTTTATTTAAGGATCGGATAGACGAGACTTATTGTGACTATAGTCTATTTGTTACTTAATTATTATTGCTTATGTGCACTAATAACTGAGTTTGAATTAGACTGACCCGTGTATTATTTTCTTTTGAATGTAATACTCGGGTCAGACCG
Organism: Allium cepa; assembly: GCA_030765085.1. Lineage (NCBI taxonomy): Eukaryota > Viridiplantae > Streptophyta > Magnoliopsida > Asparagales > Amaryllidaceae > Allium > Allium cepa. Next base: position 630,819,156 of record CM060940.1, on the reverse strand, counting down.
AGTATTTACAGGTTGTTGATATCTTACTTTGGGTTGCAGTTAGAGCTATGAAGTCTTTTCACACTTTTGGAATAGTCGTCATCATTTAAAGTAGTCAGTGTATTTGTATAGGATGTTGTATATTCATGTATATTATTCACGATAATGTACTTGTATATGTAACTTTCAGAGTCGACAGTTGTAGTTGTATCATATGTACTGTATCACATGTATTGTAACTGACATCAGTTATTATATATATGAGATTTTTGTTTATCTGTGTTCCGCATTTGAATTATCTGTGTTATTATTATATCTATTGTCCTAAACTATTATGAACCATCGTAGTTCGTTTTATACTAGAATTGGGTATGCCGATGGGTGTAAATAAATATGAGATGAAAGATAAAAATATATACCACTCCTATCGAGATAACTAATACTAGTGTAAGGCCTAACTACAGATGGCCTCTCCTATCCAGCCTTATTCTTGGTGATAACAGACAGTATTTCTTTTAATACTCTTTGTTATTGCGAGCATAGAGGTGGGGCGTCACAGTTGGTATTAGAGCTTGGGGTTTATGGACATAATATAAAACATAACTTAGATGGAACATGTGTTATAACTATTAGTCGATGTTTTATTTATGCTTTGGGTCAAAACTAAAGTTTTGAAATTATGATGAAATTTTTAAATAGCTTTATTTGAAAAATAAAAGTGAAATTGTGTTTTGATGATTGATTGATTTGTATCTGTTTATCAGAGTGCACAGCGAAAACAGTGAGGCTGTTTCGCTGAGTACAGTTGATAATTATTTTGATTTAAAAAAAAATCGAAATGTGAAAATGAATTTAATTTCATTATGCTGTTTAACCAGTGGTTTGATTTATTGAAATTCTTGCTGGTTTTCTTTGGTGCTAATCATATCTGATTAGATTTTTGCTGTTTTAAATTATCTTCATTGAAGATATATTTGAATGATTTCTTTGTTCATTTTGCGGTATACGTGCAAATTTATGTTGCACGTTACTGCATTATTTTTACGTTAAACCGATGTTTGGTTTTTAAACGTATTTTGTTGCCGTTATTTTATAACGGGATTTTTACACCAATGCTAAATTTTAGAAGCACGGTGTTTCGTTGACATTTTTAATGAATGAAAATTCACTGGTATTATATTTTGATGCAAATTATTTTGATGAGATTTTGACGTTTAAAAATTACTGTCGCTTTGACTTCAGTATCCGTCATATTTTAAAATGGATTTTCAAGCGGTTATCCCGCAATGCTGATTTGAGATCCGTTTCTACGGTGTTTTGAGAAGTGCAATTTCCTTGTTGAAATTATCACTAATGTTGCTGTTTTTATCACGGATTTGCAAATCGTTTTAAAAATAAAAATTGTTTTCAAAATTTTTCACTTTACGTTTTCAAAAGAATGAGGAAACGATTTAAACGTTTCAGCAAAATCGAGGACTATGACCCCTTTCTTTTACTGATTCGCTTAATTCCGGACTTGTTCGTTTGATAATGTAGATTATTACTTTTATAAAATAAATGAAATTGTTTTCAGGAGTTTTGCAGTTTGCGTTTTCAAAGGAATGAGGAAGCGATTTAAACGTTTCAGCAAAATCGAGGATTATGACCCCTTTCTTTTACTGATTCGCTTAATTCCGGACTTGTCCGTTTGAGAATGTGAAATGTTATTTTTGAAATACACAATTTTGCACTTTCAAGAAAACGATGAAGAGAATTAAACTATTTAGTAAAACACGTGGTATAGGACATGTGCGTTTGCTATTTTGGTTAATTCCGGACTCGTTAATTGAAATATTTGATGATTTTCGTGTGCTTTCGAGCCACTTTGTTGGACCTCCGGGTCATTTGTTGGACCTTCGGGTCAATGCCAGTACTAGACCTTCGGGTCATTTGTTGGACCTCCGGGTCATTTGTTGGGCGTCAAAAATATAGTACTTGGTAGGCTTCGGCCATTTGTTGATGCACGTGCGGAGTAGTTAAAACTCGCCATTTGTTGGGATCGATCCACCTTTTATGTTGATTTTCTAGTTATCTTAAGTGATTCTAGATATTTGTTGCATCCAATTATCTGCAGGTAATTGGATATTTGTTGATATGAGTTCTGATTATCGCTTGTGATAATTAGATATTTGTTGATTTGAGATTTGATTATCGTTTTTGATAATCGAATAATTGTTGATTTGATAATCGAATATTTGTTGATTTGAGATTTGATTATCATTTTTGATAATCGAATATTTGTTGATTTGATTATTGTTTTTGATAATCTAATATTTGTTGATTTGATTTTCGTTTTTGATAATCGAATATTTGTTGATTTGGGATTTGATTATCGTTTTTGATAATCAAATATTTGTTGATTTGATTATCGTTTTTGATAATCGAATATCTGTTCATTTGATTATCGTTTTTGATAATCGAATAATTGTTGATTTGATTATCATTTTTGATAATCGAATATTCGTTGATTTGAGATTTGATTATCGTTTTTGATAATCGAATATTTGTTGATTTGATTATCGTTTTTGATAATCGAATATTTGTTGATTTGGGATTTGATTATCGTTTTTGATAATCGAATATTTGTTGATTTGAGATTTGATTATCGTTTTTGATAATCGAATATTTTTTGATTTGATTATCGTTTTTGATAATCGAATATTTGTTGATTTGATTTTCGTTTTTGATAATCGAATATTTGTTGATTTGAGATTTGATTATCGTTTTTGATAATCGAATATTTGTTGATTTGATTATCGTTTTTGATAATTGAATATTTGTTGATTTGATTATCGTTTTTGATAATCTAATATTTGTTGATTTGATTTTCGTTTTGATATATGGATATTTGTTGAATTTAGAATTCTGATTATCGTTTGATGATTACATAGTTGTTGTTTTCCAATTATCTGATTGATAACTAGATGTTGGCAGTTTTGCGATTTGTGTTTTGGTGTTTTCTAATTGTGTTTGTTGATAATTAGATTTTCTGTTTTCTAATTGTCGTATCGATAATTAGATATTACCGTTTTTTGGTTTCCGTATTCTAGTTATCTAATCGATAATTAAATATTATTGATGATCGTATTTATCCAGTTTTGCTGTTTTCTGAATTATCTATTGATAATTAAATTTTTGTTGAGAATTTGTGAATTTCTTTTATTGAGATTAAAAGATTTATTTGTCGTTTGTATTCTTGACCTTTATTTTTCTAGCTTAACTTGTTTATATTAGAAAATAATTGTTATTGACGACTTTAATTATGAAAATTGCGGGGACGCAATTTTTAGAAGGAGGGGAGTCTGTAACAACCCGGGATTTCACAATTATTTTATTATCGTCATTAGACGACTGATTGTGCTAGCTAACTGCTGTTTGGAGTTTATAAAACCCGGTTTAAATTCCTTTCAAAAAACTTGTTGAAATGGTTGCGGGCTTCAATTGATTTTGGCCCATGTTTTATTTTGGGTGCTGGGTTATCTCAAGTGGATAACCGTTCCACTCTCCCTTCATTTTTTCATTGGGTTCGAAACCTAAAACAAATGGAAAAAAAAACAAATGGGGGCGGCCTTGATCCTTTGCCTCTGTAAAATGGTGTTCTTCGTTCCTTTTCTCCTTGCTTGGCTCTAGGCTACTTCAATTCGTTGTCTAAGGTGAGCGATTTTCAATTGCTCACATCTAATTCAAATCTAGTTAGATTTCTCACTTGTTCAAATTTTGTTTACTGGAATTTGTTTGAATTCGTATATTTTTGTGACTTTGGGTTTCACAGTTTGGTTTGGTGAATTTCTGGTGACTCGGGCTTGACTTTGATTTCGGAAAAAATATGAACTTGAAGTGGCATGTGTTTAGGTTTTTTTTTCACTTCGATGTTTGACACTGTCAAACTCGACTCTTACTAGATATTGTTTTCGAATTTTCGGCATTGTTCGAAATTGAAATTGTCTGCAGCTTCAATGTTGAAGTACTTACAGGCTTGGAGTCCTTGTGTAATTGTCTTTAGTGGGTTTTCATTTCTAGTGGTCTTGGTTGTGTCTTTCGCCTCTATGACACTGGCAGTGTCTCTGCTTTGATTTAGACCTGATGCTTGTTCATATGTTCGAATTGGTTGATGTTGGTTTTGGAATTTCCAGTTTCAGGTGGTGGGCATTGTTATGTGGATCTTCACTTTAGTATTGTGCAGACCTTCATATACATTTTGAGTAGTATGAAAAAAATTGCCTATTCATGGTGATGTTTACCCTGCTCGTATGTATGTACTCTTGTTTTTTTTCGGCATGATTGTTCTATACATCACTTCATATGATTTTGCAGTATTTTCTGGTCATTGGTTGAATTCTTTGTATTGATTTCTTGCATTACTGAGTTTGTCCTTTGTGTTTGTTGTACATATGAAATTTATTCATATATATGCTGAACATTGCTTCTCAGTGACATTTACTTGCATTCATATGCTTAAATGATTTAGTTATTGCTGTGTTGACTTTGGCTTGCTGTTCAATGGCATCGGCACTGATTGAGTTCATCTTAGTAACTTCTATTATCTTGTGACATGGCTACAGTTTTGTTACATATGTTCTGCCATCTAGGTGTTCATGTGTATGTAGTTTTACATGATTCCATGTTGCCTTCTGTTTTGGTCTGGGCACGTGTTGCTTCAGGCAGTCCTCACTTTGGACAATTTACACTGTTAAGTTCATAATCTTTTATTGTTGTGTGATGTAGTACCATAACTTTGGTGCTCTCACCTTCATTCTGCTGTGTCTTCATGTTGTACCACTGCCTTGCGCACTTGGTCATTTGAGCCTTTGTGCTTGTTACTGTGTTGCCTTATCTTGGGTACATATGCTTGTTTCACCTGTAGCATGCTTTGTTCATGCATCGTGATGGTACTGCCCAATTTCTTTTAGTGTTCGCTGGTGCATTTGTGTTATCTTGTATACATGTGCACTGCTCCACCTTTATATTACAGAATCTGATCATTTGAACTTCGTAGCATTGCTGTTGACTTTGGGTCTGTTGCATATAAATATGGCTGTTGCAATTGTAGCAGAAGTAAACTTCGAGCTTAATCATTCTGTGTAGTTGTCTCGGCTTATTGAGACAGTTTGCAAGTCTGTTTATGTTAGTTTGGTCTTTACCATGTCATTCTGCTTTGACGTTGAGGCCATGACATCGATATTTGTTTCTGCATATGACTTTGGTTCGTTGATCTTTTGGGTACATCATCACTGTAGTGGCAAGGCAGTGCACGCAAGCGTGAACTGCAGCCCTACTCGAATTGACGTTCATCACCGTAGTGGCGAGGCAGTGCATGCAAGCGTGCACTGCAGCCCTATTGGATTTGAAGTTTTTAATTGATATTTCAATTGTTTGAACTGTTTCGTTTATTCAATTCAATATGTTTTGAATTGTATTTTGATTGGTTTAATTTGATGATTTCGATGTTGTCTAATTATCAATTTGATAATTAGATTATGAGTTTCTAATTATTTATTTAATAATAGAATTTTGTCGTTAATTGCCGTTTAGGCAATTCTGTTGTTTTCTAAATTATCTTCTTTGATAATCTTTTTAATTTATCTTCGTTGATAACTCGGATTGGCTGATTTGTTGTTTAACACTGCTACGTGTTATATTTATCGTGATCCGATTTCTTTATTTAAGGATCGGATAGACGAGACTTATTGTGACTATAGTCTATTTGTTACTTAATTATTATTGCTTATGTGCACTAATAACTGAGTTTGAATTAGACTGACCCGTGTATTATTTTCTTTTGAATGTAATACTCGGGTCAGACCGAGTATTTACAGGTTGTTGATATCTTACTTTGGGTTGCAGTTAGAGCTATGAAGTCTTTTCATACTTTTGGAATAGTCGTCATCATTTAAAGTAGTCAGTGTATTTGTATAGGATGTTGTATATTCATGTATATTATTCACGATAATGTACTTGTTTATGTAACTTTCAGAGTCGACAGTTGTAGTTGTATCATATGTACTGTATCACATGTATTGTAACTGACATCAGTTATTATATATATGAGATTTTTGTTTACCTATGTTCCGCATTTGAATTATCTATGTTATTATTATATCTATTGTCCTAAACTATTATGAACCATCGTAGTTCGTTTTATACTAGAATAGGGTATGTCGATGGGAGTAAATAAATATGAGATGAAAGATAAAAATATATACCACTCCTATCGAGATAAATAATACTAGTGTAAGGCCTAACTACGGATGGCCGCTCCTATCCAGCCTTATTCTTCGTGATAACAGACAGTATTTCTTTTAATACTGTTTGTTATTGCGAGCATAGAGGTGGGGCGTCACATGTATGGTACGCCAAATATCATATGTAGTGTTACATAACATGACACGTGAAAATTCATTCTTATCTAATGAACAAAATAAAACATTCATTACTTTGGCATTATTAGAAGCTGCGGTGTTTTGTGCATCATCCCGTGTGTTTATAGCAGTGTCAGGTGCTTCAAATTTATTTTGAGTGGCTGACCAAATTTCTAATCCATTAGTTTTCATAAAAATTCTCATACGTGTTGACCAATATGCACAATTAGAACCATTGAAAAGTGGGGGACGTGCTGTGGATTGGCCTTCTTGAAAAGTACTTGCCATATTAAAGTGATTCAAATATGTGTTACTGTACTTTGATCAAACCTTGCTCTGATACCAATCGAAAGTCTACATGGTAGATTGTGTAGTGTATATGCAACCATACGTGACAAAATATACGATGCAACTAAAATAATATTAATCTAAGTAAATATAGAATAAGCACACCAGAATTTTATACTGGTTCGGACCTCCCGTCCTATGTCTAGTCCCGAAGCACCCCTTTGGAATTCAACTATCAAAAATTCTCACTTCGCCTGGAGGATTAGGCTTGGTTATAATAAGTTGTTCTTGTCAAATGCGTGTTCTGGTATAATAGGGATGTTGATTAATTAGTAAAATTGCTTCCAATAAATATATAAAGAGTATTTCATATGAAGAATTGAGTATATGGATGTAACGGCCCGCAATCCATACCCCTTTGAGCCAAAAATATTCTCCAACGGTTTAGTCTAAAAGTGGACGGAAATACGAACCATTAGGGTTAAAGAAGAAAGAGGTAGAAGAAGAAATAGACAAACATCAAAATCTCATAATCGCAGCGGAACAATATATAATAGATAATAACTGATCTTTGTACAAAAAGAACTATATCTATTTTTATACATTGCATTATCAGAGTACAACATAATCAATAGCAAATTACTTGACAGTTAAATTAATTTGTCCTTACAAAAGCTGACTACACAGCATACCATACACAGCGAAAATAAGGCATATACATGTGATACGTCTCGCCATCCAGCATATCTCCTGAGCTCTATAGTAGACCATCCATAATCTATACTCTATAATACCCGGTCTGACCCGAGCATTGTAGCGAAATAACACCGAGTCAATCTGGAATACCAGCGTGAGAAAACACACCCAATTGGATTATTAAAGTTTTTAAAATCCTTTAAAATCAAAGGTATCTCATAAGATCACGCCACAAATAAACATGTCGGGTTTTTACCTTACGATAACTACAACATTTTTATCAAATCCGTCTGATATTATAATAGTGTCTATAGAAAGTAAAATAGAATCTAGCTGAAATGCTTGCAACTCACATTTCAGCAATACTTGGGCACAGTCGAAATCGTACAGGCGCTTATTGGAGATTGGATTCCATACAATGGCAGGGCTACTGGGGTATCGCCCGTCACAGTACCTGGTCTAGATCAATGTACCGAGGATCCCCCCGGATCCTCTGTAACATAAGACTGGAGCTACCCCTTACTGGATAGTCCAAATACGATCACCTCGTGGTTGAGATTAGCAACCGCCCACACAGCTGAATAAAAGGGACATCTAGACTGGGATGACCTTACCATAATTGGTTGCTATCCACTTAGCCTTCCTACACCTCCCCTGCTTTAGCCATTCCATGTTGATGAGGCTTGAGGCTATGCGTTACCTTTTTACACACATTCACTTAGAATGCTCATCGTCCCCCTGACGATGTTCTAATTGCATTTGTCCAACAAGTCCGTTCCGGGTCCGAACGGAACCGAAGGCACTACTCCCACTACATCCATTTTGGAATCACCCTCAGGTTTAGTAGCGATTAGCCCTTGCATTCCACTGCTCCATCTTCAACTCCAAGCTCGTGTCTTCCTTACGAAAACGTTCAAACCAGATCGAAGTGGTTTTTTGGAAATTAATCTCGATCCTGGTCTCTTCGAAATGATCAACGCATTGGCCAATATTGAGAGTCGGTTATTTAACTATCATATAACTCCACAAACAACTATCAGGCCTTAATTATTTCCCAAATTATTTGTTTCAAAATATCTTTGCAAGATATTTTCCTACACTTCAACCCTTTGAAAATAGTTTTCAAATTACTTTTCTCTCGCGGAATAAATTTCCACCTATTTGTTTTATTTCCACTGAAAATCACAAATTCTTAATACTTTATATTTTAATATAATTATATCACTTTATCCAAAAATATATACTTCAAAACATTTAAAATAAAAACTACTCAAAATACTTTATTAAAATACTAGTTATGAAATTTTATAGAAATTTCACATGTAAAACTTAAGCCAAAACTAAATTTAAAATAAAAGTTATTCTAAAAGTTACAAATGTTAAATAATTATCTTTTAAATCATAATACTAGTTAAACCTTTAAAATAATTTACTTATATAATTAACTTGATAAATATTTACATTTAAAATTTTTAAAACCACTAAATAATAATTTCATTCTAAGACATTCTTTTAAAAACCACTTTAACACCTTTAACTTATAATTGGAAATCTTTCTTTGAAAATATACTTGGCTTTCAGGGAAATACGCTTTCCATTTCAAATAGTCCATTTAATTAGTTAATAAATCCTTCTCGATTTATTCCAATTTAATTTACGTCTCAACCCATAAATTTCTTTCCCACACCTTTAAAAATAAAACCACTATTTATTTTAAAACAAATTACACATTCCTTTATAAATTCCCACCATGAATTTATACTTCCAAATATCCACTGATATCTTATTTCACTTTATAAACCCAGTTTATAAATTCCATAGTCTCATCCTCCTTTTAAACACAGTTTCAAACACTAAATCAATTTCCAAACCGATTTCCAAAATTTACTCCATTTTAAAATAAATTCCTTTACTTACTCAATTTTATTTTAAAACCCATTAAGTTCATATTTTACTTCTTTATTATGATTTAAAATCTTATTTAAATCGAAAATACCAATTTTATCCTTTTTCCAAAATTCTTCTTTTTCTTTCCCAACTGTTTTAAACCTTGAATTTAAAAAAACATCCTTTATTCCTTTAAATAATATCACTTAACTTTAAAAATTCATTTGTTCCAGTTTATTCAAAAATCCCCTTTCCCATACTCGGAATTTATTAATTAGAACTTAAAAATCAACTTTTATCCTTTTCCAATTCATTCTTTAATTTATCCAAATTCTCTATAATTATTTTACTTAAAAATTATCTCTTTATTCTCTTTAAAAATCCAATCTATTTATTTTTTATAACTCAATATACCCAAATATATTCAATCAAACCATAACATCCAATATTTCAATTCCTAATATAATCAATAATCTATCATAGATAATCAATGAATCAAATCACAAATTATGAAAACAAATTCAATATTTTAAGGAATCCAGTTGGATCCCTCTAGCCTGTTTTTCCCTGCATCCATAGATGTTAGCACAATATAAAAATACCGATCCCACTTCGAGGGGGATATCACGGTATAAAGGGTCATCCGCTATTATGCGGGGGCGCATAAGGTCTAATCCGCTATATAATGCGGGAATATCAATCACTTCAATATATATACACACACTACTACATACAATATCGCATCCAGACTAATAATAATAAATCATCAATTCAAGCAATCAATCCAATAATTTAAATTTAACTATTTAAATTTAAAAGTTAATCCAAATGAGTGAGATTTACTCACCTTTGATTTTATTGTTTGTAATCCACTCCAAACTGGCTTGTCACTTCCCGATTTAAGACCTTGTATAAACATTATATGATTTATTAATATTCGAACAAATCGAACAATCAATTAAGGTTTAATAAATTTATTTTAAATCTATTAATTTAAATTTAAACTAATATTTTCCTTTAGAAATCCTTTAGTAACAAAAATAGTTAAATAGGTTAATAAAATAAATTAATCACCAAAATACATTATTTTAAAATAAGCTAGTAGATTAAAAATGTGTATATTTTATTTTATTTTATTTTTCTTTGAAACTACATATACTACAAACAACCTATATACATTTTAAAAATCTAATTTTTTAAATATAACCCTAAACAATTTAAAATTCCCAAACTTCACAAAATCTCATATATATATATATATATTATCTGTTTTAAATTAAATATGTATATGGATATATATATACACACTTATTAAATTAAAAATAGAATTAATTTACACCTTAACGTAAACTTTCTTCATCTTTACTATATATATACTTTTCCCTTTACTATATACACAAATATTATTAAAACTGCTATATACTAACTGTAAATATTTTTTCTTCTGATTCTGTATATATATATATATATATGTAAATTGGAAAATCTACATATATATATATAAATTGAAATATGTATGTACATTTATATAAAACAGAATTGTTCACCTTACTGAAACCGACTCGCTCTGCCCCAACCCATCCACGACTACCACCCGCGCTCTATCCATTGACACACTCACGAGTCTCGAGTGTTGCGGCTCCCTTCTAGTTACCGAGGCGCTTCCACGTCCTTTTGATCGCCTACTACGTGCCGTATCCTCGTGCCGAGGTCGAACGATGGTGCGATAATATCGCGATGAACTTCCTCATTTTCGATTAAATCAAACTTCCCCTATGGAATCTGAATGGACGAAGACGATGGGAGAAAACTTGCCATTAATTTTCGAACAGAAAATAGGAGGATAAGGAATTCAAGATTTTATTTTTAAAAGAAAGGGGAAAAATTCTTTAGCCATTATATTGAATGAATTCGGTTTTGATTTGAAGGCACGGAAAGCACGACTACTTGTAAGTAAAAGAAGAAGAGAAGGATGCAATTGTGATTTCAAAGAGAATAAATCGAACGATTTTATTAGGGAAGAAAAATTGTCGTTCGGCCATTCAAGTTATAAAGTAAAAAAGGGGACAAGAAAATACACGTGCTAAAATGGCAAGATACGTGTTGAATCACAAGCTATAGTGATTTGTTTTTGACTGGTCACAATGTACACTTTTAATTTAAATTTGAATTCAAATGTCTCGAAATTGAGCTAAAAATCCCGACCTCATATCGAGGCGTGCCGCTAGGCGTTCATAATATTACACCACTATTTCGAATGCAATGGAAAAGGTTTCGAGTCCTAATTAAATCATATGGAGAAGATAGCTTTTTGGACCCCGTTAGTATATCGTATTTTCGATATAGATTTCAGCGTGTTTATCTATCGTATGATCACACAACATCTCCAAACGCTACAAAATTTAAAACCTATAATAATACTATATTACGGACCCAATGGAACTAGTTTTGTCGAAATCCAAAACTGTGCCTCGGAAGGCTATTTTAAATATAAATTCAAATGATATGTTTTCAAAACTGAACAAATCACCTTAAAATTCAATTTTAAAACTTTTATTACTTTCAGTATTATCAATATAGATTTTATAAGCCTTTGAAATATGCTTAAAAACCAAGATTCAATATTTTATCCAATTTCAAATTATTAAATTCAATATTTAGATTATCCAATAACCCATCATATTTGAAATTCAAGTTAGAATTCATGTTCTAAATATTTAAAATTAATTAAATATTCCAATTTCAAATATCCAAAAAATTTGGCTTGTCACATTCTTCCCTGCTTAAAAGAATTTCGTCCTTGAAATTACTAGTTAAGAAGAATGGTCCAATACCAGTTTACTGTTTCCCCTAAAACCAAACAGTTTTCAACAATCCCCAAAACAATCTTTTTATTAAAGACACTATCACCCTTACTAACTTCCTAAACTCATCCATAGGTTCCAACCTATATTATTTATTCAACAATTCAAATTTAAAAACAAATTTTAAATTATCAAAATTTTCTTACTCCCTAATTTTTGAAATTTTTTGCCAGCGTCTCCTTTGCGCAGCTAGCTCGGTACAACTACAAAATGCCTCTACGGGTCCCGAATTTCAAAAGAAAACAAAACGCCAAGTACTGGATCAGAAAATCACCAAATTTCATATGAAAATTTAAATACATACCTTTTATCGGGCAATTCAATTTTATCTTTTGAAATCACAAACACCAATTTCCTTTTGCTTTTAAAACACGTGTATATCCTACTTAACAATAATATTTAACCATAGAATCCAAACTTTTTTTATTCAATTCTTTACAAAAATTTCCATATCTAATTCATTCAAGCCTGTACAATGTATATATATATCATCCGTACGCAATACCAAATCTGATTGCTCACTCGATCACACAATTTCACTTCTGTAATAGTATCGTCCACCCGACTTCCTAGTGCAGACTCAGATCTGGTTTCTTGATCAGAAACCATCATTCTCCTTGCATAGTCTTAAACTATGATACAGAATTTCAAAACCAATCAAAAATCAATATCCAGAATTCACCATTGAAAATCGAGTGAAAAAACGCAACTCGGATCGATATAAATATCTCGAAATTCTATGTTCAATTCTGGATCAAATCATTATGCGAATAAAATAATATACGCACATCCTAAGTATTTATTTCAACTGATTATTAGCTATATCAATTCTCTTTTATTCACATTTATTTTGATTTCTATTCACTTATCCATACTTATCATTTTCACATGCTTGTATTAAATCTTCATTTATATACCGACTTAGAATATATTTTTCAATTCCAGATTTGCTTAAGAATTTCACAATTCATTTCTCAAGTTCAATATAAATATTTTATATAATTTAATATTTATTTTTGCATCACAATTTGGTTCATATCTATTTCTATTCAAATTGGATTTCCAATTTCTATATGAAGTCAATTGACCTTTAATTTTAGAATGCTGGATTCTATTCACCTTATCCCAAACCATATTTAATTAACCATTTCTTTAATTAATTCAACTTACTAATTTATTCATATCTCAAACACATTTTATTTCCAAACCTTTATTATTACTATTTGTAGTCCACTTCGAATCAATTCTACAACTTCACCTCACTTAACACAATTTAAATTAATTATCATCCCAATATTTATTGTCAATTCCATTTACTTACAAATGTAAATTCATTTGTTCATTCACAAATTTATTTCTAACTTAATAAATTTTATTCCAACGACCATTCCATTTAGCTTACTTGGATTCATTTCCTCAAGATTTACTTTATTTAACTTAATTCAATTATCTTCCAATTTAATTCGAATTTTAAACCCTATAAGTTTTCCAACTTATTTGCATTCCATTCACTAATCCTTTTAATTTACTTCATTGAATTGGTTTACTTCCCTAGCTTATTTCATTTTCATGCTTTCAAGTTAGATTTTACTCTAACAATTCCAAATTAATATAAGATTTTCAGACTTACTTATATTCCATAAGCATTTTAAATAAAATTCCGGAAATTTCTAAACAATTTCTTAACATTTTAAAATCATTCTTGAAATCAATTATATATACATAATTCATTTGCATATCAAATTATCCTTTGAATTTTGAAACCAAACCAAATTTTGCAAACAACTCCAATTTAAAACATTTTGGCAGCAATTCCTCTCTTGGAAAACAGAAAATGAACATCGACGATGTTGCAGTCATCACCGAAGTTACTTTCCAGTGACCGAAAAGAATTCAATGTTTTTACTCCTTTTAAAAACTTTTTAAAATATTTTAAATTCCAAATCCCACTAGATTTCAAATCCAATTCGAAAATATTTCTAAAATAATATCACTATTATTTCTCCAAAACCTTTGAAAACCATTTTCAAACTCAAAGGAATTTTAATTTCCAAAATTTCGAATTTCAAATCCTTTCGATTCATATTCAAACATTACTTTAGAATTTTTTATTTCATTTTCAATTATAAATCACAATTATAGTTCATATTTACAAATTTCATTTTATTAATGAATATATTTCCTAATTTCAATTTCCATACAACAATGATAATAATTTAATATTATCATTCTCTAACAACCAAGCAACCATATACACTCAAAATAATTTACAGAAAAATTATTCCTTTTATATATATAAAAATAAATTGGGCAAAATTATTTCATTCACCCTATATAAACACACTGTTTCAAATTGTTCTATTCAAGTGTTTAGTGATTCCTATCAATAACGTTAATGTCACGATCCGTCTTTCTATCTCTAGAAAAACGCATCAAGAATTAAGAAAGAAAGGGATAGAAGAAGAAAAGATAAGAAAGAAGAAACACAACAACATCAGGTAACTCAAAACGGAACGAATGAAATATAATATATCACATAAAATATTACATACTATCATATTACATCAGAGTACACAACTTAAACAACACATATTAGACAGTTATAAACATCTGTCTAACTATACAACTCAAGTACACAAGATACAGACATCACACAAACACAGCGGAACCATAATATATCTACACGCGGAAGCCTCCTGCTCCAAATCTCCTCCAGAATTCATCAAGCTAACCTGAATCCCTCGACTACTCATACATAACATGAGTACCCAAGAGTTTAATAAAACAGAAAATAAACACTAGGGTCAGACTGGGGTCTGGTGTGAGTAAACGGTTTAAAATTGCTTAACTTTAGAAAATCCTTTGAAAAGAAAAGGTATCATGTAAGACTTCCCACACATAAACATGGAAAAGTTTTTACCTTACGCTAGCCAAAACATTTGATAGGAAATACGATGATATTATAATAGTGTCTAAGGTTTTCAAGTAAATAAGAAATAGCCGAAATTGTTACATTTTTAAATTCCAGCTACTAGCCACAAAAGTGGGTAATACAATCAAAACCGTATGGTCTCATAGGAAGAATGGGTTTCCATCAATGGCAGGGCTACTGGGGTACCACCCATCACAGTGCGTGGCTTAGATCACCGTGCCGAGGATCACTCCCAATCCCCTGCAACACAAAGCCGGGACCATCCCTTACTGGAGAGTCCCGAGTAAGATCACCCCATGGTTGGCGCGACCAACCACCCACTAAGCCGAAATTAAGGGACATCTAGACAGGGATGACCTCACCCTGAAATGGGTGCTACCCACCTAGTCTTGCTGCACCTCTCCTGTTTTAGCCATTCCCGGTTGATGAGGCTTGAGGCTGCAATTACCTTTATAGAAAACATCTATCTTAGAATGCTCATCGTCCACTTGACGATGTTCTGAAAGCATTCAATCCATACAAGTTCGTTCCGGGTTCGAACGAAACCGAAGGCACTATCTCGTTGTACTCATTTTGGAATCACCCTTAGAGTCAACGACCATAGCCCTTGCACTCTGAATCACCATCTCGAACCTGTAAGTACTATCTCCGTCAAACTCATCATGGAATCACCCTTAGAGTTATACCGACGAATAGTTCTGTAACGACCCGGAATTTTGGGCAATATAAATTTAATAATGTACATTAATAATTTAACTGGTTCGATAATTTTTCTTTATAATTTTAATTTAAACTGATAAATTTATTCTTTTTAAAGATTAATAAATTTTTAATCTGGCAATATTGATAAGATTTGTTTTTCAAAGATAATAAAATTTTATTCTATTTATAATATACATACATACATATATATATATATATTTGATATATATTGTGAATATAAGATCTTTTGTTTTAAATAAGGATGAATTTTCAAATTGTAATATATATGTATGTATATGTTATAATTTGAGTTGTTTTGAAATTTAATTTAATCAATTGATAATTTATATTTGTATGTATTGTAAATTAGAACTTTGTTTTAAATTTCAATATTTTTTTTCAAAAGATAATTTAGCTTAATTCAATTTGTTTTCAAATATAAGATAATTGTTTGCTTTTAAATAAGATAGTTTAAAAAGGTTTTAAACAAAGTTTTGTTTTGTCTTTTAAAGTATTTAAAATATGATAGTTTGAAAAGAATTTAAACAAGCTTTGTTTTGTGTTCTTTTAAAAATGCTTAATATAAAATGGTTATAAATGTATAAATATGAATGTTTTAGATTTTAAATTTTACATGTATAAAGATATATTTATATTACAATTAGTTTTAGAATAATTCCATTTAAAAATAAATTTATGAATACATATGTAAAATTATATTTATTAAGAGAATTAAATTATGTAAGTTATATTACATTTAAATTAAATAAAAAAATTATATTAAAAACTGTTTAAGACATGTGTAAACATGTAAACATATCTTTATAACACTTGTAAGTAATTTAATCAAGTAAAGTGACAAATGTAAGATTTATGAACATGTGGCATTCATCTTTCATTTGTTTGAAAATTTAAAACATAAAAGAAAATTGTTTCTTCTTTTTTATTTTATTTTTCAAAACTTTCTTTCTTCATATCAAATTCCTTTTCTTCATTTCTTTCATAAATTTAAGAGGAATACAGAAATCTTTGTCAAAACCTGTAATGTAAGAATTCAAATCAAACCTGCAAATGCAATTGATCTTCAACCTCAACCTGCAAACTTTAGAGGTGCAACTTCATATCATCTTCAACCTGAAAAGAAAAATCTGCAAAGTAAATGTTACCTGTAACTGGAAAACCCAAAGCACGGTAAAATCTACTAACTCAATCTGTAGTTTTCAAATCCTGCAATTCAACTAATGTTCAATCTGCAACTTTCAAATTTGAAGTACATGAAGATCTACAGTTCAATATTTTAGAGCATCAATTGAAGCATGCAATCAAAGTTTTCAGATCTAAGATTCAAATGCCTGGAAGTTTTGAAAACTGCTATGCTTTGCTTTCTGATCTGCATTTTAAATAAGGTGAGTAAATCATTTTAAAAGCAGTTTTAATTTATCCGTGATTGAATGATGATGCATGAAATTGAATTTAGCTATGATGATGAATAATTGCTACATGAATATTGTCTAATTGGTATGTTGAAGGTGTGAATTACCAGGAATTCAATTGACTGTATATAATTCATTCTCCGTTTGAAATTTTTTGAAGTTGTTCTTATGAAAAAAAATCAAAATCTTCAAATCTAAGCAAAATTAGATCTTGGCATATGAATGGAAATGGTTTGTTAATGTCCAATTATAATTTTAAAAATATTTAGTGTAATTTTTAGCTTACAAATAATGTTAAAATAAGAATAACAGTAAAAAAATACCGTTATACATGAAAATCAAAAACCTTAATTTTTGAATTGGATTACATGAATGAATTTATGAGTAAAAATAATGATTTTTAATACATGTTTCATGATTTTTAGTTCAATGAATCATGAGAATTTGGGGTCTGAACATTTGGGTTATTTTGGTGAATTGCCGAAGAACGAAATGATGATTTCAGCTATAACTTGGTCGAAGCTTGTTTTAGGATTGTAGATGTTGGG
Source organism: Allium cepa (assembly GCA_030765085.1). NCBI lineage: Eukaryota > Viridiplantae > Streptophyta > Magnoliopsida > Asparagales > Amaryllidaceae > Allium > Allium cepa. Next base: position 630,801,429 of record CM060940.1, on the reverse strand, counting down.
AAAATTGCAAGTGAATTTTTCTATTGATCGTGGTGTTCGAATTTAGATGAACTAGGGTTTTTATTTTGGTTTCTGCTCGGCTGGTGGTCATGGCTTTTGCGACTTGCATGAAGGACCGGAAGTGATCGCGTGGCTTGCGAGAGTAGTGGGAAGTCGAGTCGAAGGTGTAGCGTGGTCGGCGAGGATCATCGTTGCCATGATGATCGGCGTTGAGAGGAATTTGTGTTCGTGTTCCTAGACTTTTCGATCTCAGGGTCGAAATTTTGACGCATGGTAGGATTTTTGGTTCTGGGTTGAAGAATGGCACGTTGTGGTCGCCGCTGACTTGGAGATGGCCGGAGGGAGGTTCGTCGACGTTTGGATCGCCGTGCAGTGCGCACGCGTGCACGAATTGAGGGACTGGAATTTTCGAATTGGGGAAGAAAGGTTTCTCTCGGGTATGGTTCGTGCAAGCATCGGGGGCGAGTCGTAGTTATTGAGTGCTGGGTTGCTTCGGGGTAGGCACGAGTTTGTAGGCTGTTTGTCTCGGGTGTTTGGGTCGTGGGTTTCTGGTTGTTCTGTAATGGTAGGTTGCTGATTTAAAACCTGTTAATGAAATATAGGTTGCAAATTTAACTTGTATTTGAATAATTGAAGGTAAGCTTTAAAATGTTATAACAAGTTTGATAAAAGAAACAAATGTATAAAGTTAAAACTTGTTGTTTTGAAATTAAGTTAATCAAACTTTAAAATATAAATTGAATTTACTTTCAAATTTAAATGTTAAGATGATTCCTATGAAAGTAATTTAACTTAATTAAAGTTTGAATTTTAATTTAAAAGAGTATTTTGAATTTAACCATTAAATCAAAGGTTTTAAGTAATATCTTAAAAACTAAGTTTTCAAAATTATATTGAAAATGAATATGTTTAAATTTGATGATTAAAAGTGTTTTAAATTTCAAATTGGTTTCTAAATTCCTTATTTTCAAAAATAGGTTATTGTTATGATTTTGGAAACCAAATTAAATAGTTGCTTTAAGTTACTAAAATTTGATTAATTTCAAATAATTTATTTATGAAGATAAATAAGATTAAATTATTTGGATAATTAACTTAAGAATACTTATTTAATATAATTTGTTTATAAGTGAGGTTTAATTAAGATTTATGATTTTCTTAATTAATTAAAGATTTAAAAATATAATAAGTTAGTTAATTAATTATTTAATTAATTTTAAATAATTAGTTAATTGTTTATTTAATCACTTAATTATGGATTAATTAAGTGTGATTACTTAATTAAGTAATCAATGGTTTATTTCAAATAAAATTAGAATGGTAATTACTTATGGGAGTAATTAGAGAAGTTACTCATGGGAGTAATTAGTTGAAGTGATTAATGGGTAATCACTTGTTGTTATCAATTAAGGAATTGAATTAGTATAATTGTCTTAAGTTAATTACTTATGGATTAAGTAATTAATTAAGGCTTAAGGATTATTTAATAATGGAATTAATTATTTGTTAAGTAATGAATTAAGAGAGTACTAAAGAGTTATTAATGAAGTAATTAGAGATAATTACTTATGTAAGTAATTAAGAGTTAATTATTTAATTATTTTAGTTAATTAATTAATAAGATTAATTAATTAATGAAATGTGTTTAATTAAAGATTAATTACTAAGTGTAATTAATTAAAATGTAATTAATTAATAAAGTAATTAATCAAGGATTTATTTATTAATTCAATTTAATAATAATTACTTAATGAAGCAGTTGAAGATTAATTACTTAGATTAATTAATCAAAGGTTAATATAATTAATTAAGAAGTTAATTAATTAAGATAAGTAATTACAAATTGTTAATTTCTTATTATGATTAATGAGATGATCAATCACAAGTTAATTATTTAATTAAAGAGAATTATTAATTAATGGGGATCATTAATTAATGTAATTTATGATATTAATCAAAGTTGATTAGTATAAGCAATTAATTTAAGTGCGATTAATTAATTGTAATTAATTGAGGTTTAATGCAATTAATTATAGTTAATTAATGGAAGTAAATGAATGATCATTAATTATTGAAATTAATGATAGTAATTAAAGGTTAATTACTGAATATGGTTAAGGATGATTACTTGAATGTAATTAAAGTATAATTAATCAAGGAAGGTTAATTTGGGGAAAGATCATTAGAGATGATTAATTTATTTGGAATAAATAAATGAAGAAGAATTTAGTTAATCCTACTGATTAAGAGTTAATCAATTCTGCTTTGGTTGATTGATTAATATTGGTTGATTAATTGATATCGGATGATCAATATTGAGTGATTGATATTGGGTGTTTGATATTGGTTGATATTTGATGATTTGGATATCTATGATATGTGATATGCTGCATTGTGGAGATGAATGTTTGATGTGAATTATCTATTGTGATAATGTTATTCATCTTCTGTTATATCACCTTGAATATGAGTTTAAATTGTTGAACCCTTAAGTACAACTTGGACATTAAAATGGCGTTTGGTTTCGGTGAGACTGGGATCGGGTTTCCATATTTGGGATCCGAAAACCACATCGATTCCAATTAAACGTTAGGTCGTGAATCCAAGTGGAGCAAGTGAAGACTCGAGGTACGTCAGTATAACTCTGTGGGTGATTCCGTAATGAGTTGACGAAATAGTACTTACAGGTTCGAGATGGTGATTCAGAGTGCAAGGGCTATGGTCGTTGACTCTGAGGGTGATTCCAAAATGAGTGCAACAAGATAGTGCCTTCGGTTTCATTCGAACCCGAAACGAACTTGTATGGATTAAATGCTTTCAGAACATCGTCAGGCGGACGATGAGCATTCTAAGATAGATGTGTTCTATAAAGGTAATCGTAGCCTCAAGCCTCATCAATCGGGAATGGCTAAAACAGGGGAGGTGCAGCAAGGCTTCGTGGGTAGCTCCCACTGGAGAGCAAGATTTTCCCCTGTTTAGAAGTCCCTTTTTATTCGGCTGTGTGGGCAGTTGGAATCGCGCGCCAACTGCAGGGTTGTCTTGTTTGGGACTGTTCAGTAAGGAATGGTCCCTGCCTTGTGTTGCAGGGGAGTTAGGGTGGCTTCTCGGTACGTTGATCTAAGCCACGTACTGTGACGGGCGGTACCTCAGTAGCCCTGCCATTGATGGAAACCCATTCTTCCTACGAGACCCTACGGTTTTGATTGTATTACCCACTTTTGTGGTTAGTAGCTGGAATTTAATCACGTAACAATTTCGGCTATTTCTTATTTACTTGAAAACCCTAGACACTATTATAATATCACTGGATTTCCTATCAAATGTTTTGGTTAGCGTAAGGTAAAAACTTTTCCATGTTTATGTGTGGGAAGTCTTACGTGATACCGTTTTCTTTTCAAAGGTTTTCTAAAGTTCAACAATTTTAAACCGTTTACTCACACCAGACCCCTGTCTGACCCGAGTGTTTATTTTCTGTTTTATTAGACTCTTGGGTACTCATATTTTGTATGAGTAGTCAAGTGGTTCAGGTTTGCTTGACAAATTCTGGAGGAGATATGGAGCAGGAGGCTTCCACGTGTAGTTATATATTGGTTCCGCTGTGTTTATTGGTGTCTGTTTCTTGTGTATTGTGAGTTGTATGGTTAGACAGATGTTTATAACTGTCCAATATCTGTTGTGTAAGTTGCGTACTCTGATGTAATATGATACTATGTAATATTTTATGTGATATATTATATTTCATTTGTTCCGCTGTGAGTTATCTGTTGTTGTTGTGTTCTTCTTTCTCTTTCTTTTCTTCTTCTATCCCTTTCTTTCTTCATTGATGATGCGATTTCCTGGAGATAGGAAGTCGGGTCGTCACAAGTTCTTACACTTCGAGTCTTCACTAAGCTCCATTCCGATTCAGGACCTAACGTTTAATTTGGATCGATGTGGTTTTTGGATATCCAAATATGGAAACCCGATCCTGGTCTCACCGAAATCCAAATGCCATTTTGATGTCCAAGTTGTTTAAGGGTTTAAACAATTTAAACTTATATTCAGGATGTTATAACGGATAGATGAATCACATTATCACAATAGATAATTCATATCAACCAATTATCTCACAAAGCAACATATCACATATCAGAGATATCACACCCAAATCATCCAACATCATTCAAACATCCAATATCAATCATCCAATATTAATCAATCATCCGAAAGCAAAATTGATTAAATCTTAATCAATTGGATTACCTTAATCCTTCTTTCTCAACATTAATTAATTAATCATCTCTTAGTGATCTTCCTTAATTAATCTCCCTTGATTAATTACTCTTTAATTACAATCAAGTAATTAACCTTCAATTCTTTAATAAATTCAATAAATTAATTATCCTTAACAATATGCAGTAAATTAACCTTTAAATACTATCATTAATTACAATAATTAATGATCCTACATTTGCTTCCATTAATTAATTAACTATGATTAATTTGCATTAAACCTCAATTAATTACAATTAATTAATCATACTTTAATTAAATACTTTTATTAACCAACCTTGATTAATTCATTAAATATATTAACTAATGATCCTTATTAATTAATAATCCCTTTAATTAATTAAATAATTAACTTATAATTAACCATCCCATTAATTAGTCTTAATTAATCATAAACAGTAATTAACAATTTGTAATTAGTTATCTTAATTAATTAACTTCTTAATTAATTATATTAATCCTTTGGTTAATTATACTGATGAATTAATCTTTAATTACTTCATTAAGTAATTATTAATCAATTAAATTAATTAATAAACGTTAATTAATTACTTTATTAACTAATTATATTTTTAATTAATTACACTTAGTAATTAATCTTAAATTAATCATATTCATTAATTAATTAATCACATTAATTAACTAAGTAATTAACCCTTAATTACTTACATAAGTAATTATCTTCTAATTACCTCCATTAGAGTATTACTCTTTAAATTAATTACCTTAACTAGTAATTAATCTCATCATTAAATAACCTCAATTCTTTAATTAATTAATTACTACATAATTAATTAACTTCAAATCAATTAATTTAAGTAATTCTTAAATTAATATCATCAAGTGATTATCCCTTAATCACTTCACTCAATTACTTCCATAAGAAATTTATCTTCTTAATTACATTCAGTAATTATCGTCCATTAAATAATTACACTTAATTGATTCATAATTAAGTGATTATTTAATATTAAACAAACAATCAACTAATCATTTAAAATTAATTAAACAATTAGTTAACTTTTTATATTAAAAACCCTTAATTAATTAAGAAAAGCATTTATCTTAATTAATCTTTTACTTATTAACAAATCATATTAATTAAGTATTCTTACATTCATAACAAATATAAATTAACCTTAATTATTTTCATAAATTAATTATTTAAATTTATCAAATTTTAATAACTTAAAGACAAACTATTTTTATAGGTTTACAAATTTATAACAATAACTTTATTCGAAAATAAAGCATATAGAAATCAATTTGAAATTTAAAATCATCAAATTTAAACTTATTCATTTTCAATAAAATTTGAAACTTAGTTTTTAAAATTTTACTTAAATTTACTTAGAACTTAAATTCAAAACACTCCTTTAAATTAAAATTCAAAATTTTAATTAAGTTAATTATTTTCAGAAGAAATCATCTTAAACAATTTAAATTTGAAAATAAATTCAATTTATACTTTAATAGTTTGATTAACAATTGTTTAAAAACAACAAGTTTTTAAATCTATAAATTTATTTCCTTTGTAAAACTTAAGCTTGATTTTATTTATTCAAAATAACAAGTTTTAAAATATGTAAACTTTATCTTTTATTTTACCGACCCTATCCAGATTAGTGTACACCTAAAACTCGAGATAGTCACCTAAGAACCCCATGCTCGCCTCGAGTCACTCACCACCTTCATCTGCTTTGAGTTGACTACAGGAAAAACACGAGAACACTCCGAGTCACCCTCGTCTTCCCCATCTCCACCATTACCAGTGCACAATGTACACGTGTGTACGTGCGCAACCAAACCTCTCCACTCCGACCATCCAACTGATCGCCGACCAACCACGCAAGGCCTCGACAACCTCTCCCACAACCCAGATTCAAAAATCCTTACTCAAAACGAAATTCGACCAATTGCCCGAAAAACTGCAGCAATCTCGACCAAAAAACTCCCCAACGCCGACAATCACGACGCCGTTAGACCATGCTGTCCTCACCATCGAAACACCTCGTCCTCAAGCATCATTTACCCCTAACGCGAACGACTCCGGCCATGTATCGACGACGAGAAACCCACAGTAACGCCGGCTTCAACAACAGTACCTAAAACCTTATTACGATCGAATTCGATCAATTCGGCCATAGGAAAAATTCAAGTGTAATTTTCCATCATCAACATCACAAAAACTAGCTTCGACCTTGAATTTGACTTAGTCATTGAGTTGATCATCGGCAATTCGTCAAATTGCCGATACTGTTCAACTCAAAATTCCCAATTGGATATGAATTTAAAAATTATGAAATGCATGTTGAAAATCATAATTTTTAACTACAAAAACATCTATACAATCCAAAGTAGGAATTAAGGATGTTGATGTTTGACATGCAACAGTATTTTTCTGTATTTTCCATTTTAAAAATTATTTGTAAATTAAAAATCCCAGAAACCATTTTTAAAATTACCATCAAACATTAACAAACAACTTTCATTCAATCATCAAAGCCAAATAATGATGTTATTGGGAGATTTGAAATTTTGAAAGTTGATTCTGGTTTGAAAACAATAGATAACAGAGTGTTCGTATATACAGATTTATTTACACATATAAACATATCTATAAATTCAGTAATATAAACACTGGAAGATTTTTATGTAGCACCAAGATCAAATCATAGATTATCACATGCATTAGAGTCAAAATCAACTTAAACTGTTTTTAAAAATAATTTACTCACTAGAAATTTACAGAGAACAAAACTTGTTTTCCAAGCCTTGAATTTTAAATCTGAAAAATGTTTTAAATTGCCTTTGATTGGTTTGCTGATGAAAGCCTTTGCATGCTCCAAAAATCTTTGATTTAAGTGTTGAAACTTGCGGTTGTTCTTCCTTTTTGAGTTGCAGGTTTGAAGTTGCAGTTTAGTTTCAGATTTACGTTTTCTTTTCAATTTTCAAGTTTGGAAGTTGTTTTCTGTTTTGCCATTAATTTTTGAAAGAAAGAAGGGAGAAAATAAATTGAGAAGAAGAAAATTTTGAATAGAAAGTGAAAACAAATTTCTCTTCAAACTATATTTTTATATAAAAACAAAAGAAAATAAAAGTGAAAATGACACTTGTTTTTAAGAACTTACAATTGTCACTTATATCTTAATTGCCTTACAAATGTTACATAGGTGTCTTAAGATATCAACACATGTACTTAAGTATTTTTAATTAAATTTTTATTTAATTCAAATGTTAATATAAGCTTACTTACTTAATTTACTAAATTAATAAATACTTACATATGTATATGTAAATTTACTTATTAAAGAAAATATTATAAAACTAATTATAATACAAATAAATTCTTATACATGTATTTTAAAATCTAAAACATTTATCTTTATTGTTTAAGAGATAAATTTTTTTAAAAAAGTTTATTAATAATCTTTATATATATATATATTTATATAACCATTTTAATATAAGCATTTTTAAAACAAAATAAAACTTTGATTAAATCTTATTTAAACTATCATATTAAAAATAAATAATTATCTTATACTTTGAAAATAATAGAATTAATCCTAAATTAGCTTTCGAAAAATATTAATTTTAAAATAAATTTTCAAATTACAATACATTCATACATATATATATATATTATCAATAGATTAAATTTCAAAACAACTCCAAATTATAACATATACATACATATATATATATATATATATTACAATTTGAAAATTCATCTTTTATTTAAAACAAAAGATTTCTATTCACAATATATATACCAAATATATATACATTATAAATAGAATAAAATTTTATTAGCTTTGAAAAATAATCCTTATCAAATTTTAAATTGTAAAAAGACATTGATCAAAATTACCAGATTAAATATTTATTAACCTTTAAAAGATTTAAATTCACCAATTTAAATTAAAATTATGAAGGAAAATTATCATATTAATTTAATTATTAATACAGATTATTAAATTGATATAGCCTAAAATTCCGGGTCGTCACATTCCTCCCCCCTTAGAAGAATTTCCTCCCTGAAAATTAAAAGAAAAGATAATTTAATAACCCCGCAAAGATTTAATTTCAAACAGCAAAGCATTCCTATTATCCAGTTACTAACAACCATAGCAACCAATCAAGCAAACAAACCTAACTAATTATCCTGACACAAATCAGGACAGATCTTCAAATACTATCTAGAGTTTCCCAAGTATAAATTACTGGAAGACTTGCTCTGCAGAAACTCAACTAACAGCACCACTATAATCCAGAGCTCCTCTCATCTCTAGATCCATCAATCTAAACAGAACATCAGACCATACTCAAGTCTAGCACAACTTCCAAATCCCAACTGCACTGCAGATTCAACAACCAACAATGAATCATAAATGTACTCCATAGAGATACGTGAAATACAATGAAATTTTAGTTATCCAAACTGGCAATTCAATCTTATAGACAAAAGAACTTATCCTATCAAAAACACAGATAAGAAATCCCAAATGCCTCCGGACTAGACATCCAATCTTATCCAATTACTGCTCTCTTAACCAGAGAAATCTTAACAACAATGAAGTCTCCAACTTTGAATTTCAAACTCCTTATCTCATATCTGCATAACTCAATAGACAATCCAAGGCTGCCAATTCTCTTGATCAGATCAACTTATGCTGATGCTTCCAGAAACAATTAGACCAAAGCAAACCGGTTTCTGGATCCTATCCAACAGAAAGGTCTTCCAAGATCCGCCGAAATCCAGAACACAAGCTCTACTCCCCAAGCAATAGCAAACTTAACTTGCTTCCTTCTTTGCATAGCTGCTACCTCGCTTCCACTAGACAACTCTGATTCTGAAATAGACGAGAATACCATTGATGAACACGGGTACAAACTTATCCAATATATCCGGGAAACTTTGTTCATCAAATCCATAAATTCTTAGTGACCCATCTGACTCGGTCACACAACCTTACAGCAGAAATCCAAACTCAAAAACTAGATCTGACCAATCCAAATTCCAAAATTTTTTGAGCTGCCACACCAACTCCTCTTTCTTCAAGAACCATCCTACAACCAGGCTAACCACTAGTATCGCTTCTGGAACCAAATCAATATGGAACTCAACTCCAAATGCAGACAAACTTCTGATTACATTAGTAGCTCCTACTTCCACATGAGAACTCTCAATCTCAAACAAAAGATTGCCCAAAATAAATTCCCAAACTAATCGCACGTCACTTTTGCGATCCTACCAAGTTTGGATTCCAAAGAAGCTGTCCTCTCTTTACCAATTAGAACAGCTTTAAGCTTTTCCAAACAAGGTTAACCCTTCAAGAAAACTTTCACCATCTGCTCGGACTGTTGAAAGAAGAATCACAAAAATTCCTGAACCATCGGAGAAATGACCAACACTGCTTCTTCCAAACTCTACCTTGAAGATACTGTAAAGCCAAAAGATCTTCTTGATGGCACCCAACACTTCGAGCTGCACTGCTACCACAGCTAACCAAAGACTTCTAATCCAAAGGCTCCTGAAAACCAAAACTATCAACAAACTACACAAAAGACCTTCGAGATGGCAGACATCCTCTCAAGAAATTCGGGCTCCAAACCAAGCATCAACATATCGCACTCCTTAAGGGATGACAATGAGACCATTCCGAAGCGAAGCAACTTATAGACCTTAGTCTCATATTCCAAAACAGCTAACCTCCTTGCTAAAGATCCAGATAACTTCCACACGGACGAATCTTCCCTGCGGTAGGTAAAACTGCTTCAACTACTTCTAAAACTGCTTCAAGAGAAAACATCTTCGGAAATATCCATGGGCACTGCATCTCACCACGCAGCTATCCAGATACCATCACTTGCTTCTGCACTTCCAACATATCCAATCCTATAAAATCCGCTCACCCGAGTGAAATCCAAACTTACACTTCAAAGATGAACTCCGGATCTTTAAAAGATTTCCTTCGGAGTCAGAGAAATCCTTACTCCAAGCTGCAAATCTCATTCGAAATGGTATTAGGTCTACAGTCTCGACAAATACACTTCCAACCTCAAACATATGGACCTCTTCCATTAGTGGTATACACCATTTGTTCCATCTACCTTTAAAATTTATGTTGGAAAATCTAAAAAGATAAACCAATAAATCAAGTAGATATAGATATTTATAGTTATATATAAAAATTACAAGTACGCTCTCTAAAAAAAGACACCTACTCCAGAGCCTAGGTATTCACTCAACCTAACGCTCTGATACCAAGTTGTGAAGGTCTAGGCTTTGCAACCATCAACAGAGGCTCACTCGACTGGTAGGCTTTTCAACCATCCCAGCCCCGCCGTGGCCCATAGTGATACCTCAGGTTTGCTTTTACGGCCAGCCTCTCGACTCGCAACCAACCCCGCAAGGCCTTATACTACCCCCAGGGGCATGTAGGGGTAAGAGTCTCCCGTTCGCCACCTAACGCAAAGCGAGAACCCCATATCACGCTGTAATGTAGCAAACCCGATCCCGGTCTCACCGAAATCCAAACGCCATTTTAATGTCCAAGTTGTTTAAGGGTTTAAACAATTTAAACTTATATTCAGGATGATATAACAAATAGATGAATCACATTATCACAATAGATAATTCATATCAACCAATTATCTCACAAAGCAGCATATCACATATCAGAGATATCACACCCAAATCATCCAACATCATTCAGACATCCAATATCAATCATCCAATATTAATCAATCATCCAAAAGCAGAATTGATTAACTCTTAGTCAATTGGATTACCTTAACCCTTATTTCTCAACATTAATTAATTATAAATAAATTAATTAATCATCTCTTAATGATTTTCCTTAATTAATCTCCCTTGATTAATTATTCTTTAATTACATTCAAGTAATTAACCTTCAATTCTTTAATTAATTCCACAAATTAATTATCCTTAACCATATACAGTAAATTAACCTTTAAATACTATCATTAATTACAATAATTAATGATCCTGCATTTGCTTCCATTAATTAATTAACTATGATTAATTTGCATTAAACCTCAATTAATTACAATTAATTAATCATAATTTAATTAATCACTTTTATTAATCAACCTTGATTAATTCATTAAATATATTAACTAATGATCCTTATTAATTAATAATCCCTTTAATTAATTAAATAATTAACTTATAATTAACCATCCCATTAATTAGTCTTAATTAATCATAAATAGTAATCAACAATTTGTAATTAGTTATCTTAATTAATTAACTTCTTAATTAATTATATTAATCCTTTGGTTAATTATACTGATTAATTAATCTTTAGTTACTTCATTAAGTAATTATTAATCAATTAAATTAATTAATAAACCTTAATTAATTACTTTATTAATCAATTATATTTTTAATTAATTACACTTAGTAATTAATCTTAAATTAATCATATTCATTAATTAATTAATCACATTAATTAACTAACTAAAATTAACTAAGTAATTAACCCTTAATTACGTACATAAGTAATTATCTTCTAATTACTTCCATTAGAGTATTATTCTTTAAATTAATTACCTTAGCAAGTAATTAATCCCATAATTAAATAACCTCAATTCTTTAATTAATTAATTACTACATAATTAATTAACTTCAAATCAATTAATTTAAGTAATTCTTAAATTAATATCATCCAGTGATTATCCCTTAATCACTTCACTCAATTACTTCCATAAGAAATTTCTCTTCTTAATTAAATTCAATAATTATCCTCCATTAAATAATTACACTTAATTGATTCATAATTAAGTGATTATTTAAAATTAAACAAACAATCAATTAATCATTTAAAATTAATTAAACAATTAGTTAACTTATTATATTGAAAACCCTTAATTAATTAAGAAAAGCATTTATCTTAATTAATATTTTACTTATTAACAAATCATATTAATTAAGTATTCTTACATTCATAACAAATATAAATTAACCTTAATCAAATTTTAATAACCTAAAGACAAACTATTTTTATGGGTTTACAAATTTATAATAATAACTTTATTCGAAAATAAAGCATTTAGAAATCAATTTGAAATTTAAAGTCATCAAATTTAAACTTATTCATTTTCAATAAAATTTGAAACTTAGTTTTTAAAACAGTACTTAAATTTACTTAGAACTTAAATTCAAAACACTCCTTTAAATTAAAATTCAAAATTTTAATTAAGTTAATTATTTCAAAAGAAATAATCTTAAACAATTTAAATTTGAAAATAAATTCAATTTATACTTTAATAGTTTGATTAACAATTGTTTCAAAACAACAAGTTTTTAAATCTATAAATTTATTTCCTTTGTAAAACTTAAGCTTGATTTTATTTATTCAAAATAACAAGTTTTAAAATATGTAAACGTTTTCTTTTATTTTACCGACCCTATCCAGATTAGCATACACCTAAAACTCGAGACAATCACCTAAGAACCCCGTGCTTGCCTCGAGTCACTCACCACCTTCATCTGCTTCGAGTCGACTACAGGAAAAACACGAGAACACTCCGAGTCACCCTCGTCTTCCCCATCTCCACCATTACCAGTGCACAGTGTACACACGTGTACATGTGCAACTAAACCTCTCCCCTCCGACCATCCAACTGATCGCCGACCAACCACGCAAGGCCTCGATAACCTCTCCCACAACCCAGATTCAAAAATCCTTACTCAAAACGAAATTCGACCAATTGCTCGAAAAACTGCAGTAATCTCGACCACAAAACCCCACAACGCCTACAATCACGACGCCGTTAGACCATGCCGTCCTCACCATCGAAACACCTCTTCCCCGAGCATCATTTCCCCTTAACGCGAATGACTCCGGTCACGTATCGACGACGAGAAACCCACAGTAACACTGGCTTCAACAGCAGTACCTAAAACCCTATTACGATCGAATTCGATCAATTCGGCCGTAGGAAAAATTCAAGTTTATTTTTCCCTTCATTAACATCACAAAAACTAGCTTCGACCGTGAATTCGACTTCAATCATTGGGTTGATCATCGGCAATTCGTCAAATTGCCAATACCGTTCAACTTAAAATTCCCATTGGATATCAATTTAAAAATTATGAAATGCATGTTGAAAATCATAATTTTTAACTACAAAAACATCTATAAATCCAAAGCAGGAATTAAGGAAGTTGATTTTTGACATGCAACAGTATTTTACTGTATTTTCCATTTTAAAAGTTAGTTGTAAATTAAAAATCCCAAAAACCATTTTTAAAAAATTACCATCAAACATTAACAAACTACTTTCGTTCAATCATCAAAGCCAAATAATGATGTTATTGGGAGATTTGAAATTTTGAAAGTTGATCCTGGTCCGAAAACATAGATAACAGATTGTTTGTATATAAAGATTTATTTACACAAATAAGCATAACTATACATTCTGTAATATAAACACTGGAAGATTTTTATTAAACACCAAGATCAAATCATAGATTATCACATGCATTAGAGTCAAAATCAACTTAAACTGTTTTTAAAAATAATTTACTCACCAGAAATTGACAGAGAACAGAACTTGTTTTCCAGGCCTTGAATTTTAAATCTGAAAAATGTTTTAAATTGCCTTTGATTGGTTTGCTGATGAAAACTTTTGCATGCTCCAAAAATCTTTGATTTAAGTGTTGAAACTTGCAGTTCTTCTTCCTTTTTGAGTTGCAGTTTTGAAGTTGCAGTTTAATTTCACATTTACTTTTGCTTTTCAGTTTTCAGGTTTGAAAGTAGTTTTCTGTTTTTCCATTAATTTTTGAAAGAAAGAAGGGAGAAAAGAAATTAAGAAGAAGAAAATTTTGAATAGAAAGTGGAAAACAAATTTCTCTTCAAACTATATTTTTATACAAAAATAAAAGAAAATTAAAGTGAAAATGACACTTGTTTTTAAGAACTTACAATTGTCACTCATATATTAATTGCCTTACAAATGTTACATATGTGTCTTAAGATATCAACACATGTACTTAAGTATTTTTAATTAAATTTTTATTTAATTCAAATGTTAATATAAGCTTACTTACTTAATTTACTAAATTAATAAATACTTACATATGTATATATAAATTTACTTATTAAAGAAAATATTATAAAACAAATTATAATACAAATAAATTCTTATACATGTATTTTAAAATCTAAAACATTTATCTTTATTGTTTAAGAGGTAATTTTTAAAAAGAAAGTTTATTAATAATCTTTATACATATTTATATAACTATTTTAATTTAGGCATTTTTAAAACAAAATAAAACTTTCATTAAATCTTATTTAAACTATCATATTAAAAATAAATAATTATCTTATACTTTGAAAATAATGGAATTAATCTTAAATTAGCTTTTGAAAAATATTAATTTTAAAATAAAGCTTCAAATTACAATATATTCATACATATAAATATTATCAATAGATTAAATTTCAAAATAACTCCAAATTATAACATATACATACCTATATATTACAATTTGAAAATTCATCTTTTATTTAAAACAAAAGATTTTCTATTCATAATATATATACCAAATATATATACATTATAAATAGAATAAAATTTTATTAGCTTTGAAAAATAATCCTTATCAAATTTTAAATTGTAAAAAGACATTGATCAAAATTACCGGATTAAATATTTATTAACCTTTAAAAGAATTAAATTCACCAATTTAAATTAAAATTATAAAGGAAAATTATCATATCAATTTAATTATTAATACAGATTATTAAATTGATATTGCCTAAAATTCCGGGTCGTCACAGTTAATTACTCGTATTGACCATAATCCATAAGCCACTGAACAAACTAATCAACACAATATAAAACAATTTTATATTCACTAATAAATATGACATATCTATTAATACACTCAAACTCATTCTTAGAGAATTACTGACTCTATTTCTAATAAGTAATACCCACCAGAGCCAAGGTTCTCATTTAACCTTCATCTCTGATACCAAATGTAATGGCCCCTAAATCCATACTCCTTTCAACCGATAATATTCTCCAACGGTTCACTCTCAAAGTGGACGGAAATACGAACCACGAAGAAAGAGGTAAAAGAAGAAATAGGCAAGCATCAGAATCTCACAATCGCGGAGGAACAATGTATAACATGTAATAACTGATCTTTATACAAAAGGAACTATATCTGTTTTTATACATTACATCATCAGAGTACAACACAATCAATAGCGAATTACTGGACAGTTATATTAATTTGTCCTCACAAAAGCTGACTATGCAGCATACCATACGCCGCGGAAATAAGACAAATACATGTGATATGTCTCTCCTTCCAGCACATCCCTTGAGCGCCATAGCAGTCCATCCAGAACCTGTACTCTATAATATTCGGTCTGACCCGAGCATTATAGAGAAATAACACCGGAGTCAGTTTGGAATACCAGCGTGAGAAAACACATCCAATTGGATTATTAAAGTTTTCAAAATCCTTTGAAATCAAAGGTATCTTGTAAGACCATGCAACAAATAAACATTTCGGGTCTTTACCTTACGATAACCAAAACATTTTTATCAAATCCGTCTGATTTTATAGTAGTGTCTATAGAAAGTAAAATAGAATCTAACTGAAATGCTTGCATCTCACGTTTCAGCAATAGTTAGGCACAATCAAAACCGTACAGGCGCTTATTGAAGATTGTATTCCATACAATGGCAGGGCTACTGGGTACTGCCCATCACGGTACCTGGTCTAGATCCGCGTACCGAGGATTCCCTAGATCCCATGCAACACAAGACCGAAGCTACCCCTTACTGAGTAGTCCGAATAAGATCACCCCGCGATTATGATCAACAAACGCCCCCACAGCCGAATAAAAGGGACATCTAGACAGGGATGACCTTACCCTAATTGGTTGCTAGCCACTTAGCCTTTCTACACCTCCTCTGTTTTAGCCATTTCCGGTTGATGAGGCTTGAGGCTATGCATTACCTTTCTAGCACACATTCACTTAGAATGCTCATCGTCCCCTTGACGATGCTCCGATAGCATTCGTCCATACAAGTCCGTTCCTGTTCCAAACGGAACTGAAGGCACTACTCCTACTACATCCATTTTGGAATTGTAACAGCCTGATATTTTCAACCATTCGCATCCACACATGTCGGATTTGAATTGCTCACAATACCAGATTGTTAATTTATTTTTGGCAAAACTCAGTCTATACAGTAAATAAATAAATCACAGAATCACAGACATAGAGTAATATACAATACATAACGGAAACAAAAAATAGTAGTTCATGAAGGTACTATATATATATCAGAGTTAAATAAGATACAATAGAAGTTTTAAATACAATAGTCAAATACAAGATCAGAATACATCACTAGAATCAACTGAATAACTGCAAGCTGAAAGATGTAGATGGATCTGCGAACGAAGATCCAACTCCACAGGTGAGTCTCAAAAGTTGTATCACTCAGTCTGACCCGAGCGTAAAGAAAAACACAATACATTGAGTCAGGCTTATCATTCTTATATCAATAAATCCAACTCAAGTGAAATAACAACTAAAATACAAGTAACTCAAACGATGTTTGGGATAACCATCGACTAAGGATCCATTAAAATATCTAATATATGGTAATGTACGCCATTATAATAATGCCTAATGTAAATTATAATATATTAAAAATAATGTTAGGGCATTACCCATATCCCCCTTAACACATTTTATAGTGACAATAGTCTATACAGTACCATCGTACCTCCAGATCGGGAGGCTACTATAAATACTCCATAGGTACGACACAAATCAAACTCGTAGTAAAGCATGCTAGGGTAGGTGACACAGAATAACTAGGCAACGCCAGGGTAGATATACCAATTACACTTCCGGGCTGGTGATAACACATAGTAGACACTACCGCCCATCTTGAGCCACATTCCTAAAATTAAAAATAAAAGTGGCCACCAAATCAATCACAAAGTTAGAATATACAATGATATCGAAGGAGTGTGTCCGATCAGAGGAGCTACCTCATTTGCCCATCAATTGCTCCTGTTTTAGCCACCTTATGTCTACTCACGGGAGTCAGGTCCACGTATATGCCTTATGTAGGATCGTCACCACCATCCTACTTCATTCTGTAGTCTCCACCGCGTACACGGTTGTTAAAGTGGTTTTCCGTATTGGCGAAGAGCATGACCATATGCGATCCCAGTCTTTTTAACAACCAAACGTTATTATAACACCGCGGTCATTTCAAAATAATTTATACTTTAAAACCAAAATATCATTGCCATTTCAAAACCGTATCATGATATCATTTCCATTTCAAAACCAAATACGATACATTTTCTATTTTAAATATATTCATTTCCAAAATCATTGCAATTTCAAAGTTATAACACTTTTGAACCAAACACTTGAAATTATATCACTTTTAAAACATAATACCGTGAAATTCATAATTTGAAAATATCATTTCCACCACTTAAACAGTTTAGATATAAAAATAATATATATAATAAAATAGTTTATAAAGTAAAAAAGTTTATATAAAATAAAATAGTTTATAGAAAAGAGTTGTAAGTTAAAATAATTTATACTAAAATAGTTTATACTAAAATAGTTAGTATATTAAAATGATTTATATTAAAATAGTTTATATTAAAATAATTTATAAAGTAAAATATAAAATAGTTTAAATATAATTTAAAAATACTTCATATAATAAAATAGCTTTCCCAAATTTCATAAATCAGTTCCAAATCAACTCGAATTCCAAAATTCAAATTAGACCAAATCAAATTCGCCAATTTAAATTCAATTCAGTTTCTCAACAAACCATTTCAAATTATGTCGATTCCCAATACAGATTAGAACCACAAAATAAACCCTTCAACCTAATATATTCAAAGCTTTAAATATTCAACATTTCAAACTAAATTTTGATAATTCATGTATATACCAAATTCACTTTACTATTATTTAGTTTTGAAATATTTACTTAATAAATCCAATATCCTTTAAATAAGAACCCTAAATTACAAATAAACTAAATATTTCCTTCAATTTAATTAACTTGAAATATTCAATAAATCACCTTAAACCAAAATCAAGTTATAAATCATATCTTTTAAAATCTCAATTTCAATAAGCTCCAAATGGATTTTTATGAAATATAATTCTTAATAAAATACAATTACAGATCAATTTCAAATCTATCTTCTCAACCTTTATTTATAAAAATCATTATAAGCTCTATATTAGAATATAATTTAAATAAATACTTAACCATATCATATTTTAATAAAATCAAACTTTATTATTAAACTTATCTTATATTAAATTTTTTTACACATAGCTTACAATCAATAATTTAACTATGTATAAAATAACATTTATATAATATCTAAAATCAATGTTTATATAAAACCATATATTTCTTTCCAAAAACCATAGAAATCAAATTCAAAATATTTGTATATAGACCAACGGTGTCTATATATAATTTTCTATCACATGGTCAAGTGATACGGATAATTATCATTTCAGTCAGCAATTTAAAAAGTATACAGTTATATATCATTTCAACTCGCAATCCCAAATTTAATTCAAATGAAAATCGCTTGGGTTTATCATTTCAACCCATAACGATTTTCTCCTATTGTACAAATCGTTCCCGTATGTATCATTTCAACCCATAGGGAATTCTTTACTAACATGGAACTTGCAGAGTGATAACAGATATGATAATAATATAACAGACATATATCATCAATATAAATAACAGATAATGGTGTCAGATGTCACAGTGAACAAATAGCATATATATATGGCAATGTAAATAACTAACAATAGCATATTTCAATTGTCGTTTCAATTGAAATCAAATTTAATAAATATAAAAACATTAATCATGAGTGATTGCTTACCTTTCAAGGCTAGAGATATTCGATAAACAAGTTACGAATCTAAGCGGGAATTCTAATTCAAAACAAGAGGGCACGAATTCGACAGATAGAGCTAATAAATAGGAGCCGATGTGAAAAATCAATCAATTTGATAGGAACAGAAATTATATATATTATTCAAATCATTATTCTTAAAATATACGTATTTAAAATCAAAGATATATAATTTATATTTAAAAATCAATACTTTATACAAATCAAAATAAATCTTGTTCAGACATACCATCCTTTACATAATATATAATTTTTTCAAATAAAGCAATATATTATTATTATTATATACATTATTTTATAAACTTAGTATGTGTACCAATAAAATAAAACTACAAAGTTATAAAACAAGTGTCGTACTCACTTACACACTTTTTACGGAAAGCTAATATATAAATCAATCATATGCATACATACAAGCATCAATAATAAATAAAAGAAAAGTAAACTATAAATATGGAAAAAGCTTTGTAACATATATTTAACTCAAAAAGGTCACTATCTTATAAACTATATATATATGTATATATAAGTATGTATAAGCACTGTACAACTCAATACAAACTTACTATACTGTATGTATGACTGTATTTACTATATATAAATAAAAATGTCAGTCCAGTACTTACCATATTTTAACTATGTATACAATTCAATAGGTCAACATAAATTTTTATAAACATATATATACAGATCTGCATATTATACAAATTCACTTGAATGCATATAAACTTCTTTAATTACAAACTCTGACATTATATAACTTTATATAGCTTTGTATATTAGCACCTAGATTATATACAAGCTAATATAGATAAAGATTGACATAACATATGTTTTACTAATTCATATAGTATATACCGTAACCTTATATGCAATGTATTTTATCAAAGAACTACTTAAAAACAACATATTTTATAGTTGATCTTTTATAAAACTATCACAATTGATATATATAAAACAAAACTAAACAGCTGTGTTCATAACAGCTAATATAAAATGCAACATTTAATACCTCATCTATAATATAAAACACGCTATAACCTATATACTTTATAATATAAACTGTATAACTATAAATCTATGTACTATATTTATAAATCTATATGAACCGTGTATAAAAATATATAAACTAAACTCATAATAATAAAAAATATACAACGAACATTAACAAATATATATATAAAACTTATATATATATATACTTACTCACATGCAACATACCAAAAAAAAGAGAGAAACAGGTGTGGCAAAAGCCTGGCTTCGGTGGTGGAGACTACGGTGAGTAGGGTGGTGCTCGTCTGCTTGTCTGCCATTGCATGGGTTTTGGGAAGTGGGTTTGGCCGGCTACAAGCGGGCGAGGGTTTGGTGATCAGGAAGGAGAGGCTACTGGGATAGGGGTGTGTGCGGGAGAACCATTGCAGGAGGATGAGAACGTGAGTTGATGGCTTATGGGTGGAGATGAAGGGCGGAGATTGAAGGGTTTGGCCACACATGTGATTGAGGAGGATAAGCAATATGGAATAAAATAAATTTTCTTCTTTGAAGAAGACAGTGAACCCAATGAAAATGAAAGGACTGAAAGGAATATATATTATCAAGTGGGAAAGGAAAGGTCAAGCGTGAATTCAGGTACAATAATTAAATCGAGTGCTGTTTGGATTTATAGCGCGGAAGTTGAATGGACAAAAGAAATCAAAAGTCACAAAAACCGGTATCAATACAGAACCATTTCCATAGACTTCGCTGTCTCTAGGGCTTAGAAATACGCAAACGAGTTGTAACAACCCGATATTTTCAACCATTCGCATCCGCACATGTCGGACTTGAATTGCTCAAAATACCGCGTTGTAAATAAATTTGGAGCAAATGAAATACAATCACAGAATCACAGACACAGAAATATCAGAATAACTCGCAGTGGAAATTAAAATACCATAGTAGTTCATGAAGCTACTATAACAAACTCTCAAAACATAATACATAATATCAGTCTGAAAACATATACAATAGAAATCTCAATTACATAGCAGTTTATCAATACCAAAGCTGAAATAGAACAACTGAAACTGAAGGGATAGATAACTAGACAAGCAGAATCTCGAGCAATTCCTAGCTCCAGAAAGAAATCCAAAGCTAAGCTGTAAATACTCAGACTGACCCGAGCGTAAAGTAAAACACAAAACACTCGAGTCAGGAGAAATGCATAATAACTTAAAGGATGTTTGGGATCGCCCATCCTTTAAGAATCAGTTAAACTATAAATTTTACATCCCGTGGTTAAAATTTCAAAATGGTATTTTATACTTCAAACTCAAATATCATTTCAAAATTCAATATCATTCAAAATCCATTTCAAAATATCAAAAATATAATATCTTCCAAACCACATTCATTTTAATTTAATTTAAATACCATTACAAAACACATTTCAAAATGGTTTATATTTCAAAACAAATTACTTCATTTTAAATCATAACATGAAGTTATTATATTTAATAATTAAATTATTAAATTTAAAAAATTTTAGTCTTTCAAAATTCATTTATCCACTTAGTTTATTAAAATAGATGAAAATTCAACTTTCGCAGCGTTTAGAAATTGCTACAGAAAGTTACATTCAAAACAGTTCAATTTAACAAAAGATAGCATAAAAAAAATGCTGTGATATCATTTACATTAGAATTAATAGCATTTCTGAAATGCAGTTAATTAACTTCAAATATTCAGTATAATTTCACAAATAATTATATTTTTATTTAAATCATTTTTAACTTATAAAATCATATAATTTCACTTTTAAAACAATCATTCAAATACCCTTATATTCATGATTTTATAAAGTTAAATCTCGATTCAAAACAATCAAAATTTAATAATAATTCACTTATTAAATTCCAACATAAAATTTCACATTCATTAAATAAAATTTAACTTAACACTTAAGTTTAAAATTTTCAAATATAACTTAATTTCATTTTTATTTACTTAACTTAAAATTCACTATTAAGCCAAATTCACATATTTTCAATTTTAGTTATAATTCAAAATTGCAACATAAATATTCATTCATTTCACATTTAACTTTATTCAAAAATCAATAATGTATTACAAAATCATTTTAAATTCATTTGATTCAAAATACCATAAATTTATCATATTTCATATTTAATTTAAATTCCATTTATCACCAAATTATAATTTCCAAAATAACTTACATTTTAGATTTCTAACTTTACCCTTTATTTATTTCACTTATAAATTTTCAGAAAATCAATAATGCTTTACAAAAATAATTTTTAAATCAAATCTAAATCTAAATATTATAATATTTACATTTCTAAAATATTTTAAATTTTTTTAGAAAAACATATTTTAACAACGGGTCTTTATTTCATTTTCTAGCCTAGGTAAAGTGATACGGGTAATATATCATTTCAACCCGTAATTGACAAAGAAAACCCGGGTTTGATCATTTCAAACCCGCAATTCCAAGTAAAAGAAAATAACTGAAAATCATTCAGGCCTATCATTTCAGCCCATAACGATTTTCTCCTATTCTAAAGTCCGTTCGGGTATGTATCATTTCAACCTATAGTGATTCTAATCTAAAGGGAACTTGCAGTGTGATAAACTGATGAAAGTAACAGAATAGCATGAAATAACAGTAATAGATGATATAACAGGTGTAAATATAGGTGTGAACATCATATGAATATACTATAACAGTTATAACAGGATGATATGCATTTACAGATTCAGGTGATGTCAGTTTATCACTACATAAGTACATATTAGTTTGGTGAGATTTACTCACTGTTTTGAGCTGGAGACACAACAACGAATGCACGAATGAGATCCAAACAAGCACGATAACACGACACAAAGATGAGTGGAAGAGCCAAAGATTAATTCTCCTTGGATACATGAGACAAAACAATAAATATAACATAAGTTTTCAACCCAAATTCAATTAAACAAAGCTAGAAATGAATACACAAAACATCACCGAAGTGTTTGCACTTGCTTTCTACCACCTATGCTTCAACTCCAGATCTGAAATGGCACGGCTAAAGGCATGGTTTGGATTTGGTTTGGGTTCTTAAAGGTCGGCCTAGCATCGCAGTGACGCCCCACTCCGAGAGCCTCGTTAACAAAGAGTATTACATAGATAATACTGTCAGCTAACGCGGACAATAGACTATAATGGAAGCGACCATGTGCAATCTTACCTTAACTATTCACTAAATACGTCGAAAAGTAGAAACACATTAAAATTCGACCTATTCAATAAATATTTAAAGCAAAACTACAATGGCTATAGGGTCTATCAGAAGAAAATATAACAACTCAAATGTAATATACATCACAGAACAGTTGATCATAATATACACATACACAGGTACACAACAGAGTATACAAAATAATACATGTCAAGTGGTACAGGAGAACACAATATACAGACAAGACGAAAGAGTATAAATCAGAGTTACAACAGATAAGGACTACAAAAGACGCTATAACAAAAAGAAGCTAGCGAATAGTCCATGCGGAAGCAAAATAGGCCAAGTCCAAAAGCACCTAACTTGAAACATCTCGGTCTGACCCGAGTATAAAATACACGGATCAGTTTAGATAACAAATCAGTTAGATAAACTGAACAATAATAAACCTGTAAGGTCATACAGTATAATAAATATCTCTAGGGGAGATAACACAATCATCAACAAGAGATGAATCATATAGAACAAGCCTCATATCATTGGCAACATATAGAAACAAAGGATACGATTATCCCAAAACAAGCTAGAAGGCAAATAACAAATACCCATAAGGTATACAAGTTCCACAAGGTAATCGCTATACTCCATGCGGCTCAAAAAGACCAACACCGAAGGGTGATACCAAGGGAATATACATGTCAATGAAACATCATAAAATTTGCTCGAGCTCAGTACTGTACAAACAAGGATCCATGAGCCTGAAGACTCCAAACCCAAGTATCACCCATGCGGCACATAAGGCCAACATCAGAGCGAAACTATATAGGGCAACAAACCCGAAGGCAACATACCCGAAGGCAACATACCCGAAGGCAACAAACCTAGGGAGACAGTCCGAAGACACTATCCTAGAGGCAACAAACCGTAGTGGTGAAGGTCGAAGACCCAGTACTGGACACCACTAACTGGCGGAATGTGTCACAACTCTCGAAAAGGAATCCGAAAAGTGTTAACGTATGTCCCATAACCACTCGTTCGCACTAAACGGTTTACTATCCGTCAGTCCCTTTCACACTCAAAGCAGTACAAAGTTTACCTCATATCATCGATAAACCAAACCCGAAGGTCAAAACAATCAATCGAATAGGTCGAGGATTAATCGGAAAGATAAACGCACAGATTCATGGTCCATGTTTTGCCCAACCATTTAATCACCCTTCCACTTCGTTCGAAGTGAGAAAGTGTGTGTTTTAAATAGAATTTATAAATTAGAGAAACGAACTTTTAAATGCGATTCGAGAGATTATTTTATAAAACCCGTGGATTAAAATTAAAAGGAACCATCAAAGTCAAAACAATTGATAATCGTACATGGGATCATCATGAATCGATTCAAATTGGAAATTCAATCCAAAAAGGCAAAGTGGACTCAAACAGCAGGTTCAGTCGACTGAACAGAGTTTTCAGTCGACCGACCCTGTGCCTGGAAATTTTCCAGGTTTAGGAAACTTTCTGTTTCCAGGTTCAGTCGACTGTACAGAGTTTTTCAGTCGACTGAATCATGCCTGGAAACTCTCGGGTTTCAGGTTCAGTCGACTGAACAGAGTTTTCAGTCGACTGAATCATGCCTGGGCTGTTTTTCAGCCTTATTCAAATGAAGAGCAAACTCTCCCAAAATGCAATCGGACGAACATTGGCTCTAAGGGCTTATGCCAATCGACAACCCGGCCCTATATGTTCTTCGATGAATCACCAAAACATGATTAAAACATCAAAGTTAGGATTTCAAAGATTTGAACCCAAAACACTAAAAATTAGAATATTCCCCAATTCAACCCAAACCAAATGCAAGTGCATATGAACAAGGTGTTAGGAATTCATACACTATATCAATGAAATCAAGAGAAGTAGATGTGAGTTCAAAACTCACCTTTGCACACAAAATAAAGAAGATGAAGAAGCACAATTGCAAGGAATCAACCAACTACACTCCACTTCAAACTACAAGCTTCAATCTAGAATCAAAGCAAGTATTTCCTAAGTTAGGGTTAGGAAATTACTAAAATTGAAGAGGAGTAAAGATGGAGAAGGTGGAGATGAACTTACCAATGGATTCTCTTTGATTTTGGAGCAAGAATCAAGTTACAAAGGAGAAACTAGGGCTTGCTAATTTCTATTTCTCTTTCCTTTCCCCCATTTCAGTTTTTAGCTTAAGAAATAAAATGAAATGAAGAGAGATAAGGGGAAGGGGCTGAAGTAGAAGGTTAAGTGAGTTAGCTAGCCAATGGGCAGAACCCAAACTCAAGCCCAAGTAGAAAAAGGGTCAAATTTCAACTTACTCCAAATATATCAAAGATTATACTCAAAAAGATCGCAAACGCCCTTTTGGAACCAATGGAGGTAGTTTCGAGTTCCAATTCGGCCATTTGCAGAAAGTAACATTTCGGACCCCAAAATCCGAATAACGACGCTATATTTAAATTAAACATCTAAATATAAAATCGTTAAATATGCGGGTTGTTACAATGGCAAAATGATGGAGCAAAGATATATGAGCATGAACTAACACTACAAGGCAAATATCATGGATTCCTATGCACTAGAGGGCTCGGCCAAGGCCAAGGAGAGCACGGCAGGGTCTATAGTGGGCTGGAGGATGATGTGGCAGTGGGCTCAGGTCAGGAATATACTGGTGGTGGTGGTGTATGGTCGTCAAAAGTGATGGAGAGAGATGGTGGAACAAGTTAGGCTTGGCTATGAACATTTAGGTGGAGTTTTGTTCATTTTTAGGTGGGTCTTCTTCATCAAGGGGCACGACCATGGCTTGGGCTGGAGGAGGTGACGACCAGATGTGGTGGTGGTGGAAGAGGCCAAGGTGGAGGAGGAAGGAGGAGCTGAGCATAGAAGGTGTGAAAACAAGTGCAAAATCATGAGAAAACAAGTAGAAGTTGCATAGAAAAGAAGAAAATTTTTACCAAGCTTTTCACATAGGAGAGGCCGTACTTTTTTTCCAGAGTTTGAGAAAGAAAAATCACCTGAAATGATAGAGGAGTCGGCTAGAGAAATGAGTTAAGGCAGCCAATTGAATGAAAAGTAATGGCTGGAGTTGAAAAGGTGAGAATACAAAGAGCCTTAAGAAATAAAAAGTCACAAAACCTTTAAAATTTTTCTTATTTCTTTTTATAATTTTAAATAACTGAAATATATATATAAATTCAGTTAAAATACGAAAATATCACAAATAAAAAAATAAATAAATAAATATTAATTACATATGATTAAATTAGGAAAATAGCACAGAAAATGAAAACTAGTTTAGAAAATTTGAAAATAAATGCAATGATTTTGGAAAATTTTTATGTACATGAAAAATATTTATAAATACAGATAAGAACATAGAATAAAAATTCATTCACAAAATAAATATATAAATTTTAATTAAATATAATTTAAATGAAGAAAATAGCAGAAAAATAGAAAACAGCCTTTAAAAATAGGAAATAAATGCAGTAAATTTTGAAAATTTTTGTTATCACTTTAAAAAATACTAAAAGACAAAATATATATAAAATAACATATTAACACATATTAAAACAAAATATAGCAAAGAAAATATTATTTAAAAAATTTAAAATAGACAAAATTGCAAAATAAAACAAATTATACCCGAAATTGAAATGTACATAACTTTTACAATTTAAATCGGTTTTCAATGAAACAAAAAGCAGTATTCAAGTTATTAAATCTATTTTCATAATAAAAGATAAAATTTAAGAATTTAAATATTTAAATTTGAAATTTAGAAGTCAAGATTTGACCAATTTGAACAGAAATTCATCTTTTAGTAAAATATCCAATTTATACCTGTTTGAAATTATAATTCACATAATAATCAACACTTATATTTAAAAAATGAAATGTTTGAAATAAAATAAGTTTAAAATAATTTCAATAAAATAAAGCCAAATATTAAAATATATGAAAATCTAGGGCTGTTACACTCTCCCCCACTCAAATCTTTTCGTCCTCGAAAAGGAAGGAATCGGAGAAACAACAAGAAAGAACAATTGGTTGGAAGACATCCTGAAAGAAGGTAGGGAAAAAGTAGCTAGGAGGGAAAGCAGGTTGAAAGACAAGGATGAACCATTGATTAAACCATTATACATTTCAATTAAAATTTTATACCATTTAAAACATTTTATAATATGATGAATAATCATTTGATTCAAATCTGATGGTTCAAGGTAAACAATATTTAAACATTTTAAATTTTTAGAAGGGAATATAACTGATCAAAATATTCTTTGTACAGTACTTTATCAAGATACTTTTATCAAATACTTTTATAACTCTATGTCTTAACAAGTTTACTTTCGTTCCTGCAGACTCTGGCTATGCGTTGATCAGGCGCAAAGCTAGAATTCTCCAAGTACTTAGTAGACTTGTTTCAAAACCCAGTGAAAATAATGAAAACACTTTTAAAAACAGATATGGAAAATACAATCTAAACAAATCAACCAAACCGAAACAGTTGTCTAACCATGGATCGTAGATACACAATGGTTACGCCTGGATCCCCCAGGAAACAATCCGTATCCGTAAGCTTTCTCAGCCCTGCGAGTTACGCCATGATGACGAGTAGAATGCAGGATACACAATGGTTACGCCTGGGTCCCCCAGGAAACAATCTGTACCCCCAAGCCAGCTCAGCAAGACATTTACGCTACTAATGCGACCTACATAGAGTGCAGGATACACAATGGTTACGCCTGGATCCCCCAGGAAACAATCCGTACCCCTAGGCCAACTCAGCCAGACAGTTGCGCTATGCAGTCGTGATCATAAGACCATGGAGATCGCCATGGAATTCGATGGACACTCGAGTATCATATCCGGAAAACCCAAATCAAAGAGAGAGAATAATATCGATAGAATGAATCCACAGTGTGGCCACAAAGCGGATATCAAGCAGAAGGCACTTTCCATATCTTTACTTCGAAAATATGTATCATACAGTACCTTTCAAAATCACTTCCAAATATCATACTTATATAATGTTCATTTTATATAAGATTTCATTTCAAATCAAATACTTTTCAAAACAATAGTATATCAAATCACACTTATATAGATTTCGATTATATAAGATTTCAGTTTTCAAAATTGGGTACCTTTTCAAATCAACAGTTTTCAAATCAATAGTTTTCAAATCTACTGTATACTTATACAAATCAACTTTTTATATAAGATCGATAACTCCCAAATCAAAGTATTTAAATAAACAAGGTTCTCAATTTCAAACCATTTCAATATCAATTCAGCTTCAAAATCATATATGATTTCACCAAATCATTTCTTCCAAATTACATAAATTTAGTTTCAAAGTTTCTTAAACAATAGATTTAGAAAATAATCCAAATTTCCAAATCAACAAAATTTAGGTCAAATAAATTCATTTCCATTTCAAACATGTATTCACTTCAAAAATCATAATACTTTCAAAGTTATAAATCTTTCGAAACCAAATACTTGAAATCATTTCACTTTGAAAATCATAACATTTTGAAATCATACATTTGAAATCATAAAACATGCCCTTAATTCTTTACATTTCAAAAATTTATTCAATTAAACCAAAATCTAAAATTTCCAATTTTAATTCAATTCAAACCATCAGTTTCAATTTAGTTTTCCAACAAAACCATTTCAAATATTATCAATTTCAAATATAGATTTGATTTACAAAATAAACTATTAAATCTTAAATATGTTTCAAGGCTTAAATATACCATATTTCAAAACTAAATTTCATAATTTCATATATCTCAAATTTTACTTCATTATTACTTAGTGTTGAAATATTTATTTCATAAATCCATTATTTTTAAATAAACTCAAATTATAGGTAAACCAAATATCCTTTCATACAAATACAAGCTTCAATTATTGATTTATCAAAATCAATGGTTTTCAAAAATCATTTTATACTTACATAAAGTTTATCTTATATAAGGATCAAAATTTTCAAAAAAAAATAAAAATAAACTTTGCTGCATGAAAAGCCATATGGGATTGAACATCTTTGCTTACTAATAGATTTTTAATTAAGAATAGTTTTGTATATAAATAGTTTGTATGAAAAATAGAATAAAACAGTTAGTTTAAGAAGAATAAAAGAAAAATAATTTTGAAAAATGGTTTTAAATTTGATAGTAGTTTTTCATGAAAGAAAAACTCCAATTAAATTACAAAGATATCCAACCCAACAACTTTCAATTTCAGCGTCAAGTATACCAATGATATTAGGATATAAGATGTACATATGTCATCATTTCGCAACATTACCTTCGATCGCTCGCTCGATCACACAAGTTCGCTTTCGAACTAGTATTGTCCATTTGACTTCCCTAATGCGGACTTCGATATGGTTTCTCGACTAGAAGCCATCAGTCTCCTTGCATAGCCATATACTATGATAGAGAATTCTAGAATCAAGCCCAAAATCCATATCAAATATTCGCCATCAAGAATCAAATGAAAAATCCTAACACGAAATGGTGTAATTCACCTCGAACTTGTGTACTCAAACTTGGATCAGATTAATTATGCGAACAAAACAGCATACATACAACTTATGTATCTATTCCAACTTGTTAAATAAATAGTTTTATATAGATGTTACTAAGTTAAAACATTTAAAACCAAAATTTTCTCAAACATTTGAAGACTAATTTTTATCCAAAACATTTCAAAACTAAATTTCATATTAGTATAATTCAAAATAGTCTTATTTATTTACTTAACAAAACAGTTTCAACTTATAAAAAAACATATTATTTCATACTTGAAACATACAAACTAAACTTATATTCTTTATCAAATACCTTTCAAAAAAACCGGCTTTGAAAAATTAACCTTGATTTGGAAGTGCTCGAATCTTAAAATAGTCGAAGAAGTCATATTTTCAATCCAAGAGTTGAAAATCAACACTAAATCAGTAAATCAATTTCAAAAGTTAGGTTTCAAAATCTGAAACTCGAGAACTGAACACCGGCTTACTTTAAATCTTTTCAAATATATATATATATATATATGGATCTATCTTTCGAATATCAAACCATACTTCGAAATCCGAAATAAATTTGGTTTCACAAAATCACTCGCAGAGCAAAGCTACTAGAGTGGCCTCTCTCACTCAGAAACTCGAAAATCAATGTCGATGATGCATGCATTCATCACCGAAATTATTTTCCAGCGACATAAGTGAGTTCTGGACTTCAATTAACTTTGAAAAACTTCTTTGAAATTCCTTCGAAATCATTGAAATTCATTCGAATACATTTGAAACATTTCTTATTTGAAATATATATATATATATATATATCTTTAAATCATATTACTATATATATTTTCCAAAATCTTAAAACCAATTTCAAAATACCGGAATTCGATTCCTCGAAATTCAAATTCAAAACCCTTCAGTTATAAATCATTTTTGTATAAATCAAGTTCTAATAAAATTTTCAAAATTTCAAATTCTTTCGAAATTTCAAATTTTCATTTTTGAAAGGTATATAATCCTTATCGAAAACATTTCACTTTTTATATACAAAATATGGTCATCCTTAATAATTTCGATGTATGCACAATTTCAAAATACAACCAAACACAAATTTCAAAAGGATGATTCAAGGAAGGATTTCAGACAAACAAAGATTCAAAATTAGAAGGACTCTAATCAAATAGAATTCTAGTTCGAAGATAAACTCAAACGAAGATGAGATAATTTAATTACCAAATAGAGGATAGATAAGCCTATATAAATCGTGGGCGAACTTAACCGGTCAACCGAGACTTTAGGAATATAATCAATACAGAAATCTAAGGCAAATCGACCTTCGATCACCAGAGATAGAATCCAGGTAGAGCATGAGATAGATAGCATCGACATCCGAGGATACAAAAATCTTCAGTGAATCAATGCCAATTGTAAAGGAGTTTCACCCCTTTACAAATCATTCAAAGATTTACGGAATCATCGCTCTTTAGAGAGGTCATTCCAAAGTAGAGTTACGAATGCTCCAAAATTAAAAGGAAAAATGGGGAAAACAAGACTGGATTTCAGAACAAGTTTGAGTGTTCCAAAGTTCAAGGAATCCTAGTCGATAAAAATCTTAACCAAAAGATTTCTAACAAGGTGGATAACGAAGAGATGAAGTTTAGAAAATCTTGATTTCGAAATAAGAACATTTTTATACCAAAATAATCTTTGAAAAATCTTTTAAAAATCTTTTAAAAATCATTTTATACTTCGAAAATACGTTCTCTCACAAAGAAAGGATTCTGAGATTGATTTCACTCATTCTAGGGTATTTCTACCCTATCTCTAATGAGTTTTTGCTCCACAGGCTAAGGTTTGCCTAAAACCAAAGCTCTGATACCAACTGTAACAACCCGATATTTTCAGCCATTCGCATCCGCACATGTCGGACTTGAATTGCTCAAAATACCGCGTTGTAAATAAATTTGGAGCAAATGAAATACAATCACAGAATCACAGACACAGAAATATCAGAATAACTCGCAGCGGAAATTAAAATACCATAGTAGTTCATGAAGCTACTATAACAAACTCTCAAAACATAATACATAATATCAGTCTGAAAAACATATACAATAGAAATCTCAATTACATAGTAGTTTATCAATACCAAAGCTGAAATAGAACAACTGAAACTGAAGGGATAGATAACTAGACAAGCAGAATCTCCAGCAATTCCTAGCTCCAGAAAGAAATGCAAAGCTAAGCTGTAAATACTCAGGCTGACCCGAGCGTAAAGTAAAACACAAAACACTCGAGTTAGGACAATATATACTTATATAATGTAAACTAACTCAAGTGAACTGTAGTAGAAATGCACAATAACTTAAAAGATGTTTGGGATCGCCCATCCTTTAAGAATCAGTTGAACTATAAATTTTACATCCCGTGGTTAAAATTTCAAAATGGTATTTTATACTTCAAACTCAAATATCATTTCAAAATTCAATATCATTCAAAATCCATTTCAAAATATCAAAAATATAATATCTTCCAAACCACATTCATTTTTATTTAATTTAAATACCATTACAAAACACATTTCAAAATAGTTTATATTTCAAAACAAATTACTTCATTTTAAATCATAACATGAAGTTATTATATTTAATAATTAAATTATTAAATTTACAAAATTTTAGTCTTTCAAAATTCATTTATCCACTTAGTTTATTAAAATAGATGAAAATTCAACTTTCGCAGCATTTAGAAATTGCTACAGAAAGTTACATTCAAAACAGTTCAATTTAACAAAAGATAGCATAAAAAAAATGCTGTGATATCATTTACATTAGAATTAATAGCATTTCTGAAATGCAGTTAATTAACTTCAAATATTCAGTATAATTTCACAAATAATTATATTTTTATTTAAATCATTTTTAACTTATAAAATCATTTTTAACTTATAAAATCATATAATTTCAGTTTTAAAACAATCATTCAAATACCCTTATATTCATGATTTTATAAAGTTAAATCTCGATTCAAAAAAATCAAAATTTAATAATAATTCATTTATTAAATTCCAACATAAAATTTCAAATTCATTAAATAAAATTTAACTTAACACTTAAGTTTAAAATTTTCAAATATAACTTAATTTCATTTTTATTTACTTAACTTAAAATTCACTATTAAGCCAAATTCACGAATTTCCAATTTTAGTTATAATTCAAAATTGCAACATAAATATTCATTCATTTCACATTTAACTTTATTCAAAAATCAATAATGTATTACAAAATCATTTTAAATTCATTTGATTCAAAATATCATAAATTTATCATATTTCATATTTAATTTAAATTCCATTTATCACCAAATTATAATTTCCAAAATAACTTACATTTCAGATTTCTAACTTTACCCTTTATTTATTTCACTTATAAATTTTCAGAAAATAAATAATGCTTTACAAAAATCATTTTTAAATCAAATCTAAATCAGAATATTATAATATTTACATTCTAAAATATTTTAAATTTTTTTAGAAAAACATATTTTAACAACGGGTCTGTATTTCATTTTCTAGCCTAGGTAAAGTGATACGGGTAATATATCATTTCAACCCGTAATTTACAAAGAAAACCCGGGTTTGATCATTTCAAACCCGCAATCTCAAGTAAAAGAAAATAATTGAAAATCATTCAGGCCTATCATTTCAGCCCATAACGATTTTCTCCTATTCTAAAGTCCGTTCGGGCATGTATCATTTCAACCCATAGTGATTCTAATCTAAAGGGAACTTGCAGTGTGATAAACTGATGAAAGTAACAGAATAGCATGAAATAATAGTAACAGATTATATAACAGGTGTAAATATAGGTGTGAACATCATATGAATATACTATAGCAGTTATAACAGGATGATATGCATTTACAGATTCAGGTGATGTCAGTTTATCACTACATAAGTACATATTAGTCTGGTGAGATTTACTCACTGTTTTGAGCTGGAGACACAACAACGAATGCACGAATGAGATCCAAACAAGCACGATAACATGACACAAAAATGAGTGGAAGATCCAAAGATTAATTCTCCTTGGATACATGAGACAAAACAATAAATATGACATAAGTTTTCAACCCAAATTCAATTAAACAAAGCTACAAATGAATACACAAAACATCACCGAAGTGTTTGCACTTGCTTTCTACCACCTATGCTTCAACTCCAGATCTGAAATGGCACGGCTAAAGGCATGGTTTGGATCTGGTTTGGGTTCTTAAAGGTCGGCCTAGCATGGCAAAATGATGGAGCAAAGATATATGAGCATGAACTAACACTACAAGGCAAATATCATGGATTCCTATGCACTAGAGGGCTCGGCCAAGGCCAAGGAGAGCACGACCAGGTCTGTAGTGGGCTGGAGGATGATGTGGCAGTGGGGTCAGGTCAGGAATTTGCTGGTGGTGGTGGTGTATGGTCGTCCAAAGTGATGGAGAGAGGTGGTGGAACAAGTTAGGCTAGGCTATGAACATTTATGTGGAGTTTTGTTCATTTTTAGGTGGGTCTTCTTCATCAAGGGGCACGGCCATGGCTTGGGCATGGGCTGGAGGAGGTGATGACCAGATGTGGTGGTGGTGGAAGAGGCCAAGGTGGAGGAGGAAGGAGGAGCTAAGCATAGAAGGTGAGAAAACTAGTGCAAAATCATGAGAAAACAAGTAGAAGTTGCATAGAAAAGAAGAAAATTTTTACCAAGCTTTTCACATAGGAGAGGCCATACTTCTTTTCAGAGTTTGAGAAAGAAAAATCACGTGAAATGATAGAGGAGTCGGCTGGAGAAATGAGTTAAGGCAGCCAATTGAATGTATAGTAATGGCTGGAGTTGAAAAGGTGAGAATGCAAAGAGCCTTAAGAAATAAAAAGTCACAAAACCTTTCAAATTTTTCTTATTTCTTTTTATAATTTTAAATAACTGAAATATATATATAAATTCAGTTAAAATACGAAAATATCACAAATAAACAAAATATAAATAAATAAATATTAATTATATATGATTAAATTAGGAAAATAGCACAGAAAATGAAAACCAGTTTAGAAAATTTGAAAATAAATGCAATGACTTTGGAAAATTTTTATGTACATGAAAAATATTTATAAATAGAGATAAGAACATAAAATAAAAATTCATTCACAAAATAAATATATAAATTTTAATTAAATATAATTTAAGTGAAGAAAATAGCAGAAAAATAGAAAACAGCCTTTAAAAATAGGAAATAAATACAGTAAATTTTGAAAAAATTTTGTTATCACTTTAAAAAATATTAAAAGACAAAATATATATAAAATAACATATTAACACGTATTAAAATAAAATATAGCAAAGAAAATATTATTTAAAAAATTTAAAATAGGCAAAATTGCAAAATAAAACAAATTATACCCGAAATTGAAATGTACATAACTTTTACAATTTAAATCGGTTTTCAACGAAACGAAAAGCAGTATTCAAGTTATTAAATCTATTTTCATAATAAAATATAAAATTTAAGAATTTAAATATTTAAATTTGAAATTTAAAAGTCAAGATTTGACCAGTTTGAATAGAAATTCATCTTTTAGTAAAATATCCAATTTATACCGGTTTGAAATTATAATTCACATAATAATCAACACTTATATTTAAAAAATGAAATGTTTGAACTAAAATAAGTTTAAAATAATTTCAAAATAAAATAAAGCCAAATATTAAAATATATGAAAATCTAGGGCTGTTACACGAGTATACCGTGGAGATCTGCACGACGAGACAATCAAAACGGTATGCAGAATTCAGTGAGAGGATCATCCTATAAAAAGTCGATATCGGTACCCAAAATGCTGATAAAACATCAGAATTAAAATAGACGGAGCAACAATAGTTCAAATTTGAAGAAACGAAATATGACGTCTCACTCAGAAGATGATTTACAAATTTATTATGTAAAAATATTCAGGTTTGGAAAATATTTTATTATAATCAATTTTAACTGATTAGAATTGAAATAGTATTATACAATAAAATAAACTTTCATATTATTTGATGAAAATTTACCATTTTCTATGTTTAATTAGACGTACTCCAACTATTAAATTTTTATTTCCAAAGTTATTATTTTAAAATATCACAAAATTCAATTAATTAAATAAATAAAACTACTAAAATTTACGGGTCGTTACAGGAATCACCCTCAGGATTAGTAGTGATTAGCCCTTCCACTTCACTGCTCCATCTTCAACTCCAAGCATTTGTCTTTATCACGAAAATGTTCAAATCGGATCGAAGTGGTATTGGAGAAATTAATCCCGATCTCGTTCTCTTCGAAACGATCAGTGCATTTGCCAATATTGATAGTCGGTTATCTAACTATCATATAACATCCAAAAACAACCATCAGGCCTTAATAATTTCCCAAATTATTTATTTCAAAATGTCTTCGCAAGATATTTTTTACACTTCAACCTTTTGAAAATAGTTTTCAAATCGTTTTTCTCTCGTGGAATAAATTTCCACCCATTGTTTTATTTCCATTGAAAATCACCATGTCTTAATACTTTAGATTTTCAAATAATTTAAATCACTTTATCCAAAAATATATACTTTAAAACACTTAAAATAAAAACTACTCAAAATACTTTATTAAAATACTAGAGTTATGAAATTTTATAAAAATTTCTCATGTAAAACTTAAGCCAAAACTAAATTTAAAATAAAAGTTATTTTTATAAGATTTAAATATTAAATAATTATCTTTTAAATCATAATACTAGTTAAACCTTTAAAATAAATTACTTATATAATTAACTTAATAAATATTTACTTCTAAAAATTTTAAAACCACTAAATACTAATTTCTTTCTAAAACATTCTTTTAAAAACCACTTTAAAACCTTTAATTTATAGTTGAAAATCTTTTTTTGAAAATATACTTGGCTTTCAGGGAAATACACTTTCCATTTCAAAATATTCCTTTTAATCAGTTAATAAATCCTTCTCGATTTATCCCAATTTAATTTACGTCTCAATCCGTAAATTTCTTTCCCACACCTTTAAAAATAATACCACTATTTATTTTTAAAACAAATTACCCATTCCTTTATAAATTCCCACCGTGAATTTATACTTCCAAATATCCACGGATATCTTATTTCACTTTATAAACCGAGTTTATAAATTCCATAGTCTCATCCTCCTTTTAAACACACTTTCAAACACTAAATCCCAAACCGATTTCCTAAATTTACTCCATTTCAAAATAAATTCCTTTACTTACTCAATTTTATTTTAAAACCCATTAATTTCAGATTTTACTTCTTTATTATGATTTAAAATCTTATTTAAACTGAAAATACCAATTTCATCCTTTTTCCAAAATTCTTCTTTATCTTTCCAAACTATTTTAGAACTTGAATTTAAAAATACATCATTTATTCCTTTAAATAATATCACCTAAGTTTAAAAATTCATTTATTCCCATTTATTCAGATATCACCTTTCCCATACTCATAATTTATTCATTAGAATTTAAAAATCAACTTTTATCCTTTTCCAATTCATTCTTTAATTTATCCAAATTCTCCATAATTATTTCACTTAAAAATTCTCTCTTTATTTCTCCTCAAGAATCCAATCTATATATTCTTGATAACTCAATATACCCAAATATATTCAATCAAACCATAGCATCCAATATTTCAATTCCCAATATAATCAATAATCTATCACAGATAATCAATGAATCATATCACAGATTATGAAACCAAATTCAATATTTTGAGGAATCCAGTTGGATCCCTCCAACCTATTTTTCCCTGCATCCACAGATATTAGCACAATATAAAATTACCAATCCCATTTCGAGGGGGATATCGTGACATAAATGGTCATCTGCTATTATGCAGGGAGCATAGGGTCTCCTTCGCTATATAATGCGGGAATATCAATCACTTCAATATATATATACACTACTAGATATAAAATCACATACAGACTGATAATAATAAATCATCAATTCAAGCAATCAATCTAATAATTTAAATTTAACCATTTAAATTTAAAAGGTAATCCAAATGAGTGACATTAACTCGCCTTTGATTTTATTCTTCGCAATCCACTCCAAACCGACTTGTCTCTTCCCGATTTAAGACCTTGTATAAACATTTTATGGTTTATTAATATTCGAACAAATCGAACAATCAACTACCATTTAATAAATTTATTTTAAATCAAATAATTTAAATTTAAACTAATACTTTCCTTTTGAAATCCTTTAGTAACTAAAATAGTTAAATAGGTTATTGAAACAAATTAATCACCAAAATACATTGTTTTAAAATAAGCTAGTAGATTAAAAATGTGTATATGTATATGTATATTTTATTTTATTTTATTTTTCTTTGAAATTACACATACTAAAAACAACCTATATACATTTTAAAAATCTAATTTTTTATATATAACGCTACAACAATTTTAAATTCCCATACTTCCCAAAATCTTATATATATATTTTCTATTTTAAATTAAATATGTATGTGGATATATATATATATATATATATATATATATATATATATATATATATACACACACACACTTATTAAATTAGAAAATAGAATCAATTTACACCTCACTATAAACTTTCTTCATCTTTACTATATATATACTTTTCCCTTTAATGTATGCATAAATGTTATTAAAACTGTTATATCCTAACTGTAAATATTTTTTTTCCGATTTTGTTTAAATATACATACATACATGCACACACATATATATATATAAATTGGAAAATATGCATAAATATATATATATATATATATATATATATATGAAAATTGAATATGTATGTACATTTGTATAAAACAGAATTGTCCACCTTACTGAAAACGACTCGCTCTGCCCTAGCCTTTCCACGACTACCACGTGCGCTTTGTCCATTGACCCGCTCCTAAGTCTTGAGTGTTGCGACCCCCTTCCAGTTGCCAAGTCGCTTCCCCGTCCTTCCGATCGCCTACTACATGCCGTAGCCTTGGGCCAAGGTCGAACGACAGTGTGACAATGTCACGATTAAATTCCTCGTTTTCGATTAATTCGAACTTCCCCTCTTGAATCTGAATGGATGAAGAACGAGGGGAGAAAGCTTGCCATTAATTTTCGAACAAAAGATAGGAGAATAAGGAATTCGAGCTTTTATTTTTAAAAGAAAGGGAAAAAATTCTTCGGCCATTATATTGAATGAATTCGATTTTGATTTGAAGGCAAGGAAAGCATGGCTCTTATAAGTAAAAGAAGAAGAGGAGGATGCATTGTTATTTCAAAGAGGAGGAGAATAAATCAAATGATTTTGTTAGGGAAGAAGAACCGTCGTTCGGCCATTCAAGTTATAAAGTAAAAAAAAGGGATAAGAAAATACATGTGCATGAAAAGGCAAGATACATGTTGAATCACAAGCTACAGTGATTTGATTTTGACTAGTGACAATATACAATTTTAATTTGAATTCAAACGTCTCGAAATCAAGCTAAAAATCGCGACCTCCTATTGAGGCATACCGCTAGGCGTTCATAATGTTATACCCTTATTTCGAATGCAATGGAAAAGGTTTCGAGTCCTAATTCGATCGTATGGAGAAGATAGCTTTTTGGACCCCGTTATTATATCGAATTTTCGATATAGATTTCAACGCAATTATATATCGTATGATCACATAACAACTCCAAACGCTACAAAATTTGAAGTCCTATAATAATACAATATTATGGATCCAGTGGAACTAGTTTCGTCAAAATCTGAGACCGTGCATCGGAAGGCTATTTTAAATATCAATTTAAATGATATATTTTCAAAACTAAACAAATCACCTTAAGATTAAGTTTTAAAACTTTTATACCTTCAGTATTATCAATATAGATTTTATAAGCCATTGAAATATGCTTAAAAACCAAGATTCGATATTTTATCCAATTTCAAATTATTAAATTCAATATTTAAATTATCCAATAACCCATGATATTTGAAATTCAAGTTGGAATTTAACTTTTAAATATTTAAAATTAATTAAATATTCCAATTTCAAATATCCAAAAATTTTAGGTTTTCACAATCGAGGAGTGAATACAAGTAAAGATTGCTAAAGTGCAGGGATCAAGAATATATGATAGAGTACAGAATTAGAGAGCGTAAGTAAGTAAGGTGAGTTCTGTTCTCTTGATTCTTGATACTATATACAGTTGTAGATAGGTATCTTGAGTAGTTGCATCCATTTACGAACGCTCTAAAGTAGCTACTGTTGATGGTGAAGAGTTGTGGTAGAGAGAAGCAGAGATGCCCATTCGCATGTCGCAATTGCAGTTCTTTTCTGAAGTTCGAGTTTGAATTCAAACATCTGTTATTTATTTCAGACATCCAATACTATATATTTTTCGAACATATTAGATTATCAGACGTTTGAGTGCTATTACCAGATGCCTGGTTTAGCCTGTTTGTTGTTCCAGAGGACTTTTCCAAACGTCTAGCTCGTGCACCCAGACGTCTGATACTGGTGCATGTCTGTTTTTTTGCATCTTTTCTTTTACTTCTTTATACCTATCAACTTGTAGTCTCTTGTAGTGTCCTTTGAGCCTTGCTCTTGTCTTCTAGTGATGTTGTTCTAGCAAGTACCTGCATATATAAATATATAACATCCGATTTCCATTATATAGTTGCTCTCATCGAAACAGTAGATTGGATTTCGTAACAAAAATATGCAAATTGATAATAAATGTTATTTTTGTAATATGCATTTTGAAGATATTAAACATGTATACTACGATTGCACGGATATTTACTACATTTTGAATAATACTCTCAAAACTTTTAACTTTAGTCTTACAACTAAAATTTCTGATTGTGATTACTATTGGAATAATTTTAGATTTAAGTTTGAAATGGAAAATAGATTTTTACTTGACACTTTATTAATTACAATTTGTTGGTGCATTTGGTTTGAGAGAAATCAGATAATTTTTAATAATAATAATAGTCATTTTAGTAAATTGATTTTTTTACTTTTCTAATTTTTTTAATTGGATCTCAAATCCTAAAAATAAATTAGGTAAAAATAATCATTTTAAAGAATATCTAAATAAGGTTAGTAATAATATTAAGTTATTTAAACATAAAAATAATATTTTGACATTAATAATTGTAGTATTAATTTTTTTTTTAAACTTAGATTATGATTTAACTATTTATCATAATATCCTTTTGCTCAAAGTCCATAAGAATATGTTTTAATTTGTTTTTATTTTAATTTTCATTTTAGTATTAGTTTGTTTTAGTCATAGTTTATAGATCTTTAACTTCTTTTGATCATGGATTCTTTTTTGTCTATTTTTCTATTTTTGTTTGTTTTTGTATTCTATCCAATTATCTTAGCTTTTGTATCTTTACTTTATTAATACATTTATATGTATATATTACATTTATATACATATATGTGTAATTTTTATTATCTTTTAGTTCCTTTTACAGAACTGGTTTTGACCAGAAGTGGTGTTAGATTCTTTTTATAGGTACACAGGATTGCTGATGGCAGGATTACGGTTTTGTGACGCCCCACCCCGAGACCCACGTTAGTAAAGGGAATTAACGAGTAATTCTGTCTACTAACGCAGAGAATAAGGCTGGATAGGAGCGACCAACATAGCATACAATTGCTATGAACTAAACATGTCAAGTGTGTGTCAATTTTTTTTTCATTACCTCATGTGTGGTTGACACGTATAGTGCATAACTATTGCACACTATGGTGGCTATATAACATTTCAGAAATAATGTAATATAATATGCGGAATAATCAAAGTCACAGAAAAGCAAACCCAGATCAGTCATATACATACATAACCGTCACCATACATATCCATATAATACATCATACATGGGTAACTACTAGGTAGCTAAGTGTCAAAATATACATCCCAAAAATATACAAGTGATCATAAAGGAGTAGTCCCAAAAGACGAAGACTAGCGAGCCAAAATATACATATATGTGTCCCACAAAAAGTATCAAGCTGACTGGAGGCAAAAGAAATCCGGGCTAACCTGCAACTCGGTCTGACCCGAGTGAAAAAAAACACACGGGTCAGGCAACTAAACTCATCAGTAGATAAGGAACTCTAGGATAATAAGTAAAGGGAAACATTCATTCTGTTATACCCAACAGAATAAATGAAAGGTTCAACGATAATCAAGGAAGGTGTCAAGCTAATATTCTAATGTCATGCGTAAGGGGAAATGTGATTAAGTAAAGTAAATTATTAACAAACATCCATGAAATCATGAAATCAAATAAATCTCCAACAAGTCATGAAACGATCTAAATAATCATGGACCACAAAATAATATCGCCTTATTCATGTATAAGGGTATAGAAATCATCAAATTCCGATAAATCATAAAGCATCAAAAGATAATTTTGCACGTGCTTTTGAATCTCCACTAGTACTATACTTTGGTACCAACAATTGTGATGATCGAGATCATGTCATCTAGATAAATCTTGACAATCTTGACGACTACATAGCCTATAATTTAATCAATCCCAATCGGTGACGTCAAAGATCCGAGTAATAGTAAATTCATGATTTGGGGTATAATTTCAAATCTTGATTCCCTAATAAACTCGTGGTCTCATAGTACTAGTCCAATCTTGAATGTGTATCAACATCGAGACTAGGAACACATAAGGGTATAACCCACGTCCCATACCATGAGTTATCACCTAATGGTTTACTAATCACTTGTTGGTTCCACATTAGGAGAAATCATAAATCAATATAATCACAATGCCTCATTTCATCGGCGAATGTAAATAATCAATTCGTAGCAATTCCGCTACGATAAACCAAAAATAAATTCAAACTTGTCTCATTTCATCGACAAGTAAAACAGAATCTAAATCAACAAATCGTAATAGTCCAACATCGTCTATATATTCCCATTCGGGAATTATTGGACTACATTCCATACAAGCTCATCATGCTAATATGGAAAAGTATGCTCTAAGTTCATCTTGAGGTACCACGGAGTGGTCCCTAATCATTGAGGAGATCAAAAGATTCCTCAAAATATTTCGATCATACAAGTTCATACTTAAGCGATAAAGTAAACGCGCACGAGTCCCATACCCCGTGGTTTTTACTAAATCGTTTAATGTACTTTCTCCTATGTCCGAATACTCTACAAAATGATAAAACATTTTTATATAGGACTAAAATATTTCTATAGCGAAAGTAGGATTTACAAAACTATTTATAATAAATCCCCGGATTTTTAATAGAGAGAATACTATTTTTAAGGCCATAAAACAATTTATAAAAACTTTTTAAATATAATAATAATTTCTTAAAATCCTTTAAATATGCATAAAAAAAACAATTTGAATTTAAATAAATTTAAATCAAAAAACTAATGTAAACTTGGCTAATCCATTGCTAGATATCATGGCCAAATATTAGCATCAAATTTCAGGTAAATTTTTTGCAAAAGAATGCTAATGGAATTGTCAAAACCGAACAAACACATGAATATCATTGCTGTCAATGACAGACCAGCAGTAATAATAATAGTTTTTCTCCATTTAAACATCAAAATCATATAAAACTTAAAACACAAAAGTTGTAGCTTATTCTCTGGATATTTCTGAACATCCAAAATTTCAATATTCTGATCAGTAACGTGAAAGTTATGGTCGAAATACTATCCTATGAATTTTATGTGCATTAGCTAACAACTACAGGCCAGAGACAAACATTCACGATTTCAGCATAGGAATCGTCAAAATTTGGCAAATTGATTCAAAGAAAAGTTATAGAATATTCTCTGGGGATTTCAGAACATCCAAAATTTCAATATTCCGATTTGGGGTTCAAAAGATATGCTCAAAATACTACTTCAGCAAAAGAGTATTTCTGTGCCAAAAGCCATTCGACACAGCAACTTCTAACTCAGTTTTCAGGCATCAAATGAAATCCAAATGCCATAAAAAT
This sequence comes from Allium cepa, assembly GCA_030765085.1. Lineage (NCBI taxonomy): Eukaryota > Viridiplantae > Streptophyta > Magnoliopsida > Asparagales > Amaryllidaceae > Allium > Allium cepa. The sequence continues at coordinate 630,757,307 of CM060940.1, read as the reverse complement.
TGGTGTGAATGTACTACAGTCAATAAGCTTCGAAAGGTGACCAAAATCACCTCAATCTGATAAGGGATGAGGGAGATACAAGCAAATGAAAATAGGGTATTTTCAGGATTCAATATGAACAAACCGAAGTAAATTGACATACAGAAATTAGATTTTTCCACACCTTCAGATGATTTAGCTTGCTGTAAGATAATTCTTACCTATTGCAGCGAAGAGGGAAGAATTGAATAGCAAGGAGAGATCTTCTAGGCTTGCAACGAAGCTCCGGAGGATGCTACTACAAGAAGAGAGACATGCAAAGCAAAAGCAAACCCCAAACATGAATATACAATAAAATCACAAACGAAATCAGAAATCCGAGATTAACATGATGTAGATTACGTTGCTCTCTTTAATTTGGCTAATTACTCTTTTAATTTCGGCTATAATTTTATTTATTAGGGCTTGGATAAGGAGGACATGGGTTTTGCTTTGTGAAGCTACTGGCTAATTTGAGGAAGAAGACTAAAGAAAAGAAACGGTGAAAATTTTGCACGTACAAGTTTTTTTTTCTTCTTTTTCCATCCAGATGTTTCTTATGGGCTGACCTGGGTTGGGCCTAAACCGATTTAGACTTAGGTATTTATTTGTTTTATTATTTATGTGTTCATAATTTACACAATATACTAATGTACATAACTTACACATATTTGATTGGATTTTCACGATTTTGGATGCGTTGGATTTGTCTTGCCATCTAGTTTCCAATAAAATTATTAAAACTTATGTTTCAACAATTTTATTATTTTATATTCATTTATTATCAAATTTAACCAATTTTCTTATTTTCGCACAATAATTTGCAAAATTAAGACAATTGGTTAAATTATATTATTTTACACATCTAATAACAAAACAAATACATGTTTTGTCACTAATAAATCATTTCTCACTAAATTATCCACATTCTTCATGATTATTAATTTATTTACTCATTTCTCCATATTTAAATTAATAAAATGCCAATATTATTTTAAATAAACACAATATTGAACAAATTATTAATATTTATCCATCTTAAACAATATTCTACATTCATTAACCTAATACATCTCAAATTCATCATTTATCTCAAATAAAACATATTTCCTCATTTTTCTCTTAATTAATTAATTACAATATTAAATTATAATCTCCATTATAATTTAATATTTTCGGTAATCTCCAAAACCAGGGTTGTTACAGACTCCCCTCCTTAACAAAATTGCGTCCACGCAATTTCTAAAGGAAAAATCTATAACAACTCTACAAAGATTCAAACAAAAGAACGGAAATAAGCTTGAGATAATAAATACCCACCATGATCAAACGAAGAGAGAAAATCCGAAAAAGCACGCTCGATAGATTCTTTGGTTTCCCAAGTGCAATCATTGGGATTATCGGACCATTGAATCTTGACTAAAGGAACATTCTTGCTTCGAAGGCGCTTCACCTCTGAACCAAGAACTCGAACCGGATGTTGAACGGTAGTCAAACTCGGTGAGATCTCAAGCTCAAGCTGCTCGGAGGAATCAATAATAGAATCAGAATCTCGAAGGCACTTCTTCAACTGAGAGACATGGAATACATCGTGAATGCCAGAACAAAGGGGTGGAAGAGAAACTCGATAGGCTACTGGACCAATGCGCTCAATAATCGGAAATGGCCCTATATAGCGAGGCGACAACTTCCCAGTAGAGCTAAAGCACATCACTTCCTTCATCGGAGATATACGAATGAGGACATGATCACCAACAGCGAATTCAAGAGGCTTCCTACGATTATCCGCATAGGATTTCTGACGGCTCTGAGCCTCTTTCATTCTCTTTCGGGCAAGGGAAATCTTCTTCGAAGAATCACGAATCGAATCCGAACTAAGAATAAACTTCTTACCAGATTCTAACCAACAAGAGGGAGAACGACACGGTCTACCATATAGGGCCTCAAATGGCGCCATGCCAATGCTGGACTGAAAGCTATTATTATACGAGAACTCAACCAATGGAATGTGATCCTCCCATGAACCACCAAATCAAGAATACAAGCTCGAAGGAGATCCTCAAGAATACGATTCACTCTCTCCGTCTGACCATCAGACTGAGGATGATAAGCAGTCGAAAGATTAAGCTTTGTACCCAAAGCTTGCTGAAAACTCGTCCAGAAATGACTAGTGAATAATGGATCTCGGTCACAAACAATCGAATAAGGAATACCATGTAACCGTACAATTTGCTTTATGTAAAGCTTTGCCAAGAGAGGGGCATTCCTATTAGGTTTAATAGGAATAAAACGAGCAGACTTCGTGAGACGATCAACTATAACCCAAATACTAGAATGACCCGACCTCAAACGAGGTAGGCCGTCAACAAAATCCATCGAGACTTGGTCCCACTTCCAAAGCGGAACATCTAAAGGCTGAAGAAGACCAGATGGCCGCTGATGCTCGGCCTTGACAAGCTGACAGGTAAGGCATTTGCTCACGTGACTAGCAACATCACGTTTCATGCCTTCCTAAAAATAAAGACGACGCATATCCGCATACATCTTACTACTGCCAGGATGAATGGTATACTTAGAGCGATGACAATCATCAAGTATGTCACGCCTAAGTGCTGCGTCAGAAGGCACAATGATACGATTCATCAGACGAAGACAACCGTGAGAATCAACAGAATAATCCCGCAACTCATCATTACGGAACTCAGAAGAGCAAGACTGAATGAGGCGCATCGTATAATCATCATGCCTCTGAGCCTCTAGAATACGATCCAATAGAGATGGACGAGCGTCCATACTAAACAACAAAGCAGGAGCATCAGAAGATGGAACACGATCACGAATATCACAAGAAGATAGGGTCATCAGAACGTCCCATTCGGCTAACATCATAGAAACCACAGCCGAATGCTTGCGACTAAGCGCATCTGCAACTCGATTACCCTTACCAGGGGTATACTCAATATCAAAATCATATGAGGCAAGAAACTCTAACCATCGTTGTTGCCTCATATTCAAATCCTTCTGTGAAAAGAGATACTTAAGAGATTTGTGATCGGTGTAAAGGACGAAGTGCTCTCCCAAAAGATAATGACGCCAAATATTCAAAGCGAAGACAATGGCAGCAAGCTCAAGGTCGTGGGTAGCATACTAAATCTCGTTCGGACGTAACTGTCTCGAAGCACAAGCAACTACCCGATCTTTCTGCATCAGAACTGCGCCAAGACCACTAAGGCTGGCATCGGTATAAACGATAAGATCTTGGTTCCCATGAGGAACAACAAGATAAGGAGCATTAGTGAGAAGCTCTTTCAATCGCTGAGAAGAAGCTTCACACTTATCGGACCAAATAAATCGAACGCCTTTTCTCGTAAGGCTGGTCAATGGAAGCACAATACGGGAAAAGTTTTGATAAAGCGGCGGTAATAACCCGCTAAACCCAAAAAAGAACGAATCTCATGAACATTCTTAGGCCTTTTCCAATTCTGAATAGCCTCTATCTTAGAGGGATCAACTGATATACCCTCTAAAGATACAACATGACCTAAGAACTTCACTTGCTTCTCCCAAAAGTGACATTTAGAAAGTTTTGCTTTGAGTTGATGTTGTCGAAGAGTACTCAAAAAAATTCTAAGATGTCGAGCATGGTCCGCTTTGGATTTTGAATATACAAGAATATCATCAATGAAAACAAGCACGAACTTATCGAGATATTCCCGGAATACTCGATTCATAAGATCGACAAAGTAGGCAGGTGCGTTCATCAATCCGAACGGCATGACGAGCCACTCATAAGAACCATAGCGAGTGCGGAATGCGGTGAGAGGAATACTATCTTCCGCGACTCGGAGCTGATGAAAACCATTGGCAAGGTCTAATTGTGAAAAGACCTTAGCACCACTTAATTGATCGAACATGTCGTCAATTCGAGGCAAGGGATAACGATTCTTGATGGTTAATTTGTTAAGCTTGCGATAGTCAACGCAAAGCCTAAGAGTCCCATCGGACCTCCTCACGAATACAACTGCAGCACCCCACGATGAAGAACTAGAACGAATGAAATGCTTAGCTTCAAGCTCAAGGAGTTGCTTTTTAAGTTCCTCATTTTCCCGTGCAGACATTCTCGTAGGAGGACGACTAACAGGCTGAGCACCTGGAATAAGATCAATACGAAACTCGATAGATCGCTTAGGAGGCAAACCAGAAACAGGCTCAAATAAATCAGCAAAGTTGCAAACAACTGGAATAAGAGATATATCGCCATCAATGTCATGAGAACCGAGAGCAAATAAGGAAGCCACAGAGTCACAATCAGAATCACGAAGAGCGAGAGATAGCTGATCGGGACAATCAGGATGTCGAAGATAAAGAACTCACTCCATGCAAAGAATCCTGACATCATATCGAACTAGCCAGTCCATACCGAGAATCATATCGAAATCAAGGAAAGGAATCACATGCAGATTCGCATGGAAGGAATAACCACATATCAAAATCTCAACATCATCACAATATAAGCTAAAAGTAGCGGATCCTCCAATAGGATTAGCAATCCGCAATGAAGTAAGCAAGCAAGACACATCCAACTGTAAAGCATCAACGAGTTCCTTCGATACGAATGAGTGAGACGCACCCGTATCGAAGAGCACTCTAATATAATGATCATGAAATAAAATAGAACCTTCCAAAATAGATGGGGATGTACCTTTAGGCTGAGAAGAATCACCAGAAGCAGATGCAACATTAAGCTGTCCCTGACGAGGTCCTTTCCCCTTCTTGAGGCAAGAAGCAACTAAATGTCCCTCTTTCTTACAATAGAGGCACCTTTTGGGTTTGGGACATTCTCTGACATGATGATCAGGGGAGCCACAATTGAAACAAGCAAATGATTTAGCTGAAAGAGCTGGCTGAGACTGAGAAGAGGAACCATTAAACTTCTTCTTCTTCTTAGAAGGAAAAGACTTAGGCTTGCCAAAGAACTTTTTCTTGTTCGGGTTGGCCCGAACACTAGTATCATCATCACTATCTTTTTCCTTCTCAACCACTTCAAGACGAAGCGCCGTATCAACAAGCTTCTCAAAAGAAAGCTCAAGACGAAGCATAAGGGCCTTCTTCAAATACTTCTGGAGCCCGGAAACGAACATAAGATTCTTCTTGTAAGGAGTGGAAATGTGCTCAAGACCATACTTTGAAAGACTTTCGAAAGAGGCAACATACTCAGAAACAGATAGCTTTCCTTGCTTAAGCTCAAGGAAACGTCGAGCTAGAGTAGCTCTCTCAGAATCAGGGATAAACTTGAGCTCGAACCGCTCACGAAACTGATCCCACTCAAGTGAGGACTCATCAACATCAGAAATCAGAAGATCATACCAATGAAGGGCACGTTCTTGCAACATACTAGATGCTACAAGAACCCGATGGCGGCTAGAAATCTCCATACGGGTAAAGATACGCTCACAAGAACTGAGCCAAGCCTCGACCTCAATAACAGACTCGGTGCCTTTGAAGGGCTTGCCACCGAGATGAGTAAAGTCACTGCACATACGTGCGAAGGCAGACTTCTGCGGAGCAGAAGAAGAACTAGATGTGGGAGGCTGAATGCTCCGCACAAGGTCTAGAATCTGGTCGGTAGACATGTATACGCCTTCAGGACGGGAACCACTGGACGGTCCCGCCGTTGAAAAACGTCCTCTACCACGTCCAGACATAGCTGAAAGAAAAGATAAGCTAGGATTATTCATATGGTAAATATATATTCATAAGAAATTCGAATGCGAAAATTAAGGAATACTACGGAATAAAATATACATTCCTAGATGTATTCCTTTCTATTTACCCCAAAGGAATCGAAAAGGGACACACTTGAATCATGGGTAAAGATAAAGATAAGCAAAGGTGAAATGGGTTGTGATTTATGGGATGATACATGTAGATGTATTGTATTTAATGTATGGTATCTCGTGTGCTGTTCTGTTCATATAACATTAATTTCTGAAACGATGCTCTGATACCAAGTTGTAACGCCCCACCCCGAGACCCACGTTAGTAAAGGGAATTAACGAGTAATTCTGTCTACTAACGCAGAAAATAAGGCTGGATAGGAGCGACCAACATAGCATACAATTGCTATGAACTAAACATGTCAAGTATGTGTCAAATTTTTTTTTCATTACCTCATGTGTGGTTGACACGTATAGTGCATAACTATTGCACACTACGGTGGCTATATAACATTTCAGAAATAATGTAATATAATATGCGGAATAATCAAAGTCACAGAAAAGCAAACCCAGATCAGTCATATACATACATAACCGTCACCATACATATCCATATAATACATCATACAAGGGTAACTACTAGGTAGCTAAGTGTCAAAATATACATCCCAAAAATATACAAGTGATCATAAAGGAGTAGTCCCAAAAGACGAAGACTAGCTAGCCAAAATATACATATATGTGTCCCACAAAAAGTATCAAGCTGAACTGGAGGCAAAAGAAATCCAGGCTAACCTGCAACTCGGTCTGACCCGAGTGAAAAAAAAACACACGGGTCAGGCAACTAAACTCATCAGTAGATAAGGAACTCTAGGATAATAAGTAAAGGGAAACATTCATTCTGTTATACCCAATAGAATAAATGAAAGGTTCAATGATAATAAAGGAAGGTGTCAAGCTAATATTCTAATGTTATGCGTAAGGGGAAATGTGATTATGTAAAGTAAATTATTAACAAACATCCATGAAATCATGAAATCTCATAAATCTCCAACAAGTCATGAAACGATCTAAATAATCATGGACCACAAAATAATATCGCCTTATTCATGTATAAGGCTATAGAAATCATCAAATTCCGATAAATCATAAAGCATCAAAAGATAATTTTGCGCGTGCTTTTGAATCTCCACTAGTACTATACTTTGGTACCAACAATCGCGATGATCGGGATCATGTCATCTAGATAAATCTTGACAATCTTGACGACTACGTAGCCTATAATTTAATCGATCCCAATCGGTGACGTCAAAGACCCGAGTAATAGTAAATTCATGATTTGGGGTAAAATTTCAAATCTTGATTCCCCAATAAACTCGTGGTCTCATAGTACTAGTCCAACCTTGAATGTGTATCAACATCGAGACTAGGAACCCATAAGGGTATAACCCACGTCCCATACCATGAGTTATCACCTAATGGTTTACTAATCACTTGTTGGTTCCACATTATGAGAAATCATAAATCAATATAATCACAATGCCTCATTTCATCGGCGAATGTAAATAATCAATTCGTAGCAATTCCGCTACGATAAACCAAAAATAAATTCAAAATTGTCTCATTTCATCGACAAGTAAAACACAATCTAAATCAACAAATCGTAATAGTCCAACATCGTCTATATATTCCCATTCGGGAATTATTGGACTACATTCCATACAAGCTCATCATGCTAATATGGAAAAGTATGCTCTAAGTTCATCTTGAGGTACCACGGAGTGGTCCCTAATCATGGAGGAGATCAAAAGATTTCTCAAAAGATTTCGATCATACAAGTTCATACTTAAGCGATAAAGTAAACGTGCACGAGTCCCATACCCCGTGGTTTTTACTAAATCGTTTAATGTACTTTCTCGTATGTCCGAATACTCTACAAAATGATAAAATATTTTTATATAGGACTAAAATATTTCTATAGCGAAAGTAGGATTTATAAAACTATTTATAATAAATTTTCGGATTTTTAATAGAGAGAATACTATTTTTAAGGCAATAAAACAATTTATAAAAACTTTTTAAATATAATAATAATTGTTTAAAATCCTTTAAATATGCATAAAAAAACAATTAGAATTTAAATAAATTTAAATCCAAAAAATAATGTAAACTTGGCTAATCCATTGCTGGATATCATGGCCAAATATTAGCATCAAATTTTAGGTAAATTTTTTGCAAAAGAATGCTAATGGAATTGTCAAAACCGAACAAACACATGAATATCATTGCTGTCAATGACAGACCAGCAGTAATAATAATAGTTTTTCTCCATTTAATCATCAAAATCATATAAAACTTAAAACATAAAAGTTGTAGCCTATTCTCTGGAGATTTCAGAACATCCAAAATTTCAATATTCCGATCAGTAACGTTACAGTTATGGTCGAAATACTGTCCTATGAATTTTATGTGCATTAGCTAACAACTACAAACCAGAGACAAACATTCACGATTTCAGCATAGGAATCATCATAATTTGGCAAATTGATTCAAAGTAAAGTTATAGAATATTCTCTGGGGATTTCAGAACATCCAAAATTTCAATATTCTGATATGTGGTTCAAAAGATATGCTCAAAATACTACTTCAGCAAAAGAGTATTTTTGTGCCAAAAGCCATTCGACACAGCAACTTCTAACTCAGTTTTCAGGCATCAAATGAAATCCAAATGCCATAAAAATTGGAATGAATGTACTACAGTAAATAAGCTTCGAAACGATACCAAAATCACCTCAATATGATAAGGGATGAGGGAGATACAAGCAAATGAAAATAGGGTATTTTCAGGATTCAATATGAACAAACCGAAGTAAATTGACATACAGAAATTAGATTTTTCCACAACTTCAGATGATTTAGCTTGCTGTAAGATAATTCTTACCTATTGCAGCGAAGAGCGAAGAATTGAATAGCAAGGAGAGGTCTTCTAGGCTTGCAACGAAGCTCCGGAGGCTGCTACTACAAGAAGAGAGACATGCAAAGCAAAAGCAAACCCCAAACATGAATATACAATAAAATCACAAACGAAATCACAAATCCGAGATTAACATGATGGAGATTACCTTGCTCTCTTTAATTTGGCTAATTACTCTTTTAATTTTGGCTATAATTTGATTTATTAGGGCTTGGATAAGAAGAAGGACATGGATTTTGCTTTGTGAAGCTACTGGCTAATTTGAGGAAGAAGACTAAACAAAAGAAACGGTGAAAATTTTGCACGTACAAGTTTTTTTTCTTCTTTTTCCATCCAGATGTTTCTTATGGGCTGACCTGGGTTGGGGCTAAACCCATTTAGACTTAGGTATTTATTTGTTTTATTACTTATGTGTTCATAATTTACACAATATACTAATGTACATAACTTACACATATTTGATTGGATTTTCACGATTTTGGATGCGTTGGATTTGTCTTGCCATCTAGTTTCCAATAAAATTATTAAAACTTATGTTTCAACAATTTTATTATTTTATATTCATTTATTATCAAATTTAACCAATTTTCTTATTTTCGCACAATGAATTGCAAAATTAAGACAATTGGTTAAATTATATTATTTTACACATCTAATAACAAAACAAATAAATGTTTTGTCACTAATAAATCATTTCTCACTAAATTATCTACATTCTTCATGATTATTAATTTATTTACTCATTTCTCTATATTTAAATTAATAAAATGCCAATATTATTTTAAATAAACACAATATTGAACAAATTATTAATATTTATCCATCTTAAACAATATTCTACATTCATTAACCCAATACATCTCAAATTCATCATTTATCTCAAATAAAACATATTTCCTCATTTTTCTCTTAATTAATTAATTACAATATTAAATTATAATCTCCATTATAATTTAATATTTTCGGTAATCTCCAAAACCAAGGTTGTTACAGGTTTGTAGTGAGGACGTCTTCTCAGTTCTTTTATATCTTAAGTATGGCGTTTTATTTTCTGGATGTTCCACTTTTTAGCCAGGCGCTATCTCCAGTTCTACCAAGTCCACAGAGAGCAGCTTTCCATCTCAAATCTTTCGCATTATCATTTCTTTCGAGTCTGCAGTGTGATGCTTCCTTCTCAGATGGAGCTAGCTTCTAATATCAATTGTGCTGAGATGTTCCATGTTTTATTAGGTACTTCTAACACCTTAATATCAGATGGCGGCCGTGGCGAAGTTTGATATTAGAGTGTAACAGGCAGTGGCCTTGCCGGAGCTTTTCTAGGGATACCCGAGTTATTTTCTTTGTTTTTGAACAATAATTAGCTACTTTCCAGGCATGTTGGCAGCACCTTGGCTTATGTGATATATACATATTTACATTTGTGCTCTCCTCTTTTATAGAGGATCACATATTTTTATCAAAATGATAATTCTAAAAATTATTGAAAGAAAAAGCTTTGGAAATGGAAAGTATAATAATTGTTTATTTAAGGACATATGATCAGATATGAAGTGATTAAATTGAAATAAATATGAGTTATGATTTCTTATGAAATGATTTGATAAGAAACATCTGAGGTAAAACTTTGAAAATTTATTCAAGTGGAAGTTACATAATTCTGTTTAAAAAAGACATGTTTTGATTTTATTAAGTGTTTATTAAAATTAACAGGGAATAAAAATTCTTTCTAAATCCTATAGGTTTTGTGAAGAAAAAGATTTAAAATCAACGATTTTGATTTAGAAAACTGAATTGAAAATTCATGATAGTTTCAATCGAGATTTGATTAGAAGTAGAAATGAATTACACAGCCTATATAGTTTGAATCGATATGGTGAACTAGCTAGGGTAGTCAAGATGTCGATGTGCTAAGTGCTTACTAGAATGCATTATGGATTTGTGATTTAGGTATTTTTACATAAATTAATGAGGGGATTATTTAATAATTTTGGAAAAATAAAATTATGAGACAATAAGGAAGAATATATTTTGAATAGAGAATTTGCTATTATTTATAAAGTATTGTAGAATTTGAATAAATACCAATATGATTTTTGAAAGTTCATCTAAATTTTGATCGAATAATAATTTAACTATTTTACGGAGTTCATGAAAAAAATATCATGATTTAAGAAATAAAAATAAGAGGTATTATGAGATTAATAATAATACTAATAATGAGGAGATATTTTCCATGAATAATTTTGGATTAAATTATTACAATTTTGATATAAATAACAATTAAAAATTTTATTAAGATTTAATATGGAATGTTGTTGAATGATATATAATAATAATGTGGTATAAACAAAAGTGGTATTTATATTATTTTGAAGGAAATTTGATGGAAATATTGGTTTTGGAGTAAACAATGATATTTGATATATTTATATGTTGAAAAATAAAAGATTTTGAAGTATGTTATCAATATGAAAAAACATGAACTACTTTGAGATAATAGAGAAAAGTCATTCTTGTAATAAAAAATATCGAGGTGGTATATACATAAGAAGGAAATAAAAAGTTCAACTTTATTATTTTGAAATATCGAGACATGCGATTAAATATTGTTTGAAATTAACATATATTTTTACGTTAGGAACCGGGATACACTTAGATAAGATGTGAGAAGCATGAAAACATAGTTAAGAAAAAAGTTTCCTAAAAGTTGAGTAATTGAAGATTGGTTGCATGAAAAAGTCACCAATAGAGGATGATTAATCTTGTCTTTGTAAATTTTTTTGGGAATACAACGATGTGCATAAGGATAGTCTAGCTACATGTTAGTCTAGAGGACTTCACAAGCATGTGGAATTAATATTGTTCTTAAAGTATATATTGTTGAATGATTTTAAGACATGCAGTAGATGCCTTGACTTGCATGTACTAAGGTACGAAGGCGGTTTTGAGGAAGGCGAGATTAAGGAATTTTGAAGAAAATTGACTAAGGGGCAAGATTAGTTCTTTTTAGTCATCCCTTGGATTGAAACAACCATCGTATTATGACAATTTTCCAAAATAGCAACCGTTTGTGCATAACTTATTTTCAGTTCTTGATGCACGTTAAAATAAGTGAAACATGGGCAACCTAGTCTATTAGTTTATTATAGTAATATTGTGTTCACCGGAAATAGGGCATCATCCATTTGTAATATGTAATAACGCACACCTCGGTAGGTCCGAATTTTTGCTAAATCGAAAACCCAATTCTACCAAAGTACAGATAGTTGGCATTGGTATCCTGTAAATAACAAAAGCATATTAGAGCACCATCTATACAAACTCACGGTGAAATAGTAAAGTATAATAAACATATAACTACCTACCAAGGCAAACAATTTTGATGTCACTTATCAGTGTTAAGTATGCATCTCCTTCCACCCTTCCCATCTTATACTAGTATTTGTCTCTCTAAGTCTATCACGTGGGTTGTAATGATGAGGGGGTCAGAACAACTTTTTGGTGACTGGTAAATTACATACTTTATACATAACATTATTTTATGTCATTTGCTTTCCATTATATGTTTTGTCTACTCCTCAAACTTAGTTGTCTTGACTTTATATACGCATACGTTATGCCCTACCTACTTGAGGTATACATTAACTACATACATATCTATGTATATATGTATATATGTTTGTGTGTGTGTGTATATATAATAGTCCCCCTTTGTATCAAGATACGTTTCTCGCTAGTATCCATAACTCTGTACCACGTCAAGATCCATCGTCAACGCAGTATCACATCCTCGTCGTCGTGCATGCTAAGGAACTCCCATATTGCCTAATAACAGTATTATAACTATTAAGTCATATTCTATTCATCTGAAAGACCTTCATTAATGGTTATTTAGCCTTGCCTTATAATAACAAAGAAATTAACAAATAACTGTGAGGCGGTGCATGTCCTAAATGTGATTTACAATAGCATGAGATGTAGCCCATTTTGGTGTAACTCTTGTCTTTCCGCTGACCGCTCAAGACCAGTGACGATCTTGACCTATGTAAAGAACCCCTACCCCGCACATATATGGTGATAACCTAGCTATCATAGCACCGAGCTTTTGCTCACTGTCCAATTTAGGTTGCCTAATGCAATCAAGGAAATGCCCTCTTGGTTACTTAACACGTACCTCCTAAAAGGTTAAAGCAAATTCTACTTAGACCTTTAACATTTGGCAGGGGTGAACCATCCTACTTTAGTAAAGCCCTTCACTTGTACGCAAACATATAATTCCAAGGGTCCTATAGATTGATATGTCCTACATCTATATAATGTATACACAATAATTGGTGGTCCACGAGGTGGGCTGACTTCTGTTACACTACTGACCTCGTACTCCAACTCATATCAATGATTTTGTTATTTTTAGTTACTCTAAATTATTGACTAAGTTCAATAGTTAACACCCGTATAAATGCATACTTGAGGCTATATAAATTTCATTGAATTATTATGCTTCTCGTTCATGGTAGGGATTTTTAGGATAATGAATCGAAGTTATCGAGAGATTTTTCATTTTCAGGGCAGGGATTTTTGGATAATGAAGGAGGAGGAGGATTCACCTTGGATCGGGGTAGACGCATAGCTAGTCGGTGAATGAAATTTAACATATTTGTGTATATATTGATAAGAAGTATCTTAAACCAGATTTATAAAGGGTGCAATTAATAGTAAAAAAAGAATTTTTTTAATATATTCCTAGTTAGGTTATAGTACGCCATGGCTAAATGGTTGAAAACTAATTTTATCGATTGTAATTAGATAAAGATAATCTCCTCTTAATTAAAAAATGTGAAATACAAAAGTTTTCCAAATCATGCATATTATATATCAAATTTTTTAGTTCTCAACTGCACGAATACACCAGTGGTGTCCGTTTGTCGACCGGGCGTATCAATTAATCAACAAAATATCAGATGTTCGACAAACATGGATCACTGTTTTGATCCAATAGTGAAATTGCGATGATATGTTAATCGACAATCGTGGATATGAAGAAGATGTCGAGTAGGAGGCTAGGACAGTGTCGGATTGGTCAATTATGGCTAGATTTCGCTAGATTTGATGAAAATTCCACTGGTGGTGGTATTATGATGCGGGTAGCTAGAGTGGAGATCGTGGTTAGTGTAAGGTCGGTGGCAGCTTGAGGAGTACGATAGTGGTGGTCGATTGTCATCTAAGTGACTGTAGCTATGGAAGTAAACGATAATAGGTGGCGGCTGGATCGAAATCGTGTAGTAGCGGGACTTGTAGCATCTTACGGAGGACAGAGATAGCATAACAAACAAATAAATTATAAATTAAGATATTGCCTTTGGAATTAAAACGTTTAAAATTCTCATATACAATCTTTGTTTCACATATGGTTTACAGCATTGCGATTGTAGCGAGATGAGGAACATATTGGAAAAATTTTTGTTGTGTTTTGAGATACTTCCAAAAAATGTTTTGTTTTAGTAGACTTTTTATATGTTGTTCGACATGGAGATAATGGGCATATACATTTATTCCTCGATAGTGAATCACTTATGATTGGATGATAGTGGGCTGAGACATCTTGTTCCTCAGTAGTGAGTTGCTTAATATTTTGCGATAGTGGGCTAGGACATGTAGTTCTCCATTAAGGAGTCGCTTACTATTTGGTGATAGTGCGCTAGGACATGATGTTCCCAGGTAGTGAGCCTCTTACGATTTGGTGATAGTGCGTCGATATATTGTGTTTCTCAATACTATGTCGCTTATGACTTGACAATAATGGACTAAGACATAGAGTTCCTCAATAGCAAGTCGTTCATGATTCAGTGATAGTGGACTGGGACATGTAGTTCCCCAATGGCAAGTCACTTATGATTTGGTGACAGTGAGATGAGAAATATAGTTTCCCAGTAGCGAGTCACATATGTTCTCGAGGTTAATGAGTTAGGACTTTGGGCTCGTGTTACAATCAGTTTTTGGCATATAAGCTAGGACTTTTGGTTTGATTGAATGCATATGATTAGATATGGGTTGAATTTTAGTGAGACCTTATCCTTGTTGTCACTATAATATTATATTACATTTAGATGACTTATTGGGTGTGGATGACACAAGTTAAGGTATGATTTTCGAGCATAAATGTTATTTTACTAACTTATCATCATTATACACTTATACGATACTCTTCACTCACTAGACATATTTTCGACCCCCTCTATCATTTTCTTCCTTTAGTTTTACTCTGCTAGGTCGATAAAAAGGACAGATGGTGACTTAGAGGCATGAAGGTGCAACTGAGATGTTTATTTTATTTATCTATTAGTTATCTACTATTTTATGTCAGTTATTCCTAGAAATTAGGCTGATTGTGTTGCTAGCATAGAGAAATGTTGAAAGTGATGTTTATTTGATATTGTACTATTTTGTTTGTTTGGGATTATAAATTTTATTGATTATTGTATTTTATTCCTTCTGGTGTGAGTTTATAATGTGGAATATTGTAGATAACTTTTTGTTTTGTTTTATATTTTACCTCGAAACACACCCTTTTTGAGGTCTATGATATCTACGTCATATTACTCTTTACTTAGTGCATCACTGATAACGAGTTGTTTCAGTGCATCTCAGAGCATCACTAAGGACTAGAAATGGATTATATAAGAGTAAAAAAGCTCAAACTCATGTCAAATGGCAGATTCATCAAGTGCATCTCAAAAGAACCAAAAAAATTGGTTATAGATTCTACAAAAGAAAAGAAGCTTAAAATCATGTCAAATAGAAAAGTTCATCAAGTGTGTCTCAAAAGTACCACCAAAGTGCAACTTAAAGTGCTACCAATTTTTTTCATGGATTATATAATAACAAAGAAGTACAAACTCATATCACATAGAAGCGTCCATCAAATGCATCTTAAAAGCACCACCAAATATTTATTATGCATTATATAAAGGCAAAGAAACCTAAAATCGTATCAAATAGAAAAATCCCTCAAGTGCATCTCAAAAGAACTATAAAATATTGATTATGGATTATATAGAAGTAAGGAAGCTTAAAACCACATCAAATATTAAAAATCGTCAAATGTTATTTAAAAGACTGCTAAAAAGATTATTTATGGATTATATAAAAGCAATCAAACTCATAAGCACAAAAAAAGAAAGCGAAAGAGTAATCATGTTGCATTGTTTGACCATTAATGGGTATTCATCACATTTTCCCTCACTCTTGGCTTGGGGCCTATTCCTCTTTAAGATTCTAGGACTAATTTCCCTTGAAAATAATATAAAAAAGGGATTCATCAAGTTCTCTTTGATCTTATTTATTTTGATAAGATCATTCCTATTGTTCAGTGTTTGAACCGTGCAACTTACAAGTGAACTTGGATGTCAAGATGAAGGAAAAGTGGATCGAAAACTTGGAGGAAAGCTTGGAATGGACATAGGAGGTAACTCAAAGAATTTAAAGTCTAAAGATGCAAAGAGATTTTGATTACTACCGACCATAATTGTGGTCGGTACCGAGATGTTTTTCAGATTGGATCTTTCAGCCTCTTGGATAGGATGCAAGCATGTCAAGGAACGGAATAGTAATGTAACCTTATCGATGTGAAGTCAATTACACTTTATCATCAAAACTCCAAAGCTTTGCAGGAAAGGACAAGTCTCATATAAGACAAATTATATTAGCATCGACATGAAGTGATGGGAAAATTTGTGAACGAAGCTTGGCAAAACATGGGGCGGTCCATATTGCTATGAAACACATTGTGGTTGGTACTGACATTATTTTCCTCCTCAGATTACTTGTTCTCTAATTTCGAAGACTTACCTGTTCTTTTATAATTTGGCAACTAGGACGGACAATTCCAGCTATAAATAGAGCGCTAGAGAAACTTAGAGCTCACTTTTGGACTTTTTGTCACTATAAACTTCATATCTTCTTCTCCGTCTTATCTTTGTCACTAAGAGCTAAATTCTTGCTGCTTAGATCTATAATCAGCTGAAAATCTCTTGTGCTTGTGACGAATGCGGATCTAATAATATTAAACTGGACGTAAGCATGAAATTTAGCCGGAGCACTATAAAATTAGTTGTGTTCTTTGCTCTTTTTGTTCATATTACTAAGATCTATCTCTTTTTTGATTGATTGAGGGGATTTTTTCCATCTTTTGGTTCAACATTTTTTGTCCTTTCACTAAAAGAAGAGCTTCCTAGGAGTAGACCTAACTTAATACCATGCTTTGCAAGTGTCTTGAAGTTGGATCTAAAAGACAAGTGTTGTAAATCTAAAAAAATGGCCCATAGGAAATCTTCTGTAAGATCTGGAGCCACCAATAGAGAAGATGAAGCTTCTCACCATGATGATGAAACTAATCGGCCATTGAATGCCTTACCACAACCATTTTCCCTATATGATATGGTGTCAATAGTCGAACATGATAGGATGATGGTTGGGATGAACTAGAGAATACTTTATAGTTAGAAAGATCTCTTTGATACGATGGATGCAAGTTTTGCTTTGCTAATCAAGTGGACTCAAAGACATTGGAAGAGCTATATTAATTCATTGCCATAACATTATGAAGAAGATAGTTCATCTTCATTAGGTCAGAATAAGAGAGACGCAAGTAGAAGACGAATAGAAAAGCTATTAAGACATCAAAGAAGAGCACAAGAGGTAAATTTGGCCACGGCCAATGTGGTCGGTACCGACCAAAATCAGGTAATATCGAGCACATTTTGGGTGGTCCCAGAGTGCAACTATCTGAGGCCGTTGGTTGTCTAATGGTGAGATTACTTGCAGGATACTGAGAACGATGTCAGGTCGTATGTTGGCATGCAAAATGCTGGTGCATAAGTAAATACCACAAAACCAGCCAAGCCTCGCAGAAGATCCGACCGAGTGGTTGTCCCAGAGACACAAGAGCCTAAACATCATCAAATGAACAAAGAGCGTTTGCAGAGTCAAACACTCAGGGTTATTCCTAATATTTGCCATTTGGAAAATAAAGTAAGTTAAGAATATAATGCTAATATTGTAAGGAGATTCCGAATGAGAATCAATGGAGAAAGAATTAAGAGTGGAGGTCAATGTCCATTAGGACCTTATTCACAAATGATATTTTATAGGAGGAGCTTCCCAAAAATTTGTTATGCCAACGATGCTATCGTGTAACGGGAGAACTGACCTAGACCTAAAATTTTTGCCACTCCTCCTTCCGCCTTATTGGATGCGGCTTAAAGCCGTACCAAATAGATACGGTAATAGCCGTATCTAATGTATTCGACACGGCTAAAATCCGTATCAAATTTAATACGGCTTTAAGCCGCATCTTGTTTCATGTCTATTTCTGGCGTAAACTTTTCCACCCAATACGCACATCTTCCCTCCAAATAATTCAATTTCCCACCTATTTAGATATGCTTCTTAGCCGTATCAAATTTGATACGTGTTTTAGCTGTATCTAATTCATGCTAATTTTTGGTGTGAACTTTTTACTGCCAAAACACGCCCCAGATCTACTCCGTTTCTTTGCGAATTATTTTCCCTAAATTATTTCGTTCATGCTAATTCTTAAATCTAGATTTCTTTCTTCACAAACACTAATTTGCTAGTTCGCTATTTCTTAAATTATCCTCTCTCATTTCCCATGTTTGAATTCACATTGCTTTGCATTTCAGGTAATTTCCGATCCTTATTTAAAAAGTTTTCGATTTTAGAAATTTCTACATGCCTTTAGTGATTCACTTCACCTTCTTAATTTTCAGAACCAACGATGTTCCTTTGTCGATTATCTTCAAGGACTGAATATTTTCATGGTGGATGTTTTAGGTATAATTTTAATTAGCATCATTTAGATACTCTTGTTATTCATGCTTTTGGATGATATTATTACATTGGATTTTCATGTTACTTGATTCATGTTAAACATGTATGTTCATTATGATGAAAATCCATTGAATTAGCTGTAACTGTTTTGTTCCTGTTTTCTTGGATCCAAATAGGATGGTGCTTCTATTTTTTTCTCCTTTTAATTTCTCCTTTATACATTTTGGCTACAGGGAGTTGTCGGGTAAATTGAGGTAAATATGTAGAATGTTATTCGGTTATGCTTTCTTGTTTACAAACTAAGTCTGCTGCATTCTGTAATATGTTTGTTTCAATATAGTGTGGTACATCAGTTTCAAGAAAGCTCAGATGATCGTTATGCATTGGTTCTTTACCGGTATAAGAGTTTATAGGCATTGTATAATTGTATTAGCAGTAGTTTCCTTTACTATGTCCTTAGTTGCTGCAGTCTGAACTTGGCTTGCTTTAGTTGTTTCTTACTGAATATGTACTTGGTTAACTTCAGTTACTTCTAGCTGGATGTGAACTTGATTTACCTCAGTTTGCTTCAAGCTGAATGTGCACTTGATTCACTTCATTCACTTCTGTCTAAAAACGCATACTTGTAACTAATATGCCCTCAATATTTTCATAAACATTGGATTCATTATGTGTTGTATCTGTTTTAGGTACTTTGCTGAATATGCATTTGTGGGTATTCCAAGTAAACAATATTACGTGTAATAACAGTTTAGTCAATTTTATTTTGCGTGTATTACTGTCAAATGACATATATATATATATATATATCCGGTTTCTTGTTGGACTATAAATAATTCTCGTTTATTCTAGATTATGTTATTGAATTTTTGCAATTTTCATGTGAAATACTCAATATTTTATAAAATAGTTGATAGGATTGTATTATTTGCGATGAGAAACTACAAGTATATGAATTAGATTGGTATGCTATTACTTCAGCTGCAGATGATTACTGAATAGCCTGTTTCACCAACAGACGATACTTGAACTCTCCGATATTTAAATTTGATAATTACGGACTTATATTGGCATGCAGCTATTGCTATAAAGAATCGGCTGTTTGTGATTTATTTGTGAACAAATGCAGAGAATAAATGTTAGTAACTGATTTGTATTGGCATGCAACTATTGCTATTTGAACATTATGTTTGATTTAAGTACATTTTAATGCATGCGATAATAATTCCATGCAGATGATTATTTGAATAGCCTGTTTCACAAATAGGAAATCGAACAGTGTGATAACAAATGTTAGTAAATGACTTGAACTAATTGTATTGGCATGTAATGGTAGTATTTACAATTTGACTTTGGAACAATCCATATACAATTTTTTTCGCCGTAATTAACAAATCGCCTAAAAAATTAAATTTGAAATAAATTTATGGATAAATGTGTCCAATACTTTATTACAATCACTCTGTCGCCGTTCTAAGAATTAAGTGCAGGAAGGTATCTTAAGCCCAAAAATTGTAGGGTTTCAACCAAATACTATTTAGTCATTTTATATTCAACGTGATATAAGTAAGAAGATCACAATTAAAATTAGCATATTACTCTGAGTGATTTGTTTCTTATCATGCCAATTGGTTCTTTTATTTTCAGATGCGTTAGAACTGTATTTTGTAATTGAAGCTGCAGTAATTGTCATATATTTTATTATTTTATAGAATTTGTTGAACTTTGCTTTAAAAGGCGATTTAAAATATTAGGGCAGGAATGTGAAATTTTGCCTTATTTGTGAAGATTTAAAACTATTTTATACACCAAATGTGCAATATGGTAAAATAAGTGGCAATTTATATAGATCTGGACGAAATTGTGAATACACGAATCAATCTGAATTATTTGATCAACAATTCCAAATGCATTTGGATTAAAGGTATGATTAAAAAAATTGGAAGAATTATAACTTTAATTTATTAAATAAATATATGGAATTCTGTTTCTTGAGTATATTGCAACTGTATTTGGTTGCAGATAAAAGATATAAAAGTGCCTTCTGGGGTTTTAAATTTACTCCATTCGTATACAATATTCTATGGCTTTTGGAATTGAAATAAAACCACTGCTTTACTGCTTTATTTCTCATGTTTTTTTGAATATAAGTGGAACATATAGGCCAATATAGAATTTTCGCCCTAAGGCCACGTAAACTTTAGACATCCAACTTTCTTTTTTTAATGATAATACCTGCAGTGCGATCAAAAATGTTAGCTTAAAACATGTACAGAGATCCGCATCTGTGCATATACATGGTAACCAGTTTTATGGAGAGTTTGATAACCATTGCAGCATCTGCGCCTAGTTAAAAGGCAATTATGCATACTATATAGACTGGGATTATACGATCTTACATATTAATCACATGTAGGGATTATACGATCTTAGTACCACTTTCTTACATATATAATGGGACAACAAATATTCTTCATTTATACCAAGGTAAAATTATATTCACGTGTCATGTTCTATTATATATGATATAGGAGGGCAGTATATCTTTCAGTATAGACAAACAATGGACAAACGAATCTGAACTAAGATCTATATACTATATAGACGGGTGTAGAAGTTCATTAGTTTTGATGCAGAAAACGGTGGTAAGAAAGGAGTGCATTTATTTCCTTACAGCCGATGCAAAAATACGAAGATGATCAAATTAGATGACATTCATTTTCATTTGCTTAGAAGGGGTATTATCCAATCATATACAATGCTGTATTTTCATGGGGAAAAAAGGGCGGAGATGGAAAAACAACAACCAGTTAGTCATGCCACAATTATTGATGAATCTGAACATATTAGGATGAAAGATCTGGTCAATTATGCGGATAGATATCATCATTTTCAACCTAAAAATCCATTGCCTGATCATGCTAATGTTGGAGAGCAGTCTATTGACTATCCAGATTGGCAGGCCAATGAAAGTAAGAAGTATGAATCATTTTTGGTAGCGTAAAAAAGCCACTTTATCCTTCATGCTCAAAAGGGATTACAAAGCGGTTGTGATGACTCGCCCTTCTATTCCCAGAAAGACGTATCATCATTAAGAAAGAAAGGGATAGAAATAGAAAAGAATAGAAAAGAAAGAACAACAACATCAGAATCTCACAGCGGAATGGAACAAAATATAATACATCACATAACTATTACATAGTTATACATATATCAAAGTTATACAATATCAATACACATGACAGTCAAAAGTACATCTGTCACTATATACATCAGAGATACAACATACATCAACTACACAACGGAACTAGATAGATAGATATATACATCTGGAAACTCCCGCTCCAAGCTCCTCCAGAAATCAAAGTCCAAACCTATCACTTGACTTCTCATAAAATTTGAGTACCCAAGAGTTTATGAAAAACAAATATATACTCCGGGTTAGACATGGGTCTGGTATGAGTAAACGGTTCAAATTGTTCAACTTTGAAAAAAACATTTGAAAATAAAGGTATCACGTAAGACTCTCCACAAATAAATATGAGTAAGTTTTCACCTTACACTAACCAAAACATGTATAGGAAATCCAGTGATATTATAATAGTGTCTAGGGTTTTCAAGTAAATAGAAAATAGTCAAAATTGTTACATTATTAAATTCCAGCTACTAGCCACGAAAGTGGGTAATACAAATCAAAACCGTAGGGTCTCGTAGGGAAAATGGGTTTCCAACAATGGCAGGACTACTAGGGTACCGCCCGTCACAGTACGGGGCCTGGATCACCGTACCGAGGAGGCACCCTAACTCCCCTGCAACACAAGACCGAAACCATTCCTTACTGAACAGTCCCGAACAAGATAACTCCACGGTTGTAGTTAGCAACCGCCTACACAGCCGAAATAAAAAGGGACATCTAGACAGGGGTATATCTCGTCCTGCTTGGGCATAACCCACCTAACCTTGATGCACATCCCCTGTTTTAGCCATTTTCGGTTTGTGAGGCTTGAGGCTGCGATTACCTTTATAAAACATATCTCTTATAATGCTCATCGTCCGCCTGACGATGTTATGAAAGCATTTAATCCATACAAGTTCATTTCGGGTTTGAACGAAACGGAAGGCATTATCTCGTTACACTCATTTTGGAATCACCCTTAGAGTTAACGACGGTAACTCTTGCATTCTGAAAACACCATCTCGATTTCCACTTGAGAATTCACGACCTATCATTTAATTTGGATCGATGTGGTTTTTGTATAATCATAAATGACACCCGATGCCGGTCTCATCGAAATCCAAACGCCATTTTAAAGGCCAAGTTGTCTAATTAACTTAAACAGTTTAAATCAATGATTTAATTCACATAGCACTTATCACAGATAAATCACACACAATCATCATAGATGTATCAAAACATATCATAGAAACATCACAGAATATCATCAAATAAATATCACAAATCAGATATACTAGATCCACAGCAATCCAAAAGCAACCATATTAAATTCTTATGGTAATTAACTCAAATTAAATCAATTACTTGATAATTTATTACTTAATCCTGTTTAATCAATCATTAATTAATTATCAATTTATTACTTATTTCTTTTCAATTTATTTAATTTAATTAATCATTTCTTTAATCAATTCATTAAATCTTAATTACTTAATTAATTACCTTTAATCATAAATTAATAACCTTAATTACCCATTTATTAACTGCTAATTACTTAATTAATCAATTCTTAATTCTTAATTAAATTCCTTAATCAGTTAACTATTAATCCTTTCATTAATTAACTTGAGTAGTTAATTACAAATTTATTAATCACTTAAGCATTAGTTTATCTATATTTAATTTCAATTTTAAAATAATTATTCCTAATTACTTCTAGAAATAATTACTTAAATTTTAATTATTCAACTGAGTTAACGTTTAAAAGTCCTCTTTAAACTTTGAAAATCAAATTATTATTAACTACAAACTTAAGAGTTAATTAACATTTAACTTAAATTAATTACTTAATTAAAATATTAACTAAGTGTTAAAAACATTGTTAATGTATTAACTAAAATAATTAAGACTTGTATTAAATTTTGACTTAATAGTTAAGCCTTTATTAAGTTACAATGCTTAAAACTTGGTTGAGAACAATTTACTTAACTTCATCATTTCCCTTAATTCTACAGTTTGAAAATAACAAGCCGAGACTTCCCTTTGCTCTAACTCGAATAACACATCGCGTTGCACGGTAGTTTCCCCGAGCCACACACCCCATCTCCACGCAACCCTTCTTCTTCCCTTTTTTCTCTTTTCTTTTTCATCTGTAAGTTAAGTTTGAACTAAGTAAAAAAAACATCAGGCTTCTCACTCGAAATCGAAGACTAACCCGAAGAAATCATCCTAAATGCTCAAGTAACACTCGCGACCCACATCCATTACGACGCTGACACCAAAACCCACTCTATACACGTGCACGGCGGCGCGACCGACCTCCGGCGATCACCAACCTCATCGGCAAGTCACAAATTCACCCATGACTTGAAATCAAAGTTGAAATTGCCAACAGAAATTCGAATTCCAAAAAAAAAAAAACAGTTTGCTTGAAAAAAACTGCAAACACGACCTATCAACCAAGCGCCTCGCCAACGCCGCATATACCACCAGAGACGCCCAAAATTCTTCCACACCACGACAACACGACCAGCTTCTATCCACCAGAGATTCGTGACACTCGATCACGTAAAGGAGCCGTACGCGTCTAGTTACAGGCATGACAAAAAAAAACTTTGAACAAAACCCTAAAATGATCTCATTCCCTTAATTTATGAATTGGAAAATTCCTCTGATAATTTTCTTGAGATCCATGATGTTTATATTAGCTTCAAACAAAACTTCAACAATAATTATTGGATCAATCATCTATAATTCGTCAAAATGCAATTTTTATTCAAGTTTAAAGTACTCTGAGAATTCTAAACAAAAAATCCTCATTCTTGTTTTAAAAATCATGATTTGCAGTATGGATTCAATATATAATCTTGAATTAATATTTTACAACAATTAATTTTTATCAGTTATCCCTTGAAGCCTGTAAAACAAGATTACAGAGATTATATTTTACAACATGGTTTAATCAGCTTTTACAAATCTAAATTTAGTTTAAACATATATTTTTAGTTGAAAACTTACTGATTAACAATGTTTTGATGAAAATAATTTGAGTTTAAATACAAATATGTACTATATATCAATTACAGGGAAGCACAGAGTATCACTAATCATATGCAAACTGAAGCATATTATCAATGAAGTTTGAACTGTTTTTAATTAACTTAAAACTTTTAAAATTATGTTTACTCACCTGCCAAAATTCCTGTGAACAAAGAACAATTTCTTTTTGAAAAATCTGTAGCTTGAAACTGTCTTGCATCTGTTTTTGTAACTGCAGAGTCCTAACTGTTCTTGTTTGAGTTAAATATATTTGAGTTTGAATTCAATTTGATTTTACTTCTTTTTTTCTTTCCTTTTCTTATTTTTTCTGAACAAACTAAGAAGCAAATGTAAACATATATAAGAGAACATAGGAGGCTTAAGGGAGGTATTATCCAGTTAGGTTGTTTTCTTATCTTTCTTTGTTTTAACTTGACAGATTTTGTGTGTGAATATAAAGATTTGTAAAGCTTTTGAAATGACTAAAATTGGGCTGAGATGATAGAAAATTAATGCCTTGTTTCTATGTATGTTTACATAGTTATAATTATGTTTGGCTGTGTTTATAGATATTTGTATGTGACCGCAGACTTAGCTTGAAAAAGAAGATATGTGTGTGTGTGTATATATATATATATATATATATATATATATTTGTCTTATTATTTTTAGTTTGAACTTCATACACTTATTTGTGTCAGATCTACTTTCAAACTTTTAGCTTTGCTTATGAAGATAATTTGTTTTGTTATTTTCTAGCTTTTCCAATGTACAACATATGTTTGTATTTCAATTATTTCTTGTTTGCAGTTACATTTGTATTTTATACTTTGTTTACAAATGTTAAAGTTATGTTGTATGTGTACCTTATTACTTAATTCTTTCTTTATATTTTACATTTCTATTTTATATTTTAACTATCAATATTTAAATCATATTCATATGGTTTACTCAATATTTATATTTCATATTTTGACTATCAATATTTAAATTATTATATTCAATATGGTTTATTTACGTTTTATACTTATATTTATTTTTATATGTATTTTATCAATAATTAAGTTATATTCATATGTTAGACTTATTTTTATGTTGATAGAACTTGATTTTTATTTCAAACATTATCATCCACATCCAAATATTTATTTATCACATGTTAACAAGACAAAGTATTTTAATTTAATTATATAAGACAAATTTTATTAAAATATTATTGAGATATTTTATTTTAAATTTTCAAATCAATTTCCTTTTAAAATTCCAATATATACAAATAAATGGCAATTATTCCAAAAGATTAAATCATTTTAAAATAATCAGTTTACTTTTTATTTAATTAGATGAAATATTTATTAAAATAATAGGGCCAAAATCCACCGTCGTTACAGCGGTATGCCATTGTGAAAGTGAATAGCTTGAAGGCCCAATATGGCTTTTTAGATAATGGTCTGACTGCACTCCTCGAACTAATAAAGGAGTTACTTCCCGAAGGTAACACGCTGTCGACAAAGTACTCCGACGTGAAGAAGATCATTAAGTAAGTTGGGATGAATTACAAAACTTGTGATGCATGCATCAATGATTGCATATTATACTAGAAAGATGATGCGAACAAAGTTTCTTGTACAAATTACAATGAACCAAGATATAACATCATTCAACGAAGAGAGAAAATTCACCAAAGTGCCTCAAAAGACATTAAGACATTTCCTTTAATTTCTAGATTGAAGAGACTGTATAACGTACCAAGGATAGCAGATGCGATGACCTGGCATGGTCGTGCCAAGTCTGATCCAACCGTAATGCGTCATCCATGTGACACTTCTCAATGGAAAGCCGTAGATTCTTTTGACCAAACTTTTGTTGCCGAGCTAAGAAATGTCACACTTGGAATAGCAATAGATGGTTTCTTCCCACATGCTTCTCTCTCTAACCCTTACAGTTGTTGGCTAGTAATTATAGTACCATATAATCTTCCTCCGTCTATGCGCATGAAAAAGGAGTTCTGAATGTTAATATTGTTGATTTCTAGGCCAAAACAACCAGGGAAGGATATTGATGTTTATTTATAGACGGTGATAGATGAGTTAAATGAGTTATTGGAAGGAGTCGTTATATTTGACTCGTTAAATAAATCCGAGTTCACAATGAGAGGTAGGGTGCTGTGGGCAATCCATGATCACCCTGCTTTTGGGACTTTATCGGGATGTACAACTCATGGTTACTTTGCATGTCCTGTTTGTGGGGAAAACACTTGGTCTTATCATCTTTCTGAAAGTAAGAAGATGTGCTACATGGGACATCGAATGTTTCTTCCTAACGAGCACAATATTCGATATGATAAGACAACTTTCAACAAGGACAAGAACTTCGTCGTCATAAATGAACATTGACTGGTTTTCAAGTTAAAAAGAAAGTAGCGAATATCAAAATGAAAGTTGGTAAACAAAAAGAAGAAATTGGTTGAAAACAGATAAAATCAACCAATGAAGAAGTTGACAATGTTTCTGGATGGTATAGGAGGTCTATCCTTTTTGATTTACCATATTGGAAAGCAAATTTGGTCCGACATAATATTGATGTTATGCATACAGGGAAGAATGTCACGAAGCATCTCATCAGCACCATTATGGACCATAAAGATAAGTCAAAAAATGGCATTAATGCACCCAAGGATTTGAAAATCATGGGTATAAAAAAAAGTTGTGGTTAATGGAAGATCCTGAAACAAATACAATAATCATACCAAAACAACTTTCACTTTGAGCAAAGAAGAAAAGATACGGTTTTGCATCGTTTTGAAATTTTTGAAAGTGCTTAACAAATTCTCTTCTAACTTCCACAACAATGTGAGCATCAATCCTCCTGAACTAAGAAATATGAAGTCACATTATTACCATGTCATAATGCAACATTTGCTTCCGGTATTGCTTCATCATTCTTATCCACAACATAAGGATCTACGAAATGTTGTTCATCGTATTAGTTTATTCTTTAACATTTTTTGTTCAAAGGTGATCAATAGGGAACATCTTTTAAAAGCAAAGGCTAGCTTAGTAGAAGTAATATGTGTTTTTGAAAAACATTTTCCACCTGCATTTTTTTTATATCAGTGTCCGCCTTATGGTCCATTTAGCCAATGAAGCATTGATTTGTGGCCCTGTCAGATATAAATGGATGTATCCCTTTGAATGGTAAATTTATAATTTCAGTTATGCACATCATTATTTGATATAAATAGCTACCGTCTACAGTATATAATTGATCACATTCATAGGTTGATGAAAACATATAAAGGATATATGCACAACAAAAGATACATTGAAGGGTGTATTGTAGAAGGATATATCGTACAAGAAGCTAGTCTTTACTGCACTGGTTATATGCCAAATGGAGGTGATGGTAATCATAAACATACTCGCAAAGCATTTTTAGATGAGGACGATGAGTTTTCTGGTGAGATACCTCTAGATAATGGTAAAGACATAATGTTAACCCAAGTGCAGTTTGAATAAGTGCGTAGATGGGTCCTTAATAAGTACGATGGATTGGATGAATGGAAGAAGTAATTTCACAAACTTGTCCGAAATTTCAATTTTTTTAATTCAATTTATATATACATTTTGATATGTGTTTTCCGTAGGAGGTATAACTCCTATGTGAAAAGTACTAGATTTCAACCTCGAGGCAAGGTTACGAATGTAGAAGCCGTTCATAGTTTTACTCTGTGGTTACGTAATGAGGTATGACATCGTCTTAAGTATTTCACGTGTTTATAAGTGGGCAATACACCTTTGTGACCATGCTTTTTGACTTATTTTGTTTTATGTAGTTGTTAAAGACCATCGATGTTGATCCAACTCTGTGGCGGCTAGTGCACGGGCTGAAGTTCATGACGCGTAGTTATATGAAGTACCAAGTGAATGGATTTTCATTTTCCACTAAAAAGTACGAAGACCATATGGTAACACAAAGTAGCGGTGTATGCATGAGAGCAATTACAAAATTTAGAGTGATTGGTAAGGATAAAAATTATAAGGAAGCAGAAACAACGTATTGCGAAGTCATTCAACAGATACTTGAGTTGGATTACACTGATTTCAAACAAATAGTTTTTTATTATGATTGGGTAAAGGTCGAGGATAAGGTCAATGGTTGCAAAATAGATCCCATTTCAAACCTGATCATGGTTAATTTAGGGAAATTGAGGAACAAAAATAACGTGAATGATGAGCCATTTATTCTTACATCAGAAGCGAGTCAAGTGTTCTACTCAAAAGATTTAAAAATAACGGATGGTCTATGATCTTGCATACACCAAAATGGTTGACTGCAAATGTGGATGACATTGAGTTCCCTACCGTCTATCAATCAGCTTTTGAAGACAATGAAAAATTAGAAGACCTTACCAAATCCATATGTTAACTTATTAGTATTCATACATCACATGATTGTGCGTTTGTATATTTTTAATTGCATGATAATGTGTATGTATGGTTTTGAATATTTTATACACAATTTTGATTTTCCTGGTTGCCCCTGACTATGTCTTGGTTTCATTGTACTCTGGCTGCCTATTTCTTTGAATCCTGAAATCTTGTACCTTGAGTCATTTGATCATTACCCTGCTTGTTGTATACATTGTTGCTGTTTAGACCCATTCTTACTTTCAACTACGAAAAAATTAGAACAACTTGAAGTTTAAACAATTCAGACCATAAATTACATGTAAAAATTGCTTCTCTATTACTAATTATTTTTTTATAAACTCCATTACAAAAATAATTTTTCTACATATATTACTGTATAAGGATGTATAAGAGAAAAATGAGTGTTTTTACTTAATTTGTCCGCTACAACATAAATCATAATTTCAGGAAACCTCATTTATTATGATAGTATTCAATTAGTTTCAATACTCTAAGATTGCATTATATAGATGAAGTTGGGCATTATGCCAAGAGTACACCCTTTTATATTTGGTGCTTCTGTTCATCATTTTAAATAGAGGTATTTTGGTTCACAAGAAAAAGAAAAAGGAAAAAAAAGTCCCTTGGATAGCATTAGATAACTGAGCATGCTCAGTTTTGCAGCTGAATAGAGCTCGCTTAATTTTTGCCAAAAGACCGTTCACACTCAATTTTGCAGTTGAATCGAACATTCTCATGTTGTGACCGAGAGTGCACATTGATGCAACTTAGCTTGCATGCACTCAGTTTTTGCAAAACTGTGAGAGATCACTCAGTTTTGCAAAACTAAGAGTGCGCAATTAGTTTTGCGAAACTTAGAGAAGGCATTCAAGTTAATTATATAATTCAGTAGCATGTTGGGTAATTCACTACATAGTTAGTTGTTGTGTTTGCTTTGTGATTCGATTTTTAGCTTTATAACTTATTTGAATAGTGTACATAGAAATGATAATCTATACATGTTATGCAGTGATTTGGTAACATGTTCTATGTTTGTGCTTGCTTTTGTTAAGAAGATAATACTTCATTCGTTGAAAAGGATTTCCGCTTAAATTATTTTTTAAATGCCATTATTTTGTTTAATAAATGACAATGCATGAACCCTGTATTTAGATTGATATATGCACAGTTGGCATTTCCTTCTTTTTGTATATAATAATATGTAGTTGTACTATGTACTAATAAAATAGTTAGTAATGTTATATTTTGCAGGAAACTATGTCAGAAATTCCAACATTGTCACATTCGTCATGTTCAGAGGCGAAGAAAGTTGATCAAAACTTACTTAGTATTCCGGTCTCAGATAACGCTGGAAAAATCGCTACTATGCTTGGTAAACTAGTAAGAGCCGATGTGCCGATATCATATATAAGTTGGGATAAAGTACCCAGAATATACAAGGACAACGTTTGGAACGAATTGGTGGTAAGTAAATATTTTTGTTTGGAACCAATTTAAACTATAAATCCATCACTCGATTAGCTTCCATATTTGAATACTTGTCTGAAAACTTGTCTAAATATTTTTGAATCACTAAAGTATTGATCTTTAATGCATATATTGGTTTAACTCGTAGTTATATAGTTTAAAAAAGATGGCATGAATCATGATGACTTTTGTGTTTTGTTGTGTTTATATTTTCAAGTCAGTTCGGTATGCTTATGTAATGTGTACATTTATTTGCCGAGGTACTTAGTATCTTATTACAAGTCAGTTGGACATCTTCTCTAGTTGTTTACTAAAGAAGGGATTCTCCCATGGAATCTGGCTGAGGTGCTTAGTATTTTCACTATCCACCCACACACCCACCTACAGACACATATACATATAAACTTTTATTAGATATTGCAATGAATAGTTGTATTGTTGTAAATTGTTATATCTAATAACATATAAACAACTACAATTTACCTTTTTAAATGAGGAAAAACATTGAAACAAATGCAGATGTAATGGGGAAAAAGGTAAATTATGCACCTTATTGCTTCTAACATAAATTAATGGTCGTAGATTGTATGTTGAAACGATGCTTGGAGTATACAAAATTTGTGTAATTATACAAGAGCTCACATTCCCAACAAAGTCTTCTTCAAAAGTCAATAGCTGCAATGTGTCTAGCGTTGAATCTGATTAATAGCAAGACTTGAAGCATTTCTGCAAATTGGAAAGCTATTAACTTGGTGAAAAATTAAAATTAAAATTAAAATTTATTTTCAGATATTGTAGAACATTGTAGAAAACTAGAAATATCCATATAAACAAAACTCTAGAATAAAACAATTTTAGAAATGTGGATATGGAAGAAAAATTTAAAAGAGAGATGTCAAGGATTAGAAATATATACAGGGATTGTTAAAGAGAGTAACAAGACAGATTGGAGATTACCGAATATGAGAAGAAATTATAAATATAAAATGTATAATGAATATTTTCTATGTACATTTGTTATAAGATAAAGAGCATTATTGTTAAAGTTGTGTAGTTAATGCCCCGCCATTACCCCGTTATAACCCCGCTATATCTCATAGCGGATTTCCACCGCTACGATTTTTCCATATAGCCCCAACATAGAGCCTTTCCACTTTAAACCCGCTATTTCCGCTATATCCCGTTATTCCCGCTATATTCCGTTGTTTCCGCTATATCTTCTTTAATAAAATGAATTGAAAATTTGCATTTATACATTTTAAAAATTATGAAACTAATTTATTTGATTTAATTTTTAATATATTTTCAAAAATGAAAATAATCTAATATTCTACTAAATTCTGTTATG
Source organism: Allium cepa (assembly GCA_030765085.1). Taxonomy (NCBI): domain Eukaryota; kingdom Viridiplantae; phylum Streptophyta; class Magnoliopsida; order Asparagales; family Amaryllidaceae; genus Allium; species Allium cepa. Next base: position 630,725,287 of record CM060940.1, on the reverse strand, counting down.
TTATATAATAGTTTTACACTTATTTAGAGTATATTCATACATGTTTTTATTCAAAATTATTTATGTATTAATTATAATTCAGCTGAATGATAACTTTTCATTTAGTTACCATTTACATATTTGTAAAAACATTAAGAACGAGTTTTTTATTCTATTTTAGAGTCATCCGACTATATCCCGCTATATCCTCGTTGTATCCCCATTATGACTTTTTGCACCTCCACCGCTTTGAATCTGCCGAGCGCTTTAACGGCACAGCGTTAAAGTCCACCAAGTTCCTTTCTTACGCCACATTAAAAAACTCAATGATAAAACACAAAAAACCAAAGATATTCATGTATGTAATGTAGCGACCCTGACTCGACCTTTGAAAATCGGCACCGAATACGACACTCGTATCCCAATGCCGCAGATGCGAACGTCGAATCTGGTTCGCCGGAACTTATAACACAATTAAGTAAACAACATAGCGGAAGAAAAAGAAATGGATATCATTAATATACAACATTCGATACAACAATGACACAATATGAATCAATATCAAAGATACAAGATAACAATGCTACAGCGGAATCACAATATGATATAGCAACGGAAAACGAATAGCAAAAGAGATAACTCCAATGATCAAACTGCAACTCCAAAACAATACTCAAACCACCATCAAGTTGCACCAAGCTAAGCAAGTCTCGTCCAGTGAATCCAAGGACTCCAATATCCAAGATCTCTAAAGAATACCAAAGAGAAAGCTGAAAGCTACTGAATCAATATCTATATCTACTATCTGAAAAACCCAACTCTAGACTGCCCGTGTGGAAAATTTGTAGGCACACAGAGTTTAGGAAGGGAACAATAACTCCAGGTCAGTCATGGGACTGGCATGAGCAAACGAAAACAGTTGGTCTTTAAAAACAAACGAAAGAATTTAAAATTTGAAATCCACAATGCTTTTTGAAAATGAAACTACCATAAGGCCTCCCGCCACACACACAGTGCAATCGCACACTTGGGGAAGATTTCTCCTTATGATAGTTGTTTGCGCAAAAAATGGGCAAACACCTCCAATCCGTATAATTTAGTTGATTATATGTTATTTTCAAGGTTTTAGGTCACTTATGCAAATATGAAAAAAGCAGGGGCTAAACTATAAAAGACACACAGATTTATAGTGGTTCGGCCAGAATGTGCCTACGTCCACTTTATATGTTATTCTCCTTTCTTTCTCAGATTACAAGTACAAAGCTTTAAGTACAAGTATAAGAAAGTTGTTTGAAAGTTCCTTCCTTGCTTGAGCTCTCAAACTTGTCTGCCATCGTTGTATCCCTGCCCCTCTATTTATAGAGTGAGGTCGGGGGCAGGGGTCCTGGAAGTATATAGCAGCTGACGGGCCTGGGCTGAAGCAATCTGGCCTGAAAGCGTTCTGGTTCGGCGAGGCTTCATTCGGCAGTGGGTTTAGAGGTGTTGGTTCGGCATAGAGCTTGGACCGGTGATGGAGTGGTCCGGTGGCAGGTCGACTCGGTGGTGATGGGGAAGGGATTGGTTCGGCATGAAGGCGGTGTTGGTTCGGTAGAACATGGAGGCGAGGTGGTTCGGTAGCGTGGATTTGGTTCTGTGATACGAGGAGGATGGGTTTGGCAGAGAGATGGTCCGGGTGTAGTTGGTTCGGTAATGGTGGTCCATTCGGTGGTGGTTGGTCCGGTGGTCATAGGTAGAGGATGGTTCGGTAGTCACCTGGTTCGGTGGTTGCAGCGTGTTTGGTTCGGCAGGCGCATGTGGTAGGTTGGTTCGGTGTGGGCTTTGGATTGGCTTCGAGGTGGAGAGGCTTGGCTCCTTTTCTTTTGGACCGGTGGTGGTGGAAATGCACCCAACACTTGCCCCCCAAAGCAGGGCGTATGCTAGTATATGCCGTGCTTTGTTTTAGCTAGGGGGTCTTCATTCGGTCCCTGAGTGCCGAACCAATTGGTCCGGTGTCCCACATTTGTCTATAAATAGGGGTTATACGCCTTCGTTATTTCTTATCAGCCGAACCATCTCGTTGTCTTTGCCGAATCAAAGAGTTATCTCTGCCAAATCAAAGTCTCTGTCGAATCAGGTGAGGAGCTACTAGGCCGAACAAACTTCATTTTCAATTACCGAATGAAACCTGGTCCTTCAATACCGAATGAAACCTGGACCTTCAATACCGAATGAAACTTAGACCTTCAATACCGAATGAAACTTAGGCCTTCAATACCGAATGAAACTTAGACCCTCAATACCGAATGAAACTTAGACCTTCAGTACCGAATGAAACTTGATAACTATTCGTTTATATTCCCATACTCCTTGTTCTAATACCATGTCTTTCCTGTGTCGCAGATAAATGTCTCGCAAAGCGGAAACTCGATCAGATAGTAAGAAGTCCAAGGATAGAGGAGAGTCTTCTTCCGTGCCCCCAGCCCAACCAGAACCGGCGCGACATGGACCTGCCCCTAGGTCGTTAGTGGATGGGTATGGTCCCCAAGAGCTTCTGAACTCTCCTCCTGATTGCTTTCCAAGCTCCCTCAGGGAGGAGCAGCTTGATGTCATCTCTCGCTCCTTTGGGATTGACAGGGCTCGTATGCTATTGCCGAGGGAAGGAGTGATGCCGTATGACCCCCCCGAAGGCTACTTTGCTTACAGCAGATATCATTGCATGTGTGGTGCTATGCCGCCTCTCAACGCCTGGATAGTTAGCTTTATCACATATTTGAAGGTGGCTCCCTTCCAGCTTCAGCCTAACTCCTACGACATTCTGGTGAGTCTTTTCTTCATTTTTCAGAGGAAATATGGGCGTCCCCCTTCCAACCGGGAGATCCGGTATCCGTACAACTTGAGAGGCTACAAGAAGGGGTCTCCATATATCAGTTTGGAAGCGGCCGTGCCCTTCAAGCCTGTTCTGGATTTGTACTCGAAGTTCAGTATGTTCAAGAAGGAATGGTTTTTCATTAGGGATGACTCTGTTTCTTTCCGCCTTTTCACTTCCGGCTGTGAGTTGAACTGCATTTATATTTTACTTGTCCCGATCACAATGCTTCTTCTTATATGCTTTTATTTCTTGCTAGCGACAGGTGGTTTTGCGGTCGTGGAGACGGATTCCTTGGCTCGGATGGCTACTAAAATAAAGGCCATTTCGGGAAGGGATAGATCGGCTTCTTTCCTGATCAGGAATGCCACTCTCCTGGAGTATAACTTGATTTTGCCACGTCAATCTGTAGTTAAACAGAGAGATACAGCCGAGGAGAGGGCTGCTAAAAGCCAAGGTGGGGCTACTGCGAAGGGTACCAAGAGGAGACCTTTCTCGGTACCCCCAGCCGTTGGGGGAAAGAAGCTTAAGAAGTCTGATGGACCCTCCCCCAGTACGTGTCCACGTATTCCGGAGGAGGAAGGTGAAGAGGATAGAGGCGAGGGCGAAGGAGGCGATGTAGGAGGAGAGTCAGAGGGTGGAGGAGATGGCGATGGAGATGGAGAGGGCAATGGTGATGGCGACGGACTGGGCGGCAGTGGCACTGGTGCCTTAACCTCCGGGCAAGTGGGGGAGCTTCAGGAGTGGATGGATGAGGCTCTCCGTCAAGCTTTCGGGGAATCGGAGGGAGAACCGGATTTGGCAGAGAAGTCGAAGAAGACTGGCAAGGCCGGGGCTAACGCCGATCCATCCCCTAAGAGCTCCTCAGCTAGGGTGACTCCGGCAGTGCAAGGTGAACTTTTGACTTCTGCAGACCCCATTTATGACAGGGACTTAAGAATATTTTATGGCTCGCTCCCATCCTGGGATGAAATCCAGGACTTATTGCAGGATCCTACTCCTCCGCAGGGTTTGTATAATAGATGTGTTTTCTCACTCTTTTTAACTTAACATATTTCTCGAATTATGGACCATTGTACGCTCGTAACACTTGTTCTTTATTACAGGAGCAGGCGAGGTGGCCAAAACTTCAGACGTTCGACACCGCCTCGAACAATTCAAGTTGATGAGAGCTTCTACTAAGCCGAAGCCGCCAACTGGCCGTTCCGGGGATGTAGTTAGATATCGTCCTCTTCTTGGAGTCATTGAGGAAGGTATCCAGCAGAGGAAGAGGAGGCGTTCCTTGTTTGATTCACCACCTGGTCCTCAGCCTCCTACTCAGCCTTCACGGGATACCACGGAGGAGACCACGGAGTTTGCCCCCTCTCCGCCTCCCTTCGAGAATCCTACTGTTATCCGCATAAAACGTCCCGACGTGCCTCGCAATCCCTTTGCCGGCCACCCGGATTTGGACCCAAGCTTTCAGGATATATTATTTGACGAGGCCACGGGCGAGCATCTTCTCCCCCACAATCCCATGGTTTGAATTCTTGATGAGGCTAAGTCCCTAGATCTGGATCTGCTCACTACTCGGATAGCTGCTATGGGGGACGAAGCCAAGGCCAACATTGACCGGGTCGCGGAGGAGGTGAAGAAGTTGATGGAGCATCATGCTCGACTGGCTAGGGCTGGGGAGGAAATCAGGAGTGCTAACATCCGGCTGCGGCTACAGGTTTCTGATCAGGCCAAGCAGCTTGCCGATCAGGCTATCCAGATTTCTCAGCACGAGGCAGCCTCCAGGCAGTTGAAGAAGAATCTGGAAAAGGCCAGCAGGGCAAAATTGCGAAAAATGGAGGCTGCTTGCAAGGGGCGGATTGATATGGCCATTGCGACGGTGGATGAGGTTCGGAATGCGGATCTTGAGCGGATTGAAGAGTTGTCTGGGAGGCTTGAGGCCGCAGAGCTTGCTCAGGCAAAGCTAAAGGAAGAGATGGAGGAAATGAGGAGGTCTCTCCAGGCTGACCGCTCGAGATATCGATCGGAGAGGGATGTCGCCGTCGCTAAGTTGTTGTCTTCCGAGGCCCGGGTGAGGGAGTTTGAGGAGAATGAGGGGATGATGGATGAGATGTTGTAGGATATGTACTTCCGTACCTGGAAGCAGGGTAATTTACCCTGGATGGATGACTATCCCCGGATCATGGCTAGGATATATCTCCAGGCTTTGGAGGAGGCCAAGGCCGATGCAGATAAGGAAGGTGGAGCGGCATTCAGGATGGACATGGTAACCGCCCAGTTCTCAAAGGAGGAGAAGGTAGCGGTGAAGGAGGGGATGCGGCTACTTGCTGCGGAGGAAGCCGGTGTGCAGTTGGAGGATGAGGACCGAGAAGCGGGTGTTGGTGAGTCTCTCTTCTCTTTTCTTTTTAGATTTTCATAACTTGATCGTTCGCTGTTTATCTGATGGATTCTTCTTCTGAATTGGACAGGTGGGACCTCTGGTCAACATGCTGGGAGTTCCGATCCAGCAACCAAGTAGATTCGGAGAGCTGATTCTGAAGTGTAGTGGTTAGCACTGATGCAGCTGGTTATTTTATTTGGTCTGCTTGACATTCCTGTATATGCTAGTTCAAAACATTAATGTACTGTAATAATGACTTTATGTAATTTCATAACATAAGCTGATTCCTTTATGTTGGAATGTTATCGCTATTTTGTTGTGCTGTGTAAGTGATGTAACTATGCATGTTACTAGTGACTTGACTGTGCCTGATGCCAAGTTTTTTGCTTAAAGTATAATTTTCTCATTTTGCAACGTAAATGTGATGTGTGAATATGAACTGCAGCTATGCATTAATGTATAGAAGTAGAAGGTACCGCCCTTCATGTTTCGGCTGTGGACGGCAACTTCGTGCGCCCTGTAAGACTAAGCACTGAATGCTGTTGAGTGTCTCGCCACCCGTTCGTATGTTTCCGTTCCCATTAGCGAGCGTTCCCTATTTCATGTCCTGTACTTTCAAGCACCGTTACGGAGAATAGGAGAAAAGTTTTAAATGAAATAGAAATATAGGAAAAGTAAAACTTCCAGTCACGGAAGGCCATCGATGTGCTTAAGTTCGTGGCAAACGGGTTTTGTAGTCACTTTCCCTAGCTGTGGGTCTTGGAGACATTTGTCACCCATCTTACGCCTCTGCGGGGAGTTTTCTTTTTTACCACAGCCGCACTTAAGACACATCGGAGCCGATCGCGCACAGTAACTAGCCGGGCCATTATGGCCCGTAATCGTGGGTATTATTCGATTTACTGTGGCCGGCTAGCATGGGGGACGATCGTCAACTGTGAACTGCCCCTGGCTGGCCACAGCTTATGTTGGGGCTTATGATCGGTTCACAGTTGCCGGCGAGCCGAATCGCTGTAATGAGCTGCCATCGGCTATAGTCGGCCTTGTTTTGATGACTTATACTCGGTTTATTACAGTCGGCTTTAAGGGCCGAGGCAAACAATGAGTTAACTCGCGGTAGAGGTATACCGGAGCAAAGTGTCTCATTGGCGAGGGCATAGGAGCGTAGCGTACCTGTTAGATTTTGTCCAGGTGGAGTTGTGTTGTGAAGCTCTGGATTGAAATGTCATCTGCAAAGGATTTTGTTCAACAGCAAAGGATAAAGCTTAACAAGTAGCCCAGATATAAAGGAACAAGTTAACAAGAGCCAAGTTTTTTAAAGTGGTTCGGCACGAAAATGCCTACGTCCACTGATTCTCTTTGTTAATTCACTTCATATGGGCAGTACAAGTTAAGAAAAGTATCGACGGAGGTGTCGGATGTTCCATGCCCTCTGGAACACCTCTCCGTCCACTGTTGACAAAATATAAGCTCCGTTGTGGAGATCTTTATGAATTACATATGGTCCGTCCCAGATGGGGTCCAGTGCCCCGGGGCGCGGAAAGATTCTCTTGAGGGCAAGATCTCCTTCTTGTAAGCTGCGATGTTTGACTTTGGAGTTGTATAGTGCTGCCACTTTTTGTCTGTGAGCTGCTGCTTTGAGTGCTGCATCATTTCTTCTCTCCTCAATTAGATCCAAAGACATGTGGAGGAGTTCTTCGTTTTGTTCCGGGTTATAGTGGATCCTACGGTGAGAGGGCACTATAGTTTCAACTGGGAGCATAGCCTCCGATCCATATGCCAAAGAGAAGGGAGTATGCCCTGTTGAAGTTCTGTAAGATGTGCGATAGGCCCAAAGTGCCGTAGGAAGTTCGTCCACCCAAGCGCCTTTCGACTTTTCAAGTTTCTTCTTGATTAAGGTTTTGAGAATTTTGTTGACAGCTTTTACTTGGCCGTTTTCCTGGGGATAAGCCACGGACGAGAAGCTTTTGTGAATCCCGTGCTCTTGGCACCAGTCGGTGAATTCCTCGCTGTCAAACTGAAGTCCATTGTCTGATACGATTTTGAGTGGTGTTCCGTACCTGCACAGAATATTTTTGATTAAGAAGTTGATAACTTTTGCCGAAGATAATTTATTTAGAGGTTCCGCCTCCACCCATTTGGTGAAGTTGTCAACTGCCACTATAGCATATTTGGCTCCGCCTCGGCCCGTTGGCAGTTCGCCAATTAAGTCAATCCCCCATATTGCGAAGGGCTGGTCATCTGAGTAATTTCATTGGTTGGTAGTCGAGGGATTTTGGCAAATTTCTGACATCTGTCACATTTTTTGACGAAGTCTAAGGCGTCTTTGTTCAAGGTGGACCAGAAATATCCATATCGGAGTATCTTTTTCGCCAGAGTCTGCCTTCCGGTGTAGTCTCCACAACTTCCCTGATGGATATTGGATAGAATTTCCTTGGCTTCTCTTCCAGCAACGCACCTCAATAAGGGGTTAGAGAAGCCGCACCGATAGAGGATGCCTTCTTGCATTGTGTAGCGGGAAGCCGTCTTTAGAATTTTCTTAATTTCATTTCGCCCGTCGGGTAGGGTGCCGTTTTGTAAGTATTCTTGGATAGGGGTCATCCATGTTTCTTCTTCGGTTGCAGCTATCAGATTTACTTGTTCGAAACTCGGGGTTAGTAGCCTTGAGACAGTCATCGCTCCAGAAGCGGTATCATCTCCCATGCTAGCTTGCTTTGCCAGCTCGTCGGCCTCTTGATTTTCCTCTCGAGGAATGTGTCTGATCAAGTAGTGATCCAGTTGGTTAAGTAGCAGCTTGGTCCTCTTTAGGTATACTGTGAGTCGTTCTCCTCGAGTCTGGAACTCTCCTAGTATTTGATTCACAATAAGTTGAGAATCACTATGGAGACATAAAGAACTGACTCCAATTTCCAGTGCAAGTTCTAATCCGACTATCACTGCTTCGTATTCCGCGTCATTGTTGGTGGCAGCGAATTCCAATCTTAGGGCATAATGCAGCTTCTTTCCCCTGGGGGTGATTATCACAACACCTGCCCCCGAGCCTCGTTCGTTCGACGCTCCATCTACGAAGAGATTCCACTTAATGTCTTCTGCTATTTCAGATTGCTCCCCACCTTCGCTAGTAGTGAATTCGGCAATGAAATCAGCTATGGCTTGTCCCTTGATAGCGGTGCGAGGATGGTAAGCGATATCATATTGGCTTAGCTCGATGCACCACTTGAGCAGTCGCCCAGAGGTGTCGGGACGATGGAGCAATTGCCTCAATGGCTGGTCGGTTAGGACTCTGATGGGATGAGATTGGAAATAGTGTCGTAGCTTCCTTGATGTGATTAGTAAACAGTACGCCAGTTTCTCGAGTTTGGGATACCGGGCTTCTGCTCCCGTGAACCTTTTGCTTATGAAGTACACTGCCCGTTGTGTGCGGTTTTCTTCTCTTACCAAAGCGGCGCTTAGGGCATGAGATGACACAGCAAGATATAGGTATAGTTCTTCGCCTTCATTCGGCGTTGAGAGTACTGGTGGCCATTGGAGGTGCTCGATTAGGTTAAGGAAAGCTGCTGAACATTCGTCGGTCCACTCGAATTTTCCTTTGTCTCTCTTCAGGGCTTCAAAGAAAGGAATGCATTTGTCGGTTGCTTTAGAGATGAATCGGCTTAGGGCGGCCACTTTCCCATTTAGGCTTTGCATTTCCCTTCGAGTGGAAGGTATCTTGATGTTTTTCAAAGCTTGGACTTGTTCGGGGTTTGCTTCAATTCCTCTGGCATGGACGATGAATCCTAGGAATTTTCCAGACGATACTCCGAAGGAGCACTTGAGAGGATTCAGCTTCATTCCGTATTTGCGAAGTACTTGAAACATCTCACCCAAGTGGCTTACATGATCGTTGGCTTTTCTTGACTTCACTAGCATGTCATCCACATAAACTTCCATGGTTCATCCTATCAGTTCTGCAAACATCTTGTTGACGAGGCGCTGATAAGTAGCTCCGGCGTTTTTAAGTCCGAACGGCATTACCTTGTAGCAGTACAATCCTCGGTCAGTGATGAAGCTAGTGTGGTCTTGATCGGGGGCGTGCATAGGGATCTGGTTATATCCTGATTATGCGTCCATAAAGGATAAGAGTTCGTGTCCGGCAGTGCTGTCCACGAGTTGGTCGATTTGGGGGAGTGGGAAGCAGTCTTTCGGGCAAGCGTCATTTAAGTTGGAGAAATCGGTGCATGTTCACCACTTCCCATTAGCTTTCTTTACCAGTACCGGGTTGGTGATCCATTCCGGGTAGAAGGGTTCACGTATGAAGTCATTGGCAAGTAAGTTCTTTACTTCTTCCTCGAGGGCTGCTGATCGTTCCGCCCCCATACTTCTCTTCTTCTGCTTTACCGGCACCTTGGTAGGATCAATGTTCAGTGCGTGGCATGCTATGTCCGGGGAGATTCCAGTCATATCAGCGTGCGTCCATGCAAATACGTCCATGTTGTGGCGAAGAAAATCAATGAGTTGATTCTTTAATTCTCTTTTTAACTGAGATCCGACTCTCAGCAGTTTACTTGGGTCGTGTTTGTCCACGGATACGAATTCCATAGCCTCTGCAGGCTCGGCGGTGGCCTCCTCCTCTCCGTCTCTGGGATCTAGTTCGTTGAAGGGATCACTTGTGTATCGAAGAGGAGGGGCTTTCTTTAGTTGCTATGCTTCCAAGATTTTCATGCAGAGAATAGTCTCTGCATTCTTCTCTTTATCTCTCCTGCGATTATTGCGAAGTTCGGTTACATAGCAGTCCCGGACGGTGTCTTGATCCCCTTCTACTTCTCCCACTCCATTATCCGTTGGGAACTTCATCTTCAGGGACCATGGGGCAAGGACAATTTGGAAATCGGACATGGCTGGTCTTCCTAAAAAGGCATTGTAGGCCGAGTGGTTGTCTATTAGCACGAATGTTTGTTTTCGAACGGCGGAGCGGGGATGACTTCCCAATTCAACAAAGAGATCCGATTGTCCGAGAGGCATCTTTGCTTCTCCAGTGAAACCGTGTAGTGGTTTGTTACAGGGGGATACATCCTTCATTGACAGCTTCATTTTGTCGAAAGCATGCTTGAATAGGATATTTACTGAACTTCCAGTGTCTATTAAAATTCGGAAAACTTTGGCTGGACCGAACCAGGCAGAGATGACAATAGGGTCCATGTGTGGGTACTGCCTTCCTTCTAGGTCGCGCCCACTGAATGTGATGTCATTATTTTCCTTCCGCTTAGGGTGGCGTTCTTCCATAACAGAATTGACGCAGTCTCCCTCGCTTCTGAGTGAGTTTCCATATCTTTCCATTTCTTCCCAGCTCTTGTCGGCGATGTGTGGCCCTCCTGATACTGTATGAACCACTATCTTCTCTTGGCTGGAACCGCTGGTGTTGCGGTTTCCTCCGCCTGTTTCTGGGTGGAGCTGCCCTGGGTTTTCCTTGGCAGGAGCTGGAGTCCTGTCCTGGCCCTTTACATAGCGTTCCAGCCTCTTTCTCCTGATGTGTTCTTCAATTAGATCTCGGAGATGGCGGCATTCATTGGTATCATGCCCATGAGACTCGTGAAAACGGCAGAATTTTCCGGACTGGATTGCGCGATCTGACTCTTTCTTGTACGGGGGGCGCTTGTATGTAAGTTCGTCCTGGGTGGCCAGGAAGATGTTCTCGACTGTTTCATTCAAGGGAGTATAAGCGTCAAATCTCGGTCCTGGTCGGTACAAGCGCTTTTCTCCGTTCTTGCCCCCTGCATTGTCTTTGGGGCCGTTTCTCCGAATGTCCTTCGCTGCGGCGGGGGCGTTTCCCTGGGCCGTCTTAGCCTGTGGTCCTGTCTGCCTTTCAGTGGCAGCCTTTTCGAGTCTCATGTACTTCCCAGCTTCATGGAAGAAATCGGGCAAGGTAGCTGGTTTTCTTTAGTTAGTCTTCTAGCAAACTTGGTATCTGGGTGCACACCACTGCAGAGGGCCATTAGGGTGAGTTTCTCATCGGCATCTTGGACTGCGGCCGCTGCGGCGTTAAACCGGGTTAGATATTGTTGCAGTGTCTCTCCAGATTTCTGTTTGACATTGGATAGAGAATAAGCATCCTTGGGTTGTTCCACATGAATGCGGAACTGGCTAATGAACTTTTCTTTCAACGTCTCCCATGAGCTAATAGATCCTTGGGGGTAGATGGCAGAACCAGGAGGTAGCTAGGTCTGCTAGGAATAGCGGAAAGCGTTTACACAACACTCCTTCCGTTGCTCCGCTCATGAGCATATGCTGTGTGTATCTCTGCAAGTGTACAACGGGGTCGGAAGTTCCCTTGTACGGTTCCATCGTTGGCATTTTCCATTCTCGAGGGGTGATGGCGGTTTCGATGTCGCGGGTGAAAGGGCTGGTTACCCTAGCGCCTATCCCTTGATCTCTTTGCTCTCGTCGGACACATTCCCTGAATAATCGTGCCATTCTTTCATCAGAATTTGGAGCGGACAAAAATGAGCTTGGTTCTTCCCTGCGGGATCGATCTCGTCCAGATGACCTGTAGGGATGGTATAGCCTATCACTTCTGACGTTATCCAGTGGCTGTCTTTGGCTGCTCGGATGCATGCTAGGACCAGCTACAGTTGCCCCCTGCCTTGATCTTCCCCTGTGGGGTTCTGTTTCGAGCATTTCCATGGGGTCAACTTCGGGCTGGGTCCTAGCTCGGCTCCGTTCAACGGGGTTTCTATGATTAGGCGGCATGACTGGCTCAGCTGCATCCGACCCTCGCCTGGTGCCTCCCCCATTGGGTTCGGTTCCAAGCGCTTCCTCGAGTCGGAGTTCGGGCTGAGTTCGGACGCGGCCCCTATCATTGTTGTTCCTGTTGATAGTTTCTTCGAAGAGGGAAGACCTTTGTAGTCTCTGAGATCCTCCAGATTGAGACTCACCCCATGATTCAGTATTGCGGTTCGATTCTTCGGTATCCCTCAAGCGTGACATGAGTTGGTGTACCAAAGCTTCTTGTTGGGATGCGAAGCGGTTAGTTACTTCAAACACAACTCTGTCTAGGTCTGCCCTAGTGATTGCTGCCGGTTGTTCCGCGGCAGGGGCTGTCGGAATTGCCTGATCTACATTTGGCACTGCTGTCGTAGTGGGACGGTTCTCTTGATCTGGATCCACTGGATCTGGAGCGCTGCTGGTTGCAACGTTCTTTCCCTTGTTGGCGTCTTTTCTCGGCCTAGAGTCATGTTTCCTAGGCAATGAAGGGTGCTATTGGGAAAGAAGGTTGAATGAGGGAAGCTGAAGCTTCGAGTTCCAAGCTCTCAGTGAAAGCACCAAAAATGTTTGCGCAAAAAATGGGCAAACACCTCCAATCCGTATAATTTAGTTGATTATATGTTATTTTCAAGGTTTTAGGTCACTTATGCAAATATGAAAAAAGCAGGGGCTAAACTGTAAAAGATAAACAGATTTATAGTGGTTCGGCCAGAATGTGCCTACGTCCACTTTATATGTTATTCTCCTTTCTTTTTCAGATTACAAGTACAAAGCTTTAAGTACAAGCATAAGAAAGTTGTTTGAAAGTTCCTTCCTTGCTTGAGCTCTCAAACTTGTCTGCCATCGTTGTACCCCTGCCCCTCTATTTATAGAGTGAGGTCGGGGGCAGGGGTCCTGGAAGTATATAGCAGCTGGCGGGCCTGGGCTGAAGCAATCTGGCCTGAAAGCGTTCTGGTTCGGCGAGGCTTCATTCGGCAGTGGGTTTAGAGGTGTTGGTTCGGCATGGAGCTTGGACCGGTGATGGAGTGGTCCGGTGGCAGGTCGACTCGGTGGTGATGGGGAAGGGATTGGTTCGGCATGAAGGCGGTGTTGGTTCGGTAGAACATGGAGGCGAGCTGGTTCGGTTGTAGTTGGTTCAGTAGCGTGGATTTGGTTCGGTGATACGAGGAGGATGGGTTCGGCAGAGAGATGGTCCGGGTGTAGTTGGTTCGGTAATGGTGGTCCATTCGGTGGTGGTTGGTCCGGTGGTCATAGGTAGAGGATGGTTCGGTAGTCACCTGGTTCGGTGGTTGCAGCGTGTTTGGTTCGGCAGGCGCATGTGGAAGGTTGGTTCGGTGTGGGCTTTGGATTGGCTTCGAGGTGGAGAGGCTTGGCTCATTTTCTTTTGGACCGGTGGCGGTGGAAATGCACCCAAAAATAGTCAAACATGCTTGATACGCGAAAACCATTGGATATTATTATTAGTGCATAGTGGAAAACATTTCGAAAGTATAATATTAATCTTAGCCAGCATACGTACCATTATAGTATGCCTACTATAGCTACCATGTTAGATGGTAAGTTCTACAACTAAAACCGTAAAGGGCTTATATTTGGATGATTGGATTTCCAACAAATGGACGGGCAAAGGAACTTCCCAAATAAAATGAAATGGAACGCCGCTGGAGGGACGTCCCTGGACCCTAACCGGACCTCTGCTACAAAAGGCCGGGTTACCTCTGTAACTAGGTAACTACTGACACGAGTATGCCACCTCCCGGTCGTTACCAACCTTTATTCGAAGTGCTTCCTAACCGACAACCACAAAGCAATAAGTTTGCAGCAACCAGGAAGTAAGTATCTGGGCTCCATACCATGATACCACTTATAATCCAGAAGGAAATGGACATACCCTCAGAGGGCGCTATCCTCAAATAACCTTGCTGCCACGATTCCCGTTTCGACCATAACCGGGTTGTGAGGTTTGATGACGTCTCGTCCATAAAGCTATGCTTTTTCACAAAGCCATGCTTTGATCAACAAATGATCAGCAGCACTCAGCATGTCACACTACCAAATTGGAAGTATATTGCTGATAACCTTCAACTACATAACCTCTGGGCTCGTACGTCTCAGAGAAAGGTGTTAAGCTAAGAGAATAAGTTCTTCGCCACCAACATATCTGTATTTGAAAGAAACCAGCTTTATATCTCAGTTTGTAATGTCAGACATACAATCCATACAAGTCTGTTCCGGGTTCGAACAGAACCGAAGGCACTTCTGAAGAAGCCCTTGCAAATCCGGGAATCCACAATCCCGATCGGACTTCCCATTACTTAGGGAATCTCTATACCATAGCTACTCGGTGTAGAGACAATCGATAGGTCATCCTATTGTTCTCGCAAATACCCGGTCTTCACCACCGGTCTTCAAATACTATCCATAACGTTGTATCATATTCGGAATGGGTTATATGACACAGGGTCCTCTCCCGGCTAAACCGAATAATGAGCGCCATATTTAAAATCATATGGATAATGGGTTCTCATTTAAATCATAGCTTAAGGCCCAAAACAATTCATTCAAATGGTTAAAACAAATTACCATTCCCAATCTTTTAAACAAAAAGATTCGTTTCAAAAAAACCTTCAATGGTTTAAAAAATTTCCACACTTAAATCTTTTAAACAAAAGATCTACTTTAAGACCCCTATCAAGGTTCACCAATCTTTTAAACAAAGATTCATTCATAGCTTTTCAAAACAATTCCCAAAGATTCATTCATAACTTTCAAAACAATTCCCGGTTTCAGATCTTTTATATATAAAAGATACATCATTTAAAATCCTCTTCAATTTTAAAATAGGGTTCAACTATCTTCCACAAAGATTCAATTTTAGCTTTCAAAACCATTCAATTTCAAATTTGAAATCTTTTTATCGTAATTATTATTTGAAACTACTTGTTTCCGTTTTAGAAAACCCAATTCCATTTCTAAAGTTATTTGGATTCAAAATTCAAACTTTAAAACCATTTCAAAATATTAAATTCAAATATCTATGACTTAACCGATTTCCTTGTGAAATCCATATTTGTGTGTGTATGGTGTAGTCCAGGGGTTTAACAGAAAAGTGCAACGTTATTCAACCATCACAGATCAAAACAAAGAAATATCGTTGATAAGCGGTATAAACTATAACGCTTATCTTTCATACACAGATAATAAACAGATGTATCACAAATAAATGAATAAATTATACACAGCATAATCCACAGAACAAAATATCATAGATCAGATAGGACAATCAATTCGAGGCATCTCATACAATACAAACATTCATAAGTAAGTTCAAGCATTCAATAATCATTTATAACTAGGATTAATTAATTGTTTAATCCTAATTAATTCAATAAATTTCCAATTAAATTAATTACTTATGAATTAATTATCCAATCCTGATTAATTAATTACAAATCATTTGATATAAATTAATTAATCAATCACCTTAATTAATTAAATCAATTAATCACCTCAGTATTAATTATTCCTTAATTAGTCCGTTATAAATTACATCATTAATTATATTAATTAATGATCTCTAATTATATTTGAATTAAATTACTTCATTTACATTAAGTAATTAATCTTTAATTAAACACAATTATTAATCACCCTTGATTAATAACAAAAGTAATTACCCAAATTACTTTATTTATAAATCATATTCACTAATTACCTCCCAGTAATTATCATTTATTACTTCCCTAAGTAATTATCTCCATTACTTACATTAAGTAATTACACTTATCCAATTATCAAATGATTTTCTTAAATTAATTAAACTAAATTAATTAATTAACTTAAATTAATCACATTACCAAAATTAATTACATTAAGTAGTTAATCCCTTAATTATTTTCATTAAGTAATTACATTCAAAAATGTATAATTGATTGGGAGAATTAATTTAAAGGACAAAAATTTCTATATTTTTTGCCTCAAGGACACGACCTTAATATTTTTACCATAAGGACAAACATTCTTCTAAAAATTATTCACAAGGACAAACCTTTTCCAAAATTACTCATAAGGACAACAAAACTGATACCGAGCTAAAAACTGATACCTAAAAACTGCTACCGATAACTACAAACTGATACCAAAAAACTGCTATCAATAACTAAAAACTGATACCTACCGAAAGTTGTCCTTCAGGATAAAATATTGAAGGTCTGTCCTTGAGGCCAAAAAGCTGTGAAATTTTGTCCTTGACAATAATTTCCTGTAATTGATTATCTAAATTAATTAATCTAATTAATTATCAAAATTAATCACATTAATTTAATTACTTAATAGTCCCTAGTTAATTATCTTCATTAACTAATAACATTTCTTTAATTATGTTCTTAAAAAATTATCTTAGATTAATTCATTATTAATCATTTCTAATTATAACTTAATCAAAATTATTTATTTATAAATTAAATAAATCATTCTTTAATTACCTTATTAATTTAATCATTTTATTACCTTAATTATCTCTAAGATAATTGATTTCTTTATTAATGATTTCATTAACAATTAAGTGTATTTTAAATATTACACTTTAAATTTAAATTCAAATTCCATTTATAATTATCATAAATTTTAAAGAGCGGATTTGGAAAAAATAAAATAAAAATAATTTAACTTTTATTTCAAAATTTAATAAAAACTGGATTTCCTGCTGTTTTATGACTAACCCGAGACTTCCTCGAGTTGCACCCGAGGAAAACACTCACTTGCTTCGGGTTTTAGCCAACATTGACCCGTGGGACATTTTATTTCAAAAATTTGTTTAAGTTTAAAAACCAACCCGGTACAACGGTAAAACTACTTGAACTCGTCTTCGAGTCCTCACGCAAACCCCCCCGCGTTGTGCTTCGAGCTACCGTCCTTCCTCCCTAACCCATCACAGCTGATACTAACTCCTCCACGTGCACGTGCACGGCTAAGTTCGTCAACGTTGGTCGAAGGTGTGGCCACCAACACGTCGACGTCCATCCCCCAAGACACCACGAACACCCATATCTCCAATTTATTTCGAAAACACAAATCAAGCATCGGGACCCAAAACAATCGTCAAGCGCGTCATCGGAAAGTTGCCTTGCGCTGCCTCCCCTGTCCATTGGCGACCACCAAACTTTGCCTCCAGCTTCAACATCACGCGACGCTTCGATTCGCACCGGTGGAACACGGTCCGATCCACCCATAATAGTGCAGCACCGTCGTTTCAAGTGTAAACAAAAAATGGGTTTCTAAACCCTAATTTGACCTCGCATTTCAAATTTAAGAATTTATAATTTATATTCGTATTTTTCTGACGATCTCGAACATCCAATCAAGCTATAATGACGAATTCGAGACCCACGATCACCTTGATCACCGGAAATTGGCAAAGATACATTTTCAGTTCAACTTCCATTATCTCGACCAAAGCTTAATAAAAAATTTGCATTTTGTTTTCAAAAATCATCATTTTTGAAGCAGATACAAATGATTTTACTGAAATTGAAATCTGTAGAGTTCGAATTTTTGCAAAGATCAAGTGGTGACTGCTTTTAAATAAATTTCTAGTGAAAACTAAATAACCTTTGCTTAAATTTTTTATTACTGGAACGTATTACAATATTTAAAGTCAAACTTCAACTTGCTTTTTAATTTATCTTCAGAAGAAATGAGAAGGAGAAGATTGAAATTTTGAAATTGTTTGCTTTGTTAAACCTGGTACTCCAAAGTAGTTCTGTTTCCAGTAAAAGAAGATCACAAAAAAACCTGCTTCAAATCCATTACCGAAACAGAATACAAGATTAAACAATAATTTGAACTTGTTTACAAATTTTTTTTCTAAAGCAAGATGGAGAGAGATATAGATCTTGTCACTTTGTTTTTTAACAGTTTTTAGAAAGAAGGAAGCTTTTAAAACTTTGCTTTGATAAATTACTGAAAACACAATCATATCCAAACCATAGTTTATCAATCAATTTCAATAGGAACAAAGAAAAGGGTTTTTTTTATTTGGCATGGTTTTCACTGTAAACGAAAGTGTTACAAGAAACAGACAGAAGAAAAAAAACAGAAGGAATAAATCATATTCCAGGCAAAGATAAATTCAAGCATAGCACCCATTCACATGCTAAAACTAACCACATTCATGTAGGCATTTAAACACAGGAAAAAAAATGAAGAAGGCATGGGGTTTACTCACATTATTTTCCATAAGATAGAAGTGTCTTCTTGAAAGTTTTTTTTTTCAAAGCAGAGAGGAAGGCCTGCAACCTCCTTCTTTTTCGTATTCTAAATTTTGGAGTTTAGATCTACAAATTAAAGTTACATATCTTTGTTTACTTCTTGTTGTATTCACTTATTCAATTCATCAATAACAATATATTATTATTTTTATTACTCACAGTTGTATGTATATAACAGAGAAGCGTCTTTATTTTTCTACAGCTTGAAATCCAGAGGTAAGTTAATCTTGGATCTAGGTTTTCCTGTAATTTATTGGATGTTGTTGTATTACATCCTTTCTTCATTAAAGATTTAAATTTAAAGTTCAAATTTCAAAAGAAAGTTACTTGCCTTTTCAATTATTTCCAGAAATCAAAGAAAAACTGCACTGCCCTACCTTTACAAGCTAATCTGCAGTTTTAATTCAAATTTGTTGTTAAAATATGACTTCAAACTCGTAATTTTATTAACTATAAAATTTTAAAAACTTACCTGAGAGCACACTACAGTTTTGAGGCTTTAGAAATCACTTCAGCTTTAGCTTTTGAGTTGAAGAAAAAAATAGGCAGTTTTCTGATTCTATATTGATTTCCAGGTTGAAAATTCAAGGTTAAGAGTTTTTTAGATTTTGATTTACATTTTGTTTCTCAGGTTTGAGAAATATGAATTGAGAAAAATATTGAGAAACCTAATTGTATCTTTTAATACATGTTAATAAAAGTTTTTTCTAATCCTTTCCACTTGTTCATCTTTTGTAAACACTTGTAAATCTTCTTGTTTCATGGGTTACAAATGTACATAAATGATGAATTTGTGTCTAAACCCTTAATTTAATTGATTTTTGAAATTTTATTTTTTTAAACCCTCTTGTTATCATAATTTATATAATGTACTTCCTTATGTATATAAAATTTTAAAAGAAAGTATTAAATCCCTTTATTCATTTTCAAATTATTATATCTTTAAATAAATATTTATCTATATACATTATACATACGTTTTAAATTATTTGTACTTACACAATTTTTTTAAAAGGAAATGATTTTGAAGTAAATTATACACTTAATAAATAATCGTATATTCATATACACATATTAAAATTAGAAACAAATTTTTATTTCCAATATAATTATTAAATTTCCAAATTAAAATTTCTATTTACAATACATACCCTATTTGACTTTGAAATATTACATTCATTTACATCTATTTACATATACAAAAATACATTTTCATTTGTTTAGGAAATTCTCAATTTAATTCACAATTGGATTTATAATTAATATATTATTCAAAATATTTATTTCTGAATTTTCAATCTCACAATTCAATTTAAAATAATTTTTATACACAAATATCTGATTAAATTTGGAAAAGTTCACATTTATTCTCAATTTGATTCCAAAAATTTAATTAATTGTCAAATTAATCTTGTTCCAAATTCGGGAATGTTACAGATTCCCCCCTTAAGAAAATTTCGTCCTCGAAATTTGTAAGGGAGACAACAAAAGAATATAGAGAGATAGAGAGATGAATTACCAGATCAAACTGAATATCTATTCTGCATTTGGCTCACCAAATCACAATATCAATAATTGATACAAGAACGAATCCAGATACTCGGGTCACCAGAACTACGAATATACAAGGGTATTGATTAGTTCAAAGGATAACTAATCACTCGTAGAATATATCGAGACCCAAAAGAATAGACAGATATATGGATACAATCCCAAAACTTCTAGTTTAAACAACCAAAATATACCTATTAACCATAGCAACCAAAGAAAACAATCCAACCAAACAAACAATTCTGACCCATCTGGAGTTTGTGTCCCATGCAAATATATCAAAGCTTCTTCCTACAACTACCAGGAACTATCAAAGAATTGAAAAGAGACGAATCAAAGGAGATTGATAAAGAAAGTTGATTCCGCAATTGCAGGGTACTGACCATTTGTAGTGGTACTCCCCTATCCCCTATCTCGTCCTCTTCTTGCACTCATACTCACTATTAGTGGATAGTAAGAGAATTTACTGAGGCATTCGAACGGATATCTTAAGGATATACTCATTCTAGGGTATACTTCACCCTATCTCTAATGAGTTACTTAATGTGTTATACTCCTGAGCTAAAGTTTCAACCTTCAGCTCTGATACCAAAATGTAACGATCTTGACTCGACCTTCGAAAATCGGCACCGAATACGACACTTGTATCCCAATGCCGCAGATCCAAACGTCGAATCTGGTTCGCCGAAGCTTATAACACAATTAAATAAACAACACAGCGGAAGAAAAAGAAATGGATACCATTGATATACAACATTCGATACAATAATGATATAATATGAATCAATATCAGAGATACAAGATAACAATGCTACAACGGAATTACAATATGATATAGCAGCGGAAAACGAATAGCAAAAGAGATAACTCCAATGATCAAACTGCAACTCCAAACCAATGCTCGAACCACCATCAAGTTGCACCAAGCTAAGAAAGTCTCGTCCAGTGAATCCAAAGACTCCAATATCCAAGATCTCCAAAGAATACCAAAGAGAAAGCTGAAAGCTACCGAATCGATATCTATATCTACTATCTGAAAAACCCAACTCTAGACTGCCCGTGTGGAAAATTTGTGGGTATCCAGAGTTTAGGAAGGGAACAATAACTCCGGGTCAGTCATGGGACTGGTATGAGCAAACGAAAACAGTTGGTCTTTAAAAACAAATGAAAGAATTTAAAATTGAAATCCACAATGCTTTTTGACAATGAAACTACCATGAGGCCTCCCGCCACACACATAATGCAATAGCACACTTGGGGAAGATTTCTCCTTATGATAGTCAAACATGCTTGATACGCGAAAACCAATGGCTATTATTATTAGTGCATAGTGGAAAACATTTCGAAAGTATAATATTAATCTTAGCCAGCATACGTACCATTATAGTATTCCTACTATAGCTACCATGTTAAATGACATGTTCTACAACTAAACCCGTAAAGGGCTCATATTTGGATGATTGGATTTCCAACAAATGGTCGGGCAAAGGAACTTCCCAAATAAAATGAAATGGAACGTCTCTGGAGGGACGTCCCCGAACCCTAACCGGATCTCTGCTACACAAGGCCGGGTTACCTCTGTAACTAGGTAACTACTGACACGAGTATGCCACCTCCCGGTCGTTACCAACCTTTATCCGAAGCGCTTCCTAACCGACAGCCACAAAGCAATAAGTTTGCAGCAACCACGAAGTAAGTATCTGGGCTCCATACCATGATACCACTTATAATCCAAAAGGAAATGGACATACCCTCAGAGGGTGCTACCCTCAAATAACCTTGCTGCCACGTTTCCTGTTTCGACCATAACCGGATTGTGAGGTTTGATGAAGTCTCGTCCATAAAGCAACGCTTTTTCACAAAGTCATGCTTTGATCAACAAATGATCAGCATGACTCAGCATGCCACACTACCAAATTGGGAGTATATTACTGATAACCTTCAACTACATAACATCTGAGCTCGTACGTCTCAGAGAAGGGTGTTAAGCTAAGAGAATAAGTTCTCCGCCACCAACATATATGTATTTGAAAGAAAACAGCTTTATATCTCAGTTTGTAATGTCAGACATACAATCCATACAAGTCTGTTCCGGGTTCGAACAGAACTGAAGGCACTTCCGAAGAAGCCCTTGCAAATCCGGGAATCCACAATTCCGATCGGAGCTTTATATCTCAGTTTGTAATGTCAGACATACAATCCATACAAGTCTGTTCCGGGTTCGAACAAAACTGAAGGCACTTCTGAAGAAGCCCTTGCAAATCCGGGAATCCACAATCCCGATCGGACTTCCCATTACTTAGGGAATCTCTATACCGTAGCTACTCGATGCAGAGACAATCGATAGGTCATCCTATCGTTCTCGCAGATACCCGGTCTTCACCACCGGTCTTCAAATGCTATCCATAACGTCGTATCATTATTCGGAACGGGTTATATGACACAGGGTCCTCACCCGGCTAAACCGAATTATGAGCGCAACATTTAAAAACATATGGAAAATGGGTTCTCAGTTAAATCACAGCTTAAAGCCCAAAACATTTCATTCAAATTGTTAAAACAAATTACCATTCCAATCTTTTAAACAAAAAGATTTGTTTCAAAAAATCCTTCAATGGTTTAAAAAATTTCCACACTTAAATCTTTTAAACAAAAGATTCACTTTAAGACCCTTATCAAGGTTCACCAATCTTTTAAACAAAGATTCGTTCATAGCTTTTCAAAACAATTCCCAAAGATTCATTCATAACTTTCAAAATAATTCCCGGTTTCAGATCTTTTATATATAAAAGATACATCATTTAAAATCCTCTTCAAGTTTAAAATAGGGTTCACCTATCTTCCACAAAGATTCAATTTTAGCTTTCAAAACCATTCAATTTCAAATTTGAAATCTTTTTATCGTAATTATTATTTGAAACTACTTGTTTCTGTTTTAGAAAACCCAATTCCATTTCTAAAGTTATCTGGATTCAAAATTCAACCTTTAAAACCATTTCAAAATATTAAATTCAAATATCTGTGATTGAACCGATTTCCTTGTGAAACCCATATTTGTGTGTGTATGGTGTAGTCCAGGGGTTTAACACAAAAGTGCAACATTATTCAATCATCACAGATCAAAAACAGAAATATTGTTGATAAGCGGTATAAACTATAACGCTTATCTTTCATACACAGATAATAAACATATGTATCAAAAATAAATGAATAAATTATACACAACACAATCCATAGAACAAAATATCACAGATCAGATAGGACAATCAATTCGAGGCATAGAACAAAATATCCCTGCCTTTACAAGCTAATCTGCAGTTTTAATTTAAATTTGTTGTTAAAATATGACTTCAAACTCGTAATTTTATTAACTATAAAATTTTAAAAAATTACCTGAGAGCAACTACAATTTTGAGGCTTTAGAAATCACTTCAGTTTTAGCTTTTGAATTGAAGAAGAAAATAGGCAGTTTTCTGATTCTATATTGATTTCCAGGTTGAAAATTCGAGGTTAAGAGTTTTTCAGATTTTGATTTACATTTTGTTTCTCAGATCTGAGAAGTATGAACTCAGAAAAATATTGAGAACCCTAATTGTTTCTTTTAATACATGTTAATAAAAGTTTTTTTAATCCTTGCCACTTGTTCATCTTTTGTAAACACTTGTAAATCTTCTTGTTTCATGGGTTGCAAATGTACATATATGATGAATTTGTGTCTAAACCCTTAATTTAATTGATTTTAAAATTTTATTTAAACCCTCTTGTTCTCATAATTTATATAATGTACTTCCTTATATATATAAAGTTTTAGAAGAAAGTATTAAATCCCTTTATTCATTTTCAAATTATTATATCTTTAAATAATTATTTATCTATATACATTTTACATACGTTTTAAATTATTTGTACTTACACAATTACTTTAAAGGGAAATGATTTGAAAGTAAATTATACACTTAATAAATAATCATATATTCATATACACATATTAAAATTAGAAACAAATTTTATTTCCAATATAATTATTAAATTTCCAAATTAAAATTTCTATTTACAATACATACCCTATTTGACTTTGAATTATTACATTCATTTACATCTATTTACATATACAAAAATACATTTTTATTTGTTTAGAAAATTCTCAATTTAATTCACAATTGGATTTATAATTAATATATTATTCAAAATATTTATTTCTGAATTTTCAATCTCACAATTCAATTTAAAATAAATTTTATATACAAATATCTGATTGAATTTGGAAAAGTTCACATTTATTCTCAATTCGATTCCAAAAATTTAATTAATTGTCAAATTAATCTTGTTCCAAATTCGGGAATGTTACATGTAAGTAAAATGAATTAAGTATTTTTAAGAGTGAACAACCCTTACTGTATTAGTTATCAAGTTTGCATCTATGACTATTCGAGAATAGTGAATCTTTGGGTACAAAAAAAATTCGTATGGGCTATGCATAAAGTTGTGTTATAATCTTATGCTCGTAAAATTCTCTTTTAATAGAATGTTAATGTCTTGTCATTTTCTTTATTTGTTCAATTCATCTCTTATCATATTTATACTACTTGCAGAATGAAATATACATTTTTTTGCAACTGCAATTCTTCAAAGTATAAAGAATTTTGGATTGAAAATTACTATTTTGATTTCATCAAATGTTCTTATTTTGTAGTGCATTAATCTTGGGCAATTTGATATGAAAATATATTTTTATTCGATTAATGATTCTTTAGACTTTCTAAGACCATTTAAGGCATTAAACTTATGCAACTCTTGAACCCACTAAGATCATTGGGTCTAGTTAAAAACTAAAGCAGTTGTTCATCAACAAAAACACGTCATAAGATCAAAGATAAAATAGTCTCATGCATTTGTGCATTTTAAGCGTTTCTAATATTACTGAAATGCTCTAGGTTTTTTAACTATTAAATTTATGATCTAATGACATGATCAATCAATGCACCTTGTGCCATTCTTCCTTCTGCATACAATATGATAACATCAGCTTGCACTGCCTCCTTTCTTCTCAGTTTGGGGGTGAACTAAATTCCGCTCGAATTAAATGAGTGTTTGTTAATTTGGTTATTATCATAAAAAATGTTATTTATATTAGAGCTGTGTATTAAACTAGGTCTTGAAATTAATTTTTGGGATTAATTGCTAGTAGGAGCACTTTGTTTATTTCTTTATATCTTGGAATTAATCCTACTTATCATGCATAACAATAGGGGCTATTCATCTATATAATTTGCCATTAATAATTATCAGGGACTTGATTTTTTAGTGCTATTATTAATTTTCCTCGCATGCTATTAGAGGTAAGCTTGTTTGTTTTTTTGCATCTACTTTAAATAATAGAGGCATATTTGGTGGTCTGTAATATTTTGAATTTTGGTAGTGACATAATACTATAGACGTGAACAAAACTAAAAGCTTAAATTTATGTCACAAACAAACTACACTTAAAATTTACAAGCTACAGACTACTCCAACCATGCTTTCTTCTAATTGGATAAGCTACTCCAACATCAACATAAATTAGAAGAAAGCATGTGCATAATTTAGAGTGTAAAATCATGTGTGTTAAATCATTCTAGGGTTCTGTGGAAATTTTATGTGTATTTGCATATGCTTACACTGATATAATTTTCGTAGAAAATTTATGAGCTCGATCCGCTTTTAAAGGAAATGTTTTTAAAAAGAATGGCTGAGGCTTTTAGGAGATACAAGAAAAATTTGAGAGCAGCTTATTATGACACTTTCAACAATGACGAAGAACGGTTGAAAAATTGCCCACCTACAGTTGCTTAAGATGATTGGGAAGAGTTCATAAAAATGAAGCAACGCCTGAAGCGAGCGGAAGAAGGGAGTCAAGCAAAAGAACAGAGCATTGCTCAGTTATGGTCACGATGCAGGATGTAAAAGTCACGCTAAAATAGAACAAGAAATGGTAATTTATATTCATTTTATTTCAAAAATGGTCAAAATCGCAACTAACATATTTTATGTGTTGCAGATCACTGCTAGTCCATCAACAAATATCAATCATCGTCAAATATGGGAGAAGACGCACACGAAAAAGGATGGTAGCATATCATATGTCACTTCTTCATACTTCATAAGTTAAAAAAATACTAACTTGCATATTTTTTAAAATCCTTATTCATATAAGTATTATCAGATTTCAGGATCAAATTGCGAAAGCGAAGGAAAAGATCACTGATAGTGATGAAGAAAAATTGATAGTGGATGAAGACATCTTATCACAAGTGCTTGTAAGGATGCAAGGGGTAGGAGCCGCAGTGTTGGGACGTTATAACAAAGACTAAAGTTAAGGCTTGTGCCATTACAGAGAAACAACTCATACATTTTCATGGAGAGCATGATGAGTTGAAAATGAGGGTGGGAAGTTTGGAGGGTTCAGTGGAAATTTATCTAGGCAAATAGAGGTTCTGATCAACATGGTGGGAAACATCAAACAGGAAATTCGTGCACCGGTCAATTCTTTTGATGGAGGACGCTCCACACAATTCAATGCTCTTGAATTCGTTGCTTATCAGTTCCAGAATTCGACCAATGTAGCGAACAATCGAAAATGTGAAATCCTCAACTCTGATTTAGACATAATAGAACATGTATTTATTACAAGCTTTCTATTTTTAGTTGCTTTCGAGCAGTTATTCTGTTGGATAGATCTAGACATCTTTATTGCAACAGGTACTATATGCCGAGATTCTACATCATCCAAAATCCATGCGAAATCTGTACCATCCACACATGAAAAATTGGCGTTGGATAATATACTGCTACCAGATGAGAGAACCAGCAAAATAAATCATCAAATTGCAGAGACCTTTGCTGATGTTGGAGTGGGTGGATATGTGTGCCATCCGAAGTGTGTTATTCGATATCTTTAGACGTTGGAGCAGGTATATTTTCTGTTTATGTTAATATTTTATTATGTATTGTGTTTTGAAAATCTTTAGCATGTTGCACCATGTTCGATCAGTTAGTCTTATAACATGTTGCACCAAGTTCCAGTCTTATAACATCTTTAGCATGTTGCACCAAATTTGTTTCCTTGGACTTGATTTTCGAACAGTATTTTGCACATTTTTGGGATGCACGAGTCTCTTTTAGAGCCTCGGTGTTTGATGTATAATTTACATTTATCGGTTTGACGTCTTTTTTTTGGAGTATGTATAGTAAAAGACTTTTTATATGCTAATTATAAGATACATGTCAGTAGTCATTTTCAACCTACATTCTATGTCGACAAGAGGAGGGTAAACTCTTCGACCTTTACAGAACAATGGCATTAGTTTGAAGAGACATGGTTCAAAAAATTATTCAACATGTCATACAACTTCACATATCATGAATCATGTACAAGTGATGATATTTTAGAAATGGCCCCAAAAATTTAACAAGATGTTAGTTAGAGAAATAAAAATCCTCAACGTCACTGTCAAAAATGCGGCTAAACACAAAACACTATAAATTCAAGTCCACGGTAGGTGGTTTTCAAACAAATACTGCTACTAATAGCAGTGCTATCAATACTAGTAGCACTACTAATAGTAGCAGACTCAGCTATGGTGGTGTTGAAGCAGTAGTAATAATAATAACAACAAACAGCAAGAGAAGAAAAAATAGAAATGGTACATCATATGAAAGTCTATAATAAAAATGACCCAGTTGAAAGTCCAATAATTTGCATTCACTACAATCACTAATATAATCTCCAATTATCAGTTTCTATCATTATCATATGCCACGTAAGGATTATAACTGCAGTTGTATATTTCTCCACCATAATTACGTTTAGCAGTACAAAGGAAACTTCAATTCATACGGTGTTAGAGAATTCATGCACTATAATCTCAGAGCAAATTCGAAATTTGTTTCCTATTGACAGTAACATATAGATGAATGAAGACTAATGAAAACCATTGTTAATGCTAAAGCAGAAAATTTAGAGGAATTAACAGAGTCTGCAAAAACCAAATAAAACGTGGCTTCTACTTTTGTTAGGCTCACAAGAATTTTTATATGCAGTACAGTGTATTATTCCTAACCTTGTTTTCTATCACAAATCTGGCTACAGGTGATCTTCCTGATGACATGTGCACTGCTGAGGTGAGTTGCTACACTGCTGCCTCGCATTTGTATTATGTAATGTTATTAATTATTAAGTATGAACAACTATAACGTACTTAGTGGTAGTGATATGAGCTATGTAATATGTAGTATCTGTATTATACAACAATGTACTAATGTGCTAAATGCTAGTATGTAGTATCTGTATTATGTAATGATATTGTTAAGTTATTACACATTGCAATGCGTATTATTGAATCATTTGAATGCGCATTATCTATAATATTATTTGTTTTGATGTCTCAGAATGATTATATATGTGGTATTGGATTGAACTACTGCTGTATGTCCATGGTATATGTGCAATATCTGAGCAGGTAATTGATCCATTAGGTATGACTAAAATCCATATCTAAATGATTAGTTAGACACGGCCATAAGCCGTATCTAGTTGACAAATAGGCAACGGTTCATTGTTTAATTAGATATGGATAAAAGCCATATCTAATAGAAGACTTAGGTACGGCTTTTAACCGTATCTAATGTGTCAATTAGATACGGCTTTTAGCTGTATCTAATCTTTCATTTAGATACAGCTAAAGGTCGTATCTAAATGACACATTAGATACGGCTAACAACCGTATGTAAATGATAACGACAACATATTTTGATACGGCTTTTAGCGGTATCAAAATATCATTTATGGTCTAGTGATCTATTGTAATAAGTGGAACATGGATGGTGCTAGAG
Source organism: Allium cepa (assembly GCA_030765085.1). Classification (NCBI taxonomy): domain Eukaryota; kingdom Viridiplantae; phylum Streptophyta; class Magnoliopsida; order Asparagales; family Amaryllidaceae; genus Allium; species Allium cepa. Next base: position 630,696,657 of record CM060940.1, on the reverse strand, counting down.
CAACTGACGTAGTAAGGTGTTGGTGTTTTTCCATATTCCTTGATGGGGTGGCTACAACGTGGTTCACTTGGCTGGTGTCGAAGTTTATATCTTCGTTTGATCAGCTTGCGGGAAAATTTATGGAGTAATTTAGGCTCTATATCGCTCGACCGATGTATGTGATGCCCTTATACAGTATTCATCAAGGTTTCAAAGAGACCATAAAGGATTTTATGAGTCAATTTAACACTACTTTGACCGTCATGAGCAATCCAAAGGAGGATTTTGTGTTGATGGCCCTATATCGAGGGATACACCCGAATGCAGAGTTGGTGGATGGCTAAAGAGAAAGCAGTTGCCCAATATGGAGGAGTTCTATCGCAAGACATCCCAGTTTATGCACTTGGAAGAGGTAGACCTGGCCATTAGAAAAGGTGGCGATAGATCATTAAATGAAGTTCTATATAGGAATGTCGCTATTAAGCAAATCGGTGAGAGGCCAGTAACACTGTAGTGAATGTAGGAAAGAATAATAATAACTGGAAGAGAATAAATCAAAGCACTCGTGGAAAGAGGAATTATACCAAAAAGCATCCGAATTACTTGAAACTGAAGGATTATACTTCATTGAACAATATAGTAGAAAATATATATGTTGCTACGTAAGGAACAGAGAATTAAAGAAGCTTCCTCGAAGGAATGTTATTGAAACTGAACGATGCACGAGGAAGTATTGCTGCTTCCATGACACTCATAGGCATAATTCCAATGATTTCCATTATTTGAGAGATGTTATTGAAGATTTAATACATAAGAAGTAGTCGCAGCGTTCTGTGACAGACAGGCTGGATGGCTGGAAGAATGCTAGACCTTAGGGGAAAACGCTTAGAGGGATCTACCGAGGCCTAGCTGAGAGCAGCCTAGGTAGCCAAATGATAGAAGTATGATTAATACGATAACTGGAAGTCCCCATCCAGTAGAGAAGAACTAGAATGAGATGGAGCGCTATGGGACTTCATTAAAGCATGTATTATAGAAAGTTGTTTTTCCATCGAAGATAGTGCTTCGACAAAATAATTAAAGACAATAAGCGATTACATTGTTTTTCAAGATAGAGCCATCAATGGGATGCAAGCAACGATGCATAACCCCATGTTGATTACGGACATAGTAGGCCAGCAATTATGCACCATGTTCTATTTGACTGTAGAAACTCAGTTAATATTCTATTCAAAAAGACGTTTTACTAGATGAAGATCATTCCAAAGAACATAAATCCTTGTAAATCCTGCATTAAAGGATTTATTAGAAAGGAAAAATAGCCTATCGGGTGTATTGACATGTCAGTAGAGTTTGGTGAAGTGACCACAAGATTGTGCAGGTGTACACCTTCATGACAGTTGATGAGTTTTATGCTTATAACATTTTTCTAGGCTAACCGACCATTGCTAGTTTTAGAATAGTGCTGACCCCATGGTGCTTGATGATGAAGTTACCCAATAAAAAAGGGATTGGAGCTATTTAAGACAACTAGAGCACTGGTAATGAATGCTACGTCACTTAGCTCAAGGAGGCGAAGCGACATGAGAAACAAAAATATGTAGAGAAGGCTCTTTGCATCAAAACTACAAACTCATAGAAACTACCGCCTAAGATGAGAACACAACAAGTTCTACAAGCCTATGGACCCATAAAAAGAGTTAGAGGATGCGAAGGCAATATCAGCGGAGCTGACGGTCAATATCCCCATCGATGAGGATGATCCTACTATGGCCCTTAAGGTCGGATCTTAACTCGGTATAAAGATGAGAAAGTAGTTCGTAGAGTTTCTCCAAGCGAACATAGATGTGTTTTCCTAGACACATTCTGATATGTTTGGGATATCATTGGAGATACCGTACCACGCTTTAAACGTGAACCCAAGATGCCCTCTTAGAAAGCAGAAAAGATGAGTTCTAGGGTTGAAGCGATCCACTGCTTTGACAGATGAAGTGGATAAGCTAAAGGAAAATGGCTTTATCAGTAGCTACCCTGAATTTATATCGAATCCTATGTTGGTTAAGAAGCCAAATGGAAATTGGCAGACATGCATCAATTATTCAAACTAGAATAAAACATGCCCAAAAGATAGCCTCTCCTACTGAAGAAAGACCAACTTGTGGACTCAACGGCGGGACATGAATTGTTATCTTTTATGGTAGTGTATTCCAGATATAATAAAATAACAATGCACATTCCACATCAAGAGCATATGAGTTTCATCACTGATTTAGGTCTATATTACTATCGAGTGATGCCGCTTGGTTTGAAGAATGCAGGAGATACCTACCAATGATTTGTGAATATGATATTCAAAGATCAAATTGGATAGACTATGAAGGTTTATATGGATGATATGCTAGTAGTGTCACAGTGGTTTATGAATCACATGGATGACCTTGTCGAGATGTTTGATGTTCTTCAGAAGTATGGAATGATGCTCAATTCATTCAAATATTCTTTCAGAGTTGCATTAGGTAAAATTTTGGGTTTCATCATAAACTCAAGGGGAATCAAAGCTAATCTAGAGCATTTTCAAGTATTGAAAATATTACTGCCTCGAAAACATGGAGGAAAATGTAGTTCTTGAAAGGGAAAGTTGCTGCACTGAGCCGATTTATTTCAAAAGTGGTGGAAAAGTGTATATCATTCTTTGATGTCCTCAAAAAAGAAAATGAAAGTTTGTTCGAACCAAGGAATGCCAGGAAGCGTTTTAGAAATTTTTGAAGTATATGAAGAGACCGCTAATCTCATCAAAGCAATTGGAAGGAAAAGATATGTTCATTTATTTAGCAATATCTGCTCATGCACTAAGTGCAACCTTAGTAGATGAGGAATCAGATATCTAAAGGCCCATATACTATATTAGCAAGCAGTTTACTAAAGTAGAAAAGAACTATACAAAGTTGGAGAAACTAGCATACCGCTTTTTAATTGTTTTAAGGAAGCTTCCACCATACTTCTAGGCTGACCAAATAAAAGTTCTTAATGAGTAGCCACTAAGGAAAGTATTGCTCAACTTGAGAGCTCGGGAGATTATTGAAGTGGAACATCGAGCTGAGCCAATACGACATAACTTACCACCAAAAGAGCGATAAAAGGACATGCATCGGTTGATTTCATTATTAAATTTTCCGTCCGAGATAGATAAGAGGAAAATGATATGGTCCAGCTTTCCTAATGGAAGTTATATGTAGATGGAGCATCCAATGAAAGAAGTTTTGGGGAAGGAATGATTCTTGCGATCACGGAGGGATGAATAATATGCTATGCACTAAAGCTTGAGTTCGCAGCAACGAACAATGAAGCCAGATATGAAGCCTTGATTGTAGGTTTAAGATAGCTAAAGAACTAAGGGTCAAGATGTTGCATATATTCAACAACTCCCAATTGGCGGTCTGCCAAAGTCAAGAAGGAATTTCAAGCTAATAGAGCAAGACTTGCTGCTTATCTGAAAATGATGCTTGAGCTATTGAACGATATCGAGTACTATACAATCACGAACATCCCCAAAGAACAGAATACGAAAGCTAATTCATTGGCCAAGCTAGAAAGCTCTGGGGATGCATAGCTTATGGAAATTACTCCAATGAAGGTTTTACCGGCTCCAAATATCGACCAGATGGATGTCGACTGGATTTTGGAGACCGAGGAAGAAAAAGAGTCGTTGATTCCAGTCAAAAACTATTTGTTGAAGGGAACTCAATTGAATGGCAGAAATGAATGGCAAAAACTCCTTTTTAAATACCACGATTTGTAATGCAAGAAAGAGTGCTGTATAGGAGAGGTTTCTCAACCCCTATGCTGTAGTATGTTATCAAGACAAAGCAAAGAAAATCCTTTCAGATGTACACGAAAAAATATGTAGTAATCACATTAGGGCCGGACTTTGGCAAAGATGATACTTTGCTATGGATACTTTTGGCCGACGATCAGTCGAGAAGCAAATGATTATGCCAGAAAATGTGTTAAGAACCAAAGTTTTGCAAAAATACTAAGAGCCCTATCCACCGAGCATATGCAAATGGTTAGCCTGCGACTATTTGCGGTTTGCGGAATTAATATAATCAATGCGCTACCGATGTCGAAGGGCAGAGATAATTAGGCTATTGTGGCTGTGGATTGCTTCGCAAAGTGGGAAGAAGTGGAACCGTTGGCGATGAACCCAAAGAAGAAAGTGATCAACTTTGTGGTGAAGAACATCATATGCAGATTTAGAGTTTCGTTAAAAATCATTACCGATAATGGAACTCATATAGAGAGTACCGAGTTTAAAGACTTCTGTAATTGGTACCGAATTACAAAGAGCTTCTTAGCAGTAGCACACTCGCAATTGAATGGATAGATGGAGGCGGTGAACAAGATCATCAAATACATCCTGAAGAAATGATCAACAACTGCCAAAGGCCACTCAATTGATTAGTTACCACTAGCACTATGGGCTTACTGAACGATCTATAAGTCAACAACTATGCACACTCCATTCACTTTAGCATACAGAGCTAAGGCCATGATTCTGATAGAACTAGAAATCCCTCCCAATTGAAGAAAACACTACGATCCCAAGATGAACAAGGAAATCTTTTTTGGGTCCCTAGACTTGATCGATAAAAAATGGGCAGAGACTAAGATGAGCGTAGATGCTCCCCAAAAAAGAGTAGCAGTACATTTCAACACCAAGATTAGGAACCATAGATTTGAGGTAGGGGATTTCATTTTGAAACGAACTCTCGCTGGTATGGGGGCACTTGGCTTGAATTGGGAAGGTTCTTATGCGACTGAACAGAAGGTTGAAGATGGAACTTTCAAGCTATCAACTATTGATGGGATCCCAATTTCACATTCATAGAATAGCAAACACTTACGATGCTATTTTACTTAGATTTATTTATTTTATTTCCTACAATTAAGCTACCCTTGTAAATTGGATGCAATGTAATAAGGTAGGACTCGCCATTTTCTTTGTTTATGAATAAAGTTATCTTTCAAAACCAATGGAACCTTCTCCTTGTAAGCAAAACTTTGTGCTGCTTGATTCATAGTGCAATCAGGTATCCAAAGACATGTGTCGCCTAATTCCTTCGACCCATGATCAGTGTCATGAGAGTATAATATCATTAGGTTGGATCGGATGATTCATCCATTGTCCCTTTGTTCTTTGACTAATGCTCTAAGATAAGCAAAGTAACCGAGGGATGCTCGAAGATAGGCCACTGAAACACTGGTTTCTGGAGATAGGAATTGGTGTACAATGGAAGATTTCACAACTACGTCTACACCCCACAAGACAAGCCCAACTAAAGATAAACGACGATAGTTGTTGGCTAATTCCGATTAATGCCCAGAGATTGGCAAGGTCGGAAATCGATGCTTAGAGATAAGCATAAAAAATATTAATACCCAGAGAGAGGGTCGATGAATAATTGAACTATTTATAATTGTGACCACACTTATGGTCCAACAAAGTATGCTCAGCCAATGGTAAGTGATGAAGGTCAAAGAACAAATTCAATCAATGTTTGGAGATAGGCTAGATTGAAGTTCGGTATCCAAAGGTAGACAACCAAAATATTGTTTCCTAGATATAGGAACGATACGAAGTTAAATGCTTCTCTAACCACGACCTTGTTTACAGCCAAATAGAACTTGACCCGAAATAACAAGGCTAGCTACAAAGTAGGTGAAATGAGTAACGAGTTTTATATAGTGAAGGAAGAAATACTTTGGTAATGATAAAAGGAATCGAATAATAAAATATTACTAAATAATCGTAGAAATATGTAAAAGCTACAATAATCAATGACATTGCATGGACACATGCATGTACAAAATAAATGTAATAACATCATAGGTGATTATATTTTATATGCAGGCAATGGTATGTAGGCAGATAAAGTAAAAAGCATAAAAATGTAAATACAATAAAGATTGTATAGAAAAGCTGTCTTTTATTTTCACTAACTTTTTATACAAGAATCGTGGGGGTCGCTCCCATAAAATGCAGGGTTATATGAAAAAAAAAACAAAATACATCAAAGGTCCAAAAGGAACCATCCTACAAAAGGTGGGGCAGTCATCTATTTCTTCTTCCTTTGCTTATTGCTCTTGGTATCATCCCTCACTTGGGGCTTCTTTGACCCTTTCCATCCTTAGCCATCCCCTTCTCTGGAGTGCTTTCCTCGAAGGGTGTATTTTCTCCTTCAGTGGGCAAATTGATGGGGTTATTGAGCTTTTTAATGGAAAGGTTAGAGGATTTTGAAAAACCACCAACACCACGATCCTTCGGAGGTTTGAATTTGAGTGAGGGAAGCTTTGGCGTAAGCATGATTTTCTAGAACTGGTGTTAGATTTTTCAATTCGTGGCTCAAATTTAATCTTGATTTGCTCATAATTGAGCTTCAGCCTCTCCACTATGGAGACATGGTCATCAACGTCCTTAGAACTTATGACTGTAACATCTTCCTCCTGAGGTTGACTAATGTCCTCTAATCTTTGCAATGCGTCTATCTTTCATGAATTCATGTCGTGGCCAGAACTGGAAGGAGTTGGGATGATTTACACTATGGAAATAATGGTTGATGTGGTAGAAATGGCACAGGGATCCAAGCCCTGAGTTGTTGCTGGATGGGAAGGAAGTGTTGGGTGACTTATAAGTTAACAGACAGTGCAGTAAAGATTAGAGACCGCCTTAGGTTCGAACTAAGATTCTCGAACTCTAGGAAGACGAGAGGAATACCTTCACCAGGTGAAGCTCCTTTAGTTGGGAACTTGGTGATTTCACCCTCTTCAATAGATGACTAAGAAGGCTGAGTGATGACAAAAGGAATATAAGGCTCATCAGTAGTTGTTACGGCTGGGTCAGGAGTTTCAAGGTAGGTGGACTCAAAGGAGGCCATCGTAGAAGTTGAAATTTCTATTGTTGGATATTTGGATTCCATAATGCATGATTCTGACTAATCCAATGCGATGGAATTTGCAGGATCTCAATAGCTGCTTTCCCCGTAGTTGCATCCTGGGAGGCCAAAATGGATTTTCCTTCCTCCAAGAACTAGTGTGAGGCCCGTGCTACACACGGACAGTTGTGAATGTTAGGAGTGTGAGTTCAACATGTATAATACTTGTTTAGTGTTTATCGTTTGACCATGCATCCTACATAGGAAGTTTCAGCCGTTATAATTTTGATGATCACTTAAGCTGCCTGGTTTTATGATGAATGATTGTAATTATGTACATCAGCATTATTGTTTGTATATGCTTACACACACATACACACACATGTATATAAGTTACCAAAATGTTACGTACGTAAATAAGATTGCCATGTATAGGTATTAAGATGCATGCCATAATTGTGAGGTAAGAAATTTTTTTATTTATTATTATTTTATAGAGTGGATTAGTATACATAGAGTAGAATAAAAGGTAATAAAAACAAATTTAAAAAATCTATTTTCGAGTAGTTTTTACTATAATTATGATCATCTTAAGCTGAAAATGAAAACATTTAAAATTGATGTACAATGAATCATGAATATGCATATTTCTAAATGTTATTTCGATTCACACTCATGTAAGTTGAATATTTTATGTGGAAATAATGAATCGTTCCTTTTTCCAAACTTAGTATGTGAAAATCCTTCTCAAAACCAAGTGATAAACCACCCTCCAAAACTTATTTTCAATAAAGTTTTGCATTCTTTTCTACAACCAAACCTTCACTTACCTATACTTTAATATGATCAAAGGACACTATTTACAGTTTTTATCGCAAATAGTTGCAGTTTGGTTGAAATTAAAATAAAAATGCTTTTAGAAACCTGCTCTTAGGAATGGGTGACTGTATACTTTGAACTTAAAGTGAATGATTTACAAAAGTTTCATTTCTTAATGAATATAGGGAAAATTGAAATTCATTTCTAAGCTGTGAGTGAGTATGCCACAAATCCACGACATATATATTAAGCTATTTGCAAAAAAGAAGATTATGGAGATCAGGTTAACCCTTTCATTCAACTCACGCTACACAATGAATGACAAACTTGTTAAATTGTGTACAAAGTATTGTAATTTGCAATAAATGCATTTCGTTCTTCAATTTGGAAACCATATTACTTCTATTAGAAGAACTCACGTACAAATAGTGCATATTGTCAGTAAACCTTAAGGTAGAATTTATTTATACATTGTATTCTTAAAACAAAGCCATATAGGTCAGAAAATAAATATAAAACGAACTCACAAATAGTTAAGATGACTGCTTCGCATCATGTAGAAGGAATTTCCTCTCAAGTGTCGTTGGTTTGTTTTCTTAGAACAAAGAATTTACCAATTGTGAATACTCGCCAATAAAAAAATTCTTCTAAACTAAATTATTTCAAGTATAGTGAGGGCAGTAAGTTGAAGAGAGACATGCATTTCGCTCAAGAATAAGAAGAGGTTGCTATACAATACTGATGTTTTTTCTTCCGTTAGTTCTTACCAAATGCATGTGGACGTATCAAACTTAACATAAGTTTATTCAAAGGTCTGAGTAATATGATGAGAATAACTATAAAAAAAAAAGGAACGGCTGCCATGCACTTAGGACTTGACCTTAACCGAGTCTTGGATAACTATGGAAATGATTTATAGCAAAAGGTTGCTTGTACATTCACAATAAATGTTGGCATTGATGACTGATAAATGATGAGATGCGTGTGGATATGGTAATACCACTTTAACGCTGGTATTAGAAAAACTGATAAGAAGAAAATGAATATGAGTAATATTACCTTATTAGCATTTAATGATTTATTCATGAGTAGTTATCTAAAAATATAATTACAACAGTGAGAAACATTACTATGTTAACACATACATGGAGAGATTTTAGGGTCCATGTAAACCAAATATTAATTCTTGTAAGCAAGCTTTGCTTATTGTTTAAACAGGAAAATATTTTATTAGTGGATATAACTGCCTTATGCTAAAACATCACCTATCAAAAATTTTAGTTATTTAAGAAGTAGATTTTTAATTTGAGGAAATAGATTTCCCATTGTTAGTACTTTGAAATTAGTTTTAATAGAAACTTGCACCTTTGAAAAATATAAACATACACTTAACTTTATTTGAGGTGCATATTATCTTTTTTTTTTTTAACAGAAGGAAGATTTTTATTAGAAAACACCAAAAGCTGTCAACAAGCCTGACAGGTAACCAACAGAAGAGGAGACAACAAAACTCGGCGAAAAAAGCCATAACAAACAAAACACAGAAGAAACTAAAAACGGAAATAGCTGCCTAAGACGCCCTCCAAAGAAAGACGCAGTACAAATAGGACGGAACCCAGAAAAGACAGACGATAATTAGATCGACGATAATGAAATCCGGAATATCCTCTGTCCAAAATCCTACAATAGAGAAGGAAAAACATTCCCCGTACCAAACCTATATATCCAGAGCCTGAATATATAGAAAATTGAGGTGCATATTATCGTATGCACAGAATAAAAACCTTTTTGAAAATAAAAATATCAAACACCATAAGCATGATTTTATTTCTACTATATAGAAAATTTCAGACAACCTTTCCATTATGTATATCCCAATAACCTTTTAGATGCCTAATTTATTTTGATAGATCACCGTGCTACTTGACAAAGGCTATTGATTCAATTTAAGCACTTACTATTGCAAGTTTTAAGCTCAAAGAGAAAGAATTTGATAGCCCCTACAATGCCTTTCTTTCCTCACTTCTGCCCTTAAGGGTCGATTTCATGAGCAAAAGCTTCTTATACCATTTCATTCATGTTACAAATGTTTATTGCATAAGGGTGTAGTTTCTACTGAGATAAAACTCCAAAATGTTAAATAAATAATGTTTTGATGAAATCAAACTAACTAAAAAATAAGCTGAAGAGGTAATACATATACTACATAAGAAATAAATAAAATACATTGATCATCCACCTGGTTGTTTTCTAAAACAGAAAAAAAAGTCTAATCAGGTACAGTTAGTAATGCTCATGAATATACTGCATAAAAACTCCCAATCACAACATAAATGGCAAAATTATATTTGTCAATATCAGGCTATGGTTAAGAACAACAAATTTTACATATCTTAATTCAGAGTATTGAATGATGACCATTACAATATGTGCTGCCTTTTTGTTAAAACCATTTCAAGATTCTTAAATTCACATTCATTCTTACGTTGTTCGAATAAAACCGACCAGAAAATGTAAACTGAAATTGAAATTTAGAAATCATTAATAAAAATGAAATATATCAAAAAGAAATGCGGAGTTACTTGCAGAAGCTAATATTTAACACAATGGCTGAGACATGTGATCAACGTAAAATCTAACCATCTCAACATAATAAACTTAAGATTTCTAGAAATAAACAATTTCTTCATAAAGGGAATAAGATTGGTTAAGATAAATAAGAGATATATAAATGATGTAAATAAGCAATAACAAATGGTTGAGATAAATGAATTACATCTTAATCTGATGCAATAGAACAATGAAAAATAAGAGAATTTTCCTCACGATTAAATCCAATTGATATTGAACAAAAATATCATGTAAATGCAAACAAAGCAAAACAAAGTTGCTATAGCATATATGAGTTTCGTAAAATTACAAAAGAAATGAAAAAAAAAACGATAAAGTAAACCTCGGCTATGCAAGTTGAGATAAAATGCACCTTTAGAAGCAGTCATTGGATATAAATTACTAAATTCATGATTATTAAGAAACATAAGTTTATGATAATAAAGCGTATAGTTATCTCTTTACTCTAATTTTTGATTCCCAGGTTATTATTTCATGAAATTTTGCTTCAATGTTATTATATATACCAAAGTAGCTACATATTGATCAAATGATCATCCCGGTCCAGACTGAGAAAATAATAATAAAAAGATGAGTTGTATAAAGTATTACATGCTAGTAAATATTTATCTTTGATGTATAATGCAGAATCCCAAGTAGTTGGGGCTTTCAAGCTTGGGGAAATATTACATTTTAAAGTAGCAACATAAAAGATTTACATAGATTTTCAAAATAACTACTGTAAAAGTGAATCATTTTGAATAGAAAAATAATTACTGCATAATCAGGTTATATGAACATAGGATTAATTTCAACCAAAGCATAATTTGAGTGGAGTGCATATTGTTAGTAAACCTTAATGAAAAAAATATGGTTGTAAAAGTATAAACATTTGTTTGTAATCTTCAACCATTGAAGAACCTTTTAAATAATCCTAAATATATATTTGCAAACAAAATGGTAATTATAAAAAGGAAAAGCATGGAAATTCTATAATTGAATTTTGAGAAAATAATATATATGCATGAGCGGATGGTCTAATTGTTTACATCGAACTTCAACCTTTACAGATTAAGTAATATGGACATCCTCCATGTGGGTACAAAATAAATAAAATATTTTAAATTGCGTGCTACACATGAAGAATTAAAACATGAAAATAGAAACAATTAAACCTATCGTATTTTCTTTGAAACCATGCATCCACTGCTTGCAGTTGCATTTTGCGTGAAAAACCATCAATTTTGGAGTGGGTTATTCCAATTCTTGCATCTGTAGTCAAAACCCAAATGTCGAAATCAAATTTATATCCTCATAAAATGGAGAATAAAATAGAAGTTTTATATGAAATAAACATCTTCAAATAATGGGCATGACATCAAATTCGTACATCAATTCGACCCATCCCCCAAAGCGAAGATCCATATCGAAAACCCTATATCTACTCATTATGTCGTGAAAACCGAGGCTGTATAAAAGGGATCCGAAGAATGATGAAGGATTAAGAGAGAAATCAGAAGACAGTAAGGGTAATGAAAATGAATTTTGGGAAGATGACAGAGACTAAAGGTGCAAGGGGGAGAGAAAATGAAGTAGCGGTTGGAATAATTAATGGAAGAGAGGAATAATATCATACGGGATTATAAATTATTATATACATCACACGTGTTGCAATGAAATGTATGGTTTCTATTTTCCTATTTAAATAATAGATGCAATATCTGCCCAATCCAAGATTTTTGCCTTTAGTTCTTCCTCGGTTATTCCTTTGTCGACGGTATCCACTTGGTGAAGTATTTCCTATTAGGTATGTACCAATGTGATGGGATAGCTATCCCGCAGCCATTTCAAGTTCTTTTTTTCCATGACGTTAGCTAAAAACCACTGGAGACTAGCATTCACCTCTTCGTTATTCTTAGTAGCCAATGCCTTATGCTTTGTAATTTCATCTGTAGCCATAATGAGGTTGATGTAAGCCTAGGCCATATGGTCTATTTCAATTTTTAATGTACCATTGAGGACATCAACTACAGCCTGAAGTGCCTTTAACTCTGAACCCTTGGCTTGTAACCTCTCCTCTTTGGTATCGATTTGTGCCATGAGCTCATCGTCCTCTAGGTGGGTTGTTTTAGCATGGTCTTCCATTACGTTTATGGCTTAGGTATGGACTTTCAATATCTCTTCATTTATCTCTTTTTCATGCTTGTTGGTTTCTTTTGCATGCTTGGTTGACTTTAGAGCTTCTTCCCTCTCTTTAGTAATGTCAACCGGTTTGGTCTTGTAATCAGCCATAATCCTATCACGATCATTTCTCTTAATCTCGAATGATAAGACGACAGACTGATTGTTTCTGTTAGTGTCAAAGTGGTTGTGAGTTTATTCCACTCAAATAATTGATGTATTATTTTATCGACTCCAACAATCCTGTGGTTGGTCTCCTGGTGAGAAATGTCATTAATGTTATAGTCGAACATGACCCATATCAGGTAATAATTTGGAAAAGTTGCATTCATCCTAGTATTGATAGCAGTGGATAGGCCTGGAAGGGTGGAAGCAGAGCAGCGTAAATTGTAGTTTCTTGGATTTAAAGGAGCCTACGATAGTGGTTACCTGAGTCTAGCTTATTGGAATTTCCGTTAAGGAATCTGGGATGAATTATATGGCTAAGAAGCGCTAGTGATGCGTCCGAAATGATTAAGGGAATCACATAGTTTCTTCTCTAAATCATGGCACTCTTTTTCTTTCACCCGGTGCCTTTTTCATTCCTTATCCCGATATTCTTTATCATTCCTTCTCCTTTTTTCCTCTTTCGACTCCCGGTCTGAGTTGGGGAAATGTGTGCAGAGACTATGAGTCGAAGAATGGTGTTGGATAAAGCTTTAGAGAAGATAATTTATGCAATCTTTTGCCATTCCACTTGAAAAGAATAAGAAGGTATATCAGAAAAAAACGTATGAGATTAGTAACGAGTGTAGAATGGTGGTGTTCATGATCCTAGTAGTGTATGAAGTGTTAATATTTCTATAAGTATTCTATATACTATGTTCGGGGAGTTGCAACGATGGCGTTTCATCACCCTCAATAAGGATATCCATAGACGGGACGGTAAATTCACCGTAGTTTTCATTCAGAATGTATTTAATGGTAGCACCTCTGGTAGCAAAGGCCGAGAGAACACCAATATCACTTGACGAGCGAAAGTGTTGTTTGAAGAGCCCTAGGGTGGTGTCACTTCATCAATTGGTGCTAGACTTGGACTAGGAGCCTATTGAGCTGTGTAGTTAAAGCCCTGCAAAGTACCCGCTGTTGTTCGTATCACTATTCGACCGCTACATTTTTTCAATATAGCACTATAAATAGTAGATCTACCTTAGGCCTCGCTATTTTCTGCTACACCCGCCAAATCAATGCCTTTTAGCCCATGTTTTAGTAACACTAACATAAAAAGGTTGATTTGGTTAGTTCTCTTTTGAACTAAAGCAACAAAGTTAGGGTAAAAACCTAATTTTAAGACATAAATTCTTAATATAAGCTAGAAATCTATTATAATCACCATATTTGGATTGCCTAAATCATGACATTCTTCGGTATTGTTATATTAGATTAAAACATACTTCTTTTTCCTACATAAATGATGTGATAATGAGAATAAATTAAGCAAACATATTTGGTTTCATATCTAATGAATTATTTTACACCTCCGCTATTTTTCGTTATATCCCGCTTTATTCCCACTATAACTTTTTGCAGATCTCTATGGAACTGCTAAGAACATTACCTACATAATTGTTGAGAAGATTGGATAACCGATCATGTGAAGCGAGGTAGGATAGGAACTGTACCGCCTTTGGGGAATGTCTCCCCATACAACTCGTTCTCACAGATGCCATAGTCTTCGTCATTGTCATCATCATTCCATGCGCCCTCTCCCTCTTTTTCTCCTTTCTCTTCCTCGTTCTCTTCTTGCTCCTCTTCTTTTTTTCCTTCTTCTCCTTGACCACCTTCTCTTCCTTCCTCTTCTTTCCTCAACACATTCTCTTCCATAATCTTCTCTTCTCCTTCAACCACATTCACTTCGCCACCTTGGTCTTTACCATCCCCTTGATTGACAACCATTAAGATTTCTTGGAAGGGAGTGAATGATGAATAGCATATCCATCAGGATGTCAAAGGCCATATTGCAAAAGCCTCTTGTTGGTAAGTAAGAAGGAGGTAGCATGGAATTGATTATCTTCTTCCATCAAAAGCGCCAGAGTATCGAGGCATGTGTCGGGAAGGTCAGTAAAGAGCATAGAAGAGAAGTTAAGCATTTGAATAAGGGGAATCTAAAAGAAATATTATTCAAGAAGAGACTTATATAATGATAATAAGATATGGTTGAAATCCGGTGAACAAAGAAGTATTCGCTTTTGAAATAACTATGCTTATTATAAAGTGCCACGATTACTTTGTAATGGTTTCGAGCTTCGACGATCAGTAAGGAAGGTGATTCTTGTCTCTTCTTGAAGCTTAAAAGAAAGGTAAGATCCTTGATGTTTTAGGGACAATCCAATCTCATTATGAAGAGGATGCATAAAGAATTGAGTTGATCATATTTATTGGGATGCGCTTGAGTCAAAGCCAGCCTAATCACTTGCAGATAGAATCTGAGGAATTCATTAAAGGGCGGAATGCCTCCACCTGAGAGCATATATTTATTATAGGTAGTAGATCCTTGAGGTGGATTATATTCCTATTGGTCAATCATCAATAATAGAACATCGCTTTTTGGATTCCATGATGAAAGTAGATGGTTCGGAGCAATTCCTTAGTTGGCAAAGGCGGTGACTGCTCCGGAGGATTATCCAAGACCATTGGGGCACGTTGCTTGTCCATTAAGGAGGAGGATTTTAATGAGGAGCCACTAGAACAATATGTATATGATGCTCACCTGTTGTTAAAGGCCTTGCTCTTGACGAAGTAGATGCACATGCATGAGCGATAGAAGAATCAGCCTTGGGACGAGCAGAAGGGTCAGAACCAACTTTGAAAGGAGGAGACCGTCGAGTCATTTTGAAATAAAAAGCTTAATAGCGGATGCCACTAGGTATGTTTTACTTAAATTTTATTTTAATTAAAACGTGTATAGCTGGTGTGCAGAATCCAACGGATGTCGATATACGTTGATCAATCAGATTTTGGACATCGATTGGAACAGTTAGAAGTGTCAATCTATGCAGTGTGCATTTTATATTCGAAGCATATTGTATGGACCGCTCTATGTAAATTGCCCCCTCATATTGGAAAACAAGTTCTATCACGCGATGAAACTATATGTCCGAGCTTATCTGTTATGCAGATTGAACAATAATAGAACCATTGTCCGGAGTGGCACATAGCTTCCTTTGTTGGAATATTGGGCTGTGGCGTGACTCGAAATATTGACTTCTATGATCCATTTGGATGCTGAAGTGTGTTTGACGCAATTGTTCTTTAGAACCGTCTCATCAAAGCTTAAGTAACAATTCATGTTCAACCAAAAATCAGTAAATCCAATCATAACACTTTGCATGTGCAGAATCTTAGTCCTATCGCAAAATTATGGTCGACAAAGGGGAAAACCAAAGTATAAACCATAATGGCACAAGGCTAAGAAGAGGAGAAAAGTAAAACTTAAAAGTTCTTAGTGTTAACCTCAAGTAAGACTCAAGATTTCCCTAAGAAGACATGAATCTTGATTTGGAATAAGGCATTGTGGTTGGCCATGAACCAAAAGAAATGAGCATCCCCTTAGCTGCAATTTGATGGCAGCGACCAAAGCCTAGAGGTGGAGATGAAATCGACATTAACAACGATGCCATTGAACCCTAGGGTAAGAGTCAGCCTTGAACTCGAAGTAGATCTAAAAATGAGGAGAAGTTAGGGTTGATGATATCGGGACCAAGTTAATAGAAATAGTAGAGAGATCACATGATATGGTGATGATAGCGGTCGTTAAGTGATAAACACGGCGGCAGCTTGATAACGAGATCGGAAAAACTACGACGATGGTCAAAGATTTGAAATCGTGAAGGAGGAGATAGCTTGATGTTTGCAAATGAATGTAGGATGAAAAAACACTAAGTACCAAACTATTCATATAAGTTAAAAGTAATGGAGAAATCATCTTGGTACTAATGTGTTTTGGTCGCTACTAACATGATTCGACTATTAAAAAGAAGAAGAAGAAGAACAAGAAGAGGAGAAATCATATTTAGTCAACGTGTGATTGGTTTCAAAGATGATAAAAGTCTTAACATGATTCCTAGAAAAAGATGTATGCCAACTATTTGAGGTGATAAATGGTTTCCTTCATAATAGATACGATGATTCAAAGTTTAGTATTGGCTACCTAGAGAACCGTACGCAACCAAGATAATATCTCCTGTCTTGATCAAAAGCATGCTTTGTTTTACAAAAGATTACTTGGGGGGTTAAGTATTATTTAGTGTTTGAATCGAGCAGCTTCCAAGTGAATATGAACATCAAGATGAATGTGAAGTGCTTCAAGAACTTGGGGGCAAGCTTGGAATAGCCATGGGAGAATGTTTAAAGAATTTCAAGTCCACAGATGCAAAGGGATTTTAATTGATATTGACCATAACATTTCAGATGGGATTTTCCTGTCTCTTAGATAGCTTGAAAGCATGATCAAGGAATGGCATAATATAGGAACCGTATCACTGCTAACTCGATTGTACTTGTGGGATTTCAGTAGAACTCCAAAGCTTTGCAGTTAAGGTCTAATCCTATATATGACATATCATATTGACACCGACATGAAGTGAAGGGAAAGTGTGTGAATGAAGCTTGAAGATTCGAAACTTGCAAAATCAAACATTACTATGAAGGGCATTGTGGTAAGTACCGACCATAATTATGGTCAGTACTGACATGATTTTTCTTCTCATATTGACCTGTTTTTCCTCCTTATTCTCTAAGATCTAAATTTTTATCAATTCTTCCACGATTTGGTGACTAGAACGGCTGATACCAATTATTAATAAAAAGCACTAGAGCAACATAGATAGGACTTTTGGACTTTTGGCTTCCATGCTCTTCATATTTCCTTCTCCACCTCATCTTTGTCACTTAGAGATAAATCCTTGCTTTTTCGATCTATAATCACATATAAAGCTCTTGTACTCATGACGAATCTAAATCCAATAACATTAAAATCGACATAGCATGAACTTTGGTTGAACCACTGCAAAATTTATTGCGTTCCTTGCTCATTTTGTCCACATTTCTTAGATCTATCTCGTTTCTGAATTATTAGGGATGTTGTGCCATATTTTGGTTCAACAACTCCTTTCACCAATTTCTTAATTATTTAGTTCTAAAATGAATGTGTATTCCCTTTCCATTACGATTTTAATAGAAATTCCAACGCTCATCACTAGGTCATGAGTGTATCTTCTCACATCACAATTAATGATATTTTTAATAATTCAGCAGATGCAGATCGCTTTCTTTAATTTTGACATACTTACTAGATCCCTTATTCCTCTTAAGGTGTATATTATGATTACAGAGAGATTGCACGTGCTTCGTATTAAAACAATCAAGCCATTTCAAGTTTTTCTTTTCTAGTATGGTCAAAATAACTTATGGGTAAACCATTTTCAACTTGTTTCATTTTTGTGGCTAATGAAACATTTATCTCTCCTAAGTTATTCCTCTCGATTTGAAAATTTCAATCTCTTTTACCACATTCAAGTTTGTACCGCTTAAAATCATAATTAAATAATATAGATTCAATGTTCTTAGGTAATTAATTGGTCGGTTATTCTTCTTCTTCTAGTTTTTAAAGAAAAATGAAGAAGGCCAAAGGTTCAATTTTCCACTACACTCCATGTTTTAGAAATTTTAAGCTTAGGATGAAACTCTTTCATGGTTCATAAGGAGTTTTATCTAGTTTTTATAAGAAACCAAGCTGACCATTTAACACCAAAAAAGGTAGCATCCCAAACGAGAAATATTCCTTGGGCTCATAAATGGACCAAAAGAACTATTTTTCATTCATAAATCATATGAACATGACTGTTTACAAGTACAAATATATCATTTTGAAATACTTTGTGGTATACTTAAACAAAACCTATTCCCTGTAATTTATGAGTATTCTTCATAAATATGCCTCTTGTTAACCAGCTTTTTGACCAACAGAGTTCAACTGAAATTAGAAAGCAAGAATAAAGACGAAACAATTCTCGAACTTCGGAACACACTCAAAAGAGTAAGAAGATAGAACTCAAAAAATTACTTGTCCAAAGGAGCAAAAGGGACCTCTTGGTATCGAGAGGTCCTCTCGAGCTCTCTGTTGCACTTTAGACCCCATCATACTCCTGTGATACGTGTACTAGTTCAAGAAGTTGTCATCAAGTGTTTTTCTTAGAGAATAGATAGGCAATTCCAAGGATTGATGAGAAGAAAGAAAAGAAAGCAGGATAATACAAGTGTTATCGAAAGAATCGTTGGGATCAACTCCACCTTTATGGAAGAGAGTTTGGAATACATCAAGTTGAAAATAGGAAAGCAAGACAAGTGAAAAGTACGAGTTTCCACCAAGAGAAAGCTCTCAGTACCGAGAAGGTCTTTTTTAGACCTAAGGCCGACGTGCTCTAACTGTGTGCTTCTAGGCTTGCATCTGGACCTTGTTCAACTCGATCTTGTAGAACAACAGAGCAGTTTCTCTATAAATACCTGACCTATAGCGACTAAAGAGGGACATTCTTTGAATTTTGACACTTCTTCTTCTTCGTCCCCTCTTTCTCTTCACAATAGTCATCAAGGTAGACATTCTTGGTGTTATAGACTTAAGCACTTGTCAATCCCTTGTACTTGTGACTTCAGTCTCGCTCAAACCTCTAATAAATTAAATATAAAGTGGACGTAGGTCGGAGAATTCTGTCCCTATAGAAATTATTAAGTTTTCTTAACTTTCTTGTTTTCTCTTCTAGATCTTTATATTTCGTCTGATATTAGGTGTTGGTCAGCCAACATCTCTCCTTACTTTCAATATTTATAGTTTTATTTTATGAAAGCGTAACTCATTTTATTATTTCTTCACTTTCAATAAATTCATTCATATCCACAAAGTGAAAATTTAAAATCCTTTCGGAATATATTTGAATTGTATTGTCAAATACATGTATGCATAACAAACATGGATGAATTTAACATAAAATAGTAATGAAATCCTAGAATATATTCACGCCTTTGAGATTATAACATTCTTTCTTCTCTTAGATGAAAATTTTCATAACAAATATATAAAATAAATATTCATAATTTTCTCAATTCTCGTAATTGAATTAATAAAAAATCTTGATATATTTAACATATCCTTTCAACTAAAAAATTGTACAAACAAACAACCTCTTAATTTTTAACATTAAACTCCATAATCATCATTTTCCAAAATAGGCTTGCGATGACAATGATATTATAAAAACTCATAATCTTTATATTTAAAATCGTTTGATTTATGTTCTTTTCATAATAAATCCAACTCCATAAATCAATAAACATAAAGTCTTTTATTAGTTGGTTTCCTTTTTTATTACGATTTGTTAACCAAATTCAGTTTTCATTCAAACATTAAATAAACCATTAAATGCTCGTAATTTACTTCAATAAATAAGTCATAAATCAATTATATGATTTAAAAATTTAAATCCCATGCTTTTGATGCTCATAAATGTTTTTGAAAAAATAATTAAAGAAAATTAATATTTTTATCGTTTGCTTATATGTTATTTACCCATATACACATTTTCATGTAAAGCCCAACCTATAGGTTAACTTCATATAATATATAGATGATTTTCGTTTTATTTTCAGCTCTTAAATATATTAGAAATAATTCATATAAATTCTTTTGTAATTCTATCCATTTAGACACTTAATTTTATTATTAGAAAAACAATAATGAATGCTCAAGCAAGTGAAGTGAATTGTTAAATTAACGATGTTATATACAAGCATTTATGATTTATAAATGCTGTTTTAACTCGATCTAGAAATGGAAGGTCAAAATTTATATTTTCTATCAAGAGTTTCATTAGCTCGTAAATATAAAGGTTTCATAGTATTATTTTTCCGTTAAATACTTACATTTAAAATTAATGGTCTACATTTAAATGTTTTTTTATAAATGAAAAGTCTTTAGTCTAGATAAATTTGAATTCACAAAACATATATTTTTACATTTGTCTCAAGTCAAATTATGATAAATTCGTACCAATCCAGACCCGTGGCCATTAACTATAACTTTTCTCACATTAAATAAGAAAATATATTGATTTGAATTTTATTTTACACCATATCTAAATTATTATTACATTCCGTACACATAATATAGTAATTTAAATCAAAGGTACACCATTATAGTGCCTAAATTTGCATATTAAAAATATATAAGTACATATTTTTATTCCCATACATTAATTAGAAAACTACACCATAGTCTTAATAATTGCTTTATTATAAACTTATATATGTTAGTAAATATAGTTTTACACCATAGCATATCAAAATTTATGATACTACGATTAACATATATCATTAACTAAAGCAATTTCCCAAAACAAGATGCATTTTCAACCATATCAATGATATAAAGTTATTTCCAAAACCCAAAATTAACTCAAATAAGAAGGAAGAAGGTAAAAGTAGAATGTATCCTAGCATTACTTTAATATACTTCTTACCATTCTAATAATTTGAATTTCTCAAATTTAATTAAAATTTGCACAAAATCCTCAATTTTCTTCTTGTCACTAATTATCGTAACATTCTAATCTTTGCTTTAATACCCACATAGCTTAGTCCCTATGAAAGATGGATTTAATTTCGCTTTCAAATTATTAAAAATTGATGAGCAGGAAGAATAAAGAGAAGGTGATGGGATGAGGCCACTACCTTGGAAAGGAAATTTGGTATGACTATGGTTTAATCTATAATTGTCATCCGTTCTCTAAGGTTAATATGACGATCCTCCAAACTTACGCACTCAAGGTTGAAGGATTTGAAGATGTGTAGAAGTCACTATCCAGGTTTTTTTATGTGTGTGTATCTATGTGTGTGTGTGTGTGTATATATATATATATATATATGAAAAAGATCTTATTTTAGATGAAATTGTAGAGAGAGGAGATGAAGAAGATAATCTTTTCATATTAAATTAGTATTCATTTTTTAGAGAAGAGAGAAATGGAAGAGAATAAAAATAAACATAAAAATCATCTCTCTTGAGCCCATTGTTCACAACATATTAGCATTCCATAAATAGAAATACATTCTCATTAACAAAGAATGCAAAATGTCACGTAATGACAAAATTTTGATTTTTGTTGAAAGTACCGACTATTCTATGGAACATAAGGAACTTGTAGTCGAATCATTTAAAGGCGAGTTTTATTTTTTTTAAGAGAAAATGTATCATATAAATTATCTTCTTCTCAGAATCTTTTTACTATGAAAAAACCAAAAATCAAAACCTTAAAAACCAAATTAAACTAAATCGTTTAAGGTCAGTTTTCTATTGAAAATATGCCAAACCAAATCAAATATGTTTAAATGATCGGTTTGGTTTTCCTTTTGGGATAATAGCTAAATCGAATGACTTATTTAACAGCCTATCACTTGATTCATGATACTAAAATCAAACAAGAATGCTTTACACATGGAACCCTCTTAGAATAAGTGCAACTTTCAATATGTTCACAACTTTAATTTTTCCATTCAAGCACGTGAAACACAATACAATCTTTTAAGGCGTTAGACTATGAAAGAGAAAATAAACAGTTGACGATCTTACCCTTGAAGTGTGGAAAATACCTTTTTAGTATCAACAGGTCCAAAATGTAACGACCCTGACTCGACCTTCGAAAATCGACACCCAAATACATCACCCATATTTGAATGCCGCAGATTCAAACATTGAGTCTGGTTCGCCGGAGCTAATAACAACATTAGGTGATAACAACATAGTGGAAACAGAAGAATAATTATTTTGATACACAACATTTGATACAACAATGATACAAATGAAATGATCAACACTATCAGAGATAGATATAACAGTGGAAAGAAAAAGACAGCAACAACAGTGGAAAACAACATCTTCAATGCCAAACTCCAAACTCCAAGCCAGAAGCTCGAGCCACTATCATGTAGTAATGAAACGCAATGCAATCGCCAAATCAATGACTCCAAAGATTTCCAAAAGCTACACCTACTATTTGATTATCTAAAAATCTGACTTTAGGTTGCCCGTGTGGAAAATTATGGGCACCCAGAGTTTAGAAAGGGAACAATAAACTCCATAAGGCATCCCGGCACACACATAATGCAATCACACACTTAGGGGAGATTTCTCCTTATGATAGTTAAACATGCTTGATACGCAAAATACTTTTGATATTATTATTAGTGCATAGTGTAGAAAACATTTGCAAGTATAATATTAATCTTAGCCAGCATACGTCCATTATAGTTGCCTACGATAGCTACCATGTTAAATGGCAGGTTCTACAACTAAAACCATACAGGACGCATATTGGATGATTGGATTTCCAACAAATGGTCATGCTAAGGAATTTCCCCACCACACGGGTACGCCTCTGGAGGGGTGCCTCGAGAACTTAACCAGCTCTCTACCGATACAAGACCGGGTTACCTCTGTAACTAGGTAACTAATTATCACAAGTATGTCATCCCCCGGTCATCGCCGACCTTTATCCGAGGATCCTCAACACCAAAAAATTCCAACAACCACATAAGTCAAGTATCTGGGCTCCATACCATGATACCACTTTTTATCTAGAAGGAAATGCACATATCCTAAAGGGCGCGACCCTCATAACCTTGCCGCATTCTTCCTGTTTCGACCATTTTCGGGCTGTGAGATTCGTCAAAGTCTCGCCACAAAGCTACGCTTTCCACAAAAGCCATGCTTTGATCAACAAATGATCAGCAACACTTAGCATGCCACATTACCAAATTGGGAATATATCACTTGTAACCAACAACTACATAACCTCTGAGCTCGTACGTCACAGAGAAGGGTGTTAAGCTAAGAGAATAAATTCTCCGCCACCAATCAGAAATGTATTTGATAGAAACCAGCTTTACATATCAAAGTGTAATGTTAGACATACATCCATACAAGTCCGTTCCGGGTTCAAACGGAACCGAAGGCACTTCAAAGAAGCCCTTGCAAATCCGGGTATTCCCAATCCCGATCGTACTCCCCATCAAATATGGAGATCTATATACCGAAGCAACTCAGTACATAGTCATTCGACAGGTTATCCTATCATTCTCGAAAACACCCGGTCTTCACTACCGTCTTCAAATGCTATCCGTTTCATCGTATCACTATTCGGAATGGGTTTTATGACATAAAGTCCTCTCCTGGCTAAACCGAACAATGAGCGCTTAATTTTAAAACCATATGGATGTATTGGAATCTTAGTTAACTCACAACTTTTAACACTTGTTTCCCAAAACCTTTCTTTTTGAATGGCTTAAACAAATTTCCACTTTTAATCTTTTTAAATAAAAGATTCACCTTGAAGATCCTCTTTAATTTGAAAACAAAGTTCACCAATCTTTAATAAAGATTCATTCATAGCTTTCAAAACGATTTCCATTTCACAATTCGAAATCCTTTCAACAAAAACTGGAAGTTCTTTCTTTATATGAAAGCAATTATCATTTGCAAACAAACACTTTTAGTTTGAGAAAATCCGATTCAATTTACTCAAGTTATAGCCTTTCAGAGTATACATTGAAAAGTCAGCGAACTGACATATTCTCGACAAGTTCTATTTGAATTAAATTTAAATTCCCAAATTTATTTATTTAATATACTTCAAAATTGGTCTAAAATCCATATATATACATTTTATAACCTCTATAACTTTTTTTACCCTAGTTTTCAAATATATATGTGTATAGAATTCAACTTCAAAATCTTAAATTCAAATTCAAATCAAATTATTTTAATTTCAAAACTCCTTTTCAAAAATTTCTCAGATTTAACCCAATTTCTTTTCCAAACCATTTTAAATTCAAAATTCAACTTTTTAAAACCATTTTGAATAACATTAAATTCAAAACATCTGTGACTTAACCAATTTCCCATGAAATCCATATTTGTGTGGGTGTGGTGCAGTCCAGGGGTTGTACACACAACCATCATCAATTCAAGCACAACAATGTAGATAAGTGGTATAATCCTATAACGCTTTTCTTCATTCACAGATTTATAGATAAATATGTAAATTCATCACAGATCATAACTCAATAGAACATCACACAACTGAGATATCAAACAATTTAAAGCATTCAATATAATCCAAATATCCATAAGTAAGATCAATTAATCACCTGATTAATTTAAACCAGATTAATTACTTATGAATAATTTACTAATCCTGGTTAATTAACATTAATTAATTACAAATCATTTTAATAAATTGTCTTTTAATCATTTATTAATTAACCTTTAATAATAAATTAATCAACCTTTAATTATTAATTAATCAATCTTAGTTAATAAATCAATCAACCTTTGATCATTAAGTAATTAACCTTTAATCATTTAATTATTTTTTAATTGATTATCCTCAATTAATTATATTAATTAATTAACGCTTAATTAATAAATCATTCCTTAATCACTTCCATTATTAATTAACCTTTAAATTAATTAATTATCCCCAAATTAATTACCTTAATTAATTAATCACATAAATTAATTATCCTTTAATTAATTATTCTTTAATCGCTTGATTTATCCACCTTTAATCATTAATTAATTATCCTTAATTACTTTCATTAAGTAATTATCTTTAAGTAATTAATAAATCCTTCAATTAATTACATTACTTGTTATTTAATTTAATCATAATAATTAATTAGCCTTAAACTAATTACACAAAGTAAATAGCTTCAATTTAATTACAAAAGTAATTATCTTTTAAATCAATTACACAAAGCAATTAGCTTTTAAATCTATTACACAAAGTAATTATTTAATTTAATTACACAAAGTAATTATCAATTAATCACTTTAAAAACATTTAATCTTTAAACCTTTAATTTTTGAAACAAAATTATTATTAATCCATAAATTAACTTAGATTTTTAAGTTAATTAACAATTAAAAACATTTTATCTTTTCGATTAACTTCTTAATTACAACACTAAGTTTATTTAAAATAAACATAAGAATTCATTTAAAATAAAGAAGTAAAACATTTGACTTTAATTAATTTTAAAATGATTATTTTTAAAACTTTAACTAATTAACCAAAACTAGTATAAAACACTTATTATTAATCAAGAAAATGTTTAAAACTTGATTAGATTTAAAATTTGAAAAAAAAACTTGTTTTATTTAAAAATCAAAAACTATTTTTAATACAAACCCGAGATGACTTCAAACTACCCGAGTCAAACTCCATGTAAATCTAAAAGATTCCCGAGTAAAAACCCTAATCTACCCGAGCCACCTCTTTATTTTTTTCCTTTGTTTTCTTTTAAAATTTTTAAATCCTGTTACCCTCATGCGATCATACCCGAGGCCTGACTCGAGCCAACATGAGTTTTCCCCAAGCAAGGCTTCGAGGCAAACACCTTCTCTAAAACTCTGACACCAGGCTTAATCGTGCACGAGCACTAGTGACCGAGGCATTACCGATCACCGATGCTACCTCCAACACATCGACAATCACCTAAAACATTCGATCCCGATCACCAAATCATTAACACAATTACCAAAATCGAAACTTGCTGTTCGATCAAACTGGTACAACAGATCATCGGCCGAAAATCCTCCTCGTCCTAACGACTCCGACCACCAGATATCACTTGCCTCTGACCACAGCTCCGCCGAAGCCTAACACTTCCATCTCCCAACCTCCGATCAAGTTTGACGCTCCAGTGACGTCACGACAATCAAGTTTCCAACCTCGACCGAAACTATGCTCAAATCCCTGTTCTACGCCTCACCGCCTCCACGATGGCTATTAAAACCACCAACCATTTTTGCTTTGTTCGACTATGCCTTGGCTCCCTCCAGCCATGATCCTAACCACCCTTCTAACTTCGATCATCGGAAATCGAGCGAAAACCCTTCTCAGTTCAACCCGAAAATTCACAAAAAATACTAACTTAAAAATTGGAATTTTATTATCAAAATTCACCATTTTTAAAAACTAATCAAATTATATAACCGAGATAATCAATTATTGAAGTCAAATTTTTGACGTGCCTTGGGTTTTTACTGTATATTTTAAATTTCCAGAAAATTACTTAATAAATTTTCTTGAAACTATTTTTAAAAATAGAATCTAGTTGAAACTAACATATTTCATTCAAAGATCCTAACCCTAAAGAGTCTAGAGGATGAGTGTTTGGATTTTATAAGTTTGGTTTCCTATAAACTTAAGAACATAGATAATATATACCTATGTGCAGATATGCACACATATATCTTCACATAGACATGCAAGCCTTTGCAATCATCTATACAAACAGTTTTCATAACAAATTTTAATATCAATCATAAGCTCCCAGATCTAATGAATGATTTTAAGTTTAAAATACAGGTTTTCTCACCTAGAATATGAATTAGAGGATAATTTTCCATTTTTTTTCTTTTTAATCTGGATTTTGTATCTGATTGATTTGAAGCTTTGAGTCTTACTTGTTTTTGTTTGGTTCAGGTTGAAGATTGATCTGATTTGCTTTCAGGTTTTTGAAATGCTTTAGGTTGAATTGATCTTCTTTGCATTGGATTTGCATCTGGTTAGATTTAGAAACCTGAGATCTGCTTTCGTTTCCAGTAAGATTGTTTTTGAAAACTGAATCTTGCTTTGATTTTAAATTCCTGGTTTTGCTTTGTGGAGTTTGTAGTTATTTGTTTTTCTGATTTGCTTCTTTATTTCTCAGGTTTGAAATTTTGAAACTTATGAAAGAAAAATGAAGAAAGAAGGAGATAGTGGTTTATTTATATTCTTATTTTCCCTTCATTTATTGAATTTTAAAAATGAAAAGAAATTAATTCAAAAATGACACTTGTAATATTTACATGATACATGTTTTACACTTGTTATTATATATGATAAAATTATTACATTTGTTTAGTTTCATGATAAAATGCTTACACTTGTATTTATTTATATATTAATGTTAAATATATTTTCATGTAATTTTCTATTTATATTTCCTTTTTATAAGCAACTTTAAAGAAATTGATTTTATAAATCTAATTATACTTTAACACATATATTTTATATATATTAGAATTTAAAATTTTGAAAATTTATTATATTAAATTTAAATCATAACTTTCAAATCACAATGCATATATATATATTAAAATTAGAAAAAAATTCTACTAGTTTAAAATAAAATGTTATTCAAATCCAATATATTTATAAGATATTTATTTTATGAAATTCAAACCCATAATTTAATTTATAATCAATTAATATACATATATATAAATAAACAAACAAATATCTTATTAAATTCGAAAAAATTCTAATTAATCCAAATTTTTTATTTTAATTACCGATTAAATTTAGCTTAAAACCGAGATCGTTACAAATTTCCACCCTTAAAAAAAATTTCGTCCCCGGAATTTGCTAGACAGGGAGACAAAAAAAAGACGAACACATAGAAAGATAGAGAAATCGGTTTACTAGATTAAATTGGATATCTATTTTATATTTGGCTTACCGAATCATAATATCATCAATAAATATGAGAACGAAGTTATTCGATACTTTACGAGATACTCGGGTCATCAGGTCTATGAAATATGTAGGACATTGGTAGTCCGAAGGATAACTAACCGTTCGTAGAATATATATCAGACCCAAAGAATAGACATGTGGATACAATCCAATTTAATTTCATATTTTATTAAACAATTATTTCAAATAAAATTTCAAATTCATTAAAGTTAAAACGAAAAGCTGATAGGAAACTGACGAAGAGAATACGAAATAAGAACTTTATTTACAACGATACGCAAGGCCAACACCATACCAAAGCTTCTGCTAGTAGCTACCAGGAAACCATCAAAGAATTGAAATTGGATGAAGATCAAAGGAGATTGATAGAAAAAGTTGTTCCCGTTGTTGCAGGGTATTGACCATTTGTAATGGTACTTCCGTGTTCCCTATCTCGTCCTCTTCTTGCACTCATACTCATTATCAGTGAATAGCAAGAGAATTTACTTAGGCATACGGACAAGATATCTTAGGGATATACTCATTCTAGGGCATTTCAAACCCTATCTCTCACCTAATGTGTCATCCTGAGCTAAAGTTCTTACTCAACCTTCAGCTCTGATACTACTATAACGGCCCTGACTTGACCTTCGAAAATCGACACCCAAATACATCACCCGTATTTGAATGATGCAGATTCAAACGTTGAATCTGGTTCGCCGGAGCTTATAACAACATCAGGTGATAACAACACAGCGGAAGCAGAAGAATAATTTTATTGATACATATTGATACAACAATGATGCAAATGAAATGATCAACACTATCAGAGATAGATATAACTGCGGAAAGAATAAGACAGCAACAGCAACTGAACATAACATCTTCAATGCCAAACTCCAAACTCTAAACCAGAAGTTCGAGCCACCATCATGCTGTAATGAAACGCAATGCGATCACCAAACCAATGACTCCAAAGATTGCCAAAAGCTACACCTACTATTGGATTATTTGAAAACCTGACTATAGGATGCCCGTGTGGAAAATTGTGGGCACCCAGAGTTTAGAAAGGGAATAATAAACTCCAAGTTAGTCATAGGACTTGTGCGAGCAAACAAAAACAGTTGTTTAAACAAAAAAGAAAAAAAAGAATTTAAAAGAAATTCCCTATGCTTTTTGGAAAATGAAACTACCATAAGGCCTCCCGGTACACATACAATGCAATCGCACACTTGGGGGAGATTTCTCCTTATGATCGTCAAACATGCTTGATACGCAAAATCCTTTTGATTTATTAGTGCATAGTGCAGAAAACATTTGCGAGCATAATATTAATCTTATCCAGCATACGTACCATTAAAGTATACTACAGCTACCATGTTAAATGGCAAGCTCTACAGCTAAAACCGTACAGGGCGCGTACTGGATGATTGGATTTCCAACAAATGGTCAGGCTAAGGAACTTCCCCACCACATGGTTACGCCTCTGGAGGGATGCCATAAGAACTTAAGCAGCTCTCTGCCAACACAAGGCTGGGTTAACTCTGTAACTAGTTAACTAACTGTCACGAGTATGCCATCCCCCGGTCATCACCGACTTTTATCCGAGAATCCTCAACACCAACAAATTCCAACAACCACATAAGTTAAGTATCTAGGTTCCATACCATGATACCACTTTTTATCCAGAAGGAAATGCACATACCCTAAAGGGTGCGACCCTCATAACCTTGCCGCATTATTCCTGTTTCGATCATTTTTGGGTTGTGAGGTTCGACGAAGTCTCGTCCACAAAGCTACTCTTTCCACAAAAATCATGCTTTGATCAATAAATGATCAGCATCACATAGCATTCCACATTACCAAATTGGGAATATATCACTAGTTACCATCAACTACATAACATCTGAGCTCATACGTCTCAGAGAAGGGTGTTAAGCTAAGAGAATAAATTCTCCACCACGAATCAGAAATGTATTTGATAGAAACCAGCTTTACCTCTCAAAGTGTAATGTCAGACATATATCCATACAAGTCTGTTCCGGGTTCGAATGGAACCCAAGGCACTTCAAAGAAGCCCCTGTAAATCGGGGTATTTCCAAACCCAATCGGACTCCCCATCACATATGGAGATCTCTATACCGGAGCAACTCAGTGCAGAGTCATTCGACATGTTATCCTATCGTTCTTGAAAACGCCCAATCTTCCCTACCATCTTCAAATGCTATCCATTTCATTGTAACACTATTCGGAATGGGTTTTATGACATAAAGTCCTCTCCCGACTAAACCAAATAATGAGCGCTTAATTTTAAAACCATACGGATATGTTGGGATCTTAGTTAAGTCATAACTTTTAACACTTATTTCCCCAAACCTTTCTTTTTGAATGGTTTAAACAAATTTCCACTTCTAATATTTTTAAATAAAAGATTCACCTTGAAGATCCTTTTCAATTTGAAAACAAAATTCACCAATCTTTAACAAAGATTCATTCATAGCTTTCAATTTTTTTTTCCATTTCACTACTTGAAATCCTTTCAACAAAAACTGAAAGTTCTTTCTTTATATGAAATCAATTATCATTTAAAAACAAATACTTTTTATTTTGTGAAAATTCGATTCAATTTACTCAAGTTATAGCCTTTCAGAGTATACATTGAAAAGTCAGCGAACTATCGTATTCATGCAAGTTCTATTTGAATTAAATTTAAATTCCCAAAATAATTTATTTAATATACTTCAAAAATGGTTAAAAATGCATATATATACATTTTATAACATGTATAACTTTTTTTGACCATAGTTTTCAATATATATGTATATAGAATTTAACTTCAAAATCTTAAATTCAAATCAAATTATTTTAATTTCAAAACTCCTTTTCAAAAGTTTGTCATATTTAACCCTATTCCTTTTCCAAACCATTTTAAATTCAAAATTCAACTTTTTAAAACCGTTTTGAATAATATTAAATTCAAAATATATGTGACTTTACCAATTTCCCATGAAATCCATATTTTTGTGTGTGTGGTGTAGTCCAGGTTTTACACTCAACAATAACATATCACAACCATCATCAATTCAAGCACAACAATATTGATAAGCGGTATAATCCTATAACGCTTATCTTCATTCACAGATTCACAGATAAATATGTAAATTCATCAAAGATCATAGCTCACTAGAACATCACACAACAAAGATATCAAACAATTTAAAGCATTCAATATAATCCAAACATCCATAAGTAAGATCAATTAATCACCTGATTAATTTAAATCAGATTAATTGCTTATGAATAATTTACTAATCGTGGTTAATTAACATTAATTAATTACAAACCATTTTAATAAATTATCTTTTGATAATTTATTAATTAACCTTTAATAAATTAATTAACCTTTAATTATTAATTAATCAGTCTTAATTAATAAATCAATCAGCCTTTGATCATTAAATAATTAACCTTTAATCATTTAACTATTCTTTAATTGATTATACTCAATTAATTATATTAATTAATTAACCCTTAATTAATAAATATTCCTTAGTCACTTTCATTAATTAATTATCCTTTAAATTAATTAATTATCCCCAAATTAATTACCTTAATTAATTAATCACATAAATTCATTATCCTTTAATTAATTATTCCTTAATCACTTGATTTATCCACCTTTAATCATAATTAATTATCCTTAATTACTTTTATTAAGTAATTATCTTTAAGTAATTAATAAACTTAATTAATAAATCCTTTAATTAATTACATTAGTTATTCTTTAATTTAATCACAATAATTAATCAGCCTTAAACTAATTACATAAAGTAAATAGCTTTAATTTAATTACACAAGTAATTAGCTTTTAAATAAATTACATAAAGTAATTAGCTTTTAAATCAGTTACACAATGTAATTATCTTTAATTTAATTACACAAAGTAATTATCCATCAATTAACTTAAAAAACATTTAATCTTTAACCTTTAATCTTTGAAACAAAATTATTATTAATCCATAAATTAATTTAGATTTTTAAGTTAATTAATAATTAAAAACATTTTATCTTTTGATTAACTTCTTAATTACAACATTAAGTTCATTTAAAATAAACTTAAGAATTCATTTAAAATATAGAAGTAAAACATTTGAACTTAATTAATTTTATAATGATTATTTTTGAAACATTAACTAATTAGCCAAAACTAGTATAAAACACTTATTATTAATTAATAAAATGTTTAAAACTTGATTGAATTTAAAATTTGAAAAAAACTTATGTTATTTAAAAATCAAAAACTATTTTTAATACAAACCCGAGACGACTTCAAACTACCCGAGTCAAACTCCGAGTAAATCTAAAAAGTTCCCGAGTAAAAACCCTAATCTACGCAAGCCGCCTCTTTATTTTTTTTCATTTGTTTTCTTTTAAAAATTTTAAATCCTGTTACCCTCACGCGATCATACCCGAGGCCAGACTCGAGCTAACGCGAGTTTTCCTCGAGGGAGGCTTCGAGGCAAACACCTTCTCTAAAACTCTGACACCAGGCTTCATTGTGCACGTGCACCAGTGACCAAGGCGTCAGCGATCACCAACGCTACCTCCAGCAAATCGACAATCGCCTAAACCTTCGATCTCGATCACCAAATCGTCAACACAATCACCAAAATCGAAACGAGCCATTCGATCAAACTAGAACAGCAGATCATCGACCAAAAATCCTCCTCGTCCTAATGACTCTGACCACCAGATATCATTAGCCTCCGACCACAGCTTCGTCGAAGCCTGACACTTCCATCCCCTAACCTCTGATTAAGCCCGACGCTCCAATGACGTCATGGCAATGAAGTTTCCAGCCTCGACTGAAACTATGCCCAAAACCCCACCCTACGCCTCACCGCCGCCATGGTGGCTAATAAAGCAACCAACCATTATTCCTTTGTTCGACTACTCCCTCGCTACCTCCAGCCATGATCCTGACTACCCTTCTAACTTCGATCACCAGAAATCGAGCAAAAATCCTTCTCAGTTCAACTCGAAAATTCACAAAAACTACTAACCTAAAAATCGAAATTCACCATTTTTTAAAACTAATCAGATTATATAATTGAGACAATCGATTATTGAATTCGAATTTTTGACCTGCCTTGGGTTTTTACTGTATAATTTAAATTTCAATAAAATTACTTAATAAGTTTTCTTGAAACTATTTTTAAAATAGGTTCTAGTTGAAACTAACATATTTCATTCAAAGATCCTAACCCTAAGGAGTCTAGAGGATGAGTGTTTGGATTTTTATGAGTTTGGTATCCTTTAAACTTAAGAACAGAGACAATATATACATATGTGCAGATACGCACACACATATATCTTCACATAGACATGCAAGCCTTTTTAATCATCTATACAAACAGTTTTCATAACAAAAATTTAATATCAATCATAAGCTCCCAGATCTAGTGAACAAGTTTAAGTTTAAAATATAGGTTTGCTCTCCTAGAATATGAACAGAAGACGGGTTTTCTATTTCTTTTTTTTAATCTGGATTTTGCATTTGATTGATCTGAAGCTCTGAGTCTTGCTTGTTGTTGTTTGGTTCAGGTTGAAGATTGATCTTATTTGCTTTCAGGTTTTTGAAATGCTTTAAGTTGAATCGATCTTCTTTGCTTTTGATTCGCATCAGGTTAGATTTTGAAACCTGGAATCTGCTTTTGTTTCCAGGAAGATTGTTTTTGAAAACTGTATATTGCTTCGATTTTTAATTCCTGGTTTGGCTTTGTGGAGTTTGTAGTTATTGTTTTTTGATTTGCTTCTTTATTTCTCAGTTTTGAAAATTTTGAAACATATGAAAGAAAAATGAGGAAAGAAGGAGATAATGGTGTATTTATATTCTTATTTTCCCTTCATTTATTGAATATTAAAATGAAAAGAAATTAATTCCAAAATGACATTTGTATTATTTACATGATACATGTTTTACACTTGTTATTATATGTGATAAAATTGTTACATTTGTATTGTTTCATGATAAAATGCTTACACTTGTCTTCATTTGTATATTAATGTTTTAAATATATTTTCATGTAATTTTCTATTTGTATTTCCTTTATATAAATAACTTTAATGAAATTGATTTTAAAATCTAATTATACTTTAACAAGTATCTTTTATATATATATATTAAAATTTAACCTTTTGAAAATTTATTTTATTAAATTTAAATCATAACTTTCAAATAACAATGCGTATACATATATATATATATATATATATATATTAAAATTAGAAAACAAATTTTCTTTTAGTTTAAATTTTTTTTTTTCAAATCCAATATATTCATAAGATATTTATTATATGAAATTCAAACCCATAATTTAATTTATAATCAATATATATACATATATATAAATAAACAAACAAATATCTTATTAAATTTGGAAAAATTCAAATTAATTCATAAATTAATCCAAATTTTTTATTTTAATTACCAATTAAATTCAGTTTAAAACTGGGATTGTTACACAAAGCGTCAGATGTCTACGTCATTTCAAAACCTTAGCCATATCCTCATTTTTTATGTTCCCCTTTAAATCACTATCTCAATCAATAAATTTTTAATGATTTTTTGTTTATTTTCTTTTTTAAATATTTTTTTATTTTATTTTAGATATTTCTTATAGTTTTCCAATTTTTATTTTTCAAAAATTTCGATCCCCCATTCAATACAATCCATCATGAATTTAACTACCCAGAAGCCACTATAATTCTTGATATTTACGGTGATATGCATGGAGTTCATAATAGGAAAACGAACTTGATTGTATCATCTACTGGCTCTTGGATGTTGTTAAGGCTAGCCTTATGTGCTTTTAGGCCCTAGACAGATTTCTAATTTAGGCACTTAACAATTGATAATAAAAATTAAATTAAAAAAGATACGAAGCTTAATGGTCATCAGCATATCGGTTTGTTTGTTAACATCACTATAGAATACCAAAAATAAGCAATGGTGTAAATCTTAAGTCATTAAAGATACAAAAATGAAAAAAAAATTCATTTCATATTTGAATACTAATTTTGACAAATATCTAATAGTTAGGATCTATAATAGTCTTTTCTTTATCAACAATATAAATACACCGATGCATTAAATGTGCTTTGGCTATATAAGGACAACACCATCACTATAGTTCAAATGGAATTTGCCACCTATAAATAAGATTTTGTACAAACAAAATATCCACAAAAAAAGGCTTCTATGTTGTAATTATTAACTAATTAACATTCAGTGAGTAGTTACTTTCTTCTTATGGTTCAAGTAACTTTTTCATAAGTCCCTAATACCTCAAAAATGATGGATTTAAATATAATCCTCCAAAACATATGATTTGGTACTCGAATAATTTTTTATTTTCTTGCTTACAAAACTTTTATTTAGCGTTAGACTTTTTAGCAAACAAATGCAATTAGGATGTCTTATATTTTAAGGCAATTTAGTAACAAATAAAATGAATAGATCTAAAATCCATTAAATTAACCTTAAAAATTGTTGATTCCTATTTTTAATAGAACTTAAGGATATACCCCTTTTATACCAATCACTAACTACTAATTAGAATGCAAAAATTGAATATATCAAATCCAAATCATACATCATATAATAAAATCAAGCATGTAGATGATATTACATGGTTACTTTCCAGTTTTAAAATTTTGATATCGAACTTAGACTTGAGTGTTTTTATACGGAATTGAGCACAACCTTTTCAATATCGAATCTTGATTCTTATAGAACATTATAGTAAATGAGGGAAAAATGAGGATATAAAAAAAATGAAATACGAAAATGCTTTGGAATTGGAAAAATATATAAAAATTTGTATGTCGTAAATAAAATGGTGCTTTGGAATTGGAAACTATATATATAAAGTTGCATGCAATAATTAAGAGGTGCTTTGGATACTGGAACAAACCTTAAATACCTTAACTAATTAATTCATTTTGAGTTAGTTTTTTCTTAAATTAATTGGCTTTTAATTGTTAATAACAATATAAAGTAATATATACGAGGGCCTCTTGGAAAATAGGCCCTGGGTTGTCGGCCGGGCTGTGCAGCCTAACGTCCGGCCTTGGATTCGTATAATGATGTGTGAGAATGCGACATTTTCAAAAACTAATCTAGAAATTTTGATCATATTGATAGTATGCAAGAGGATGATAGTATTAGAGGGTTGTTGACTTATTTTGCGATACAATTTCACAGAACTGATGCTTAATGTTGTTTTGAGCGTTGGAGTTTTCATTTTTAGTTCCATGCATCGATTTTTTTCTACATATATCTTTTTTGAGTTTAATATAATGTTTCTGATTAATTCTTGCACTGGTTTTAGGATTGTTAAAAGTAGAAGTAATTAGGAACTGTAGGTAAAACTGTAAAAATGTTTAATGATTTTTTAAAGGGGAAATGGTGTTGGTGGACATTTTAATGGATAATATTTTGCCTCGGCTAAAAATACTCTCTCTAATTACTTTCTTGTTTATTTACTTCAAATTACAATTTTCCACCATCCCAGCCTTCAAAATTCATTATGTCGATGCCAAGAACCGCGGTCGCTACTTCTTTCTTATTGCATCCCTACTCTACACACTCTTTTTTCAAGAATTAAGACGCAATAGAAATTGTAGAATTTCAATGAATTTTCTAAAAAATTCTAAATTTTCAATAAGAAACCTGAAGATAAAATATATAAATAAGTAACGATGTAAATCCGTATCAGGTTCAAATATTTGTGATGTAAAAGTTGGCATATCTTGATCAATTATTTATTATTTTATTGAAATTAATGGGCATAGATCATATAAATCAAAGACGTAGAGACTGTTAGATTAGATACAACTTCGAGGAAAATTATTCATTTCGCTTTTATATTTCGAACATGATATTGATAGTATTCATTTTTGTCATATCCCTATTGGAAATATGAAGAGGAAAAACCAGTTGAGATTTACTAATTTTTGGTATTAGTTTTATTGGCAAATCCGGTAGCTAAACAACTTTATGGAAAAAATATTGTGATGAAGATTGATATTTATCCTACCGAATTTTTTTTTTTGAATTGAAGAATTATGATTCTAATGTTATGGGGATGAAGAGATTGGTTTTGTCTGAAATAAGTACATGAAAAAGTTATAAGAGTGGCTGGTTATAAAAAATCAATTAAGTAATTTTGCATTATTTTTAAATTGGAGAATAAATGAGTTGATTTTTTACTTAACAAAATTATTTAAGTAAAATGTTCATTTTTCCCTCTCACTGTCCAAGTCACTTCTCACTAAAAAGTTTTCTTAATTTTATAGGGTATTGTTATTGACACTCAAGTTTTGGATATGAGATGGCTAAATTTTATGAGTTCTCCCTACAAAATTATAATGCTATGAGGGGTACACATCATATTAATTAAATATATATTTTCGACTCCTTTGCCTTTAGTTAAAACATCAAAATCCTCAACCCTTTCATTTATCCTTTCATTCTCCTTCCTTTTCCAAAAAGAAAATAATGATGAGAACAAAATATTCATCTCGATCTTTACAATTAGATCCAAACGTTGCTAAGAAGATGATAGAAATGTAATTTCTTAATCCAATTTATTATGTTCTTTTTAACCAAGTTAAAAAGTAGGGTTTAATTTTACCGGGTTGAATGTTCTCCTGAGTAAAAAAATCTTTCTCCTTTTCATTTGCAATTCCTACGTTTGAATTCTCCATCATTTCATTAATGATTTTGAAAATGTTTATAATAATTAAAGAAAAATTAGTAAAAAAAAGACAACTAAACCAATTTAACTGTAATTTTATGTGGGTGTTGGTTTTATTAACATCACTCATAGTAAAAAATATTTTTAATTAAAAATGGTCTCACGTATTCAAAAGTGGAGTGTTAATGACTATGTTAGGAAATCCAATCTATGGTTTCGATGACAACAACTATACAATAGGAATTGAATATACCTATATATTTAAATATATAGGTACTTGCTAGAATAACACCACTAGAAAGACAAGAACGATGCTTAAAGGACATTGTAAGAAACTACAATTCGATAGGTGCAAGGAAGTAAAAGAAAGGATGTACAAAAACCGACATGCACCATATCAGACGTCTGGGTGCACAAGCCAGACGTCTGAAATAGTTCTCTGGAACAACAAACAGGCTAAACCAGAGTCTGGTAATAGCACTCAGATATCTGATCCTATACTATATTCAAAAAATATATGTAGTATCAGACGTCTAAAACAAATACAAGACGTCTGAATCAAACTTGAACTTCAGAAATGAACTACAACTGCCACATGTGAATGGACATCTCCGCTTCTCTTCGCCACAACTCTTCACCATCAATAGAAGCAACCTTAGAGGATTACTTACGCTTTCTAGTCATGTACTCTATCCTGTATTCTTAATCTCTGCACTCTAGCAATCTTTACTTGTATTCACTTTTCCATATACTCAATTCTTCATAGACAATATTCCTTAGAAATATATTGGAAGCAATTGTACTAATTAGTCAACATCCGTGTTATATTAGAACACACATTTGACAAGAATAACGCATTGTAACCAAGCCTATTCCTTCGGGCGAAGCGAGGGTTTTTGTTAGTTGAATTACAAAGGGGAGCTTCGAGATTGGACGTAGGACGGGAGGTTCGAACTAGTATAAAATTCAGGTATGCTTATTCTATAATTACTTAGATTAATATTATTTTAGTTGCATCATATATTTTGTCACATATACACTACACGATCCACCTCGTAGACTTTCAGTTGGTATCAGAGCAAGGTTTGATCAAAGTACAGTAACACGTATTTGAATCACTTTAATATGGAAAGTATTTTCAAGAAGGCCAATCCACATCACGTCCCTTACTTTTTAATGGTTCTAGTTATGCTTATTGGTCAACACGTATGAGAGTTTTTATATAAGCTAATGGATTAAAAATTTGGTCAACCACTCAAACAAATACGAAGCACCTGACAATACTATGAACACATGGAATGATGCAAAAAAAACTCAACTTTTAATAATGCCAAAGCTATGAATGTTTTATTTTTTTCATTAGATAAGAATGAATTTTCACGTATCATGTTATGTAACACTGCATATGATATTTGGCGTAACTTGCATGTTACACAAGAAGGCACGAAGAAAGTTAAGTAAACTAAAATTTCAATTTTACAAAATCAATTTTCATCATTCAAAATGAAACAAAATGAATCAATAGTGGACATGCACTCTACATTCCAAACTATTCAACACGACTTAATGACATTAGGAGTTAAATTTACAAATTTTGATTTAGTATCTATAAACTCAATTCTTTAACTCCAAAGTGGGAAAGAAAAGAATTAGCCATCAAAGAAGCTAATGACCTCTCAACACTCTTAGTTGAAGAATTGAAAGGAAACTTAATGTCCATGAAGCTAATCTGCAAGCAAGAAAAGAACAAAATTCGGAGAAGAAAAACATAGCATTTCCAACAACAAATGAAGACTCCGACTTAGACGAAGAAGTAATCGTATTTATTGCCGAAAACTACAAAAAATTCAAGAAGTTTAGGAAAATGACCAGATTTCAAAAAGGAGGAAAATCAAGCTCAACAAATCAATCGTCAATCAAATGCTATAACTGTGTTCAATTTGGACATACGATTAAAGATTGTCCCAAGCTCAGAAATATAAAAAGAAGAACAAATTTGAAAATTCAAAAAGAAGAAAGCTTTCAAAGTAACATGGGATGACTCGATTCTTCATCATCACCAGAAAGTGACAGCGATAGTTGTGACGCCCCACCTCTATGCCTACGCTAGCCAAGGACACTACGGGGTAATTCTGTCAACTAGCACGGAGAATAAGGCTGTTGAGGAGAGACCATCCGTGTAATTGCTTTGTGCAAGTACCGATATGCCAGATAAAAATATGACTTGCATTCAAAAGGGGGAATCCGACATGCCGATACAAACTCAAAGCTACTACACAGTGGCTATAATATCTTCGGAAACAAATATAGAAATAAGCATAACATAAATCAGTCATAGAAGTTCATATCTCAAAGGCGGAAACAGATATGAATATTACACATGAAAGTGTATATCAGAGTAGTGGTTAAACAAGATCCACAATTTCAGAAAAGAAAAGATACAAGTGCTACACAAAAGAATAAGTATACATCAATGAGTCTATATCTCAAATGTATACAACCAAAAACTACTAATCTAAGTAGTTAGCCAAAAGACAGGATAATAATCCCAGATGAGAAGTCAAGCAGAAGCACGTGTAACATCTCGGTCTGACCGGAGTATTATTTAATAAGAAAATAATAAATGGGTCAGTGTAGCTATAAATATCAGATAAAATGATATAGAATAAGAGATATTACAAAGACGTAAGATAACCATAAGTCCATACTACGATAAGTATGTAATTGAAAATCAACAAGAGATTAATCAATATCACAAGAATCTTCTCAAAGATAAAAATGATTGTCATACTCTTTATTTCATTTACCAACATAAATATTGACAATTATACCAATGCCAATCACAAAAGTTAATGACACACAAATTCACCAATGCACAAATATTGATAAAACTTATCAATGTAAATCACGAAAATTGGTGAAAACACAAATTCTAGAAATCATCAATGGAAATCCAGAAATCACAAAAAGGGGGAGGCCTATCACAAAATGGGAGTATGAAAACTCACCAACACGTGTATCACAAAACGAAACGCTATTCCATGGTTGCTAACCATTTTTTTTGAGCCGAGGCTCCACTTAACGGCCCGTAGACCATGGGTCGCTAACCCACCAAATTAAGCCGAAACTCCACAAAAGCGGGGTTTAGTCTCCCTCGCAGACAAAGAGACATTGCACATTGCTAGTCTAAATCACAAAAATGATCATCATCGATCACAAGAGGTGTCAATTACAACAAGCTAGTAAATATATGAGCTTAGGTTCATGTACCATAACCACTAGCTTAACTTAAATATTTACGAAAAAATTGTTAATCTCCACTTGAAAATTGTCATAAGAGATTCAATCGAACAAGTCCAAAAATTAACCGACGAAGCAAACGCAAGCGTTTCATACCACTTGTTTTACTAAGCAGTTTAATTAGATTTCTAATATAAGTGAGGTAAAGATTTGTATATGCTAGTAGATTGGAAAACGGTTTTATAAACAAGCTTGATATTGAAAGTAGAGTTGAAATCGTTTTGATAAAAGAATTTTTCTATTTACTACTAGTATTAAAAACCTTCATTTTTTTGAAGTGACAAATCACAAAAATGATTGTAGAACAATCAATCACTAAAATATCATGTTGAATGACGTGACTTAAATCCAAAGAAATCGATTCCGAATCCATCAAAAATGGATATACCCAAAAATTCCATAATAGAAGTCATCAAAGTCGATAATAAATGATAACAACTAATTGGAGAAGAAGAATCGATTAAAGATTGGAAAAGAAAAGCAAATAAGCACAAATAGGCAAAACAGGGAAATAGGAGCAGGTCAGTTGATAGGACTCTCTGAGTCGGTCGACATAAAATAGGCCAGGAAGTCTCGGCTACAGCATCGGTCGACCCACCCAGGGGGTTCGGTCGGCCGAACTACAAATTTCTGCATTTCCTGCCCTATTTAATAGAAGCGCAAAGTCTCACTCAATTTGCAACCAGTCGAGCACGGACGCTAGGGGATTACGCCCATCGGCTACCCGGTTCTTTTGGCTCCTCGGTGCATCATCAAAAACATGTTCAAACATCAAAGTTAGGATCTTTAAAGATTTGAACCCAAAACACTAATAACATTCGAATATTCACCAGTTCAATCCAAACCAAAAGCAAATGCACATGAATAAGTGTTAGGAATTCATACCCAACATTCAAAGATAGATATAAGCATAGATGTGAGATAAAAATCTCACCTTTTTCACAAAATCAATGAAGGAGAAGCTTGAAAGCAAAGGAAGAATCAACCACACTTCAACACAACCCAAATGAGCTTGAATCTAAGCTTAAAAGAAGAACATTCTCAAAGTTAGGTTTAGGAATTTTTGAAATTGAAAGGAGAATGAGTTGGAGAAGAAGAAGATGATGCTTACCAATAGCTTCTCTTTGGATTTGGAGTTAGATGTTGGATTTGCTAATGGAACTAGGGCTTGGAGTTTTAGGAATTATAATTTCTAATCTTTTCCCCATTATTCCCTTGAGCTTGAGAGAGTTAGAAAATGAGGAATGAATGAAGAGAAGGGGAGAGGGGTTGGGTTGATATAACCAGAACTGGGCAAATGGGCTGAACCCAAACCCAAAGCCCTATAGAAAAAGTAGCAACAATCAACTTACTCCAAACATATCGAAGCTTATATTCAAAAAGATCGCAAACGGCGTTTTGAACTCAATGGGGGTGGTCTCGAGTCTAAATTCGACTGTTTGCAAAAAGTAGCTTTTCGGACTATAATCCGACTAACGATAAAATATCTAAATAAAATATTAAATACTCAATCGTAAAATATGCGGGTTGTTACAGACTCCCCTCCTTAAAGAAATTGCGTCCTCACGATATTTAACAAGAAAAAAATATATATAGTAACAACCATAAAAGCATATTCAACACAAAAGAAATTTGAAATAAGAAGTTCACCTCAAAAAGCACGAGAAAGTAAGTCCGCATGTGTTCGCTCGATGAATTCTCTAGACTCCCAAGAGCAATCCTTAGGATTTAAGGACCATTGAACATTAACAAGCGGAACATCTTTATTTCTAAGGCGTTTGACCTCCGAAGCAATAATACGAATATGATGTTGCTCATAAGTTAATTAGGCGAAACTTCAATTTCTTCCACAACACCGGGCTCAAGAATAGAATTGGAATCTCGAAGGCATTTCCGTAATTGAGAAACGTGAAACACTTCATGAATAGCAGAAAACTAAGCCGGTAATAAGAGGCGATAAGCCACGGAACCAAGGCGTTCGGTGATGGAAAATGGACCAATATATCTAGGTG
Organism: Allium cepa; assembly: GCA_030765085.1. Classification (NCBI taxonomy): domain Eukaryota; kingdom Viridiplantae; phylum Streptophyta; class Magnoliopsida; order Asparagales; family Amaryllidaceae; genus Allium; species Allium cepa. Next base: position 630,653,470 of record CM060940.1, on the reverse strand, counting down.
CTAACTTTCCTGATCGATTGAAACGTACAACACCCTTCATAGGTGAAACACGAACAAACACAAAATCTCCCACAGAAAATTCTAATTTCCTTCTTCCGTTATCGGCATAGGATTATTGTCTACTTTGGGCTTCTTTCATCCTATGACGAATAAGGTCAATCTTTTCTATGGAATCACGAATAAAATCTGGACCTAAAACCAGCTTCTCACCGGCCTCAAGCCAACAAGAAGGAGATCGGCATTGTCTTCCATAGAGTGCCTCAAATGGTGCCATACCAATACTAGATTGGAAGCTATTATTATAGGAAAACTCAACAAGAGAAATATGATCTTCCCAACTTCCACCTAAATTAAGGACACATGCATGAAGAAGATCTTCAAGAGTTTGATTCACACGCTCGGTTTATCCAACGGACTGAGGATGATAAGCGGTGCTAAAATAAAGCTTCGTTCCCAAAGCTTTTTGAAGACTCTTCCAAAATCCACTAGTAAACAATGGATCACGACCACTAACAATAGAAGTAGGAACTCCATGCAATTTAACAATTTCTTTGATAAAAAGTTTGGCCAAAAGAGGTACGGTTCGATTGGACCGAACGGGAATAAAATGGGCGGATTTAGTAAGTCTATCAACTATCACCCATAAGCTATCATGACCCAAACGTGAACGGGGAAGGCCATCTATGAAATCAATGGAAATTTGGTCCCACTTCCAAATTGAAATTTCTAAAGGTTGCAATAACCCACAGGGCCTTTGATGCTCGGCCTTAATGAGTTGGCAAGTCATGCAACACTTAACAAAGTTAGCAATATCAGATTTCATTCCCTCCCAATAATAAAGTCGTTTCATATCCGCGTACATCTTACTACTACCGGGATGAATGGTAAATTTAGAACGATGAGAATCTTCTAAAATGTCTTTACGAAGATCACTAACATTTGGCACGATAAGTCTACCAAATTTTCGAATACCGCCACGAGAATCAACATCAAAGTCTTTCAAACCTTCAGTATCAATTTTATCCCTAAAATTTTGGCCAAGAAGAGCCAATTCGGGATCTAGCTTTTGAGCTTCAATGATGCGGTCTAAAGGAGAGGGAAAAGCCTCAAGGCTACATAAAACAAGAGATGAACATAAATCGAAAACACGATTTCGAATCTCACAAGTGGATATAATTCCGAGATCATTCCATTCGGATATCATCGTAGAAACAACCACTTGTTGCATACGACTAAGTGCATCGGCAACACGATTTCCCTTTCCAGGTGTGTAAAGAATATCAAGATCATAAATACTTCAAAGATTTATGATCGGCATAGAGAATAAATTTTTCTCCCAAAAGATAATGACGCCAAATTCGAAGGGCGAAAACAATAGCCGCAAACTCTAAATCATGAGTGGCATATCTAGTCTCGGCTGGCTTCAATTGCCTAGAAGCATAAGCAATAACACGTTCTCTTTCCATAAGAACGACACCCAAACAACGCGACTAGCATTGGTATAAACAACAAAATCTTGATTCCCCTCGGGCATAACAAGAATAGGAGCATCGGAAAGGAGTTCTTTTAATTTCTGAAAAGAAGCTTCACCTTTGTCCGGCCAAATGTATTTAACACCTTTCTTTGTTAAGCTAGTAAGAGGCACGACAATTTTAGAAAAGTCTTTAATAAAACGACAGTAATAACCCGCCAATCCAAGAAAACTACGGATTTCCGTCACACTCTCCGGTCTCTTCCAGTTTTGAATCGCTTCGATCTCTGAAGGATCCATAGAAATTTCGGATTCGAAAATAATATGACCAAGAAACTTCACACGAGATTGCCAAAAGTGGCATTTAGAAAATTTTGCTTTCAATTGATTGCTCCTAAGAGTTTCCAACACAATCTGAAGATGCTTTTCATGCTCCTCCTCGGTTTTTGAATACACAAGAATATCACCAATGAAGACGAGAACAAACCGATCGAGGAAGTCTTTGAAAACTCTATTCATAAGGTCAACGAAATAAGCCGAAGCATTCGTTAAACCAAATGGCACAACAAGCCATTCATATGATCCATAATGAGTACGGAACGATGTCAAAGGAATAATATCCTCTACAATACGAAGCTGATGAAAACTGGTAGCCAAGTCCAATTGTGAAAAGACTCTAGCACCTCTAAGTTGATCGAATAGATCATCACTCCGAGGTAAAGGATATTTATTCTTGATAGTAAGATCATTAAGCTTGCGGTAGTCAACGTAAAGCCTAAGTGTACCATTAGATTTCTTCAAAAAATAGCCGAAGCTCCCCAAGGAGAGGAACTAGAGCGAATAAATTGCTTCATCTCCAATTCGGATAATTGTTTGCGCATCTCCTCATTTTCTTTATTGGACATACGATAAGGAGGACGAGTGATAGGTTGTGCTCCAGGGGTGAGATTAATTTTGCACTCAATTGATCGCTTAGGTGGTAATCCTAAAACGGGCTCAAATATGTCGAAAAATTCACGAACAACGTGAATAAGAGAAATAATATCTTCCTCATCATCATTATCGTCATCATGAGGATTTAAAGAATATAAGGATGCAACCAAGATGGAACCCGAATCTTTAAGATCAATAGAGATCTGCTTAACAGATTGAGGATCTCGAAGATGAATGGTCCGCTCAGGACAAAGGATTTGAGCTTCATAGTGGTTAAGCCAATCCATTCCCAAAATCATTCCAAAGCCTAAGTAGCGCATTGCAAATTGGCTCGGAAAGAAAAATCACACAAAATAATCTCGACATCTTTACATAATAAACTGACTGTTGCGGATCCACCAACCGGATTCGCAATTCTCAAATAAGTCATTAAACACATAACATCCAAAGAAAAAGTATCAACAAGTTCTTTTGAAATAAAAGAGTAGGATGCACCCGTATCAAAAAGAACTCGAATAAGATGATCACGAAATAAAATAATGCCATCAAGGATAGAATGAAAAATACCTTGACCACGAGAAGTGTTACTAGGAGTTTGCACCACATTAAGCTTTCCCTCCTTCCTGTTTTGAAGTAATGGACACGAAGATATATAATGGTCCGGGCTTTTGCAATAGCGACAAGCATGGGGTTTAGAAAACTTATTCGCATAATGGTCCTTAGAACCACAGTTGTAGCATTGCCCACCACTTGAGGTAGAAGTCTTAGTTGCCGGAGAGGCTTGCTTCCCTTTCTTATTGTTGGGATAAGGACCTTTGAACTTATTAGGCATTTTCTTGTTGGTGAAGTTCGGTTTAGCACTCCCAACCTCAACATCACTTACTCTATCAGCCACTTCAAGCCGAAGAGCGATATCAATGAGTTGACAAAAGAAACTTCTAATTTTAGAAGTAATGACTTCTTGATATTTTTTTTCAAGTCATAGACAAATCTTTGGTTCTTCTTCAATGGGGTGTTTATGTATTCGACCCCGTATTTAGAAAGTGACTCGAAAGATGCGACATAATCTGCCACAGAAGATTCACCTTGAATAAGGTCAATGAAGCGACGGGCCATTGTCACTTTCTCAGCTTCTGGCACAAACTTTAATTCAAATCGTTCCCGAAATTTCTCCCAAGTAAGATCCGCTTCAATAATTTCAGAAATAAGAAGCTCATACCAATCTAATGCTCTTTCTTGGAGCATACTAGAGGCCACCTGAACTCGGTGAAGATCAATAAGATTCAGGCGAGAAAAGATTCGATCGCATGATCTTAGCCAAGCCTGGACTTCAATAATGGTTTCAGAACCTTTGAATGGCTTCCCACCCAAATTGGTATAATCGTTGCACAAACGTGCAAATCCAGACTTAGGATGAGTAGACTCCGGATTAGAACCGGCTGCTTGAGAATTCTTCACTAGATCAAGAAGCTGCAGGGCAGACATAAATACTCCATCTTGGGGAGTAGCACTAGATTGACCGGCGCTGGGATGGCCAGGTCTAACCATTTCTCTTCCCTTAGAAAGAAAGAAAGAAGAAGAAAAAGGTTATTCACAAAATGGATATCAAGCAATCCTGATAGATAAAACAATGAATCATAAAGAAAATAGGATGAATCGGTACGAAGACTCGAATTAAATCCTAAAGCACGACTCCTAAGATGGACTTAGGACGATGATCCTTGTTAAATTATTCTACATTATTTCGAAGTTTGGCTCTGATACCAAGCTGTGACGCCCCACCTCTATACCCACGCTAGCCAAGGACACTACGGGGTAATGCTGTCAACTAGCATGGAGAATAAGGTTGTTGAGGAGCGACCATCCATGTAATTGCTTTGTGCAAGTACCGATATGCCAGATAAAAATATGACTTGCATTCAAAAGGGGGAATCCGACATACCGATACAAACACAAAGCTAATACACAGTGGCTATAATATCTTCAGAAACAAATATATAAATAAGCATAACATAAATCAGTCACAGAAGTTCATATCTCAAAGGCGGAAATAGATATGAATATTACACATGAAAGTGTATATCAGAGTAGTGGTCAAACAAGATCCACAATTTCACAAAAGAAAAGATACAAGTGCTACACAAAAGAATAAGTGTACATCAATGAGTCTATATCTCAAATGTGTACAACCAAAAACTACTAATCTAAGTAGTTAGCCAAAAGTTAGGATAATAATACCAGATGAGAAGTCAAGCAGAAGCACCTGTAACATTTCGGTCTGACCCGAGTATTATTTAATAAGAAAATAATAAACAGATCAGTCTAGCTATAAATATCAGATAAAATGATATAGAATAAGAGATATGACAAAGACGTAAGATAACCATAAATCCATACTATGATAAGTATGTAATTGGAAATCAACAAGAGATTAATCAATATCACAAGAATCTTCTCAAAGATAAAAATGATTGTCATACTCTTTATTTCATTTACCACCATAAATATTGACAATTATACCAATGCCAACCAAAAAAGTTAATGACACACAAATTCATCAATGCACAAATATTGATAAAATTTATCGATGTAAATCACGAAAATTGGTGAAAACACAAATTCTAGAAATCATCAATGCAAATCCAGAAATCACGAAAAGGGGGAGGCCTATCACAAAACGGGAGTACGAAAACTCACCAACACGTGTATCACAAAGCGGAACGCTATTCCATGGTTGTTAACCATTTATTTTGATCCAAGGCTCCACAAAACGACCTGAAGACCATGGGTCGCTACCCCACCAAATTAAGCCGAAACTCCACAAAAGCGGGGTTTAGTCTCCCTCGCAGACAAAGAGACATCGCACATTGCTAGTCTAAATCACAAAAATGATCATCATTGATAACAAGAGGTGTCAATTACAACAAGCTAGTAAATATATGAGCTTAGCTTCATGTCCCATAACCACTAGCTTAACTTAAATATTTACGAACAAATTGTTGATCTCCACTTGAATATTGTCGCAAGAGATTAAATCGAACAAGTCTAAAAATTAACCGACGAAGCAAACGCAAGCGTTTCATACCACTTGTTTTACTAAGCCGTTAAATTAGATTTCTCATATGAGTGAGGTAAAGGTTTGTATATGCTAGTAGATTAGAAAACGGTTTTATAAACAAGCTTGATATTGAAAATAGAGTTGAAATCGTTTTGATAAAAGAGTTTTTCTATTTACTACTACTATTGAAAACCTTTATTTTTTTGAAGTGACAAATCACAAAAATGATTGTAGAACAATCAATCACTAAAATCTCACATTGAAAGACGTGAATTAAATCCAAAGAAATCGATTCCGAATGCATCAAAAATGGATATACCCAAAAATTCCATAATAGAAGTCATCAAAGTCAATAATAAATGATAACAACTAATCAGAGAAGAAGAATCGATTAAAGATTAGAAAAGCAAATAAAACGAGCACAAATAAGCAAAACAGGGAAATAGGAGCAGGTCGGTTGGCCGGACTCTCTGAGTCGGTCGACCGAAAATAGGCCAGAAAGTCTCGGCTACAGCTTCAATCGACCGACCCAGGGGGTTCGGTCGGCCGAACTGCAAATTTCTGCAATTCCTGCCCTATTTAATAGAAGCGAAAACTCTCACTCAATTTGCAACTTAGTCGAGCACGGACGCTAGGGGATTATGCCCATCGGCTACCTGGTCCTTTTGGCTCCTCGATGCATCACCAAAAACATGATCAAACATCAAAGTTAGGATCTTTGAACCCAAAACACTAAAAAGTGGGGATATTCACTAATTCAATCCAAACCAAAAGCAAATGCGCATGAATAAGTGTTAGGAATTCATACCCAACATTCAAAGATAGATAAAAGCATAGATGTGAGATAAAAATTTCACTTTTTTCACAAAATCAATGAAGGAGAAGCTTGAAAGCAAAGGAAGAATCAACCACACTTCAACACAACCCAAATGTGCTTGAATCTATGCTCAAAAGAAGAACATTCCCAAAGTTAGGTTTAGGAATTTCTGAAATTGAAAGGAGAATGAGTTGGAGAGAAGAAGATGATGCTTACCAATAGCTTCTCTTTGGATTTGGGGTTAGATGTTGGATTTGCTAATGGAACTAGGGCTTGGAGTTTTAGGAATTCTAATTTCCAATCCTTTCCCCCATTATTCTCTTGAGCTTGAGAGAGTTAGGAAATGAGGAATGAATGAAGAGAAGTGGAGAGGGGTTGGGTTGATATAACAAGAATTGGGCAAATGGGCTGAACCCAAACCCAAAGCCCTATAAGAAAAGTAGCAATAATCAACTTACTCCAAACATATCGAAGCTTATACTCAAAAAGATCGCAAACGTCGTTTTGAACTCAATGGCGACGGTCTCGAGTCCAAATTCGACTGTTTGCAAAAAGTAGCTTTTCGGACTATAATCCGACTAACGATAAAATATCTAAATAAAATATTTAAATACTCAATCGTAAAATATGCGTGTTGTTACAATAGTGATGGAGAACAAGCTAATGTATGTTTTATGGCACAAACTGATAAGGTATGTCCTGAACTTAGCTATGATGAACAATTAGAGCTTAGCATGGAATTAGATGATAAATTTAGACAAATTAAAAAATTGAATAAAGAACACATAGCCAAAATAAATCATTTAGAACTTGAAATAGGAATGTTAAAAGATGAAAAATTTATTTTAGAGGAGGAATTAGAATTATCTCAAGTAAAAAACAAAATTAGTTTAGTTGAATATGAGACTATATCTATTGATTTTGGAAAAGATAAACTAGAAAAGGATAACTTGTTAAAAGAAAATATCAACTTGAAAAGTAATATAGAAACATTGATAATTGAAAATTTTGAATTAAAAGAAAAATTAGACAAAATTACAAATAATGTTTCAAAATTTAATAAAGGAAAACAAGATTTTGAAAATCTTATCAAAACTTCAAAACCTTCAGCTAATAGAAATGGAACAGGATTTAGAAATATTCTTAAACAAAAAGGGAATAATATTAAGAAGTATAGTTTTATTTATCAAAAGACTAAAAGATCACCTTAGTTTAATACGAATACCAAAAATATAAAATTTTGGATTCCAGGACAAATAATAATTTGATTAGACAAAAACATATTAATAATTTTCTAGGTAATGTAGTCTATATTAAAATAATGTTTATAAACGTACCAAACCCTCTTGGGTGTGGCTACGTGCTCCTCCTAACATTTAGGACTCTAACAAAGTATATGGGTACCAATTTTATCTTGCAAGTACCCAAAAAAATAAGGAGAAATGGATATTGATAGTGGCTGCTCCAAGCATATGACCAGAAATGCAAAAATGCTATCAAATATAACATACATCTATGGTGGAATGGTAACTTTTGGAGACAACTCAAAAGGATATGTCGTTCTCATCAGAGAAGTCATTAAATCTGGTATTTCCAACTCTCTTATTATTACAAAGTTTTGTTAGTAGAAAATTTAAAACGCAACCTACTTAGCATTAGTCAATTATGTGATAAAGGTTTTCAAATTAATTTCGAAAAAGATAGATGTAATATTTTCGACAATAACAAACAACTTATCTTTGAGGGTTTTAGAAACAAAAATATTTATGTCTTAAATATAAATATAAATTGAAATTCAAACTTATGCTTAACCGCCAAACATGATTATTCATGGTTGTGGCATAAACGATTCTGTCATATTAGTTTTAAACATATTAATAAATAAGCAAAATATGAGCTAGTTAGAGGTTTGCCTAAAATAAATTATAAAGTAGAAAAATTATGTGACGCTTGTCAAATCGATAAACTAAAGAAAAGCACTTTTAAATCCAAAAAAAAAAATTCTACAAAACAACCGTTAGAAGTATACCATTTAGATTTATTGGTCCAACTCAAGCACGATCTATAAATCACAACAAATATGTTTTCGTAATAGTTGATGATTTTTCAAGATATACATGGATCTTAATTTTAAAACATAAAAGTGACACTTTTGGTATGTATAAAATTTTTGCTAAAAGAATTAAAACTCAAGTGGATTTGAAAATTAAGAATATTCGAAGTGATCACGGTGGAGAATTTGAAATTGATCTTTTTACTAATTTTTGTAATAAAAAGGGCATAAGTTATAATTTCCCTTTTCTTCGCACACCACAACAAAATGGTGTAGTAGAAATAAAAAATAGTACGTTATAAGAATGTACAAGAAAACTATTAAATAGTAGTGATTTACCAAATCATTTTTGGGCTGAAGCTATTGCTACGGCTTGTTATGTTTCGAATCGAGTAAAAATACGAGCTTTGTCTAAACATACTTGCTTCAAAATGTTTTTTGGAAGAAAAACTAAAGCGTCATACTTTAAAACTTTCGGATCAAAATGTTTTATATTAAAAACAAAAGATAATTTAGGAAAATTCGACAAGAAGGCCGATGAAGGAATCTTTGTTGGATATTCAGATCGTAACAAGGCTTGTATAATTTTTAATAAACGTACTAACACAATTGAAGTAAGTTTACATATTTTCATTTGATGAAAATTTCCTTAACAATCATACCAATGACCATGAAGAAATTATTCCTATAACAAATACAACTAACTCATCTAATAATGTGACAAATGCACAAAATAATATTCTAGTGTCACCCCGTAGAATTCTAAAAGATCATCCAAAAGATAATATAATTAGGGATCTTAATTTTAGAGTAACTAGGAATTAACTTAATGAAATAAGTCATATTGCCTTTGTGTCAAATTTTGAACCAAAGAATTATAAAGAAGCTTCAAACGATGATTTTTGGATAGTAGCCATGCAAGAAGAATTAAATCAATTTAAACGTAATAATGTTTGGAAGTTAGTACCAAGACCAGAAAATCAATCGGCTATTGGAACAAAATGGGTATTTAAAAACAAAGCAGATGAAAACGGAAATATAGTTAGGAATAAAGCACGTTTAGTCTCTCAGGGTTATAATCAAGAAGAAGGTATCGACTATGACGAAACTTTTGTTCCAGTAACAAGACTCGAAGCCATATGTACATTACTTGCTTTTGCAAGTCATCACAATTTTAAATTATTTCAAATGGACGTCAAATGTGCTCTTTGAAATGGTTTTATTAAAGAAAACGTATATGTTGAACAACCTCCATTATTTGTTCATGAAAAAAATCCCGATCATGTTTTTAAATTACACAAAGCCCTATATGGTTTAAAGCATGCCCCATGCCTGGTACCAACGTCTTAAGAATCATCTAATTGCATCTGGTTTTCAAATAGGTAAAATAGATACAACTTTATTTATTAAATGAGAAAATAATGACATCTTAGTTGTACAAATTTACGTAGACGATATTATTTTTGGTTCAACTAACGAAAATCTTTGTACTCAATTTTCAAAAATTATGAAAAGTGAATTTGAAATGTCTCACATGGGTAAATTAAATTTCTTTGTTGGTTTATAAATAAGACAACTTGAAAATGGTATTTTTATTCATCAAGAAAAATATTGTAACGGTTTATTACGTCATTTTGGAATGGATAAAACTTCGAGCAAACCAACACCATGAGTACTAGTGTTCACTTAGAAAAGGATGATAATAGACAAGATTTAGATGAAAAATTATATCATAGTATGATTGGCTCCTTACTATATTTGATGGCTAGTCGACGCGACATTATGATGAGCATATGTCTTTGTGCCCGATGTTAAGCAAAACCAAAAGAGTGTCACCAAAGAGTTGTTAAACGTATCTTACGATATTTATCTAGTAGTAGATAATACGGTTTGTTTTACCCTACGGGATCATCGTTTGAACTTGTTTCATATAGCGACGTAGATTTCGATGGATATAAAACAGATCGTAAGAGTACTAGCGGAACGTGCATTTTATCGAACAATCATTGGTTTCATGGTTTAGCAAAAAGCAAAACAGTGTCTCTTTATCCACATGCGAAGCCGAATATATTTCAGCGGCCTTAGCATGTGCATAAGTGATATACATGCAACTAACGTCTAAGGATTTTGGAAAATTTATCGATAAATCACCAATATATTGTAATAATACAAGTGCAAAAAATTTATCGAAAAAACCTGTTTTTTGAACACCAGGTCAAGAGCCGACCTATAAGTGGTCCTCCTACCACACGGGATTCGCTCCTGACAAAAAACGGTACAAACGATCTCTATTTTTCTCCCCTAACACCGAGGAGAAAATGGATGATATACATCATTACCAAAAGCAACAAATGGATTTACAACGATAATTATCTTTGAGTAACTGCAAGACGACTGAGTTTTCTAGAGCAAGTAGCGATCAAAATTTGCAATTCATGAAAAAAGGATGTGCATGAATCACTTTCGATTCCTTGCAATCCTCTGGATCTTCTGCCTCTTATCGTACCCCATGGGATGCTCCACCTAGGCAATTCTCTCGTTCCCCAAGAACCAACAACCATGGAAATATTTGGTCTCCACTCAAGCCATGGAAGGTTAGCAAATCTGAAGACGCAATACTCCATCTTTATCTAAATAATTTTTTATTTTCATTGTATTTTCATCTAATTATATTTGTATTTGTATTCAAAAATAATAATATTATGTTTCAATAAAATGATCCCTCGAAATCAATAAAAACCTTCCAAAATAAGAATATTTTAAGACATACTGGAGATTTTAGACATCTGATCAATACCATCAGACGTCTGACACCCTTGTATCAAACCATTTATTAATCCTGTGCATATATCAGACGTCTGATATAAATAACCAGAGGTCTGAAAATTGTCTCTGCCTTCTTAACATAAAAATCGGGCCAATTTCAGACATTTGACATTATATCCCGATGTTTGAAAAAAACTCTCTTTTCTTCAAGATTTTACAATTCCGCCTATTCTATACGTCTGCTAATAATACCCAGACATCTGAAAATATTTACTGTCTTCAAACTAGGGTTACGTCAGACGTCGGATTCACTTCCCAAACGTCTGAAATTCAATCGACACCTATTCGTGACCTTAAAACGACCTTTTTTCCCAATTTTCCAGTTCACAATTAATTTCGTTTCCTCTTTCAAATGCGAAACCCTAATTCTTCAAACCACTATCTCCTTAATTTTTCTCGACTTAATGGTGCCAAAAACTAAAAAAAATAGAGTTTCTAAGAGAAAGCAAGAACAAGCTACATCCTCCAACCCACAAGTATGCTCCGATGATCAAAGTGAGAAGTGAATTAATCGAATACCTCATTCTATCAAAAGATATGAAGATATCCAGAAGAAAAAGCTACACATAGGTCCCTTCTGTAATTTGCTTAAATTATTTATGTATGATTTGGATGAGATGTGTGAAAATGATGGATTACAAAAGTTTATTTCCTACAATTTGAATAATGTCCAAATCGATCAGCTTGCGATATTTCTTTTCTACGCTAATCTAGATAGCACTGTGTATGGAATACCGATAATGATGATAATTGACTTTAGTTGAGTGTTTAGACAACACTATTCGACTTGCTCCAGGAATTATAGGCCGCACTCTAGGTTGTTCCGACACCCGAGAAGATATGAATGATATCCTGGATATGCGCCTCAAACCAAGTAATAATATTACCCATAAAATTTGGGAAGATGAAATGCCATGATTTGCTTCAAAATACTTATGACCTAAGGAAAGGCTTCTCACTAGGATGATTATCAACGCAATCATTCCTTGACTTGGTAGCCGTGAGCAAATAACAGAATTGGAGCACAAAGCTCTATATGCTATCTTTAGTGGTACGAGGGTAAATTGGGCTAAATTTATATTTGACGAGTTTAAATATTATTGGACTCGATCATGTCCATCAATCATTTACCCTACGTACATCATGCACCTTCTGCAAGCCCATAACATTCCATCATATTTATCGACTTTTAAGGAGATTGCCCCCAAGTACGCCTCCAAAATATTCTTCTCTCTTATGCACTTACAAGAAAATCCCGTGGATTTTATTTCATTTGAAGAATGGATGCAACGTCGTCATGCTAGGCCTCAACCCCAACAACAAACACCACAACCATCACAAGAAGAAGAACAGCATTACGATCACACTCCTCCTCCTTCCACACCTTTTGACTATCCTGACCAAGATGACATTTTGGAGACTCGCACTGAAACTAATTCAATTGAAAGAATCCAAGATTTAACTCTTCAAAATCAACTTATCTTATCAAGAAATCAAAAATTATTGGCTAAGCATATTGATAGCTTCGAAAACACACTTGCTTCTCACCAAGCCACAGTTGAAACATCGCTTTCAAAAACATTATCTATTCTAAAAGAGGTTCTCCAACGAGTCCGTAGCCCTACACCACCTTCGGAAGATTGGCCAACTCCAATGCCTTCTCCTCCTCCTTCAAAACAATCTAAACTTTTTGAAGAGGAAAAAGAACCTCTAGAACATACTCCAAAATCTCCTAGAATACATGCTAGTTCTTCTAAGAATAAAGATGAAGGAGATGATCAAGCCAAAGCTTTTGTATTGTAGTGGAATCAAAAATCTATGCATGTAATCACTATGTTTAATGGTTATAAAAATGCTTTTTGGCTTGATACTTATGTGTAATTAGTTACCTTTCATCTATTCATGATAATTTAGTAAATTGATATATTATAACCTTCCAACGGTCGATAAATGTTCCAGATTAATAGTATGTACATGCTATATAGCATTTAGATTAAATAAAAATTACACACGATATATTGCTAACTTCGATAAAACGGCGGTCAGATAATTTTTTTTGATTAATGTGTACATACTATCTAAGGGCATGATTATTGATTATATCATACATATTGCGTGATGAGATGTAGTGAATATGGATGTCTTCGAAGATGTTTTCTTTGGAACAAGTTTTAGGAAGATATGTCTGCTTCAGTGTTGTGGCTGAGTTCAGCAGGATGTGGTGGTTGGCTTTGAGGGCTGAGTTTCTCAAAGAACTTCAGCTAAGGAAGTTTTGGCATTGGTGTGAGCAGTTCAAATCGGAGTGTCTGTATTGGCAGAAGTTGACTGGCTGAGTAGTTTCTGAAGGTGGAGTTCAAAAGCAGCAGAGTGGACCTAATACTTTATTGGATTGGCTAATTAAGAGTAAGCTGTTCTATTTGGTAAAGAGAGAACGGTTTTCTTTGGAAATTGGTCTCTATCGATCGCAAAAGTGATTTGCGATAGTTTGTGTTTTCTTTTGAGGTATTGAAGAATTTTTGGTTGTCTTCTGAGAAGTCGGAGGTTTGTCCACTTCTGAAGATTGAGTTTTCTTATCGACCGGATTCCAGGAGTGCTACCGATGGATCAGCCAGTAGAAGGAGGATTTCTCGAGATAGGTTTGGTGAGGCAGCTCAGGATTGGTAAAACTTATGAGTTTTCTTTGGATATGTTGAGCCATATTTCTGGGAAGTGATGTCCAGTTTGTGCTCATATTCTTCATCAGCAGTGTCTTCTGTGCCAGATCAGAGTTGTGCAGCGGAAGTAGTTTGGGAATGCTTCTGTTTTGTCTTTTCTGGATAGAAGAAGTGAGATTGTTCGTCTGATGTTTGAAGAGTGGAGTTGGTGATCTTAATCTTGGTTGATCTTGAGGAGATCGTTGTGTTGGGTTGTTTTTGGTTCTGTTTGTTTCTAGAGGCATCGTGAAGGTTAAGCTGATCAGTTTGGATATAGGAAGCCCAGGATCGTCAGAAGATTTTTATCGATAAGAAATTAAGGAATGTAGATTCCGGAGTCGGAGATTTGTTTTGGATCTCTTCTTTGTTTTGGTTAGAGTGGTGATTGGTTTTCAAGAATTGAATTGCCAGTTTGGATAACTGGGATTCGATGAGATTCACGTATCTCTGAGGAAGTACGTGTATGAGTTATCTCTGGAAATGGAACCAGCTGTTCAAGAAGGTTTAGTGGTTGAGTCAGACTCGTCTGTAGTCTGATAGCTTGTCTAGTTCTATAGATCTAGATGAGTAGAAGCTCTGTAGCTTCGTAGTTTAGATTGTTTGTATTTTGTGGGGCGAGTATCCCGATATATATATACTTGGGAAAACTCGTGGGAATTCATCCAGAATTTTATCTGGATAATTAATTTGTTTGATTAGATAAATTGGTTGCTATGGTTGTTAGCATATGATTGATGTATGTTTGTGATTTAAAATTTTAAATTTTAAATGGGTTATTAAATTACTTTTGCTTTTAAATTTCAGGGACGAAATTCTTTTAAGAGGGGAGGAATGTGATATCCCAGAAATTTTAGCAATATCAATTTAATAATCCATATTTAAAATTAATTTGATTTGATAAAATTTTAATAAAAATTTACTTGATTTAATAATCCAATTAAATAAATGTGTAATTGATGAATTTTATCTTTTAAAAGCTAATAATTGTTTTCCTATTTATAATGTATGTATATATTTGTATATATATTATAGATAGATAAGTTTGATTTGAAGTTAAATAAATAAATAAAATATTGTTTTTAAATTTTAATATTCATTTTAATAATTTGAGGATTTTTATTTTAATTAATAGACAATTAATTGGTTTAAAATACTTAAAGAAATTGTTTTAAATTGTATAATTGCATTCTAAACATGGTTTAAATTTTAAAAGTTTATTTTATTTGTTTTAAATATAGCTTAATAATTATAATTTGGAATTATATGAAAATTTAAGATACTCTTTATATATTAAACATTAACTCTTTTAATTAAGATAAATAAGACAAGTAATTTATGATTTCTTTTATAAATGATTCAAAATTGATAAATGAGTTATTTTCAAATAATAAATGTATAAATATAAATATAGATAAGATTTTTAAAAGATAATGTTATTATTTTAAAATTAAAATAGGTTGATAAATTAGTTTTAAGTGGAATTTTAATGTAAATAACATTTGAATTTGATTTAATTTTGAAATTCAAATTAATAAATATATGTAGATCTTGTAAATAAGTTTTCACTTTTATGTAAATTGTTTTACTTCATCTAAAAAGAAATATATATCCATTCATTTATGAAAACTACTATATCTGTATTTAATAAAGAAAAGAGGATTTTATTTATCTTTAAATTAAATAAAAATAAGTAACATGTGTATAAAACAGATGTTAACATTTTAAGCAATTAATGAGACAAGTGTAAACAATTAATCTACTTAATTTGACAAGTGTTAGTTCTTTTTACAAGTGTCCTTTTCATTTTAATTTTCTTTTAATTTTTAAAATAAATCATTTATACACTTATAAAACATGTTTCTTTATTCCCCCATGCTTCTTTTCTAAATCTCCATTTTTTTCAAATGTTTAGAAGAAAAGTTTTCAGCTGAAAACAAACTTGTTTTCAAACTCTCAAAAACAAAAATTTAAATCATGTTCAAGATTTGAATTCTTTTCAATATCAAATTCCTCACAAGAACCTGAATTCATTTATCAAATCTGAAACCTTTCTTAATCAAGCCTGCAATCCTCTGTAAAATTCTTTTTCAAATGCAAAATCCATTTCTAAAAGCCTGCAATTCCATTTAAAAGCAAAATTAAAGGCCTACATTTCTTTCCTCTTCAAATCTGTTCTTCTTCAAAAATCAAACAAGTAAACCTCTCATATATCAAGCCTGCATTTTCAAGTTTGTTCAAACATGCAAATCTGCATCTAACCTTTGCATCTGCATTGTTCTTCCATTTCTGTTCCTCTGCAAAATCATTTTTCAAATCTTCATATCAAGATCATATTCCCTACCCTGTACAATTGCAAATCAAATCTGCACATTTTCAAAGCATTACAAATTCCTGTACATAGCCTGCATCTGGAACTGGGAATCAAGCATATAAAGACTGCATTTTCAAGTTTTTTCAAATTAAAGATTTAAATACATATGGAATCAAGCCTGCATGCAAGTTTAAATCTGCTAGCAATTCAAGTTCTTATCAAAAGCTTTTCAGAAAAATAATAATAGTGCTCTGCTTCATCACAGTATCCACGTGAGTAACTCTTTTTGAAATTTAAATATAAATTGTTGCTTAAATAGATATGTTTGTGTATGTTACTTGGATTGCATGTTGATTTGTTTGCCTGTGCATATGATTTTAAATGTATTGCTGAATATATGCATATAAATGTTTGAATGTATGTGACTTTGCTTCCTCTGATTCTAGTTCCAGGTCCTGTTTCTAAAAAAAAAATTCCTTTGCTCTAGTTAAATACTTTGTTAAGGTCCTGAAATAATTATGTTAAAGATACCATAGTTTAGTTTAAAACTTATTAAGTAAAAACAAAAAATTGGTAATTTACTCTGTAAAATTTTGAAACATCAAAGTATGATTAATAAAGTTGAAAACTCAAACATTATAAATTATAAATTCAGTATTGTAAGCTGAAAACTTAAACAAAATAATGATTTTTAAAACTAAAATCATATTGTTTAGTTAGGAATTGGAATTGCAGTACTCTTTTGAACAGAAATTGGGTTTTAAGCAAACTCTGGTGATCGAGTTGATTTGAGTGTTTGGGATTCTTGGTGATGGTAGAGCAGTGATCAGGGGATGTGACAAAAATGTCAAGAAGATGAATAGGGCTTGGTGGAGGCGATGGGAGGTTGGCGAAGTTTGTAAACCTAGTTTTGTTCGGTCTGGAAATTTCGATCATAACGCTCATTCCAGTGGATCGAGTGTATCAGGATTCATGGTATTGGTAGTTGGATCATTGATGTAGATGAGGCCGGAGTTGAAAATGACACGGTGGCCGGAGGAGGGAGAAATGAGGGTTTTCCAGGTTGGGGTTTTTGATGTAATGGTTCCATTATTTTTGTTTCAGGTTTTGAATTGGAAACAAAAATTCAATGTATTGATGATTGTGGAGTTTTGGATGGCCGTTGTTGATTTTTGGGCAAGCGTCGACCTGCTTGTTATCTGAGTGATGGCCGGAGGTGGTCAAGATCACCGTGCATGTGCACGGTGAAGAACTGGTGACAGGGAAGGCTGTTTTTTTTTGCATTTTTATTTTGGCTCGGGTCATACTCGAGTAACTCGAGTTTTTGCTCGAAGATGACCTGGGATTTACTCGAAGTAAAACAAAAGGGGGTCTCGGTATCTTCTGTAATTACAGGATTCTTTGAAACCTGTACAAATTTTCTATTCAAAGTTTGATTTAAAACTAAAGCAATTTTAAACAAGAATTTAAACTTAAAAAAATAATAATAATATGGTTTTTCAATCTGAGTTGAATTCCAGTTTTTTTATTTAATTCAAATTTTTAAAGGTAAAATGTTTAACAACTTTTAAGGAGTTTACTTAAATTGAATTTAAAGATAAGGTTTTTAAATTAGAACAGAAGATTTAATCCTAAGTTAAATCTGGAAATATGATTCAAATTTGAATCATGTTCTTGAAAATAAAAGTAGTTTTTAAAATTTTGAAATGTTTAAAAATGTTTGAATTGTTGAAACATATTCTAAATATGATTTGAATCTTAAATTTTAATATGGGTGTAAATTTCTTTTATAAATAAGGAATTATTTAGTATAAGTTTTAAAGGTTTTTAGATTGTTTTTAAAACTTTGATAAAGTTAAGTTTGATTTCTTTTTAAATTTTAAATTTAAAATGTAATTTGAAAACAATTTTAAGTTAAATTGTTTTAAGTTACTTATTTAATGATAAAGTAATCATGAATAAGAAATGTTTTATTTTTAAAGTAAATTTAAGATTTAATGATCTTTGTTTCATTAAAATTAATAATTTAATTAATTAATTTGTTTAATTAATTAAGGATTTGAAATAAATTAATTAAGGTTAATTAAATCTGTAATTAATATAAATTAATTTAAGTTAATTACTTAAGAAAGGTAATTAAGAATTTGTTAATAAGTTAATGAAGGCTATTAACTTGTGATTATTTATTAATTAATTAATGTAATTAATTTTGATAACTAATTGGATTAATTAATTTAAATAATAAATTATGAAACTTAATTAAGTATGATTACTTTATGGAAATAATTAAAGATATTAATTACTTATTGTAATTAATTTATTAATCGGATTAATTTAAATTAATTAAGTTTAATTAATTTAGAATAGTCATTAGATGGGTTGGTAAGTAATCAATGAGGTATAATTACTTAAAGAAGTAATTAAGTTAAGTAAATTACTAGAAGTAATTAATTGAAGTATGATATTTTGGGATTAATTACTTCATGTAATTAATATGAAGATATTTTCTTTGTGAAAGTAATTAATAATTAATTACTTATTTTAATTAATTTAAGTCATTTGTAAATGATTGAGTAATGTAATTAATTAGGAGTAATTAATTACTAATGAGATTAATCAGGGATGATTAATAAATATAATTAATTGTTAAATTAATTTAGAAGTAATTAAGGAAGTACTTAAGGATGGTTAATTACTAAATGTAATTAATCAAGTATGATTAATAATTGTGGTTTAATTAAGGTTAATTACTTAATGTAATTAATTTAAATAAGTAATTTAAATTTAATTAAGGATCATTATTTAATATGATTAATGATGTAATTAAGGATTAATTAATTAAGATTAATTAATCAATGATAAGTGATTAAGGAAGTAATTAATTAATGTAATTAATTAAGGACTAATGTAATTAATTATAATTAATTATTTAATGAAGTAATTAAAGGTTAATTACTGGGTTGGTTAAGAATAATTAATTTGTAAAATTAATTAAAGATAATTACTTGAAAGTAATTAAGGGATAATTAATCAAGGGTGATTAATTAAGGTGATTAATTTGAGGATAATTGTTTAATTGATTGGTAATCAATTAAGGGTTAAGTAAGCAAGATTTAAAATGAGGAATTAATTAATTTAATTCATTTTAAATTAATTATAGATGGTGTGATTATAGATCTATGCTTATGAATGGATGATATGGTTTACCCTGAATGGTTTGAATCTCAGACATGAGATAAATAGTGTTGTATGTTATGGATGCATTGGTTGCATTGTAATGATGATATAAGTATCTATTGATGATGATAATATAGATTATCAATTTGTGATGATTACCTGTTTATGATAATATTGATTATCTATTATGATGATATGAATTATCTATCTGTGTGTATATGGATAATTAGATTGAATTGTTTTAAACTTAAAACAACTTGGACCTAAAAGACACGCTTTGGATTTTGTTGAGACCGGGATCAGGTTTCCATATTTGGAATCCGAAAACCACATCGATTCCAATTAAACGTTAGGTCGTTAATCCAAGTGGAGCAAGCGAAGACTCGAGGTGTAAGGGATATACGTCAGTATAACTCTGTGGGTGATTCCATAATGAGTTTGACGTAAAAGTGCTTATAGATTCGAGATGGTGAATGAGAGTGCAAGGGCTATGGTCGTTGACTCTGAGGGTGATTCCAATAATGAGTGCAACGAGATAGTGCCTTCGGTTTCGTTCGAACCCGGAACGAACTTGTATGGATTGAATGCTTTCAGAACATCGCCAGGTGGACGATGAGCATTCTAAGATTTGATGTCCTATAAAGGTAATCGTAGCCTCAAGCCTCATCAACCGGGAATGGCTAAAACAGGGGAGGTGCAGCAAGGTTTCGTGGGTAGCCCCCATTTGAGAGCAAGATTTACTCCGGTCTAGAGGTCCCTTTTTATTCGGCTGTGTGGGCGATTGGTCGTGACAACTGCCGGGGTTGTCTTGTTCGGAACTGTTCAGTAAGGAACGGGTCCGGCCTTGTGTTGCAGGGGAGCGGGCGTACTCCTTGGTACGGTGATCTAGGCCACGTACTGTGACGGACGGTACCCCAGTAGCCCTGCCATTGTATGGAATCCAAAATCCAATAAGTGCCAACGGTTTTGATTGTATTACCCACTTTTGTGGCTAATAGCTGGAATTTAATAGATGTAACAATTTCGGCTATTTCATATTTACTTGAAACCCTAGACACTATTATAATATCATCGGATTTCCTATCAAATGTTTTGGTTAGCGTAAGGTAAAAACTTTTCCATGTTTATGTGTGGGATGTCTTACGTGATACCTTTCTTTTAAAGGTTTTTGAAAGTTAAGCAACTTTAACCTGTTACTCACACCAGAGCCATGTCTGACCCGGAGTTTATTTTTGCTTTTCATAAACTCTTGGGTACTCAAATTTTTACGAGTAGCCAAGGGATTCAGGTTAGCTTTGACAAATTATGGAGGAGCAAATGGAGCAGGAGGCTTCTGCGTTGTAGTTATATAGTAATCCACTGTGTTTGGTATCTCTGAGTTATTTGTGATGTTGTATTGAGTTGTATAACTAGACAGGTGTTTATAACTGTCTAGCATGTGTTGTATTATCTGTGTAACTCTGATAGTGGTTGTAAACTATGTAAATATTTCATGTTATTAATATAATTTATTCGTTCCGCTGTTTAGATTCTGATGTGTTGTTTCTTCTTCTTCTCTTTCTTTCTCTTTTCTATCCCTTTCTTTCTTATTAGCGATGCGACTTCCTGGAGTCTGGAAGTTGGGTCGTCACATTATGGTATCAGAGCATTAGGTTGAGTGAATACCTAGGCTCTGGAGTGGTGTCTATCTTGAGAGAACGTATTTGTAGTTTTGATATATATATCTATATATATTTATTTATTTATTATTTCTACCTATCTGTTGGGTTACCTGTTCAGGTTTTCCAACATAAGTTATAAAGGAAGATAAGGTAGTGGTGTGTGTAACACGATTACTACCATTGGTTGGAGTTTGAATGTTTGAGGTTGGAAGTGTATTTGTCGAGACTGTAGACCTAATACCGTCTCGAGTGTGTTGTGCAGTGGTGTAGAGATTTCATCGATCTCTGAAGGAAACCTGTTAAGGTTCAGAGCTATCTTTGAAGATGGATGAGTTGAGTTTGGATCTGTCGGTTTGGCAGAAGAGTGTAATGTTATTTTGATACCTCAAGTAGTAGTAACTGCGTGATGAGATGCAGTGAATATGGATGTCTCCGAAGATGTTTTCTTTGGAACAAGTTTTAGGGAGATATGTCTGCTTCAGTGTTGTGGCTGAGTTCAGCAGGATGTGGTAGCTGGCTTTGAGGGCCGAGTTTCTCGAAGAACTTCAGCTAAGGAAGTTTTGGCATTGGTGTCAACAGTGCAACTCGGAGTGTATGTGTTGGTAGAAGTTGATTGGCTGAGTAGTTTCTGAAGGTAGAGTTCAGAAGCAGCAGAGTGGACCCAATACTTTATTGGATTGGCTAATTAAGAGTAAGCTGTTTTGTTTGGTAAAGAGAGAACGGTTATCTTTGGGAATTGGTCTATATTGATCGCAAAAGTGATTTGCGATAGTTTGAGTTTTCTTTTGAGGTATTGAAGAATTTTGGTTGTCTTATGAGAAGTCGGAGGTTTGTCCACTTCTGAAGATCGAGTTTTCTTATCGACCGGATTCCAGGAGTGCTACCGGTGGATCAGCCAGTAGAAGGAGGATTTCTCGAGATAGGTTTGGTGAGGCAGCTCAGGATTGGTAAAACTTATGAGTTTTCTTTGGATATGTTGAGCCATATTTCTGGGAAGTGATGTCCAGTTTGTGCTCATATTCTTCATCAGCAGTGTCTTCTGTGCCAGATCAGAGTTGTGCAGCGGAAGCAGTTTGGGAATGCTTCTGTTTTGTCTTTTCTGGATAGAAGAAGTGAGATTGTTCTTCTGATGTTTGAAGAGTGGAGTTGGTGATCTTAGTCTTGGTTGATCTTGAGGAGATCGTTGTGTTGGGTTGTTTTTGGTTCTTTTTGTTTCTAGAGGCATCCGTGAAGGTTAAGCTGATCAGTTTGGATATAGGAAGCCCAGGATCGTCAGAAGATTTTTATGGATAAGAAATTAAGGAATGTAGATTCCAGAGTCGGAGATTTGTTTTGGATCTCTTCTGTGTTTTGGTTAGAGTGGCGTTTGGTTTTCAAGAATTGAATTGCCAGTTTGGATAACTGGGATTCGATGAGATTCACGTATCTCCGAGGGAGTACGTGTATGAGTTATCTCTGGAAATGGAACCGGCTGTTCAAGAAGGTTTAGTGGTTGAGTCAGACTCGTCTGTAGTCTGATAGCTTGTCTAGTTCTATAGATCTAGATGAGTAGAAGATCTGTAGCTTCGTAGTTTGGATTGTTTGTATTTTGTGGGGCGAGTATCCCGATATATATATACTTGGGAAAACTCGTGGGAATTCATCCAGAATTTTATCTGGATAATTAATTTGTTTGATTAGATAAATTGGTTGCTATGGTTGTTAGCATATGATTGATGTATGTTTGTGATTTAAAATTTAAAATTTTAAATGGGTTTTTAAATTACTTTTGCATTTAAATTTCGGGGACGAAATTCTTTTAAGAGGGGAGGAATGTGATATCCCAGAAATTTTAGCAATATCAATTCAATAATCGATATTTAAAATTAAATTGATTTGACAAAATTTTAATAAAAATTTACTTGATTTAATAATCCAATTAAATAAATGTGTAATTGATGAATTTTATCTTTTAAACGCTAATAATTGTTTTCCTATTTATAATCTATGTATATATATGTATATATATTATAGATAGATAAGTTTGATTTGAAGTTAAATAAACAAATAAAATATTGTTTTTAAATTTTAATATTCATTTTAATAATTTGAGGATATTTATTTTATTTAATAGACAATTAATTGGTTTAAAATACTTAAAGAAATTGTTTTAAAATGTATAATTGCATTCTACACATAGTTTAAATTTTAAAAGTTTATTTTATTTGTTTTAAATATAGCTTAATAATTATAATTTGGAATTATATGAAAATTTAAGATACTCTTATATATTAAACATTAATTCTTTTAATTAAGATAAATAAGACAAGTAATTTATGATTTCTTTTATAAATGATTCAAAACTGATAAATGAGTTATTTTCAAATAATAAATGTATAAATATAAATATAGATAAGATTTTTAAAAGACAATGTTATTATTTTAAAATTAAAATAGGTTGATAAATTAGTTTTAAGTGGAATTTTAATGTATAAATAACATTTGAATTTGATTTAATTTTGAAATTCAAATTAATAAATATATGTAGATCTTGTAAATAAGTTTTCACTTTTATGTAAACTGTTTTACTTCATCTGAAAAGAAATACATAACCATTCATTTATGAAAACTACTTTATATGTATTTAATAAAGAAAAGAGGATTTTATTTATCTTTAAATTAAATAAAAATAAGTAACATGCGTATAAAACAAATGTTTACATTTTAAGCAATTTATGAGACAAGTGTAAACAATTAATCTACTTAATTTGACAAGTGTTAGTTCTTTTTACAAGTGTCCTTTTCATTTTAATTTTTTAAAATAAATCATTTATACACTTATAAAACATGTTTCTTTATTCCCTCATGCTTCTTTTCTAAATCTCCATTTTTTTTCAAAAGTTTAGAAGAAAAGTTTTCAGCTGAAAACAAACTTGTTTTCAAACTCTCAAAAACAAAAATTTAAATCATGTTCAAGATTTGAATTCTTTTCAATATCAAATTCCTCACAAGAACCTGAATTCATTTACCAAATCTGAAACCTTTCTTAATCAAGCCTGCAATCCTCTGTAAAATTCTTTTTCAAATGCAAAATCCAGTTCTAAAAGCCTGCAGTTCCATTAAAAGAAAAATTAAAGTCCTGCATTTCTTTCTTCTTCAAATCTGTTCTTCTTCAAAAATCAAACCAGTAAACCTCTCATATATCAAGCCTGCATTTTCAAGTCTGTTCAAACATGCAAATCTGCATCTAACCTTTGTATCTGCATTGTTCTTCCATTTCTGTTCCTCTGCAAAATCATTTTTCAAATCTTCATATCAAGATCATATTCCCTACCCTGTACAATTGCAAATCAAATCTGCATGTTTTCAAAGAATTACAAATTCCTGTACATAGCCTGCATCTGGAATCTGGGAATCAAGCATATAAAGACTGCATTTTCAAGTTTTTTCAAATTAAAGATTTAAATACATATGGAATCAAGCCTGCATGCAAGTTTAAATCTGCTAGCAATTCAAGTTTTTATCAAAAGCTTTTCAGAAAAATAATAATAGTGCTCTGCTTCATCACAGTATCCAGGTGAGTAACTCTTTTTGAAATTTAAATATAAATTGTTGCATAAATAGGTATGTTTGTGTATGTTATTTGGATTGCATGTTGATTTGTTTGCCTGTGCATATGATTTTAAATGTATTGCTGAATATATGCATATAAATGTTTGAATGTATGTGACTTTGCTTCCTCTGATTCTAGTTCCAGGTCCTGTTTCTAAAAAAAAATTCCTTTGCTCTAGTTAAATACTTTGTTAAGGTCCTGAAATAATTATGTTAAAGATACCATAGTTTAGTTTAAAACTTATTAAGTAAAAACACAAAATTGGTAGTTTACTCTGTAAAAATTTGAAACATCAGAGTATGATTAATAAAGTTGAAAACTCAAACATTATAAATTATAAATTCAGTATTGTAAACTGAAAACTTAAACAAATTAATGATTTTTAAAACTAAAATCATATTGTTTAGTTAGGAATTGAAATTGCAGTACTCTTTTGAACAGAAATTGGGTTTTAAGCAAACTCTGGTGATCGAGTTGATTTGAGTGTTTGGGATTCTTGGTGATGGTAGAGCAGTGATCAAGGGATGTGGCAAAAATGTCAGGAAGATGAATAGGGCTTGGTGGAGGCGATGGGAGGTTGGCGAAATTTGTAAACCTAGTTTTGTTCGGTCTGGAAATTTCGATCATAACGCTCATTCCAGTGGATCAAGTGTATCAGGATTCATGGTATTAGTAGTTGGAGCGTTGATGTAGATGAGGCCGGAGTTGAAATTGACACGGTGACCGGGGGAGGGAGAAATGAGGGTTTTCCAGGTTGGGGTTTTTGATGTAATGGTTCCATTATTTTTGTTTCAGGTTTTGAATTGGAAACAAAAATTCAATGTATTGATGATTGTGGAGTTTTGGATGGCCGTTGTTGATTTTTGGGCAAGCGTCGACCTGCTTGTTATCTGAGCATCTGACTTAGCTTGCAAATCAACCAATCAGATTCGTCGTGATGGCCGGAGGTGGTCAAGATCACCTTGCATGTGCACGGTGAAGAACTGGTGACAGGGAAGGCTGGTTTTTTTTGCACTTTTATTTAGGCTCGGGTCATACTCGAGTAACTCGAGTTTTTGCTCGAAGATGACCTGGGATTTACTCGAAGTAAAACAAAAGGGGGTCTCGGTATCTTTTGTAATTACAGGATTCTTTGAAACCTGTACAAATTTTCTATTCAAAGATTTGATTTAAAATTGAAGCAGTTTTAAACAAGAATTTAAACTTTAAAAAAAAATATGGGTTTTTCAATCTGAGTTGAATTCCAGTTTTTTTTATTTAATTCAAATTTTTAAAGGTAAAATGTTTAACAACTTTTAAGGAGTTTACTTAAATTGAATTTAAAGATAAGGTTTTTAAATTAGAACAGAAGATTTAATCCTAAGTTAAATTTGGAAATATGATTCAAATTTGAATCATGTTCTTGAAAATAAAAGTAGTTTTTAAAATTTTGAAATGTTTAAAAATGTTTTAATTGTTGAAACATATTCTAAATATGATTTGAATCTTAAATTTTAATATGGGTGTAAATTTCTTTTATAAATAAGGAATTATTTAGTATAAGTTTTAGAGGTTTTTAAAATGTTTTTAAAACTTTGATAAAGTTAAGTTTGATTTCTTTTTAAATTTTAAATTTAAAATGTAATTGAAAACAATTTTAAGTTAAATTGTTTTAAGTTACTTTATTAATGATAAATAATCATGAATAAGAAATGTTTTATTTTTATAGTAAATTTAAGATTTAATGATCTCTGTTTCACTAAAAGTAATAATTTAAATAATTTAATTCATTAATTTGTTTAATTAATTAAGGATTTGAAATAAATTAATTAAGGTTAATTAAATTTGTAATTAATATTAATTAATTTAAGTTAATTACTTAAGAAAGGTAATTAAGAATTTGTTAATAAGTTAATGAAGGTTATTAACTTGTGATTATTTATTAATTAATTAATTTAATTAATTTTGATAATTAATTGGATTAATCAATTTAAATAATCAATTATGAAACTTAATTAAGTATGATTACTTTATGGAAATAATTAAAGATATTAATTACTCATTGCAATTAATTTATTAATTGGATTAGTTTAAATTAATTAATTAAGTTTAATTAATTTAGAATAGTCATTAGATGGGTTGGTAAGTAATCAATGAGGTATAATTACTTAAAGAAGTAATTAAGTTAAGTAAATTACTAGAAGTAATTAATTGAAGTATGGTATTTTGGGATTAATTACTTCATGTAATTAATATGAAGATATTTTCTTTGTGAAAGTAATTAATAATTAATTACTTATTGTAATTAATTTAAGTCATTTGTAAATGATTGAGTAATGTAATTAATTAGGAGTAATTAATTACTAATGAGATTAATCAGGGATGATTAATAAATATAATTAATTGTTAAATTAATTTAGAAGTAATTAAGGAAGTACTTAAGGATGGTTAATTACTAAATGTAATTAATCAAGTATGATTAATAATTGTGGTTTAATTAAGGTTAATTACTTAATGTAATTAATTTAAATAAGTAATTTAAATTTAATTAAGGATCATTATTTAATATGATTAATGATGTAATTAAGGATTAATTAATTAAGATTAATTAATCAATGATAAGTGATTAAGGAAGTAATTAATTAATGTAATTAATTAAGGACTAATGTAATTAATTATAATTAATTATTTAATGAAGTAATTAAAGGTTAATTACTGGGTTGGTTAAGAATAATTAATTTGTAAAATTAATTAAAGATAATTACTTGAAAGTAATTAAGGGATAATTAATCAAGGGTGATTAATTTAGATGATTAATTTGAGGATAATTATTTAATTGATTGGTAATCAATTAAGGGTTAAGTAAGCAAGATTTAAAATGAGGAAGTAATTAATTTAATTCATTTTAAATTAATTATAGATGGTGTGATTATAGATCTATACTTATGAATGGATAATATGGTTTACCCTGAATGGTTTGAATCTCAGACATGAGATAAATAGTGTTGTATGTTATGGATGCATTGGTTGCATTGTAATGATGATATAAGTATCTATTGATGATGATAATATAGATTATCAATTTTTGATGATTACCTGTTTATGATAATATTGATTATCTATTATGATGATATGAATTATCTATCTGTGTGTATATGGATAATTAGATTGAATTGTTTTAAACTTAAAAGAACTTGGACCTAAAAGACACGCTTTGGATTTCGATGAGACCAGGATCAGGTTTCCATATTTGGAATCCGAAAACCACATCGATTCCAATTAAACGTTAGGTCGTTAATCCAAATGGAGCAAGTGAAGACTCGAGGTGTAAGGGCTATACGTCAGTATAACTCTGTGGGTGATTCCGTAATGAGTTTGACGGAAAAGTGCTTATAGATTCGAGATGGTGAATCAGAGTGCAAGGGCTATGGTCGTTGACTCTGAGGGTGATTCCAATAATGAGTGCAACGAGATAGTGCCTTCGGTTTTGTTCGAACCCGGAACGAACTTGTATGGATTGAATGCTTTTATAACATCGTCAGGTGGACGATGAGCATTCTAAGATTTGATGTCCTATAAAGGTAATCGTAGCGTCAAGCCTTATCAACCGGGAATGGTTAAAACATGGGAGGTGCAGCAAGGCTTCGTGGGTAGCCCCCATTTGAGAGCAAGATTTACTCCGGTCTAGAGGTCCCTTTTTATTCGGCTGTGTGGGCGGTTGGTCGCGACAACTGCAGGGGTTGTCATGTTCGGAACTGTTCAGTAAGGAATGGGTCCTGCCTTGTGTTGCAGGGGAGCGGGCGTACTCCTCGGTACGGTGATCTAGGCCACGTACTATGACGGGCGGTACCCCAGTAGCCCTGCCATTGTATGGAATCCAAAATCCAATAAGTGCCAACGGTTTTGATTGTATTACCCACTTTTGTGGCTAGTAGCTGGAATTTAATAGATGTAACAATTTCGGCTATTTCATATTTACTTGAAAACCCTAGACACTATTATAATATTATCGGATTTCCTATCAAATGTTTTGGTTAGCGTAAGGTAAAAGCTTTTCCATGTTTATGTGTGGAAAGTCTTACGTGATACCTTTCTTTTAAAGGTTTTTGAAAGTTAAGCAACTTTAACCTGTTACTCACACCAGACCCATGTCTGACCCGGAGTTTATTTTTGTTTTTCATAAACTCTTGGGTACTCGAATTTTTACGAGTAGCCAAGGGATTCAGGTTAGTTTTGACAAATTATGGAGGAGCAAATGGAGCAGGAGGCTTCTGCGTTGTAGTTATATAGTAGTCCACTGTGTTTGGTATCTCTGAGTTATTTGTGATGTTGTATTGAGTTGTATAACTAGACAGGTGTTTATAACTGTCTAGTATGTGTTGTATTATCTGTGTAACTCTGATAGTGGTTGTAAACTATGTAAATATTTCATGTTATTAATATAATTTATTCGTTCCACTGTTTAGATTCTGATGTGTTGTTTCTTCTTCTTCTCTTTCTTTCTCTTTTCTATCCCTTTCTTTCTTATTAGCGATGCGACTTCCTGGAATCTGGAAGTTGGGTCGTCACACTTGATCTCTTCATTCAAGCAATCTTTACTTGTATTCACTCTTCCATTTACCCAGTTCTTCATAGACAATATTCCTTTGAAATATATTGGAAGCTATTATACTATTTAGTCAACGTCCGTGCTATATTAGAACAAAATTTGACAAGAACAACTCATTGTAACTAAGTCTATTCCTTCGGAGAAATGAGGGTTTTTGATAGTCGAATTTAGATGAGGTGCTTCAGGACTAGATGTAGGATGGGAGGTCTGAACCAGTATAAATTCTGGTGTGCTTATTCTATATTTACTTAAAATTAATATTATTGTAGTTGCATCATATATTTTGTCACATATACTTGCATATACACTACACGATCCGCCTCGTAGACTTTCAGACAATACTCATTTTATAAAGCTACGAATAAATTAACAGTAAATACAACATAAATAACAAAAAAATATTGTCCGTCCTTCCTAAAATTACTTTCCCTTACACTTGAGCCCAAGCGGCTGCAATGGAAAAAAACTACCCAAATCGCTAGGACAATATAAGTTGTTGGTTATCTTCAAAAAGATGTGAAGTCTGCACTTTCAATAATAACGACTTGCACAACAAGCTGAAAACTTGTGAATAGCATGAGATACATGACAAAAACTGAAATAAAGTTGATGCTAACAGCCATTGCATCTGCAAAAAGTAGTTGTATTGAACATTTGCATTTTTCACTCATTAATCTAAGCCAAAATAGAAACTTTCATGGTTATCAATGGGTCGTGATTCAATTGAATCCTATATGAACACTCAAACAAGGGGAAATAATAGCAATAAACGAGTTATAGGTCCCTATTTTTGATGTTGTCATAAGGAAAGTCCCTGTAGATATGAATATGTAAATTATGTCCCTATTTTTTGAAAAATAGAAAACGCAAGGTGCTTTGCACTTTTCTGACAGAAAATGCAAGCTAACTTGCAACTTTAGACTTTGATTTTTTTTAAATTCGGAAAATTTTAAATCTTTTGAAATTTTTGAAAGGCGCAAGTTAACCCGCGCTTTCTATCAGGAAAGTGCAAGCTAGTTTGCGCTTTTATTTTGAATTTTTTTTAGATGTTTGAAATTTTTAAAATTTTTGAGAAATGCAAGTTCAAGCTAGTTTGTGCTTTCTGATTTTTAAGTTTTTAAAATTTTCGAATTTTGAAATTTTTGAAAAGCGGAAGTTAACTTGCACCTTTTATCCGAAAAATACAAGGTAGTTTGCGCATTTTCATTTTGAAATTTTTTTAAAAATTTTGAAACTTCCAAAAACATTGAATTTTTAAAAAGCGCAAGTTAACACTTTTTATAAGAAAAGCATAAGATAGTTTGTGCTTTATGATTTAGAAAGACAAGGACTTAATTTACGTACTCATTATCATAGGGACTTTTTCTACAACAACAACAAAAATAGGAACCTTCAGTGCAAAGCCCCAAGTAATAATTATGTCAACTCCAATGCTATTGAAGATTGTTTCCTATAGAAGAAACAACAATTAATATGTGAATTAAGATGATACTCGGTTCCATTACTCCATATATAATGAAGTTTCTATGTTAGATATTTTTCTAGAAGTTGTTGCAAAGAAAATCATCATTAATTATGGAACAATTATTTGATTGATATCAACATTTTGGAGGAGATTAGAGCAATAATTATGGAAGATAATGTGAAAAAAGCACCTCGAACTGATGGCTCTTTTGCTCAATTTTGCAAAGCACATTGGATCGTGTTGGTAATTTTTACGCAATTTAATAACTGATATATGTCAGCATGGAAAACTAATTAAAGATATAATAAATCATATAGATATATTGGTTCCATAAGTAATTCCTCTTATTGGATTAAGAACAATAAAGAGGGAATAGAAGAAGCTAGTTGTATCGTTGATGAACCACTAATTTGAAAGTAAAATTTGGCACGACTATGATGTAATCATTTATTTTGTTCGTTCTATACATAGTCCCAAAACTTTTGCACTCATGGTTGAAGTATTTGAAGAAGCTTATAATTCCATTGCCTGTTAATATTCGCTGAACGTGACTAATATCAAACAATGGGAGAGAACCCTAAAAAAAGTAGGGTGCATGATACAATGTAGGAGCTGCAAGGATTAGGCAACCAAATCAATGATTGATTTACAAGACTATAGTTGCTAGAGTTAACAAATGCACAATGCCATCGAAGAGTTTGATTGCGCACAAGACTGGTGATCTAGAGGGGTTTCTACAAACGAGTAAAAAAATTAATCTACTTGGAGGAAGCAGTAACTAAAGAGCAACCCTCCACCAAGCTTATTAAAGTCCAAGCCACACACGACAAAGGAAAGTATAAAGTTGATGGTCCAAGCAACAAAGGCAAGCATCCTCCTAGAGGGATCAGTCCTCCATGGTATACAACATATATCACATATTGACCGAAACAGTCAAAAATATCTACTCGGCAACAAAAGTCATGATAACCTATCGAAAAATGATGTAAGCTGGATACCCAAGAAGGCAAATGAAAATGAAAATATTACTGATTTCAGGAGGTACTGGACATGACACCAACAACTGTTGTAATTTGAAAGATGCTATAGAGAAGTTGATTCAACCATGCATACTTAAACGGTATGTCCACCAATCAGCTTCGAAAATCCAACCACACACCCAAGCAACAGTTCACGTAGCTATAAGAACTTTAAAGGAGAATGCTACTATAGCTTCATCATCTTGATTCATTCCCTGTGGCAGACCGAGAGAGGTACAAAGATTAGTAGCCAAATATCCTTTATCTAGTTAATAAGAATGAAGATTTTTTTGTTTTCTTACAAATGTACGACATTACTTCACATCTCGACTACTTGAGTCATGCTCTGAGTATGATTATGGAATATCCAGCATCATAACATTTTTTCTCTTCGAGACCAGTTTTAGTCTTTTATTTTTCTATGTAATAAGTTTATCAAGTCATGGTAAATGAAAATATATTAAAAAATTTACTTTCAATAGTAGAACATGCTAATATTCTGATAGAGCCTAGCGACGTCTTCCGACGGGTCGTCGGCGGCCGTCAGACGCTGTCGGAAATTTGCGTATCTGCTCAGACCAAAACCTTTCTTCCCCGTTTGGCTGAACGAATTTCTTCCTCCATTAATCTCCAAATCTCTGCTCTAAGCTTCCAATAATCAGTTTCCAGCTTTCGAATCCTCCATGGGTGCGTAATCAACGTATATTGCTCTCTAATCTTCTATTTTAATCAAAAATCTAATTTTTACCCTAAATATTTGCATAAGTTAATAAATTAGGGATAATTAGTGATTGCAATTATTTCCAATTCGTAATAATGGTTTATAGCATCCTACGATATACCTATTTCATATGTTATCGTGAAATTTTAAAGAGTATGTATAATTTGTGATTGTGTGTGTATATGTAAACCATTGTATATGCGTTGTTTCTGCCATTGTATTGTATTAATTGGAATAAGACATGAGTCATGTAACATCTTGACTTGTGCAACAGTAATGAATGCACGAGTCTAAAAGAAATTTGACTGTATTGGAAAATGACAACAATATTAAAGCAGTCATATTCAATGGAATACATGAAACAAATGTGGTAAATTAATAATTTTTTAAAATGTGTAAAATTAGTAAATATATATTCTTTTTTATAAAACACTTTTTTACGTCCCTTAGAGAGTTTTAGGCCCCGTTCGACGGTTGTTGTACATAATCGTTACAGAAATAGTCATTTTTGTCACAAAATTGCCATTTATATTCATCTGGTACAAATACTTGTTGGATTTGTCGCTGTGTTGGATAAGTTACAAACATAGTAAACCGTTACATTTCATACATTATTTCATTTCAAACGATTCACAAAATTTCATTGTCACTTTTCTTTTTTGTTCCCTACGTACACGCATTTGTGTATAATGCAGAAAACAAAAAGGAAGTGCTGCCGAAATTTTATTGAATCGTTCAAAATGAAATAATATACGAAATGTAAGTGTTTACAATGTTTGTAATGGGAAGTAGAATGACTGACCAGAGAAAAAGATAACCAAACCAACATTTCTATATTGTATTCTTATGTGGGGTAAAATTGACGGTTTTAAGTTTTTGTATTCATACATTGGAAAATAAAATGTGAATTCGTAATATGACCAATATTTATGTTTGAACTTGTGACATATTTTTTTAAATAGGAAAAATGGTCGACTAATTTATTGATCAAAGGAGATGGATTTATCAAAGAAGGGTTTTGAGAGGCTCAATAAAAGAAGATTTTTATAATGGTATAAACGTATTTATTGAATTTGCTTTAAGGAATAATGTAAATGATGTAGAATTCGTTGTCCGTCTAGCAGGTGTAAACATTTGAAGTATTTGTTACTCGATATTATGAAGGTCCATTTGTGAAAAAATGGTTTCGTGCCGGAGTATTATGTTTGGGATCGTCATGGAGAAGTTGTAGCAAATACTTCTACCGAGTTTGAATTAGACATTACTGGTAATGAAATTGTTACGACGAACCGTATAAAATATGGTTGAAGATGCATCACGATCAATTTTCCCTACGGTTGAAGATGATGACGATGACGAAAATGTTGAAGAACCAAATATTGACGCAATTTTTTTTATGATTTACTGGATGCTACTAAGAAACCTCTTTGGAATGGTTATAAAAATGACACCCAACTATCAGTAACCGTAGAATACATTGCAATGAAGTCAAAATACAACATAACCGAAGTCAGATTCACAGCTGCTGTGCAAGCTGCAAAAGACATATGTCGCCCGATAATTTAATGTGCGAAAATCACTATGAAGTTAAAAAACTTATGTCAGCTTTTGGTTTACCTTATCAAAAAAATAGATACATGTTTAAATGGCTGCATGTTATTTTGGAAAGAGGACATCACTCTTAAGAAATGTAGTATATGTAACGAGGAAAGGTACAAACCAAGAAAAAATAAGTAATGGAAGTTCTGTAACCGCATCTTATATGAGATGGCATAGTGTGAGAATAGAGGAAGAGGGTAAGTTGATACATCCAGCCGATGGAGAAGCATGAAAGCGTTTCGAAAAAACTTATCCCAATTCTGCAGCGGAGAATCGTAATGTTAGATTTGAATTACGTACGGATGGTTTTTCACCATTTTCTCAATTTTGTGCTAAATACTCGTCTTGGTCCATTATCATCACACCTTATAGTTTACCTCCGTGGATGTGTATGAAAATGCAATATATATTTCTTACTGTTGCTGCTCTTGGCCCCGATGGTCCAACACAAGGAGTCGATGTTTATTTACAACCGTTGATTGAGAATTTAAAAACACCGTGGAGAAGGAGTAGAAACATGCGATGTTTCAAAGAAAAAAATTCGTATGTTGGCTTCTATGTTGTGGACTATAAATGATTTTCTTGCCTATGCAATGCTTTAAGGATGGAGTACATCCGGTCGTCTACCATGTCCATATTGCATGGAAGAAACACGGGTGTTTTCTTTACCGAATGGTAAGAAAATTTTATGATTTGACTGCCATCGATGTTTTCTCCGTATCGATCATCCCTTCAGAGAAGACAAGAAAACTTTTAGTTAATAGAGTAGAAACTAGACAACCACCAACGATATGGTCAACCGAAGACATATACGAACTTGTAAGGGACTATCCAAATATAGATGAGGTTGGAGTGCAAACATAAATTATAGGCGAATAGACTATTCATAATTGGTACAAACAGAGTATATTTTAGAAGTTGCCTTATTGGAAACATCTTCCGTTTCGTCATAATATTGATGTGATGCACAATGAGAAAAATGTTTTTGATAATGTTTTTAACACAACTTTGAATGTCAAAGGGAAGACTAAGGACGATTTGAAATCAAGACGCAATATACAAAAATTATGCAAACGTCCGAGCTTCATATGAAACCAAATGATAGTAAAAACACCCAAAGCATGTTACGAGTAAGATAATAATCAAGTTAAAGTTTTGTTAAAATGGGTGGAACGGTTAAGATTTCCTGATGGGATTTCGTCAAATCTTCGTAGAAGTGTTGACTTTAAAAATAGTAGATTGAGCTTAATTATAAGTTACGACTGTCATATAATAATGGAAATTATACTAATTGTTCTATTCAAAGAACTATTGCCGTTAAAAGTCTGGAAGGTAATAACAGAGCTTAGTTTGTTTTACAAAGAGCTTTGTTCGAGTACTTTAAAGTGCAACGCTTATGTAAACTTGAAGTAGATATTCCTATAGTGCTCTGCAGATTGAAGAAAATATTTTCACCATGTTTTTTTAAAATGTAATGGAACATTTACCTGTTCATCTCCCGGCTGAAGCATGACTTCGAGGTCCTGTACAATATGGATGGATGTATCCATATGGGAGGTTTGTAATATGTTTTACAGAAATCTCGTCACTCAAGAGGGTCAAAGTTGTTCCAGCAGTATCGCCAGGAGTTGGTAAATTTATTAAATGTGAATTGTAACTAGTTATTGTGCTATATAATTTTGAATATGTAATAACGGTACATAATAATCAATTTCAGAAAGCTGAGGCACCAGGTCTTATGTCATATGTGGATGTGGTTACCCGTACTCATGCCGTCAAGCGTGTAAATACAAACATGATAGTTTCATATACATGGCACGACGATAAATCGAGAAAGAGCTATATAAACAAAATTTAGTTTATATATTACTAGTAATTGTTTTAGTTGTTAAATTATAATGAATTAAGATATCATGATATTAATTTTAACTGCATTTTTGTTTGTTCATGCAGGAAAGATTTATGGAACAACGCCAGAAACTCCTGGAAGATACCTATCGGGAGCAGCTTATGACGAATGAGGAGGACTGTAACGACCTGATTTTTGGACATCCGAAAATCGACATAAATACGTCCACTGTATCAAATGCCGAACAATCGAATGCCGAAAAACCGAACCATTAGGGTTAAAGAAGAAGGAGGTGGAAGAAGAAATAGAAAACAACATCAGAATCTCACAAGCGTAGCAGAACAATATATATTAGATAAATGATTGATCTTTAAAACAAAAGAACTATATCTGTTTTATAGATTACATCATCAGAGTACAACACAATCAATAGCAAATACTGGATAGTTATATTAACTTGTCCTCACAAAGCTGACTATACAACTTACACTACACAACGGAATATACATCAAGTACATGATACATCTCGCCATCCAGCTCGTCTTTTGAGCTCCACAACATCCTATCCTGTATCTGTAATACTCGTTCCGACTAGAGATCATAATAAAACAATACTCGAGCCAGTTTGGAAAACCAGCGTGAGAAAGCACACTCAATTGGATTATTAAAGTTTCCAAAATTCTTTGAAAATCAAAGGTATCTCATAAGACAACGCCATAAATAAACATGGCGGGCTTTTACCTTATGATAACGAAAACAATTTCTTATTAAATCCTCTTGTATTATATTAATGTCTATATGCAATACTTATTCAAATAGTCAAAATTGTTACATTCATAAGTTCTGGCATAATAGGTATACAAAAAAGTCCGCAAGCACTTATTGGAGATTGGTTTCCATCAATGGCAGGGATACTGGAATACCGCCCGTCACAGTACGTGGTCTAGATCACCGTACCGAGGATCCACC
Organism: Allium cepa; assembly: GCA_030765085.1. Taxonomy (NCBI): domain Eukaryota; kingdom Viridiplantae; phylum Streptophyta; class Magnoliopsida; order Asparagales; family Amaryllidaceae; genus Allium; species Allium cepa. Next base: position 630,616,668 of record CM060940.1, on the reverse strand, counting down.
CTGATCTCCTGCTACACAAGACCGAAGCTACCCCTTACTGGATAGTCCGAATAAGATCACCCCACGGTTGGGATCAACAACCGCCTAGACAGCCGAAATAAAGGGACATCTAGACAGGGGTGACCTTACCCTAATTGCTTGCTAACCACTTAGTCTTGCGTGCATCTCCCCTGTTTTAGCCATTCCCGGTTGATGAGGCTTGAGGCTATGCGTTACCTTTTTAGAACATATTCACTTAGAACGCTTATTGTCCTCCTGAAGATGTTCTGAAAGAATTCGTCCATACAAGTCCGTTCCCGATCCAACTGAAGGCACTACTCCTACTACATCCATTTTGGAATCACCCTCAGGATTAGTAACGATTAGCCCTTACACTTCACTGCTCCATCTTCGACTCCAAGCTCTTGTCTTCCTTACGAAAACGTTCAAACCGGATCGAAGTGGTTTTCGGTAAATAAATTCCGATCCCGGTCTCTTCGAACGATCAGTGCATTGGCCAATATTAATAGTCGGTTATTTAACAATCATATAACATCCACAAGCAACCATCAAGCCTTAATAATTTCCTAATTTATTTATTTATTTCAAAATATCTTTGCAAGATATATTTCCACTCTTTAACCCTTTGAAAAATAGTTTTCAAATCACTTTTCTTTTCGTGGAATAAACTTCCACCCAATTGCTTTATTTCCACTGAAATGCACAAAGTCTTAATAACTTAGATTTTAAATAAATTTAAATCACTTATCCAAAGATATATATACTTTAAAAACACTTAAAATAAAACTACGTAAAAGACTTGTCCGAAATAAAAGTTATGAAATTCTATACTAATTCCAAAATAAAAACTTTAGTTAAACTACTTTTTAAAATAAATCTACTTTATAAAATATAAATATTAATAATTATCTTTTAAATCATAATACTAATTTAAATTTTAAAATAATTTACTGTATAATTAACTTAATAAATATTTACTTTTAAATTTTTTAAAAAAACCATGAAATAATAATTTCTTTCAAAAACATTCTTATAAAACCACTTTAAAAGCTCTAGCTCATACTTGAAAATCTACTTTTAAAACCCACTTGGCTTTTTAGGAAAATTCACTTTCCATTCCAATATAGCCCATCTAATCCTTTATGAACCGTGCTCGATTATCCCAATTAAATTTACATCCAAATCCCGTAAATTTCCTTTAACCCTTTAAAAATAAAACTACTTTGTATTTTTAAAACACATTTCCAATCTCTCTATAAATTTCCATCTTGAATTTATACTTTCAAATTTATCCACTGATAAACATTCACTTTATTTATAAACCTTGTTTATAAATTTCACAACCTCGTTCTCTTTTAAACACTATTTCAATGCTTAGTCGGTTTTCAAATCGATTTCCAAAACCAACTCCACTTTCAAATAAATTCCTTTACTTATCCAAATTTATTTCAAAACCCATCAATTCCATATTTACTCCTTTATTCAGATTTTAAAAATCTTATTCAAATCTGAAATATTAATTTCATATTAAATTTCAAAATTCTCCTTTTATTTCTTTCCAATCATTTTAAATCTTAAAATTTAAAAATAAAATCCTTCAATTCTTAGGCAATATCACTTAAGTCTCCAAAACCCTTTTAATGTTATTTATTTAAAATCTCTATCTTTATTTACATGCTCAGAATTTATTTAATACAATTTAAAAATCAAACTTTAATATATTTTTTTCCAAATTCAACCTTTAATTTACCTTAGTTCGCTATATTATTTTAATTAAAAATTTCCCTTTTTATTTCCTTTAAAAATCCAAACTTATATATTTTTCATTCTCTCAAATACCAATATATATTCAACCAAGCCATAGCATTCAATAATTTCAATACCCAATATAATCGATAAAATCATTACATATTATCACATTATTCACATCGCTGAATATAAAATAAATTCACATTTTGAGGAATCCAGTTGGATACCTCCAACTTGTTTTCCTACATCCACAGATGTTAGAAAAATATAAAATACCAATCCCACTTCGAGGTGGAATATCGTATATGGGGTCATCCGCTATTATGCGGGACGCATAGGGTCTCATCCGCCATATAATACGGGAAATCATAACTCCAATATGTATATACTATATATAACATATCACATCCAAGCAATTCAATCATTCAACAAATAATTTAAATTTAACTATTTAAATTTAAATGGTAACCCAAATGAGTGAGATTAACTCACCTTTGATTTATTTTGCAATCCATTCCAAACCAGCTTGTTTCTCTATGATTTTAAACCTGTATAAACATTGTACGATGTATTAATATTTGAATTGATCGAACAATTAATTACTTATTTACTTAACTGACGCTTTGGTTTTAAACTACTAATTTAGTTTTGAACTAATTTCCTTTTAAAAATCTTCTAGTAACTAAAATAATTAAATGAGTTATTAAAACAAATTAATCACCACCATACATTATTTTAAAATAATCTAGTAAATCCAAAATGTGTATATGTACATATCCTTGTTACAATTGTATATATCTCTTAAATTTTTGCTAGTAAATTAAAGCATGCATTTTTTCTAATGATATTGCATTAAATAAATCAGAACCGATACCTTCCTCACTGGCTCGACCCACGACCAAAACTGCAACTCTGACCGTCGAACGAATGTCCCTCCTTCATCCAAACCCTACAGTGACGATTTGACACCGCGTCTTCATCTTCCTCACGTCAGCCTCACGCAACGACCATCACGATGCCACAGTCAGCACATAACCTCCCCTTTCCATGAATCTGGCCTCGCGACTCATCCTTAAATAGCCATGCGACGATAGAGTCAACGCGACCACCTAACCTCCGCGCCAATGCCACGCTTCCATCGAACTCGCGACTGACCCAATCTCGAGCGACGATGCAATTGCTTCCAACTGGTCTCGAATCGAAAAAGAACAAGTAAGCACTTTGATTCCCTTTTGAGGTCGAACATTCGATCTTGATTGTTTTGAGGAGGACGAGATTCATTGATTTTCGATCCCGAACGAATTTGTTCGAGCATGATTTGTAGAACTGGAAATGGAGGAGGAAAGAATTCATTTGACCCTTATTTTTCTTTTTCTTCGTTCCTATATTTATTTTATTTTTTGAAAATTTAAAAGAGAAAGGGGAACACATATTAACATGGTGGACATGCGTTACACTAGTGGAACACGTGTTTGAATGAGAAAACTTTTTGTCAAAACAATTTGAATATAATATTATTTAAATTTAAATTTAAATCGTTTCAAAATACCATCTAAATTTGACTTCTTATCGAGGCATGCCGCCAAGCGTTTATAATGTTGTACCCCTATTCCAAACGCGATGGAAAAGGTTTCGAGTCCAAAATCGATCGTATGGAGTAGATAGCTTTTTGGACCCAGCATTTATATTGAATTTTTGATATAGATTTCAGTGCGTTTGCCTATCGTACGATCGCATGACAACTCCAAACTCTACAAAATTTGAATTCCGATAATAATACACTATTACGGATCCAATGGAACTGGTTTCGTGAAATTCCGAGACTGTGCCTTGAAAGGTTATTTTTAAATATTAATTTAAAAGATATGTATTTTTTAAAACTGAAAGAAACACTTTCAACTCAAATTTAAAACATCTATTATCTCCAGTATTATAAATATAAATTTTCCAAGACTTTGAAATATTTTTAACAAGCTTCAAATTCCAGATTAAATACTTTACCCAATTTCTACTTATTAAATTCAATAATTTATTTACCCAATAAATAGTGATATTTGAAATTCAAGTTAAAAATTAACTTTTAAATGTTTAAAATCAATTAAATATTCAATTTCAAATATCCAAAAATTCCGGGTCGTCACATTCCTTCCCTTAAAAGAATTTCGTCCCAGAAATTACTTGTTAAGAAGAATGCTCCAACCCATTTACTATTTTCCTAAAACCAAACAGTTTTTTAAACATTTTCCCAAGACAATCTTTTTATTAAAACCACACCACCACCCTTACTAACTTTCCAAATTCTTCCATAGTTTTCAAACAATATTATTTACTCAACCATTCAAATTTCAATTCAAATCCAAATTTAAATTTTCAAAATTTTCTCAAATTTTTTTCTAACTCCCTAAATTTTTCAAAAAATTCGCCAGCGTCTCCTTTGCGTGGCTAGATTGGTACAACTACAAAATGCCTCTATGGGCTCCCAGATTTCAAAAGAAAACAAAAGGCCAAGTGGCTAGACCAGAAAATCATCAAATTTCATACAAAAATTACTTTTGTCGAGCAATTCAAATTTATCTTTGAAAATCAAAACATCCATTTATCCTTTGCCTTTAGATACCTGTATATCCTATTTAGCAATAATATCCAGTAATATATATCGAAACCATTCACTTCTTTTACGAAATTTCAATATCTGTTCTACTTAAGTCGTACGATGCACACATATCATCCGTACGCAATATCAAATCTGACCGCTCACTCGATCACACAAGTTCACTTCCGAACTAGTATCGTCCACACGATTTCCTAGTGCGGACTCAGGTCTGGTTTCTTAATCAGAAACCGTCATTCTCCTTTCATAGCCATTTACTATGATAGAGAATTTCCAGAATCAATCAAAATTCCATATCCAGGGTTCGCTATCGAAAATTGAGCGAAAAATTCCAACTCGGATTGATATAACTATCTCGAAATTCTGTGCTCAAATTTGGATCAAGTCGGCATGCGAGTAGAATAACATACGTACATCCTACATATTTATCTCCATTGATTATTTACTAAATCAATTTTCTCCTTATTCACATTCATTTTGATTTCTGTCTACTTATTCACAATTTTCCTATTTCACAACTTCCACTTAAATCTTCATTTAATTATTAACTTACTACACTTTCCTAATACCAAAATTTTCTTACGAACTTCACCATTTCCTTTCTTAAGCCTGTTAAAATAATTTATATAACTTCTTATATTTATTTCCAATTCACCACTTTGGTTTATATATCTATTTCCATTTGATATAAAATTCATTTGCTTTCGAACTTAATTTCTCTTCAAATCTTAATTTTTTTCAAGTCAAATTTAATATTGAATTCTATCCATCTTATCTCAAACCATATTTGATTAACCATTTATCTAATTATTTTCACTTTACTATTTTATTTTAAATCTCAATGGATTCTATTTCCAAACTTTAATTATTTTTAGTCCACTTTAACTTAAATCCACAACTTCACTTTACTTAAACAATGTAAATTAAATATCATTTCAATATTCAATTTCAATTCATTTGCTTGCTTATTTAAATCAATTAGTTCACTTACTAATTTTATTTTCAATCTTTTGTTCATTCACAAATTTGTTCACACTTAGTAAATTTTATTTCAATGGTTATTCCATTTAACCGACTTAGACTCTATCCTTAACATTGACTTTTATCTAAGTTAGTTCGGTTACATTTTAATTTAATTCAATTTTTTTGAACTTTTATAAATTTTCCACTTATTAAAATTCCATTTTCTAACTTCTTTTAATTATCTTCAATTAATTAGCTTACTTTCCAACTTATTTTGTTTTCACATTTACTTTACTCTAACTTTTTATAAGTTATATTTTATTCTACGAATTCCAAATTTTTATAAGTTTCCAAACCCATTTGTAATCCATACACATTTATAGTTAAATTTGTAGAGTTTAAACCATTACTAAAACATTCAAAAATCAATTTTGGAACTCAAACCGAATTTCGCAAACAAACACCAATCCAAAACATCCAAGTAGCAATTCCTCCCTTAGAAACTCAAAAATGAACACCGATGATATCGTGATCATCATCGGAATTATTTTCTAGAGACTAAAAAGATTTTAATGCTTTTATCCCTTCAAAAAAAATTCAATATTTTTAAATTCCAAATCTCACCAGATTTCATATCCAATTCAAAAATATTTTTGAAATAATATCACCATTAATCCTCCAAAACCTTTGAAAATCATTTCAAACTCAAAGCAAATTAAATTTCCCAAGTTTTCAAATTTGAAACCTTTCAATTTTTATTCAAATATTTCTTTGGAAATTCAAGTTATAAATCCCATTTATAATTCACATTTGAAATCCCAATCTGTTATATAATTTTAATTCCTTGTTCAATTTCCACATAACAATGATAATAATTTAATATTATCACTTCCTATCAACCAAGCAACTATATATAACTATAATAATTTAAGGAAAATTATTTCTTTTTATTTACAAAAATAATTTGGGTAAAATTATTTCATTTATCCTATTTTAAAACAGTACTATGTCGGTTTATCTTTTTTAAGAGCTTAGAAACCCCTATCGATATGGTTGTACTTCCCGTACCGACCAGAATCCATAAACACTCAACCGATAAGTTAATAGAATGTAAAAATAATTTTTATATTCACTAACAAATACGCGCTCATATCTATTAATACACTCAAACTCGTTCTAGAGTACTACAGACTCTATTTCTAATGAGTAATCCCCACCAGATCCAATTTTCTCGCTTAACCTGGCTCTGATACCAACTGTAATGATCCGATTTTTTGACTTTCAAAAATCGACATTAATATGTCCACTGTATCAAATGCCAAACAATCGAATAAACCATTAGTGTTAAAGAAGAAGGAGGTAGAAGAAGAAATGGAAAACAACATCAGAATCTCACAAATGTAGTGGAATAATGTATATTAGATAAATGACTAATCTTTAAAACAAAAGAACTACATCGGTTTTGTACATTAAATCATCAGAGTACAACAAAATCAATAGCAAATACTAGAAATTTATACTAACTTGTCATCACAAAGTTGACTATGTAGCTTACACTGCACGGTGGAATATACATCAAGTACGTGATACGTCTCACCATCCAGCTCGTCTTCTGAGCTCCACAGCATCCTGTCCTGTATATGTAATACTCGGTCTAACCCAAGCATCATAATAAAACAATACCCGAGTCAGTTTGGAAAACCAGCATGAGAAAGCACACTCAATTGGATTATTAAAGTTTCCAAAATCCATAGAAAATCAAAGGTATCTCGTAAGACCACGCCATAAATAAACATGTCGGGCTTTTACCTTACGATAAACAAAATATTTTCTTATCAAATCCTCTGATATTACAGTAGTGTCTATATACAAATACTTAATCAAATAGTCGAAATTGTTACATTCATTAAATTCCAACATAATAGGTATACAAACAAGTCCGAAGGCACTTACTGGAGATTGGGTTTCCATCGATGGCAAGGCTACTGGAGTATCGCCCATCACAGTATGTGGTCTAGATCACCGTACCGAGGATCCACCCTGAACCTCGGATACACAAGAACGGAGCTACCCCTTATTGGATAGTCCGAATAAGATCACCCCACGGTTGGGATCAGTAACCGCCCACACAGCCGAAATAAAGGGACATCTAGACAAGGGTGACCTTACCCTAATTGGTTGCTAGCCACTTAGGCTTGCGTCCATCTCCCTTTTTTAGCCATTCCCAATTGATAAGGCTCGAGGCTATGCGTTACCCTTTTAGAACATATTCACTTAGAATGCTCATCATCCTCCCGAAGATGTTATGAAAGCATTTGTCCATACAAGTCTGTTCCCGGTCCGAACGGAACCGAAGGCACTACTCCTACTACATCCATTTTGGAATCACCCTAAGGATTAGAAGCGATTAGCCCTTTCACTTCACTGCTCCATCTTCGACTCCAAGCTCTTGTCTTCCTCACGAAAATGTTCAAACCGGATCGAAGTGGTTTTCAAAAAATAAATCCCAATCCCGGTCTCTTCGAAACGATCAGCGCGTTGGCCAATATTGATAGTCGGTTATTTAACTATCATATAACATCCACAAACAACCATCAAGCCTTAATAATTTTCCAAATTACTTATTTATTTTAAAATATCTTTGCAAGATATATTTCTACTCTTCAACCCTTTGAAAAATAGTTTTCAAATCACTTTTCCTCTCGCGGAATAAATTTTCACTCAATTGCTTTATTTCCACAGAAAAGCACCAAGTCTTAATAACTTAGATTTTAAGTAAATTTAGGTCACTTATCCAAATATATATATACACACACACACACTTTAAAAGCACTTAAAATAAGACTACTTAAAAGACTTGTCCAAAATAAAAGTTATGAAATTCTATACTAATTTCCAAATAAAAACTTTTGTTAAACTACTTTTTAAAATAAATCTACTATATAAAATATAAATATTAATAATTATCTTTTAAATGATAATACCAATTTAAATTTAAAACAATTTACTATATAATTAACTTAATAAATATTTTACTTCTAAAAATTTAAAAAACCACTAAATAATAATTTCTTTCAAAAACATTCTTTTAAAACAACTTTAAAACCTCTAACTTATACTTGAAAATCTGCTTTGAAAACATACTTGGCTTTTCAGTAAAATTCACTTTCCATTCCACTATAGCCCATCTAATCCTTTATAAATCCTATTCGATTATCCTAATTTAATTTACGTCCCAATCCCGTAAACTTCCTTTAACCCTTGAAAAATAAAACCATCACAGATTATCACATAAATCATATCGTTGAATATAAAATAAATTCACGTTTTGAGGAATCCAGTTGGATCCCTCCAACATGTTTCCGTACATCCACAGATGTTAACACAATATAAAATACCAATCCCACTTCGAGGTGGAATATTGCGTTATATGGGGTCATCCGCTATTATGTAGGACTATAGGGTCTCATCCGCTATACAATGTGGAAAATCAATCACTCCAATATATATATACTATATATAACATATCACATCTAAGCAATTCAATCATTCAATCAATAATTTAAATTTAACTATTAAATTTAAATGGTAATCCAAATGAGTGAGATTAACTCACCTTTGATTTATTTTGCAATCCATTCCAAACTGGCTTGTTTCTCCATGATTTTAAACCTTGTATAAAAATTATACAGTGTATTAATATTTGAATTGATCGAAAAGTTAATTACTTGTTTACTTAACTAACACTTTGGTTTTAAACTAATTATTTAGTTTTAAACTAATTTCCTTTTAAAAATCTTTTAGTAACTAAAATAATTAAATGAGTTATTAAAACAAATTAATCACCATTATACATTATTTTAAAATAATCTAGTAAATCCAAAATATGTATATGTACATATCCTTGTTACCGTTGTATATATCGCTTAAATTTTAGTTAGTAAATTAAAGCATGCGTTTTTTCTAATGTATATTGTATTAAATAAATCAGAACCGATACCTACCTCACTTGCTCGACACGCGACCAAAACTGCAACTCTGACCGTCGAACGAATGTCCCTCCTTCATCGAAACCCTACAGTGATGATTTGACACCGCGCCTTCATCTTCCTCGCGTCAGCCTCACGCAACGACCATCACGATGACACTGTCAGAACACAACCTCCCCCTTCCACGAATCTGGCCTCATGACTCATCCCCAAATGGCCATGTGACTACAAAGTCAAAGCGACTACCTTAGCTCCACGCCAACGCCCTACTTCCATCAAGCTCGCAACTGACCCAATCGTGAGCGACGATGCAATTGCTTCCAACCAGTCTCGAATCGAAAAAGAACAAGCAAGAACTTTGATTTCCTTTTGAGGCCGAACATTCCATCTCGACTATTTTGAGGAGGATGAGATTCATTGATTTTCGATCCCGAAAGAATTTGTTCGAACATGATTTGCAGAACTAGAAATGGAGGAGGAAAGAATTCATTCGGCCCTTATTTTTCTTTTTCTTTGTTCTTATATTTATTTTATTTTTTAAAATTTTAAAAGAGAAAGGGGAACGCATGTTAACAGGGTGGACACACATTACACCAATGGAACACGTGTTTGAAGGAGAAAACTTTTTGTCAAAACAAATTGAATATCACTATTATTTAAATTTTAATTGTCTTGAAATCATCGTTTAAAATTTTGACTTCCTATCGAGGCATGCCACCTAGCTTTTGTAATGTTATACCCCTATTTCAAACGCGATGGAAAAGTTTCGAGTCCTAAATCGATCATATGGAGAAGATATCTTTTTGGACCTAGTATTTATATTGAATTTTTGGTATAGATTTCAGCGTGTTTACCATCGTATGATCAACGACAACTCCAAACTCTATGAAATTTAAAATCTGATAATAATACACAATTACGGATCCAATGGAATTGGATTCGTTGAAATCCAGGACTGTGCCACGGAAGGCTATTATCTACAGTATTATCTACAGTATAAAACACTTTCAACTTAAATTTAAAACTTCTATTATCTACAGTATTATAAATATAAATTTTCCAAGCCTTTGAAATAGTTTTAGCAAGCTTCAAATTCCAGATTAAATACTTTACCCAATTTCTACTTGTTAAATTCAATAATTTAATTAGCAAATAAATAGTGATATTTGAAATTCAAGTTAAAAATTAACTTTTAAATATTTAAAATCAATTATATATTCCAATTTCAAATGTCCAAAAATTCTGGGTCATCACAAGGACGTTATTTTTTAGCCAGTCATGGATCCACCGTCGCGGAACATGCGCTACGACTTTGGGAATCAAGTAATAATGAATAGTATATTAAGATATATAGCAATTTAATAATCATTTAGTTCTAAAGAACTTCACATCGCTTTACATTCAGAATAAGTTTATAGATATAACAATTAACACATTATGTTGTAACTTTGATCGTAAGATTATAGACTAAATTAAATAAGTGTTACAGGCTAGCAGACAAAGGCGAACCAGCCAACCGACTAGAGCTAATATTGATCTAGAGAGTTCGAAGAGTTGAGAGCTGGGGTGGCGCAGTTGAAAGGGCAGAACCATCGTCAGACCGTCGAGATGACACAACTGCTGGATCAGCGTATTTCTGAGTACATACAACAATATGCTGGCCGCTTTCCATCTTCTGCTGGTTCGGAAGGTTCTAGAGTTGATTGACCGGAGTGATAGGTAAGTTTTTTGTTTTGTGTCATTGTTTTGTAAGTTTGGATGTACACTGAGTTGGTGGAGTTGGATTTCAACTGTCGTGTATATCATTTGATGATATTTTTGTTGGTAGTAATTCTGACATTTGAGAGTTGATGGTAAGGTGTTGGTGAAGGATTAATGTATATATTGTACAATTAGAAGTATGTAAATTATGGCAGCGATGCAGTGACCCACCTTTTTGGTTGGTCCAAATCGACAATAAACTACATATATCAGACTCAAACCATTCGAAAGGGAGGATTGTTAATGGGGTAAATAATAAAAAAAGGAAAGAAAAAAAGAATCTTGCAACAGAAAGACAAAATATAATAATCAAACAAAAAATTCACGAAGCTGTTTTACAAATAACATTTGATTATACTTTCAAATTCAAATTAGAATTATACATACATCATAAATAAACAAATAATGCAGCGGAACACACAACGTAGTGGAATAATAAATAGCAATAATATACTGAATCTTTATCTTCGTCCACCATAAAATAGTCTTTAACATGGAAAACTCAGGCTGACTCGAGCATAATGAAAAACAATACACTCGAGTCAGAACTAAAAAATTCCTATGTAAGTCAAATCAATCTCAAATAAAAATATGAGCGCAATGGCTTCAGATATGTTACTGGACATTTCATCTCCTATCAACTGTACAGCATGAGTGCAATAACTTACGAGATTTCAAATAATTTGAAGTAACAATTTTAACCACTTTATTTAAAATAAATCCGAAGTTTAAATTAAAAACTTAAACATTTTAAATAAATCAGTTTCGATAAATAATCCAAATTCAAGAAATTGTATGGGTATATATCATTCAAATCCATGATTTAAATGTCTTAATTATCCAATTCTAAAATGATTTAGAGGACCATTTAAACGATGACAATAATATATAAGGTGATAACAGGGACATACTAAAATAAATAAACAATCATACATCCAACATATCAATCAATAAACATCCATTTCAAACAGCATCCAAATCAACCAATATATTTCAACATATAACAGTTATCAATATAGGGGTTTAACTATCAATTAAATTCCAATATAAAATTAAATGTCAATTTAGATTCAATATCAATTCAAATGTCAACTAAAATCAACAAACAACAATTTTTTATATATATTGCATCATATATTTTATATAACTTGCAATGGAATTTTTAGTATTGCGTGAGTGAGTTTAATCACTCACCTTTGATTTATAGGCAATTGAAAATCCAATAAAAGCCCAAAATTTCAATGGTCTTCAAATTCAACCATACTAGTTTCATGTTGTTCGGAATTTTGATACGAACCCAAAGGAAGAAACCGCATATTAATCAGAGTTCATATGCGGAAGATATTCAAGTTATAGGAATATTATGGAAATGAAATATAAAACCATGTACACACATTTTAGTAATAAAATAAAACAAGTTAGTTACTCACATTAAGAATTTTAAAGCATGCTCATGTTTCTAAATTCTGGAGAATCAATGGAGACACGATGGCTCACACATGGAGAAAGGAGGCTTTAGGCAATGGATTTGTGAACAAATAGAAAAGATTGGCTTCATAAAAGTAAGTTGCTCACATTTTTTGTTTTTTTAGAAGAGAAAGAAACTTTAGATAAAATAAATAATGGAAGCACGTTTTGGAAATGAAAAGTTAGATGAAGAGATTTTTGAAATAGGAAAGGAATAAGGGTACGTTTGGAAATAAGATTATGAAAGGGAAGAATACAAGAAGATGTAAATTTTCAAAATAAAAGGAGCCTAACATGCAAGTAATTAACAAAAGATGAAAGACACACATTGGAATTTGATATGACATGTTTACATGGCAAGGAAATCTTTTGATATAAAATTTCAAAACATGTGTTATCTCAATTAATTTCATCAACACACATGAAACATTTCAAGGCAAGGCTCGTGTGTAAATAAAAAAATTACTGGAAAACCAAAAGAGGCATTTATTTAATAAAAGAAAGTAATAATGAAATAAAATAAATGAAAGCAACGATTTAAATTTGAGAACGTAGACCGTACATAAAAACCACGAATCTAATATACTAAAAAAAGTTCATTTTAACACATTTTATTTACCCTAATACGCCCAGATTTGCACACATATATTTATTTTCATTTAGTATGCAGTAAATGAAATTACACAATGTAATTAACATAATGAGGACCGCCACCCCACACATTAAAAGATGAACTGAAACTCTGAAGTCAAATTTGAAACGGAATAAGTTTCCTATGTAAATATACTAACTATTCCAGATCAAAAATTCAACCAAACCTTCAAGTTATTTTCTTACCATTTGATTATTGTTAGTTTTTTATAAATTAAATTCAAATCAATTTTGAATATTTAAATAAATCAAAATTTTCAACTAGAAACATACAACAAAATTCAATTCTTTGTTTTAATGAAATTAAATTTACATTCACAAATGAAATATTCACTTTATTCGATAACAATATTCTTTTCAAGAAACCAATCCTTCTCTTTTATTTTTAGTTTAACATATTTCTTTTTATTACACATTAATTTATAATTAACACCTCCCCCTTTGAAACCAACTTATATTTAAAGACTATCCCATTAAAGAGTCATAGAAATAATACTTCGTACGACCACGTCGTTTCTTTATCAATTGATTTCCTATTATCATTATATCTGTAACTTTAAGTACTCAGAATTTGAAAATAATATTTCTCATTGAAATTTTCATTATATTTTTAACACAAAACATAAGTTGCACATATCATTAAATACCATTTACTTCTATTTCTTATTAATGGCAAGATATAATTACTATTAATTATAATAATTAAATCTCAAATCGTACCCTAATATAGGGAAGACAATTAATCCAATTGTTTCCTTTGGTATCCAATTTTCCATGTTAAACCCAATATCTATATACTAAATTAATTCCAACATTTAATTACAAGTGTAATAAAACCCGTTCATTATATATTTAAATTCCAAACAAATCCCTATAGTTTGATTTACATTCTTATTATCAATCAACTATTCCCTTATGAAATTGATTAACATAAGTTTTCATTTTATTACACTCATTAATCAACAGTTAACGTTTCTTCTTATATCAATTGTAATTTTCAATTACATTAATTCTCTATTGTTACCAAATAAATTTCTAACGGATTTAATAATAAGATAATAAACAAAACATATTAATAATCCATATTTATAAACTTATTGTTTACAAATAAAGGTTAACTAATTTACATACAAGATAATCGATTTCGTACTCCATACTAAAACCTGTTGCAATTAATAACATGTGATTACATCAACTTATACAACATTTATTCAATTTATTATTAACTTTTATTATTTAAATTGATTAAAATTACGTTAACATAGTATAGTAGTCAATTGCATTCAATCAATAATAGAAAATTATATGTTAATACCTGTTACCATCTTTTATCTCATTAAAATTAGTTGTTTTAAGATCTATCTTAAGGTCAAAATTTTTAATCTAATAATATTCAATTTAATAATTCATAAATTTTAATTTTTGACAATACTAAAGTCCAAAACCTTATTAAATTTAATATTTTTAATTATCAAAAATACGGGTTGTTACAAGGGAAGTTTGGTTGATTTTATATGAACTAGGTTTGATTTATTTCTTTATGATATTTGATTATTTTTCTATGATTTGATTTCATATTGAATATTTGAGTTGGATATATTGAGTTGGGTGAAATATTTTGTATTTATGGATTCTGGATGGAAGGCAAAATCGCCGTAGAAACGCAGAAAAATATTCCGACTGCACCCGAGGGCCTATAGGCCAAAATCACCAACCGATTCCGACGACTCCAGTCGGCATAATTCTGACGACTACCGACGGCTTTTGGCACAAAGTGTGATCGTCCACAAGTCTTACGATGAACTTTGGAAAATCTGTTAACGGACGCTGTCGCGAGCCGTCGAAAAATCTGTTCACTCATGGATTACTTTGCAATGGCTTTTTCGAATGGTTTCCGACGGCCGTCAACGGTTTAGAGCCGTCGGAAAATGCTCTGCTTCTTGTAGTATTTATTTGAATGAATAACAAAGTCATGCATATGCCGTGCTTAATTTAGACCACCCTTGGACCTTTGGTTCGTGACACACCGTATCATTTTTTTGTAGGTTAGTATTGTTCCTCGAAGATGCTAAAGAGCATATGGAGAATAAACCTATATTATCAACTGATCCTTCGAGTATGCACCTTACAATTTTTATTATTTTTGTTAGCATCGGCCACCCAAGGTACTGTTGGATCATGAGTATCGAAAAGCGGGTTTAAAATGGGACAAATCTCAAAATTTTCCTTTTTAACTCGTTATGCCCTAGACCATTTATAATGTATTATCATGAATAACGTAGTTTTATTAAATCATATTAAATGTTTATTGCTTGAAATTGTTTTGAATTTTTTTCAATTATAATATCATTATATTAGTAATATTAATTTGATTTACAATGTTATCATTTATTCAAATAACATTTAGAGAAATAATTTATTATCGTATTTGAATAATATTCAATTAAATGTATTTTTTATCAAAAATTTGTATATAGTAATATATATTAATTAATTTTCAATTTTAATTATTAAATATCTGAATAAGACAAAAATTACAATATTTGAATTTTAGTTTAATAGTGTTAATACGCAATCATTAAAATAATAATTTAAATGTACTTATGTCATATTTGTGATTTCATGTATAATGTACAATATACATAGTTTGATAATGTTATTGTGTCCATAATAGAAATACGACCTCAAGGACGTAAGTTGTATGCAAAAACGGAGTTCGTACGTGAGAGTTATACGTGAAAACATGTAGGGATTGGAATGTAATTTTAAAATTATTAGGGATACCGCCTTCTTCTCCTTTTCTTGAATTTTCTTATTGCTAGAGATGTGCAAAACCACCACTAGTACTACAAAACTTGTCCCCTCTAATACAACTTCCGCTCGATGCCTAATTGGTTGTCCCCAATATGCAGTCATGTATCTCAGATTGTATCTAATGTAGACAATGTAATATGAAGAATAAACAAATTGAAAATGAAAGCAAGTAAAAAGAGATAATATTTATAGTGGTTCGGTTAACTCCGTCCTATGTCCACTCTAGAATCCGTTTTATTGTACTGTAGTTTGTTTACAGTAACAATATGAAATCCAAGAATAAAATTGGTAGAATATAACCTAGGTTGAAGATAAGAGAAGCAAAAAGAAGATCCTTTTTCTGACACCATGCCTGCTATATTTATCGGGGAAGACATGGATGGATTGGGCTGAAATTTCGGCAGAAGAACTTCCAGGCCATTACGATGCCATCCAAGAATTTTCAGACCTATTTGGGTCCACAATAATGATCAGTATGTATGAGTAGTCAAGGGATTCAGGATTGCTTTGTCAAGATCTGGAGGAGAAATGGAGCAGGAGGCTTCAGCGTGTAGATATATATAGATTTTCCGCTGTGCTAGTTTTGTATCTGTTTTCTGTGATGTTCTTGAATTGTAATAACTAGACAGATGTTTATAACTGACTAGTTTGTGTTGTATTAGCTGTATAACTCTGAGTTATATGATACTATGTAATATTTTATGTGATATAATATAATTTATCCGTTCCGCTGTAAGATTCTGATGTTGTTTGTTTCTTTCTTTCTATCTTTTCTCTTTTCTATCCCTTTCTTTCTTCTTAATGATGCGTCTTTCTATGGAATGAAAGGTGGGTCGTTACATTGATAACGATCCCTATTTTAGGGTCCAAATTGGGTGAGATCCCTTTTGGGATTTCCCATGATTTTAACTACTTTCTCTCTGAATTTCTTGCCATCCCGACTAATGGTTTATGTGATAACACGTTTTCTGTGAAGTGGTGCCGCATATATTTTGATTCCAACTGATCCCCTTGGAGGGATAGGACTCGATTCCTTCAAACTTCTCCAAGTGACATGTGATCCATAGGAAAGCTTCTCCATGTTATATTATGAATAGCCTCTAGTGTCATGCCAATTAGATACGTAGAACTCGAGTTACTGATCGATCTTTGTTGCAATATGGCGCAAAGGCTGATATAGACGATCCCTATGAAGGGGCAGGCGTGATCCCTCCAAGTTGCTCCAAATGATATGCGATCCCTAGGGGTGTTCCACATGTTATAGTTAGGTTGTGCTTGAAGTTTCATATCAATTTGATGTGTAGAAGTTGATATATGGATTGATCTTCGCTATAAAGTTGGGTTTAGCCAATCATTAAAAGGGAAGAGGACCTATCCCTCTTTTTTCATCTTTTTGAGGAGCGATTCCTAGGGTAGGATCCCTAGGGTCCCCACATCTTTCTAAAAAAAAATATCATATGCATTGAACTTATGTATTTTGAGATATCGATTGTTTTCTATTGAGTTATACTTGTTTGGCTGAAATACACTGATCCCTTCTTTTACGATCCCTTTTATACCGATCCCTTTCTTAAGTGAAGTATTTTGCCCATAAATTGAGCATAAAAATTTCAAATGGCTTGAGATTTGAAATAAAGCATCGTGGGACTTTCCTTGTTGCTTTTACTAGTCTCACCCAGTTTCAGACAAATATTGAAGATATGTACCGATCCCCTGCCAAGGGAGGTACTAAACCGTACTTAGAGTATTTTGGAGAGTTTATCTCTTAGTCTTGGTTGATCGTCGCTTCATATCAATGTCAATACTTGATTTCTAGACATCGCAATCAGCGCTCTAAGCTACTGGCCTTGATGATCATGAAGTCTGTTGGGTTAAATCCACTAGTGTACTGCCTTGGAAAAAGATAGGTTAACACTTTACCCTCCAAAAACTTGCCTTGCAATAGAAATGTGTGTTTTGACTTACCATAAATATGAAATCCATAATCCGTTGATAGCCATATTTTCCAATCCAAAATCCAATCCAAAATCGTTTTATCCGAATCTGCATCCATCAAAAGCCAAATCCATGACTGTTCGAAAGTGATATACAAATCCATGACCTCTCCAGGTTGTTATCCTAATCCAAATCCTCAATCTCAATAATCCTTTTCGATAACAATCCATACTCAATGACTTGAGTAGGCGATCCATCGCATTCGAGCGAAGTGACCTATCCCTTGCTAGGCATAGTCCATACCTGACGACCTTGATCTCTCCAGGTCCTTGACGAGCACAATTCAAACTCAACGACCTGAGTGGGTCGATCCATTGTGTTCGAGAAAAGTGACTACCCCTTGTTAGGCATATTTTGTACCTAATAACCTATTGGATTTTATTTTTCAGCATCGATACCCACTTGAGGACTTAATCCATGATGCACGAGTCTGTTTCATCGTGTTCACCTGACGAAAGGACCTGTACCTTACGATTGTTACCACGTTTTCTCGGACAGGACCACAACCGTGACCTCTGTTATCTATTACATTATCCAAATTTAAGCATTCCTTAGTCTATTTGCCAAAATATAAAATAACAGTCCATACAACTAATCAACTAGAGTTCAAATAAAACTAGAAACACAAGAGTTCGAAGCAAACAACAAAAAAAGAAAATTTCACAAATCCGAGCACTACGGTTTATCATCATCTGAGAGCATGCTTAGGGACCATCCCTGCTCCCATACATACGTAAGTGACTTACCCGTCTTACTGCGGAGTTTGTTACTTCTTCCATGCCATCCCGATCAACCGATGACAAGTTAATGATGATGCTTTGATCCAGTGCCATTTTCATTCGAGGTGGATAGTGGCTCCTCCTATTGCACCTCCGCTTCATGAGTCCTTAGGTATTGTAGTAGCTGAGCATTCCTCTTGGATTCCTCAATTATATCCGTCAAATGCCTATAGCCATTTGTATTATGCCAATCTAGCTCATGGAATAGGCCGTGCTTTTCTGATGTCCGTTCGTGTTCGGAGGGTTCCTTGCTCGCCAGCCTTCGATACGGAAGGCGTCCTCGAGTATCTAGATATAACCATTCTAGGGTTTCATTAAATTCCAAGTAAGAAGATAATTTTGGTTCTTCCCTCCGTCGCTTTGATCCATTGAAGCTATTGTCCATGTCCCATTCACCCTTGTTCTTTCCTAAGCTTTCATAGGGTGGTTCTTTACCCCGTACCATATTAACTTCCATTGCCACTTTATCATCTTTCATACCTCCTTATCACAGAAACCTTTTTTCTTCATGGTAGAATTCCCCAAGATCCATCGGTGGATCTCGTATCAATGATATCTTAAAATATAAATTATCTACAACTCCTGTCACTCCGCCATCAAAACCGTTGACGGATCTGGTCAATCCACCTAAACAACTGCCGCATTGAACCCGGTTAAAGAATTCTTGATTGATTCTCCTATGCACTACTTTACTGATGTCAACGCCATCACATTATTAGGTCTCATAATGTGAGCCCGAAATTACTTCAAAAATGTTTCGACCAATTCTGTCCATTTTCTTATAGAACCACTCTCCAACTATTAGAACCATAGCATAGCTACATTCATTAAGTACAGAGGGATGCATCATGCCAGGCCCCTAGTACTTTCCATGTGCCGTATATACCTCATTATATGCATAGTTTGATTCGACTTTCTGTCACAAGCTTCAAGTGTTAGTAATTTGAATTCTGGTGGAATCCTAGCATTCATAATATTCGGAGTGAATGGACTTCTATTTACATCCTCCAGATCTCTGTTCACCAATACTCCACTCATAACTCACCTTATCATCTCTACAAACCTGTCATTGTCTTCCAGTAGTAGTCTTATATCATTATGTCCAAGCTATCCCTAGAGCCCACGAGGGAATTCTAGAATGTATTCCTCCAGACTATCATCCAAATTTCAATTCGCACCAAGCTCCGTAGGATTGACCCAGGCCATCTAGCATCATGATCAACCAGACCCAGATTCATGCCACTATCCTTTAGGGATTGGTGCCGATCCCACTAAGATGGCTGGGGACTTCCCTCAACTGCTCTATTCCATTCCATTGTCCATTGGCTCCATTTCCATATTCCTGGTTTTGATTTCCAGTGAAACCTGGTGCTTTAACTCCTTGATCTAAGTTGTCGTTAGCTCCTACTGCTCTATTCCCTTGATTTTGTGCATTGGAAAATCCAACCTATCGGAGTAAACTTGCCTTATCTCCTCCTGTCTTCTTAGCATCCTCTCTTACATAGCATTCTTGGTGATGTAGATAGATGCTTAATTAGCTCCAACTCTTGAGGAAGCCTCCTGACTCGCTCCATAGTAGCTCCTTTCCGGTAGCACTCTCCTTGTTGATTGCCTAGCATTGCCTCCTAGATCCCAGTACCCCGGCTTCCAAATCTATAATCCTTGCTTTCAAATTTGCAGGTGCAAGTCCTCTAAGTGAAAGCACCAAAATGTTGGTGGCAAAATGGCCATCAACACCTAGTGTATGAAAGCACCAATATCCAGTCACAGATTGTTCGGAACCGGAGATAGTGGTTTTGATGAAAACAACCTTAGTGACTTATTTTATTACAACTTATATACTAACACTATTGTCTAGTTATATATGAATGTTAATATGCAGGATATATATAAGGCATGTACTGACTATTTAAGACTGTATAGTTTAAAGATCAAGAATGAAGAAATTTAGTTTGAAGACTCATGAGTATCAAGATCAAGATTTCAAGATAAATGTCTAGTTTTTTTTAAAACTTCATAATAGCATGGAAATATTAATTCCAAATTTCATTTGGGATGGAACCCATTTCTACCTTCTTAGTGGCTTACGAACCTATGACAAGTAGCTTACGAACCTGCGACAAGTGGCTTACAAACCCACGAGCATCCTGGTTTTGTACAAGTTCTCGAGTCCTGATGTGATGTAATATTCTACAGGAAGAAGCTTACAAAACTACTTCAAAATGGTTTTTCAAAATGATTTTCAAAACTGCTTTTCAAAATGTTTTAGCTTTAAAAATTATCTTTTCAAACGATTTTCAAAAAGATGTTTTAGCCTTAAAATATTCTTTTTTTAAATAAATTCTTGTTTTAAACTTCGTTTGTTTTTAAAACCATCTTATGATTTTTAAATATTCTTTATAATATATATACTTGAGATTTAAAATCAAATTTAAATATACATTCAAATTATATATTTTCAACTCTTCTTTATTTTACATCATAGGAAAATTAGTTTATTTTACTTCAAAATCATTTCATCTTGTTTTCCTTTCAATACCATTTTCAAAATAAATTTTACATAGTTTTTAACTAAGGGATGTCGACACCATGGAATATCTCATGTCGTCATGGTGACCGTTAAATTCAAAAGTTTCAATTTCCAAAAGAAGTGTTTATTGGTTTAAATCTCTTCACGAATGGTTATGACTGTAACTAGTCTATAAATAACCTTCACAAACGAATTTTTTAACTAACTATTTTCTTATTTTCTTCACTCCTTCTTCATAAATTCATATTCTAAAATTTTAATATTTTTAAGATCGTGCCGAAATTCTACCGAATTCTCAAGTGAATCAAATAGGATCCTATTCTTGTGTGATTCTCTGCCCTCTCTCGAAGATCAAAGTGCTATTTAGAGTTATAGGATCAATTTGTAATCAAAAGTTTATTGAGTCTCTCTATAAGATGTGGTTGTGCGTAGAAATCAACTAGGTGATGTGTGTCCCGTAAATCAAGAGAGTTTGCCCCGGACTCGAAGACAGGAGGGTACCTCAAGGCCCTTAGAAATTTAGGATTGTAATCTTGACATTGGTATAATAAAAATCTGTATGAGGTGTTTGCCTTGGTGTAGAACTAGACATAGGGTAACACCGAACAAGTATAAAATCCGGTGTGTTCTTTCCTTTTACTGCTTTTTATTTACTTTTTGCATCTGTGTTTGATTCTGTGATTAAATTCTGCATTTCTTTATGTCATAATTTTAATTTAGTCCATATAAATATTAGAATCCATTAAATACTATTCACTCCCCTTTATTGTTAAATTAGCCTTAAGATCCTTAATCCATACTCCCTTTCAATTGGTATCAGAGCTAGGTTTTCATAGTTTTCATAATCTGAAACTTGAAAAGGTAATAATGGCATTTTTAGGAAATTTTATTAATACTAGTTTGAATTTATGCATTTCATTAAAGTTTCATAAGTCTACATATAGTTTTTATGAAAAATCAAGTTATATGTCGAATTGGTTTGTTATGCAGGAACATACATGTTACGTGGCTTTTGAAGAATCAACAACCAATGTACAAACTGTGCAAATTGAGAAAGATAAATGAGTACTTGATAGTGGCTATTCGAGGAGAATGACTGGAAATCCATAGATACTCATTGATTTTATATATCAAGATGGTGGGTTGGTCAACTTTGGAGATAACTCAAAAGGATATGTGATTAGCATCGGCAATGCTAGTAACTCTAAAACTCCTCTTATTTTTGATGTTTTGCTAGCTAGGAATTTAAAACATAATTTGCTTAGTATGAGTCATCTATGTGATAAAGGAATTAAAATTAAATTTGGAAAAGATAAGGGTCACATCGAAGATAATAAGTCAAATATTATCTTTGAAGGAATTATGAAGAAAAACATTTACATCCATAGTGTGAAAGTTTCAAATGATAACTTATGTCTTCTAGCTAATACATGTGACCCTTGGATTTGCATAAAAGATTTGGTCATTCAAATTTCAAACTATTATCTAGGTTATCAAAATTTGACTTAGTTAGAGGTCTTAACAAGTTAAACTTTAAGTAGATAGTATATGTGATGCTTGCCAATTAGGAAAACTTAAGAAAAGTTCATTTAAATTAAAAGATCTGATTTCTACTTCTAAACCTCTAGAATTACTTCATTTAGATTTATTTGGTCCATCTCAAGTTCAATCAATCAATCACAATTATTATGTTTTTGTAATTGTAGATGATTATTCTAGATATACTTGGACATTTTTTCTTAAACTTAAAAGTGATGCTTTTGAATTATTTAAGAATTTTTCTAAAAGAATTCAAAATCATCTTTTTTAAAAATAAAAACTATTCGTAGTGATCATGGTGGAGAATTTGAAAATGAAAATTTTGAGAATTTCTGTAATAAAAAAGAAATTACTCATAATTTCTCTTTTCCAAGAACTCCACAACAAAATGGAGTGGCATAATGTAAGAATAGAACGATTCAAGAGTGTACTAGAACAATGCTTAGTAACTTACCAATAAACTTTTGGGCTAAAGTAGTCGCTACAGCTTGTTATATATTAAATAGGATTTTAATTAGACCATTAACTAATAAAACACCATATGAATTACTTTACAATAAGAAACCCACAGTAGCTTATTTTAAAGTTTTTGGTAGTAAATGTTTTATTCTTAATATAAAAGATAATTTAGATAAATTTGAACCTAAATCCAACAAAGGTATCTTTATAGGATATTCTAATAGAAGTAAAATATTTAGAGTTTATAATTTAAGAACTAACACTATTGAAGAAATAATGCAGGTAACTTTTGATGAAAATTTTAAAGATACTCTACAATAGAAGATGAAGAAAATTTTGTAACTTTAAATAATGAATCAAATGAAACTAATTGTGAAATCATTCAATCTAATAAAAGAATTAGGTTATTAAAAGATCATCCTGCAGAAAATATACTTGAAAATATTGAATCTATAGTTAAAACAAATAATCAACTAAATAGTATGAGTAAGTAGCTTTTATATCAGCTATTGAACCTAAAAATCCAAAGAAAGCATCATCTAATAATTCATGGATTCTTTCTATGTAAGAAGAATTGAATCAGTTCACCAGAAATGATGTTTAGGAACTTGTTCCTAGACCCGAAGATAAAAGTATATTTCGAACAAAATGGGTTTACAAAAAAAATGAATGAACTTGGCAAGGTCGTGAGAAATACAGCTCGTTTAGTCGCGCAAGGTTATTATCAAGAAGAGGTAATTGATTATGATGAAACCTTTGCACTCGTAGCAAGACTAGAAGCTATCAGGATTCGACTTGCTTTCGTAAGCTACAATAATTTCAAGTTATATCAAATGGATGTTAAAAGTGCTTTTCTAAATGTTTTTGTAAAATATGTTTACGTTGAACAACCTCAACTTTTAAAAGATAATAAATTTCCAAATCATGTATTTTAATTAAAGAAAGCTTTATGTGGTCTGAAACAAGCTCCTAGATCCTGGTATGAAAGTCTAACAGCTTATTTACTACAATCTAGTTTTGAAATTGGTAAAATAGATACAACTCTTTTTATTAAAAGAAACAAAAACGATATTCAATTAGTACAAATATATGTAGATGATATAATATTTGGGTTGACTAATAACATAATGAACAAAGAGTTTTGAGATATAATGACTAAAAAATTTAAAATGAGTCATATAGAAGAACTAAATTTCTTCTTAGGACTTCAAATCAGACAATTAGATATGGGAATTTTCATTAGTCAAGAAAAATATGCTAAGGATTTAATTGATAAATTTGGATTGACCACTTCTAGTGGGAAACCAACTCCAATGGCAATTAACGTAGCTTTAGGTAAAGAAGATAAATCAAAAGACGTTGATCAAAAATTATATAGGGGAATGATTGGTTCGCTGCTTTATATAACAGCAAGTTGTCCTGACATCATGCATAATGTCTGTCTCTGTGCAAGATACCGATCTCAACCTAAAGAAACTCACTTAAAAGTTGTTAAATGAATTTTAAGATATGTAAAACATACTTAAGATTACGGTTTATTTTACCCCAAAAATGATATATTTAATTTAATTTCATATTGTGATGCTGATTATGCTAGTTTCAAATCAGACTGAAAAAGTGCAAGTGGAACTTGTCACTTTCTAGGACATTCTCTAGTTTCCTAGTTTAGTAAGAAGCAAAACACTGTATCCTTGTCAACAACTGAAGCATAATATATATCTGCTGCTGTAGCTTGTTCTCAAGTGATATATATGCAACAAAGTTTAAAAGATTTTGGATTAACTATAAAAAAATCACCAATTTATTGTGATAATACTAGTGTAATAAACTTATCTAAAAATCCAACTCCTCATGCTAGAACAAATTGATATTAGACATCATTTTCTTGGAGATAATATCAGTAAAGAAGTCATAACTCTTGAATATTAATACTGAAAAACAAATTGCTCATATATTAACTAAACCATTAAATGAACAAAACTTTACTTAATATAGAAGAGAATTTGGTATACATTCATTAACTGAAATGTAAATTATAAATAATACAAGTATAGTTAATAATTAATATAAATAAAATTTCTCAAAAATTGAACTGGGCATGTCAACATGACCCACCCCTTATGTCATCATACAGGCTGAGGTTTTCAAATTTAAATTTCCCTCTAAAAGAAGTTATTTGGTTATATATTTATATATTTCGACTTTTATTCCTTTCTCTATTCTATTCTCTCTAATAAACTTCTAAAACAGTAAATTAATGGCATCCTCCTCTAATAATGAAACTTCTTCACCTACTTCTTCTCATTCTGGTCGTTTTTAACGTTCCACACACGTATGAGTCATCAAATGACAAGAGAAGATGAAAGATTTGCTTCAAATGAAGATGGAAATTCAAGTGAGTCAACTGCGAATGGCTAGAGAACAAGATAGGAAAGGCAGAATCCTTAGGAATTTACAAAACTTCCTTATATATAACCATGCATGTCCCATTGTCATCGAAGAATCATCACAAGCCATGGATTTTAAAGAAGAAAAGCCTCTAGATGAACCACAAGAGAATTTAAGAAGAAGAATATCCTCTACCGAATCCAGATGTTTAAAAGACGGTGGTGTGATTTGCGTTGGAGAGGTCCTTTTTTACGCTAATGGGAACTTGGTCGAACAATGTGGAAACTTTTGTCTCCACTATCCAAATTGTTTGTTCCATAAATCACCAATAGTTAAGGGTCCTCTTAAGCGTCTTTTTTTTTTCTCTTCCTTGATTGTATATTGGTTTGTTAATTTGCATATAAGTGTTACCTTAATTAATGTTCTTCTAAAAACAATCTTTGGTGTATAAAATCTTGAATTCCTTTTAACTTAGGATTCTATATTTCACTCATACATAGTTATTATTCTTATGTCGTGTGTTTATTTATCTCATTTTCTATTAAGTTCAAGGTTTATAGGTTACATTTGTTGATGACAAACGGGGAGAAGTTACATAAAATTGTAGGCTTAAAGTAAGGGGGAGTTGTTGGTGCAAGGGGGAGTTATGGTATGATCGAAGTGGTAAGTATATTTTATAAGGTTGTCATCATCAAAAAGGGGAGATTGTAAGGAACTGGAGATAGTGGTTTTGATGACAACAATCTTTGTAACTTATTTTATTATAACTTATATACGAACACTATTGTCTATATATATATGAATGTTATTATGCATGATACATATAAGGCAGGTACTGATTATTGAAGACTGTACAATATAAAGATCAAGAATGAAGAAATCAAGTTTGAAGACTCGTAAGTATCGAGATCAAGATTTCAAGATAAATGTCTATTTTTGTTAGATCTTCATAATAGCCTAGAAATCTTCATTCCAAATTTTATTTGGTATGGAACCAATTTCTACCTTCTTAGTGGCTTAGAAACCCACGACAAGTAGCTTACAAACCCACGATAAGTGGCTTACAAACCCACAAACGTCCTGGTTTTGTACAAGTTCTCGAGTTTTGATGTGATGAAATATTCTGCACGAAGAAGCTGGAAAAAAAATACTTCAAAATGGTTTTTCAAAATGATTTTCAAAACCGCTTTTCGAAATATTTTAGCTTTAAAAATTATCTTTTCAAATGATTTTCAAAAGGATGTTTTAGCCTTAAAATATTCTTTGTTTTTTGTTCTTAAATAAACTCTTGTTTTAAACTTTATTTGTTTTTAAAAATCTCTTTCGATTTTTAAATATTCTTTATAATATATATACTCGAGATTTAAAATCAAATTTATATATACATTCTAAACATATATTTTCTACTCTTCTTTATTTTACATCATAGGAAAGTTATTTAATTTTACTTCATAATCATTTCATCTTGTTTTCCTTTCAATACCATTTTTTCAAAATAAATTTACATAGTTTTTAACTAAGGATGTCGACATCATGGGAAACCTCACGTCGACATGGTGACCGTTAAATTTAAAAGTTTCAATTTTCAAAAGAAGTGTCTATTCATCTAAATATCTTCACAAATGGTTATGACCGTTACTGGTCTATAAATATCCTTCATAAATGAATTTTTTAACTAATTATTTTCTTAATTTCTTCACTCCTCCACGAATCCATATTCTAAAATTTCATATGTTGGAGATCGTGCCGAAATTCTGCCGAATTCTCAAGTGAATCAAATTAGAATCTCGTTCTTGTTTGATTCACTGCCCACTCTCAAAGATCAAAGTGCTATTTAGAGTTAATAAGATCAATTTGTAATCAAAAGTTTAACGAGTCTCTCTATAAGGTGTGGTTGTGCTTGGAAATCAATTGGGTGATCTTGTGTCCCATAAATCAAGAGAGTTTGCCTCGGACCCGAAGACGGGAGGGTACCTCAAGGCCTTTAGAAATTAAGGATTGTAATCTTGACATGTGTATAATAAAAATCTATACAAGGTGTTTTTTGGTGCGGGATTGGACAAAGTGTAACTCCGAACCAGTACAAAATCTGGCGTGTTCTTTCTTTTATTACTTTTTATTTACTTTATGCATCTGTGTTTGATTCTGTGATTGTTTTATGATTAAGTTTTACATTTGTTTGTGTCATAATTTTAATTTAGTCCATATAAGTCTTAGAATCCCTTAAACACTATTCACCCTCTCTAGTGTTAGATTAGCCTTAAGATCCTTAATCTGCAATCCCTTTCACAGATCTCAAATAGTATCTAATGCAGAGAATGTAATTAAAGAATTAATAAATCAAAAAATAAAAGCAGGTAAAAAGATACAATATTTATATTATTTTGGCTAACTCTAGCCTACGTCCACTCCAGAGTAATCCTTTTTACTGTACTGTAGTTTGTTTGCAGTTATAATCTGAAATCCATGCATAAAATTAGTAGAGTGTATCCTTGATTGAAGATAAGAGAAGTAGAAAGAAGATTCTTTTTCTGACATCATGCCTGCTGTATTTACAGGGGAAGACGTGCATAGATTGGGATAAAATTTCGGTAAAAGAACCTTCAGGGTATGACGAGGCCACCAAATAATTTTCAGACCCATTGGGGCCCATAAGAAGGATTAGTACCAATCCCTTTAGGAGTTACTAGGATGTTAACTACTTATCCTCCAAATTTAATGCCATTCCAACTTATTTTTTGTCAGATATTGCATTTTCCATGAAGTGATGTTGCATATATTCTGATTTCAGTCAATTCCTTTAGTGGGATAAGGGTCGATCCATCCAAACTCCTCCAAATCACAAGCAATCGCTAAAGGAGCTTCTCTATGTTATATTATATATTGCCTCTAAGTTTCATGCTAATTAGATTAGTAGAAATCAGGTGATTGATTTATCTTTCAAAGGTTAATTATACATGATCCCTATGGAGGGATAGGGTCCGGTGCCTCCAACTTGCTCCAAATGACGTACGATCCCCACGAGGTATTCCACATGTTGTAGATAGCTAGTGATCCAAGTTTCATGTCAGTTAGATATGTAGATATCAAGATATTGATCAATCTTTGCTATGAAGTTGGATTTAGCCAATCCTTAAGAAGGAAGAGGGCTGATCCTACTTTCTTCATCCTTTCGAGGTGCGATCCCTAGGGTAGGCTCCCTAGGATCCCCACATCTTGCTCATATGCATTGGACTTATGGATTTTGAAATACAGATTATTTTCCATTGATTTGTACTTTCTTGGATGAAATATGATGATTTCCTTTTATATCGATCCCCCTTTATACGATCTATTTTATACCGATCCCTTTCTTAAGTGAAGTAATTTGCCCATAACTTGAGCATACAAACTCCAAACAGCTTGAGATTTGAAATGTAGCCTTGTAAGGTCTTCCTTGTTGCTTTTTACCAATCTCACCTAGTTTAGGACAAAAAGTAAGGGTATGTACCATCCCCTACCTATGGGAGGTACTAATATGTACTTATAATACTCTAAAGAGTCCATCTTTTGGTCTCGGTTGATCATCACTTCATACAATTGCCTACACTTAATTTATGGACCTCACAATCATTACTCCGAGTTATTGGCCTTGATGACTTTTTGTTAGGTTAAATCTGCAAGTAAATTACCTTGGAAAAAGGTGGGCTAACACCTGTCCCATGTCAAACATGGTTCAAAATACATTAAATCTTGTAAGGAAATTATTTCTGTTTAAACCTAGTTTAAATATGTTTCGGTATCGTATATTGATATGTGTACATACATACATACATACATATATATATATATATATATATTCATCTAAATAATTACGAATAATACCTAGAAAATTTCAAGCAATTACTTTATTTACATAAAACACTCTACACATAAAAAATAATAATAATTAATATTTCTTAGATACTAATTAAATTAATTAATCCACAACACTTTCTAAACTAATTAATTATGAGAATTCACAAATGTGGTTATGTGACTCACATTGTGAATTTAGTCAAGGATTAATAATGACAATTCAAATATTATTGTTCACTTGTCACCTTAGCTAATGGCGTGACAGTTTGGCTAAATTCATCGCCTATATATTTTTTGGTAAAATCATATTTTATAACACCTTATGTAGTACTTCTAAGCGATGATATAATATTCATATGTTCTGTAGTGATTCGTCTTTTCGATCTTCGAATGTTGACACTAATACATTTACGATATTCATGTGCCAAGCACTCAAGTGCCAGAAAGATTAATTGTTAAGGTAAAATAAAAGGAAATAGAACAATAAAGAAAGAGTAAAACATCAGATTCCCACTAGCGGAATAGTATTATGTAATATCAAAAGAACAGTAAAAAGGATTACTCCGATATAGAAATTTTGAAGTTGCAAACTATATGTACTATCATTAGTCTGGACAGTTATAGCTGCTTGTCCTTATAAATGTTGATATGTAAAATATAGTAATATAGAAGAAATAGGAATACTAAGGTAGGTGCAACATCCAGCTCGACTTCTCGAGCTCCAATGATTATCAACGAAAACCTGCCTTACTTGAACTACACAAAAGAGCATGCGAGGAATTTAGGAAAAACAATAACCGAGTGTTAGATATAATTCTGGTATGAGAAACTCAAGATATGTGTGATTATCATATAAAAATACTTTTGACACTGCATGGAATGTCATAACGGCTATCCCCTCAAAAGAACCACCATGTAATAAGTACATAAGGTAATGTAATAGATAATGTCTAGGGTGTAGAATATAAATATATATAACAGAGCCAAAATGGTCATATTGGTTACATTCAACATCATATTTGAGGGCGCAATCAAGAACCACTAAGGAAAGTTCACATGATGGATTTTTTTACAGATCCCTTGGATCAAGCCGAAGTCTAATCTCCATGCACAAGGGTTAGAAACTGCCTCTGAGCCCTGCATATCTCTAGATAGAATATATACCATAAGCTAAACAGAACTGGTCCAGGTCTAAATAGATGATCCCAAATATCATCAACTCCACACGCAACAACCGATATCATACTCTAGATCTAGAGTGATAATACCTTGTCATGGGTCAGCCAAACCCTAAGCTATGCCCCTCCTCTGTTTTCTATTATTTCCAATGTCGACGTTATGTTCGACATCTTTCACACAAGTGTTCATCACTTGAACCGAACATGAATCCCTAATTGGATTCCCACATCTCAAATAGCTCTCGAAACCAGATATGGATTCTAACATATAAAATATATCCACTTCAAAGAGGGAGAACACATAGCTCAGTCTTGAGGTGGTTTTCAATAAGTAAAATGCTTACCGATCACGGTCTCTTCAGGACCAAATTGACGAATTTGGTCATTCAATAATAATGAGAATGATCATATGCGGAAACTAAGTCTCATATACTTATCACATTTTTGATATTTTCTTCTCACACCATCCCTTAGTTAAGAGTGAAGCTGGTAGGCTAGATCTCTATTGCCCATATCCCTACTCAAACATCAACCTTAACTCCCAATATAAACAAGCCTATTTCATTGACATTTAGTGCTAAATATGCAACTAAATGTTTTCCATAAACAAATACATATATATAAAGCATGATCATGTCATATGAAACACGATCAAGTCATATAAGCGAGTTCTAATCCTTTTTTTAATTAATTAATACTGTTATTAATTAAAACATCTTTTATTAGTAAAACTTCTCTTATTCAATAAAACATTGTTCACGATTTCTACTATTCTTTTGTACTCTTTTTAGTACTTTAAAAAGTGTTCATATACTTATCTCAAATGGTATAAGTATATTCGCAAAACATTAACAAGATTTTTCAATTTAAACCTTTGCGTTTTCTATTCCAAAAAGATTCCTTACTTATTATTTTCTTCAAAATATCCTTTAATGGAATTAACTACTTTCACAAATCCATTCAAAAAGGTTTGCGACTAATGTTACTTAAACATTGTCATTACAAACCCAAAACCACTTTACTTATACTTATCTTTAAAACACTCTTTTAAGGATATATTTACATTCATAAGTATAAGTAAAATGGATTAAAGATGAATGTTAGTAAGACAAAGTTACAAGAAAACCAAAACCACTACATACTTATGCTTATCTTTAAAACCTTCTTTTAAAGGTCCAAGTTAAAATTTAGTGAAGTTCGATAGTCGACTAATAAACTATCCAGTTAAAAATGATTGCTTATAGAAATCATGATTCATATACTTAACTATTTTCCTCCATTCCAACTTAATTATTCCTTGCCCAAGACCGAAGCTAGGTAAGTTAGATCATTGGTTGCATATCAAAGCCTTGCCTAGATACTTCATTCTTGAATCTCACACATAGATAAATCTACCTCGTCGGTTTTTAGTTTATAGTATTTGTAACTTTTATAAAAGAGTAAGTAAAAAATATGATTCACATTTCCAACATTCCAGACTTAAGAGGGAAACCGGTAGGTTAGAGCTCTATTGTGTATGTCCCTGCTCGACATCAATATTAACTCTCACAAATAGGTAAGCCTACTTCATCGGCTTTTAGCATTAAGCAATATTAATTGTTTTTCAAAAAATTAAGTAAAAAAACAATATTAACAAATTTATGACATTCTAACTTAACTTTTCCTAGAGAAGCCGGTAGATTAAAGCTTTATTGGTCATATCCCGACTCGACATTAATCTTAACTCTCACAAATAGAGAAGTCCACCTCGTTAGCCTTTAGTGTTAAACTTAGTCAATTACCTTTTCAAAATTAATACATACTTTAAAATACTTTTAAATAGTTTTATCCACGTAAAATATTACTTGAAAATAACTAATTTATAATTTGATGAAAAACATATTTTATATTATAAAACCTTTTACTTTGAATATATATATATATATATATATATATATACATAATTGTCAAAAATATTTTTAAACTTCATATCAACTTCAAAATACTTCAAAGTATGTTAGAAAGAATCTCCGAAAGTATCATAGAAAATACCAAATTGAAATATCATTATTAAACACTTAAACCATAAGCAACTTACTACAACATTTATAAATGCTGTTAAAAAGTCCTTGTTAAAAAACGCATTGAGATGCACAATCTTTAAGACTAGTTTTAACCACTTTAAAAAATAATTTAAGTTTGAAATTTTTATAGAAAGTACTACCATTAGCGTACTTAAAAAATAGAAAGAAATTCCTAACAATATATTCTGATTTATTTATAAAAATTTCCAAAAACATGCTATATTTACAAAGTGTATTTATAACCACCAATCTGATTCTACTTTCAAACTATTTATTTACTTTCCAATACACCAAAATATGTGTAGAGAACAAGCAAATCAAATTATCCTAAGTTAAGTTTATGAAACTTCCATTTACACAAGTTAAAGTTAAGAGATGTCGAAGTGCACTTATAGCGACTATTCTTGCTTCAAACATTTTCAAACGTACTTCAATTCAACGCATTATGCAAACAATTTAAACATCAAGTCAAGGCCACACTCCATGTTTAAAATGGTAATAGTGGTGATGTTATACAGTGTAAAGTTGTCATTTGCTTTCAAAATCAAGAGGGTTTAAAGTTTATAACTTTAATTAGTTAATGTCACTTTGACTATATTTCCCACACACAACATATATACAATAAAAAGATAGTGAAATAAATCATTTCGATCAAGCCAAACACATGCTTAAGCATAAACAAACTGAAGAACACTTCCTACTACCTCCTTGCATCCACCTTCTTCCTTGCTTCTTTGCTCAAACTTGTTTTTTCCAAGGCAAAATGCCTTATTTAGCTCACGACCATCACTTGAGGGGGGAGAATGGATTCACTTCTTCCAAATATAACTAGGTAGAAAGTATTGTAATATTATCCTAAGGCTTTTGGAAAAGTTTGAGTGGATTTGGAGTTGACTTGCAAAAAAAATCTTTTGAACATTAGAGAAGAAGAAGACATTAAAAGAGTTTGCTCTTAGCTTTGTGAATTTGTGATTTATTAACAAGGGTATTCCTCTCCTTATATAGGCTCAAGATGGTGTTGCCTAATCTTGTTATCACCCCCTCTCATGTCATGGAAGCCTTACCTCTACACATGCCCATCAAATCTCCTTTACATCACCTCACTTTTAACAAATATAGTAATACCCTTAACATGTTAAATATCTCATATCCATTTGGAAGATTCTAGAATGTTTCATTTACTCCATGAAAAGAAGTGTTAATTAGATCCTAATGTGTTCATTTGATCATTATACAAGTGCATAAGCGTTCGAACAACTTATATTAAATAAAAAATTATTTATCGAAAACCGATTTTCGGTCGCATTATTGATTTTTCTTCAAAGTATTTATTTTTTTAAAAAAATTCAATAACAAGTTCCCTATCATTTCTTATGATTTAAAAGGGATTTAACTAGGTTATTAAATCACTTTGATAAAAATTAGTCAAAGATTCAAATATTTAAATAATTTAGATATTTAAATATGAAGTGTCCAAAATTCTGATCATTACATTCTCCTCCACTTAGAATATTCCATCCTCAAAATTCCAATGCGAGCCACAAAAAGAAAATATTACATAGCAATACTTAACAATATTCAGTCACTAGTAAACATAGCTCTTCGATTGTCCAGGTTCTAAAACCCTCTCATTACACAAGGATGATAAACAATCTAATAAGCACACCTTGCGCTCAACAGCCCTAGGTTATTACTTAATCAAAAATTCATGATACCTTATAAAAAATCGAAAAGTTATCACCTAAACTCTATACAAGCCAACAAAACTTAGTATGTATATAATAAAGCTTGTACGATGTACATGGGCAATCCGCATGCAATATCAAAGCCGATCACTTGCTCGATCATGAAAATTTCACTTTCCAATTAGTATATATCACCTGACCTCTCTAGTGCGGACTCCGATCAGGTTCCTCGATTAGAAATTGTAACAACCCGCACTCCAGCGGGCTTAGATTTTTGCTAATCTGAAAATCCAAGTCCATTAATATATGGATTCCTGGTTTGATATCTTGCAAAAGAGAAGCTATATCAGAGCACTAATGGCAATAACTCACAGTGGAAATAAGTAAATATAATAGACTATAACAATCACTGATCCAGAATTGATACCTCAAATGTCAAATATCTCAGCCAGATCACCGCTCTAAACAATACAAGCACCTACCCTTCTAAATCCAGTGGGTTGTAGTAAGGAGGGGGTTAAACAATGTTCCGCTGAATGGTAAATTATACATCTTATCGATAACACTAGCTTATGATGACTGTTTACCATTTCTTGTTGTGTTAGATTTATTATTTGTTGCTACGACTCCATCACTACGTACGATCCGTTCCCATCTATACCATGTCGATCTATATCTATATGTATAATTATATATGTCCCATTGTCCACTAATAGACCTAGATACTACCCTCACTACTATCTATCGCTCAGCACCTCATTAGGATTCATCACCTCACTGCATCATGATCGTCTTACCACTTGAGAAAATCCTATAATGCGCACCGACGACCTCCAGTCCTTAAGGTCCTGTATTCCTTGGGAATTTTCACATTTTCGTGATTTATATATTGCTGATTTCTCGCCCCATGCACACCCACCCCGCTGGTGTTTTGAAGGAATTTCTATATGGGTTAACTAGCATTACCCTATCAAATAGACTAACAAACAATAATGGAGGTGCATAACCTAACTGAATATATCCTGGTAGCGGAAGAGATCAGTTAGGTGTAAGCCTGTCCTTCCCGTTGACTACAAGGGACCGATGTTGAACCCGCTAAATTTGCCACTCCAACCCTTTGTTTTGGTATCTACGGGCGCCAAACTTTTCACGCCCCGTGGCATAAGTTTGATCCCATACAACGTCTATTTAGATTGCCTAGTGCAATCAAGACAATATCTCCATTAACAAATTTGAAGCAGAGTACTAGTGCTGGTACAGCCTTGCCATCCATGAATGGTCCGCTATTGCTTGCAATTACGGAGGTTCCTTTAGAAGCACCCATAGACTTGAGTGTATCCCTTCATTATACGCAATCGTATACGCCCTACAATTTCTATTAGTTGGATATGTTTCTAGCATCCTTGCCCAGTCTAATGACCTTAAATTATCCCATTCTCAACAATTATAACATATAATTTATAATTATTCATACTCGTCATAAACACATATCTGAGGCTATATATATACATGTTTCATATTCACGTATATTTATTCTTCTTACATTTAATTTACTGCTTCTATATCTTTTATTTTTGGTCATAGGTCTTCATTTTACTCTGCATTTAACTTTTCACTTTTCAAATTCATTTACCGCTTCTTGTTTTCTATCATCGATATCTTTGCTACTATAGTCATTAGTTCAACTTTAATTTCTGTTCCATTTCATTTAATTATCAAACTTAAATTATTTCATTCAATTATCATATTTAACCCATTTCCTTGAATTACCAGACTTAGTTCATGTCATTTAATTATCACACTTAATCCATTTCATTTCCTACTTGTTTTTCTTGCCTATTGCTTAGACTTCCTTTTCATTGATTTTTTACTTTATTAACATTTTAATTTCATTATTATTTAAATATTACACCTTTGGGATTTACTACATTTTAATAAATTGGAATCTAAACTTTAAGAATTAGCTGTTACAAAGTAAATTTCTGTATTTGGTCACAAAGAGGTGGTTTATGTAATGTTTGTAATTACGAGGGATTCTCCTTATATTTATCGAAATAAATAGTACAAAATATAGTAACTGCCTTTTTTTACATCTCTTTCTTTTATAGACATATACTTCTTTCATGCCATTTCAAACTTCACACTTTTGCTAAATTTAAACTTGAAAGTATGTGGAAATCCACTTACAATGTAACAGATTCCAATGAATCAAAGTATTATTAAAATCCCAAAAGTCCAATTAACTTTATTTTCAGTATCAATCATCAATATCAAATAAAATGAAATCCTACTTCATCATGTTTTTAGTTAACTAGTCCGACATAAAGTTGATAACTAAAATCATTTCACAACTACGTAATTAAATTTAAACATTTCAGTTTTGTAATAATTAGCACAAACTTATTGGCAAGTTGACGGTCTTTAACATTTCATACATGTGAATTTATTGCAAATTAAATTGATTTATCAAACATACAGGAATAG
The DNA here is from genome assembly GCA_030765085.1 of Allium cepa. Lineage (NCBI taxonomy): Eukaryota > Viridiplantae > Streptophyta > Magnoliopsida > Asparagales > Amaryllidaceae > Allium > Allium cepa. The sequence goes on along the minus strand of CM060940.1, from coordinate 630,579,726 downwards.
ATCTACAACGATATAATCTAGTATTATATAAAAATATATAATATTCCAAATTCACCATCAATTAGCACTTTCAAATCTCTAGATCTAATCCAGATATAACCTTATTATCTGTATTCTCCATTTTTACCCATTATTCGGATCTGCAGATAATATTTATGCAGATCACATTAGAAACTGAGTTAGGGTAAAGAGATTTATGTTTATTAATTAGAACCAGATCTGAAAGTTTACCTTTGATATAGCAATCTAATTTGAACCTGTTTCCTATCCTCTGTTCTTTTCTATTCTTCTCCAAAGTGTACTAGGGCAATCTAGATCAATTTCTGCGTATTTAGAAATTTTTAAGAAGAAAGAATAATAGTAGAGCTTCCGTGGTCATTGGAAAAATAATGAGTCGGAAGTTAAGCCGCATGTCTTAATTTATAGAGGTTCAAATCAATGCTAATCGTCGGGCAGAAGTAGATTAGATCTGGGCCACATGGCCTTATATTACAGCCGCCACCAATACAAAGCGGGTCAACCACCCCATGGCCATGGTTGAATGCTCATAGTCGACCTAACTAGCCTAAAATAGTGTTTTTTTAGCGTTGGTTCACTTAATTGATTTTTTTACCATTTATTCTCCAATTAACGCTAACCAGCATTATCTTATGTCTTAATTACTTTTTTTAAATGTTAAGATAACGTTAACTTTAATGGTTTAATCAATCGTTAATTAATTTTAAATTATTTTCTTAATTACGTATATAATTATTTTCAACTACGAAATTCAAATGCTGATAATTTTTCGTTTGAAATCCGATTTGAAAAGTTTATATATTAGAATTGGTCAGAAAATTGCCACAAATCCAATGGTATAAGTTTCGTAGCCAGATTCCAACATATAAAAAAAAATTCAACTTTTCACTGTTTATTATCTATTAATTAATTAATGTAAAAAGAATTTCGTCCCTAAAATTTTATAAGTGTTCGATCGTGTAAATGATTGAACATCCATTCTACATTAACAATCAATTAGTATACAACCAATTTTACAATAATCCGTGTACATGTGCACAGTGCATCACAATACATATGATATGTATGAATATTGATTTCTAATCGGCGCCTTCTATAGGAATGATTGCATTTTAATCCAGTTTCAAATCCATGATGTTGACATCCTAAATATACTGATATTTTTCTACATGAATTCAAATTTTTGAAAAATCAAGACAATTTTTCATCCAGATTTTTCCACACATCTAAGAGTAGAAGCATAGTTCAAGCAATTATGAGCCAATTCTTACCACCCATTTTCCTAGCACACCATGGCTAACATCAAAATTTAGAACTATTCAGTTTTCTAAACCTATTTTCTTATGCTTGGTAAGAGTGTGGATGGAAAATACCTTATTTCCGCCATTCTCAACCTTTTTCCACTATACCATATGATCTACCCTTTTTCCCTAATCCCTTTTCCTTCATTCCAAGTACAGTTTGCGTAAATAACTTTTATATTTAAAGTTCAAAAACAGTGCTGTTTCAAAAATCATCTTTTTAAATTTCCCTCATCAACAACGTTCCTTAGAAATTTTTTATCAAGAAAAAGGCTTCCTTATCGCTCACCATATCCATTTTACTATAACTACCGCTACACGGTAAAATCTACACTAATCAACTTACTGACTATTTCCCAATATCAGCACGTGGTATCTTAAAATTCATAAAAATTAAAATCCTTAACTTTTAAAATCTTTTAAAGATACATACATACATACATACATATACATATATACATATACATATAAACATATATATATATATAATGAAAACTTTTCATAAGTAAACTTTTCATAAAAAATTTCCTTTTCTAAGTATATGTACAATTACATTTTTTTTATAAATTACCTTTTTCGCATTTCTAATATCAGGGTTTAGTTAACTATCCACCGTCCATAATGGACTTCAGTTAATTAAGCGGTAAATTTTAAGTTCTCCAAATCTTTTCATTTTTGTCAATATCAACCAGCACACATGTTCAATTTTAAATTTCAGTCTTTGAGGAACAGGAACATTGAACCGTGGCTTACCTCTCCATATTCCTTCCTCTATTTATAGCAATTTGCCTTTTTGAAAAATCCCTATTCTTTTAGAACCTACATTTTCATTTTTTTTCTTTTATTTAGTAGTTAGTTAAATAAATTTTCCTAATTTATTACTTAACTTCCAGTTTCAACTATTTTCTTTTCTCTCACATTAGTTAAGTGACCTTCTATGAAATTTCCTTTTCATTGTTTTCTCAATCATTACAATCCACCTAGAAAACACATAAAAAGGAACATTTCCCTAAATGTATGTAGTACGTAGTACATAGCAACACTAATGCTACGACCCACCAAAACCAAAACTAGCACTGGAAGGAAACATAACACCACTAACTACTACTACTACTACTACTAAAAGAATGAACCATTATAACAGGCCATCCCTCTAAAACAACCTTCATATCTTATCCTTCCTTATTACTTAGGAAGAATAAGGCCAATGCATCTCTTCCATTCCATACCCAATTATGGAATGACTATGTTCTTCTCACTACAGTGGATAAGTAATACAACCTATGAAATCTTTGTATTAAATGGCAACTAAGCTTGCGAAGTCAATCTTCCAATCCCTCTCTTGTTTCCTCTACATAAGTCTAGAAATATCCTCCATGTGTATTTACCATCACATTATCATATGTTACTACCTTCTCTTAATCTCATTCGTTTGATTGTATTCTCAATCCTTGATTTTTTTTTTATCTATATGCCTCTACAAGCATATCCAAAACTTATAGAGGTGTAATTTAATATCCACTTTATGATTTATGCACATATCAACCTAACATTCCTAGGGTTTTTTTATGCCTTCACACTCCATGAGGATTTTATGTTACTATTCCAAAAGTAATCATAGTTATTCTCTTTCATAGCCTTATTCTTTTTCCCATAGCACCTTGGCACCAACTCCTATCTACTCCATATTTAAAATTCTAGTTTGGTCTTTATCATATTTTTTTTCAAAAATTAAAACTTCAAAAATTTTGAAATATTTACCCCCAGAACTCCTGTCTTTAAAACTGCTATGTAATAACCCACTTTTCTGTACAATCTAAGGTGACAATAAACCACACATGTCAACTCAAAGGCAGATTGTTAGTAGAAAAGAAGAAAGAAGATAAGAAGAAAAATAAACAACATAGAATCTCATAGCGAAACTAATAATCTATAATATACCATAAATCTTACGCAAAAACAAAACTGTAATATATGGATATACAGACATCAATCACAGCATACTAACCTATCTCAGCCTAAACAGTTAAACACAACAATGAATACAACAGAAAATAACCATCTACGTGAATATGTCTCTGGACCTCCAACTTGTCTCTTGAAGCTTCAAGTATCCAAAACTAATATATAATATACTCGTTCTAACATAAGCATTATAATATAATAACACCCGAGTCAGTCTGGAAAAAAAACCAGCATTAGAAAACACTCCCAACTGGATTTAAAGTTAGAAGAAAATATTTGAAATCAAAAGGTATCTCGTAAGACCATGCCGCACATAAAGACGACGGGTTTTTACCATACAATAACCAAAACACTTTTATATAAAAATCCTATGAAATTTTAGTAGTATCTAAGTACAATTATTTATTAAAATAGCTAAAATGCTTGTAGCTCACATTTCAACATAGTTGGGTACAATCAAAACCATACAACGCTTATTAGAGAATGGATTCCATATAATGACTAGGTACTGGGGTACCACCTATCACGGTACATATCTAGAAAATGTACTGAGATCGAACCCATCGATCCCTGCCAACACAAGACCGACCTACCCCTTACTGGATAGTACCGAATATGCCATCACCCCGGTTTCTTTCCAACCCTTTTGATCTCACGCATAACCAATCCATAAATATATAGATGTAGGTTATCTAGAAAGGTGACAACATACCTTAATGGGTACGACCCACTTAGCCTTGCTACATCTCCCTTGATTTTCAGTCATTCTTGGTTGATGAGGCTTGAGGCTACGTTTTACCATAAGAATAGCATTCATACTTAGAATTCTAACACTGCCTTTCGAGCGAGCAATGCAATAGTAGCATTCATCCATACAAGTTGTTCTGGGTCTGAACAAACAAAATCTTCAAAATGACCATCTTCATTATCTTCACGATATCACATTTCGAAATGCTTAAATCAGATCGAAGTGGTTTTTGGATTATTAAATCCAATCCTGTTCTCTTTAAAACGATTAACGAAATTGGCCAGATTTGATAATCGATTATTTAACTATCAAAATAAACACATAAGTAGTTACTAGGTCCAATATTGTAAATCTTTCAAAACATTCATTACAAAATATCTTACAAAGATATATATATATATATATACATTCGAATCTCTTTCAATTTTTCAATATTTGAAAACAATTACAAATACTTATATTTTTAGTAGAATATTTTAACCCATATCAACACTCAGAAATATTTTCAAATTCCATTTTATAATTCAACACTTAGAAAAATATTTCTATAACAATAATCTCGTAGTTAAAATATTTCAAATCCTTCCAGTTTAATACTTAGGAAATATTTTTAAATATATTTTCCCAAATTCATTTTATTCAAATACTTAGGAAATATTCCATTTACTTGATAATCCTTTACAATTTATTTGTAAATTTCTTAGCTCATTTATAATGGATTCCATAAGTTTCCAAAATTCATTAATTAATTTCCTTTAATATTTCAAAAATTAATTATACTTGTCTATAACCCAACTGCCCATTTCCAACTTCTTTTATGAATTCTAGTTCATTTTTGAAGTTCTGTATTTAAACACTTCGAAAATTTCTTAAGTTCCTATAATTCCATTATAAGATTTTCTCTTATAAAATAACATTTATTAGTTAAAACCCGGTTTACAAATCTCGGGAGCATTTATAAATAAATGGAAAACACTTATTTTTAACTCTATATATATATATAATAAAAAAATTCAAAAAACACGGTTAAATAATTATCTAAAATATCAAAGCACTTTTAAAATAAATGTCAATAACAAATCCAAATTCATTTATAAAATTTCTAATCGATTTACAAAACTTGTCTATAAATCTAAGAATTCATTTCAATAAATTTAAATATTTAAATAACTACCTTTCTAAAATATTCTAATCCAGTTAATTGCTTTTAAAACTACATAGTTTAATAAATAAAAATCCTTTTCTAAACAAACCTTAACTTCTTGTGAAAACCCATTTTAATATTCAACATACCCATCTTATATTTATAAATCTCTCTCGATTTATCACAGATCGATTCACATTTCCAATTCTATAACTATTCCTGAATTCCATAATAAAATTTACCATTTCTTTCTAAATCGATTTCTATTTCTCATTTTAAATTCACATTGTGAATTTATGTTTCCAATTTATCAAACGATAGTCATTTTGCTTTATTTACAAACATCATTTATAAATTTCATAAACTCATTTCCATTTTTATAACAGGTCATACTACTAAAATCCATTTATAAATCGGTTTCTAACTAAAATTCCATTTATAAATCTCTTTCTTAAGTAATTCAAAACTATATTCTAAAACTATTCAAATTTCAATTTCGACTTCCATTTCGTATTTTAAGAATCTCATTTAAGAAAAACCCATTGTTTCAAAATCCTAAAATTCTCTACTTGAAACCATTGTATGAAATAGCAAAACAAATATCCAAAGTCAATTTATTTATTTTATCCAAACCAATTCCTTTTTTAATAATTCCAAAATCCAATAAAAAATTATCAATTCCAAAACCTCCTTTTAATTTCCTTTTTAAATTCAAAAATATTATCTATGATATTTATGATACCAAAATTAAGGCCAGCGCTACTATAGCATCCAATATTTAAAATCACAGTAGAATCTATATGAAACACCATACACCCCTTAATATACCCAAAAGGACACATCAAAAGGCATGGTACATTGCAGGTATAACTAAGCTAACAAGGACTAAGATTCACAAGACAAAAATAAAAAAACAAGGAAAACATAAAATAATAACTTAATTAAAACAGAACTTCATAATTACTTCATAAATAAGTCAAGTACCAAATACCACATACATGTCTAAAAATCCAATATGTCTCATGAAACAAAAACTCATGGTCTCAAAAATAAGAGTACATAATATCTCTCATAATAAGCCAGTATATAGAAAGAACAAAAGCTGAAAGAAAAGAAATACATGGTAGCAAACTCCTTCGAGAAATCTCCAAGCAACTGCAATCTACTGTCCTCACTCTTGATTGCCTAAAGGGGAGAAACGGAAAAATAGAGGAGTGAATCAGACTAAAAATATGGTAAATGATAGTGATTACTAGAGTCCTTAAGCAAAGTAAAAGTGACGACTCTGCAACATTTCTAGTATAAAAGGGGGAAACAAAGCAAATAGTAAAGAGGTAAACCAGAAATATATACAATTAACTATAGGTTAGGTTAACTTTGATTGTTTGCACTTGACCTTAATTTCTGCTTTGATTAGGCTAAATTCCTAATCCTGTAATTAGGATGTGACCCTAATCCTACCCTTTTGATCGGCCTGCTACTCTATAGTACCTTTCTGCAGACCAGGTGCTATATAAATCCTTATGAAGGATGTTACTATGGACCAGACGAAAAATGTAGCTCCTAAACAGAAGGCATTTATTTACTGTGGATCAAATACTATATAGCTCCCTACATAGAATGTTACCATGGACCAGACGACATATATAGCTCCCTACACAGTAGGCAACGGTGTCTATGAAAGACACCTATACTAAGCACTTGGAACTCATATCTATTACTGAGCACCCAAATGGAAGTCGCATGCGTAACTGCCGCCATGCCATGCTAACTTTTGCTCCACCTATTGGGTCTTCTTTTTACCTCAAACTCCAGCTTAAGTGTGCCCCTCATCCCACTTTAGGTTAACGTGAGATTACCATGTGTCCGTAGAAAATAGGAGAAATGCTGTTGGTACTGGGCCATCATCCAAACAATATCTAGTTATGCTCCTTAACCAAATCCTCCACGAATTGGGCTTCTAATTGACTAATTACTACCATTCTTAGCATAAGCATGCCCTCATCTCACTTCGGCTAATGTGGGACCACCGTTTTGTCGGGAATGCTTTTTGGTGTAGGTCCTGCTTTCATCCTTTATTGTTAACTTAGGTAAATTATTTGAATAAGCCTTTACATTTTTCTCTACTATCCGTGCTTATTAATTTCTCCTAAGTCTTAAAATAAGCCTTATTATGTTCTTTTTCTAATTATAACATATGTTATAATCATGCTTTTTACTTAACTCAGGGTCTAAGTATGAAAATAAGCTTCTTTACTCTTTTACTCTTTTTGGTTATAATTCTGAGTTATAACTAGGCCTATCTTTTTATTTTAGTCCAATTAACATCATGTTTAGGCATAATTTATCTTAATTCGATTTTATTACAGTCTTTATAATTTGCATCTTATCTCTCGTTATTTCAGAATTCTTATAATTTAATACAATCTCTCATTAATTCTATTCTAATCCATATGCGAAGAAGAAGGGGAAATAAAAGAAAACTAAAATAGAAGAAAATCCAAGGCATAGGAAGAAGATGTAAATAATGTATAAATAATAGTAAATAGATTAAAATACTGTAAATAAACTGTATATAAATGAAAAAGATATAATTAATAGAAATAACTAAAATTAACTGAAAAGAATAGCCAGAAAGAAATAGACTGAAAATAATTCTAAAAACAACAAGGTTATTTCATAAATCATAGTAAAACTACAACTATTGAAAGCCTATTATTTTAAATTACTTAAAGAAATCTTAAAATAATTACAGTCACTCACCTCTAAGCTCTTTCTTGGTCCTCCTGGATCCACTTGGTGCTGTGAAATAATTTGATTTATAACGATGTTCTCCTTTGAAAAAATTATTCCGTCTAGGGTCCTTCCTAGAATGGTGAACCCAATTGGAGAAGACCTAAAACGAGAAAAAGTGTTAGGTCAAGGGGTCGATTTATAAGGGTAGAAGTGGGTCTTAGACCATTGAATTTGGGATTGAATAGGATGCAACCACGTCTTAGGCTGAATAGGGGCCGTTAGATGCAAAAACAAATGGACCGGACTAGTCAGAAGAATGCAAAAAATGTCACCAAAAGGCTCTGGAACGTTCAAATGAATGAACTTTCATTCGTTTGTAAACAACAGAGGCGGGTCGACCGGGCGGTCGATCGCCTTGGTGCCCAGATCGACCGACGGGTTGACCTGCCTACATACATATATAAATGTATATATGTGTATATATATATATGTATGTGTATATGTATATGTATATATATGCATATATATCCGCTTATTTTGTTTATTTTATAACTTGGTCATATTAGTTCGGTTTCTAACGTACTATATATGGAAGTTGACCAGAAAATTACCATGGACACAACGGTGTAATTCCCACGGCTCAATTCTGATAATTTCACAAATTTACTTTATTATTTACTTAATTAACAAATTAATTATTGCGGGTTAAATTTCGGGTTGTTACATTCTCCCCTCTATAAGGGATTTCGTTCCCGAAATCTCCATGGATGAAAGAATGTACTAAATGTTTTCATCCAATTCTACAACCAACTACTCAATCATCAACCATTCATTAATTGTTCTTAGGTTTTGCTCATGCAATTTTATTATACTTATGCAATTAGTGTAGTGCAAATGTCCCTAAATAATGCAAAATATTAGGTGGTCCACTGATTCAGTTGACCTCCTTTTATCCAATCATGTCCATGCCATGTATCCATATGAATACAAAATTTCCTAATGATAACTGATAGTTCTATATGCGTGCTACAACCATCATCTAAATGCAATAATCATGTGATAAGCATTCATCTATGGAAATCATGGAAATAAAGTAAAAATGCGCACACATCCATATGCATATGGTCTAGTGTTCTAATTAGGCCGATCCCTAAAGAATAATAGTGCCTAGTTTACCTATATGCGTCCATTAGCATCCACTAGAAAACACTTTCAATTGCTAGCATACATCATTCATAACACGTTCTATTAACATGTTTGCATCAAATCCCACCATCCATAGGTTAAATCCTAAATTCTACCCTCCCAAACGATAATAATTGAAAGAACCTATTCAAAAGTAAAGATGGAAAAAGGAAATTCAAAAACCTATTATCAAAAAGACATGGATATGAGATACGAATTTTCTCCTAATCAAATTAGTCTTCTCCGAAATCTCTATAACTATGTCGGAATCAAGAAGTAACCTTTCCGTAGACTCCGACCAACATGAAGACATCTTACACGGCCTTCCCAAAAAGAGCTTCAAAAGGTGTCATTCCAATGCTAGCGTGAAAACTACTGCCACATGAATTCCACTAATTTCATCTTACCATTCTTCATGAATCAATATTCCTAGGTTCTTACTAGTGTCCTATACACTTTATGGAAACTTCCATTATTGCTTCTAAAAGTAATTACTACTATCTCCTTACACCTTTTCCGTTATTTCTAGGAAATGATTCTTATCCACTCCACATTTAAGAGTTTGGTTTGGTATTTATCACCTTGTTTTAAAAACTAAGGTTTCTAAAAAATTTAAAATATAAAATCCTAAAATCTTTTTCTTGAAATGTGTTATCTTTTCAGTTTCTATTAATTTTAAAAATACTTGGTCACTTAATATTATTTCCCAAACATAGAGGGAAAACTTCCAAGTCTTTAAGTCTAAAACCTATATCTCTCTTTCTTTTAAAGACTTTTGCAGTTTTCTATTTGAATTTTCAAATTTTACTTTTATTAATGTTTTCAAAAAATTATTTTCTTTTTCACCAAACCATTTTCTTTTAAAATATCTTTAAAATATCCTTTATGTGTATTCAAAACAGCTTCTTATTACATCTAACAGTCTCATATCTTAATGTATTAGAACTACTTTCTCTTATGAGAAGTTATTAACGCTAAAATTTTCTATGAACCTTGTAAAAGAGAATTTCATATTTATGTGAAATTAAAAGGAACTTATTTTATATTTTTCGAAATAGGCTATACAAGATATGGTGCTTTTTATACCTTGTATATCACTTTCATGTATTCCTTGTAACTTGCACAAAACATTTTTATTGGTTTCATAGAAAAACATACCATTATTCTTTTCATTCCAATAGATTAAAAAATGTTTAAATTACATTCTTCCATGATAAATATTTTCTAACATCTAACTTATAAACTCATCTTCAAAATTGTTTTAATATTTCCATAACTGCAAAAACACTTCCTCATACTTATAAATAATAAGTGTACTTTACAAACAATTTTGTTTCTATACTTAGAAATTACCTTTTAAAATACATTTCTATTTGGGATAAAACAGATGCTGTGTAAAACACCATTACTACAACCCAAAAAATATATTAGTGTATGAATTCAATTAAATAATTACCAATAAATCTCATATACCTATATAAAAATATTTCTCTTGGGAGTCAATTACTATAACAGTGGTGTTATAGCCTATGTTCCGCTTATTTTCACAAAAACATTTATTACAACAATAAAAACTGTAATCTACATTTTCGATACTTGATACACTTTAGGTTTTTATGCTTAAAATCTTTGTTTACTTTCCAAGAAACTAGTGGGTTATACACACACACCCCATAATTATTAAAAAAGAATTCCAATTTTTCATTATATAAAGACCAACTTAAATTTCATACCATTCTTCAAAAACCCCATGTTTATTTTCTGACAGAAAATATTGACAATGAAAATTTTCAATTCTAACAATTACATTTTTTTTTTCAATTTTTTAAATTTCAAAAATGTCATTTTATTGGGCTTGGCATAAAGTGGATCTTCCTACTTACTACCCTCGGAGTACTTTTTCCTAAACTAAAGGCTTTTACTCCTATTCCTCCGGTATACTCATATTTATTCTAAGGCATCGCCGTCAAATCCACTAGCCTGAGACAATTATAATTTTTTCAATTATCTACACATGGACTTTATTTCTACTTATCTACTGAATTTTATTCTACATCTCTAACCTTTACCTTCCACTCTTTGAATTTCCATAATCCCAATCCTAAATGTACAAAACCGTTTCTTAAATCCGTATCATGTGTAGACATTCTCTATGCCCCCAATAAATGCACTTCAAAAGTGATACTTCAAGAACTTTTCTCTTAATTGACGAATGCGAAGCGTATAAAGAACCTCCTTTAGATGAATAACATGCTCTTCCATACTTCTTGGAAAATACCAAAATGTCGACCATCAATACTACCACGAACTTTATTTTAGGACATCTCTAAAAACATGGTTCATCAAATTTATAGAATAGGCTGGGACATTGGTTAGCCAAAAAGTCATGACTAACCACTCAAAGAATCTATCTGGCATCCTAAATGTGGTTTTACCAATGTTATCATCAGCGACCCTAAGCTGATGAAATCCATTGGCTAAATCAAGCTGGGAAAATACTAAATAGCCAACTAACTAGTTGAAAAGATCATCTATCCTAGAGAGTGGATAATGGTCCTTCTTTATGAGCTTATTCAATTCTCTAAAGCTAACGCAAAGTTGAAGAGAACCACCTGCTTTGGTAGCGAAGATGACTGGCGCTCCCTATTCTGATATTTTTCTTCTTATGAAACCTTTTTCCAAAGCTCACGGATCTGCTTTCTTAATCCATTCCTTTCCCTAGGCGCCATATGCTCTGCGGGTAATGCTACTGGCTAGCGAAATAAATTCTGAAGTCAATCTTTCTCTTAGGGGGGTAGTCCCCTAACCTCCTTAAAGAAGTTTGGAAAAATCTTTGACAATTGGAACAGAATTTAACTCTGATGATGATGAATCTAGGGAATAAACAAAGCTCAACATAACTGACCCTTGCGGGTTGATAGAAATCTCGAGAGTCCTGCTGATGCATGTCTTTGGCCTAACGACTCTCCTCTCGCAATCCAATATAGCTCCATATGTGAGTAGCAATCTATTCCCAAAATCATCCCATATCCCCAAAATCCCAAAATATAGGCGTCATAGTCAAATTCTATGCCTAAGATACAAATTTTCAAACCCCTACAAACTAAAGACAAGAGTGTCGATCCTCCTGTGGGGTTTGAAACAACAATGGGACCTACTACTAAGGAGATGTCTTAGTGAAAACAATCTACCAAAGAACTAGAGATGAAAGAGTGTGATGCTTTAGGATCGAAACGAGTCTGAATGGGGAAAATCAGAAATAGAAACCAAATTTTCCTATCTCAATCTGGTTCGTTGCTGGATGGTGTTGCATCCAAAGCCTGAATTAGCGATGCACGTGCAATCGCTCCCTAACCCATCTTTCGAGGACTAAACTTTCTATAGTGACCAAGTTGTTCACAATTGAAACACCTTCCCTCCATTCCTGCCTTCTTACAGTCTTTTGCGTACTGACCATTCATTCTATAATGCTTATATTTCCTATGTTTCTTGATTCGCTTCGGAGGTCCCCTCTCTTTCCTCTTATCCTTCTTGTCCTTCCACCACTATTTCTTAGAGCTTGTAGGAACCTCCTTAAGTTCTCTCTTTATCTTCTAATAAGCAGGTTGAGTTCGCTGTCGGTCCTCTAAGCCAAACCACCTAAACTTTTGCTCCTTATCTTCTAACCTAGCTTGTGTCTTCTTGAAATCCTTCGTGCCAGAAAACGTTCTGCCCCCTATGCTACTGAAGTCCTTGCATAGCTTAGAAAAATCGGCTGGTGTAGGTGGATTAAAGGGATTTCCACCTACGGTGTTGTATTGGGCGCTTTATCCAAATCCCCCATGATTTGGACTTCTAATTGACCAATTACTACCATTCTTAGCATAAGCGTGCCCTCGTCTCACTTCAGGCTAATGAGGGCCCACCATTTTGCCTAATTGGGAATGCTATTTAGTATAGGTCCTACTTTCATCCTTTCTTATTAACTTAGGTAAATTATTTAAATAAACCTTTACATTTTCTCTACTATCTATGCTTATTAATTTCTCCTAAGTCTTAAAATAAGTTTTATTCTGTTCTTTTTCTTATTATAACCTACGTTATAATCATGCTTACCACTTAACTCAAGGTCTAACTATGAAAATAAGCTTCTTTCCTCTTTTACTATTTTTTGTTATAATTCTAAGTTATAACTAAGCCAATCTTTTTATTTCAGTCCAATTAATATTATATTTAGGCATAATTTCAGTCTTAATTCCATTTTATTACAGTCTTTATAATTTGCATCTTTTCTCTCGTTATTTCAGAATTCTTATAATTTAATCCATTTTCGCGTTAATTCTATTCTAATCCATGCATGAAGAACAAGGTAAAATAAAAGAAAACTGAAAATAGAAGAAAACCTAAGGCGTAGGAAGAAGATGTAAATAATGTATAAATAACTACAAATAGATTAAAATACTGTAAATAAACTGTAAATAAATGGAAAAGCTATAATTAGCGTTAACTAAAATTAACTAAAAAGAATAGCTAGAAAGAAATAGATTGAAATTAATTCTAAAACTGTAAATAAAACTGCTAAAAAGGTTACTCCAAAAATCATTGTAAAACTAGAACTATTGGAAACCCTATTATTTTTAAATTACTTAAAGATATACTAAAATAATTACAATCACTCACCTCCGGTCCTAAGCTCTTCCTTTGCTCTTCCCGGATCTACTTGATGTTGTAAAATAATTTAATTTATAACGATTTTCTCCTTTGGAAAAATTATTCCATTTAGGGTCCTTTCTAGAAAGGTGAACCCAATTAGAGAAAACCTAGAATGAGAAAAAGTGTAAGGTCTAGGGGCCTATTTATAAGGGTAGAAGTGGGTCTCGGACCATTGGATTTGGGGATTGAATAGAATGCAACCACGTCATAGGCTGAATAGGAGCCATCGGATGCAAAAATAGATGGATCAGATTGGTCAGAAGAATGCAAAACACGCCACCAACATTCTCTGGAACGTGTGAACGAACGAACGTTCATTCGTAAATAACAGAGGCAGATTGACCGGGCGATCGATCGCCTTGGTTCCCAGGTCAACCTACCGGTCGATCTGCCTATATATATATATATATATATATATATATATATATATATATATATATTTCTGCTTATTTTGTTTATTTTATAACTTGGTCATATTAGCTCAGTTCCTGATGTTCTATATATGAAAATTGACCAGAAAATTATCACGGACACAATGGTGTAATACCTGTGGCTCATTTTTGATAATTTCACAAAGTTATTTTATTATTTACTTAATTAATGAATTAATTATTACGGGTTGAATTTCAAGTTATTACACTGTATTAGATTATTCACACATATTACTATATATGAAATTAAAATAAACATTTTTGAGAAATCCAGTTGGATCCCTCCAACCTGTTTCTTTGCAACCATAGATGTTATACAATATAAAATAATAATCTCGCTTCGAGGAGGAATATCGAAATAAAATGGGTCATCCGCTATTATGCGAGGTGCATAGTGTCTCATTCGCTCCATTCGGTGGAAAATATACCCAACTACTAATATATACTACTACATAGATATAATAATATAACATCTAACTGATAATAATTTATCAGTCCATCCAATCAACCAATAAATAACTCTAACATTTTAAAATAAAACTAGTTATCTAAGTTGAGTGAGATTTACTCACATTTATTCTTTGTTGTCGTCGAAGCGTTCTGGTTTCAAACTAAAACCAGAGGACGTCCGATTTTAGCCTAAATTTCCATTATCTCCAAATCCACCTAAACCAGTTCCATCTCGAAGCATTCGTCGTCATGAGTGCAACACAAAAGCTTCTAACATCGTATGAAGAAGATACAGTATTTATAAGAATAATGATATGTATAAATTAATTAATTAACTTAATTACAACTTAAGAACTAATTACCCTCACTAATCTAAAAATCATCTTCTTCCCCATTTTGTTTTCCCACTCCAGACATGAACCCACCATAGCCGACTTTTCTTCCTCTTCTCTCTCCCTCCCTGGTCACCCACTCGACTAGCTGACACTGCCATCGACTCTCTCTCCGCGAATGTCATCACCTGAACACTTCCAAACTCCACTCGAGCCTTCCTTATGCAATCCGTCTTTCAGCCCCTTCTTGCCGGTACCATGGACGCGCTTCCTCCCTAAAGGCCGCTGATCACCTTCCTTCGACCTATAGGTGCTAAAACCCCTGTTAAACCAGATTACAACATCCATATTTTGAATCGGTGATTAAAATATTCAAAACCCCTAACCCTAGTGTAAAACCACCATCCATTCACTACCGCACCCCCATGTTCACCACCGAACACCCCCAAAGCCTTGGCCATGCATAGCCTTCACCAAATATGAATTTTAAAATTGGCTTCACAATTGTTCATTTAATATTTGAAGAGATTTTGATTTTTGAACTTTGCTCTTTTGTTCTTTTCTTGCAAGCATCTTTTAAATAAGAGGGTGGGAACGATGAGGTGGCTCATTTAGGGGGTAGGGTGGCCGATAAAGATGTTATAACGGCTGAGTAGGGGTTGACTAAAATTTTATAATATTATCTAATTCTAAAATATCTCATTTAGTAACTTAAAATCCCAAACTCCTTTCGAGGCATGCCGCCTGTCATTCATAATGTTATACCCCTATTCCGAACGCGATAGAACTAGTCTCGAGCCCCAATTTGATCGTGTAGAGAAGATAGCTATTTGAACCCAATTATAATATTAAATTTTCGCCATTCAACGTGTTTCTATTCCATATGACCAACCGGTGCATCTGATTGTTATGAAATTTGACAGTTTATTATAATTCATTATTACGGATCCAATGACACTGGTTCGTCGAAATCCAATACTGTGCCCTAAAAGGCTATTTTTATAAGTTAATTTAAGCGAGTTATTTTTAAAATCGAGCAAATCACTTATAAATCTAATTTAAAAAATTTATTATCTTCCTTCTTATTAATAGAAATTAAATAAGGCTTTAAATCATTTTTATCCAAATAAAATACAATATTTAAATTATTAAACGATTTTCAATTATTAATTTTAACAATTAAATCATTCAATAAATCGCTTTATTCAAAATTCAAGTTATTTAATTCATAGAACTAACCTTTTAATATTTAAAATTAATTAAATATTATAATTTCAAATCATTAAAATTATGGATTGTTACATTCCTCCCTCTTAAAATAATTTCGTCCTTGAAATTGCCAAGGTAAGAAAAATGCCCAAACCCATTTCTTTTTTTAATGCAAATTAGTTAAAATAACGTCCCAAATCCATTTTAGCCTTTAACTCTTAAAAACCAATTTGTTGAAACCTTTTTATATCTTTTACAAAGTTTCCAAATTCATCCATAAACTCCAACTAATATTATCGTTTCTATCATTTCATGTTAAAATTCAAAATTAGATTCTAGTTATCAAAAATTTCTAACTCTTTAAATTTTTAAAAAAATTGGCCAGCGTCTCATTTGCGTGGCTAGATCGGAACAACTACAAATCGCCATTACAAGACTAAAGCAACAAAAGAAAACAAAAGCCAAATGTCTCAACAATAAAATCATCAAATGAAATAACAATATAAACATGTACCTTTTAGTCGAACAACCCAATTTTCTTATGAAATCAAAGGCATCGAATTAGCTCCTTATTTTATATATCTTGCGACGACCCAGAATTTTGAACGTTTGAAATTGAAATTATTTAATCAATTTTAAATATTTGAATGATGGTTTAGCTTGAGTTTCAAATTTAACTATGAATTTAGCAATTTAATTATCAAATTTAATTATAGAAGATTTGGGTAAAATATTAAATCCTCAATTTGATGCTGATTAAAAATAATTTGATGGCTTAGAAAATGCATATTGATAATACCGAAGATAATAGAAGCTTCAAAATTGAATTTGGAGATGTTTTGTTCGGTATTGAAATTTCATCGTTTAAATCGATACTTAAAAATAGCCTTCCGAAGCATAGTCTCGGAATTCGTTGAAACCAGATCCATTGAATCCGTAATAGTTAGTTATTATCAGATTCTAATTTTCGTAGCAATCAAAGTTGTCATTTAACCCTGGCAGCTCAAAGCGCATAAAAACTATTTTAATCGATTCAATTTGAAATTGATCGTTTACTTCCGTAACTTGCGCATATGATCGAATTAGCCTCCAAAACACGTTCATTGTGTTCGGAATGCGGATAAAGCATTATAAACGCCAGGCGGCATACCTCGATAGGAGTTCGGGATGTCGAGTTAGGTCATGAGATATTTTGAATATAAAATTATAAAAAATCAAAACCCTACCTTCCTCTATACGCTTCCCCTTCAATATTTACAGCCGAGCTTCCACTTTTATCATTTCCGTTCAAATTAAATAAAATCAATGGCCGATGTACTCCTCTTCCTTCCTCCTTTATAATTCATTCACGAAAGAAAAAGGGGCAAAGATCAGTGCGAAGAAATTCATGAATACAGCGCGCGCGCGTTCTTCAGTGGGTTGCTCGGAATCGAGGGCTTCAGTCGGCGTGATGGCAAAGGTTGGGCCGCAGGCACGCGCGTGACGATGTGGAAGATGGGTAGGCGATCGAATCGAAGACCAAGTGGAGGCGTCAGAGAAGGGTGGCGCACGATGTTAATCGCGATGGCCGAAGCTTGCATCGAATTCAGCATCGATGTCGGCAAACTTCGGGCTCGCGAAGTTGAATGGTGTGAGGGGCCGTGCTATAGTGGGAGGCGCGATCTGGAGACGTGGCGATGGGATCTCGGTGGTTCGAATTGGGGTTTTGGCATGGGTATTTGAACATGCTGAGGGGATGTGTTCTGAGGCGTGTTTAAAACTGTAAGGTATATATACAAATTTCATTTTGATTTCAGTTTAATATTAATATATATATAGGTATATATATGTAGAAAAAGTACTGTCTGTTTGCAGTAGATTGAGAGAAATTTTTTACAGTAAAACAAATTGCTGGTTGGGTTGTTTTCTGGAAAAAGAAAAAATATATAATAGTATATATTGTTATAAGCTAAAATTATATAAAATTTGATTTGTGAATCCATATAAATTAATTTTATATAAGTAAGGGTTTCAAAGGAAATAGATATATATTTTTAATTTATAAATTTATTTATATATTAAGGAAATATATATATATATATATATATATGCATATAGATAAAAGTATTTTCATAAATTATTTTACTATCTATATATACAAAATTCAAATTTAGTTTTGGACGTTCAAAATAATAAATTATGATGAATAATTGGTTTAATTAACTGATATAAATATTTTGATTACTAAAGATTATAAATGGAAAATTAGTTTAAATTTATTAAAAAGGAAATAAATTATTCAATGATTCCGAATATTAATACAATTGTATAATTGTTTATATAAGGTCAAAAGATCGTTAAAAAAATGAACTGGAATGAAATGGATTGCAAATCAAAGGTGAGATCTTCTCACTCAAAATTATAGTAATTGAAAGTTTCAGTTATTGATTGGTGGTTGAATTGTGATAGTTAAATTTAAAATTGATTGACCGTGTGCTAGGGTAATTAATTTATTATCAATTATACTAGTTAGACCCTATTGCGCCGCATAATAGCGGAGGTTATTATATTAAACCCATATACCGCGATATTCCACCTCGAAGTGGAATTGGTATTATATATCTATTTGGAGTTGATTTCTCGCATTATATAGCGGATGAGACCCTATTGCGCTGTAACAACCCGTATATTTGTACCATTTAAATAATGATATTCCATACACGTCAACTTAAATAATACAAAACACGAATCATTAATGGAGTATATATATAAATGAGAATCATCACAGAATCACAGAAATATAACATCACAGAATAGTGCTGCGGAAATACAGCATAGTCATAAGAGTAGTTCATGAAGCTACCCATAAATACAACAATGTCTCAAAAAAAAAGAAATAGAACAACATAGAAGTCTAATAGTCCAAATAGATAGAGCAATACTGATAAGATAAGATAGTGATAGTCTTCGGTCTTCAGCTCTGAGTAGAACAGTAATAACAATCCTCAGTCTGATCCGAGTATAAGCATAAACAAACACTCGAATCAGGACATATATTCTTATACAAATAATATGGTTCAAATTCAAAATAACAATAACTCAAAGATGAATGGAATAACATCTTTTAGGATCCGTTAAACTATTTATACATAGTAGTGTACGATAGATAGATAATGTCTAACAGTAAAGTAAATATCAAAAAAGTGTTAAGCGTTACCATTGTTCCCCTTAACACATTTTATATAGCATTATAAACTATACAGCACTGTAAACTCCACCGTAAACTAGTGGGATATCAGGGAGTACTCCATAGGTATAATAACAAAAAAAATTCGTAGTGGTCGCATATACGGGAATACAAGTATGACAAGGCACATGAGGCAATACACAAGGTAGTGAAACTACCATTTGCTTGATCCGGACTGGTGAGAACGCATCACCACAACGATCGCAACACCGCGAAACAACACTCCAAATTCAAGGGTACGCACCAATCAATTACAAAGAAAAGAGTAGTTTACGAAGAAGTGTGTTCGCTTGAGGTAGCTAACCCCATTTGGCCCGGTAGGGCTCCTGTTTTGGTCTTTTCAAATTTGACACAAGTGTCAAGGCTATCCATTATCATTCCCTTTCTTCAGTCATCGCGTACGTCATTCCAACCACTTCATTCTAGATCACACTCCGCATATCGTTATTAAAGTGGTATTTGGTTTAGACAGTGAGTATGTCCCTAACCGATTCCGGTTCCTTTCATAACCTTCGTAATTATTTTACCGATTGGTCGTTAAATATATTTCAAAACCAATTCAAATTCATTTTAAATTAAAATTTGTAGTTCAACATTTTATTTGTCTTTCCAAAACAATTTCCAAAATTTACGTTTCATAACTTCCCAATTTCATTTCAGAATTCTATAATTCAATTTCAAACGTTAAATTTAAACAATTCAAATATACACTTAAATTTGCATATAAGTTCCATTCCATAATCATTTAAACTTAATTTAACGTTCAAATCGACTTAAACTCATTTATCGATTTCATTCGATATTCATTAAATTAATTTATCATTTAAACAATTCCATTAAATTTCTAATTCATTAAATGTGCTTCTTAAGTTCAACTTCATTATTCAAAGCATACAAATTTAATTTATATTAAATTTTAAAATCCGATTCTTTAAATTTCAAGTCTTTCATTTGTTTCGATAAAACGCATTTTTATTTCTTGTTAAAGAAATTCAATTTCATTCATTTATTACCTTCGTTACACTTTCAAACTCAATAAATAAGAAATTAGTTCACTTATTCAAGAGGTTCCATTCACTTAATAAAGAATTCAATTTAAATCAATTATTAAACAATTCAATTTCATGAAATTATCTATAATTTAATTTCTTAATTATTTCTCCTTTCAAAACTCGACTATTAATAATCTTAATGGTTAATGATTTCAAAATTTAATTATTAATGATTTCAAACTTAATTATTAATAATTTCAACTTAATTATTAATAATTTCAAACTTAATTATTAATGATTTCAAAACTTAATTATTAGTAATTTCAAAATTTAATTGTTAATGATTTCAAAACTTAATTATTAGTAATTAAATTTAAACAATGTTCTTTCGTCAATTACTACGTTAATATTTGTTCCAATTTCAAATATTCACACTTTCCTTTAATTTAAATTTAAATTCCAATTTTATTTCAAAACCTTATTATTATTCAAATAAAATCTTTATTTTATTTAAATCAAATTATTGACCAATCGGGTTTAATTTAATTTTCTATCCTAAGTCAAGTTGTTTGGGTATTTATCATTTCAACCCGATTCCATTTCAATTCAAAAATCAAAACGTAGCAAAGGGAACTTGCATTGTGATAACTGGGATGGTGTCAAAGTAAATAAATGAGCAATAACAACCATACATAACAATTCAACAATTTATTCAATAATCCCGAAATAATCGTATTAATTTGCATTTGTTATTTATGCAAATTAATATAATTATTTCTAGAATCTACACTATCATTTCATGTAGATTAAAGATTATTCCACTAATTATTTATACGGTTTTTCACTTATCATTCATTTTCTAATTTATACTACAACAATTTATCCAATGTACGTTCAATGGTTCAAAGTGTAATTATCACTATCCTAGGTGTCAATTAATTAAACAATTAAAGGGATCATATTTAACTAGTTATATCAGTTTAAAATGGTTAACTATCCTATATCAATTCCAATTTAACTTTGACAATAACAATTACATCCAATCACATAGCAATCATTCATCAGCCAAAACTGTATAAGAATATAAGTCGTGAAAATTTATTTCACCTTTCCCAGATAAAGAAATTTGACGGCGAAGCACAAAGAAACACGAATGGAGTCGGTGTGACACGAACGAACGGACACTGTAAATATCGAAAAAGAGAGACGATATTATTCAATGAACGTTCATATATAATTTCTAAATTTACATAAATGCACTTATCAGTAACAGAGTAAGAAGAGAAAGTTGAGAGATCGATGCTGCTGCAAAAGAAACTCAGTCGTTTGCTGCAACAATAGAGAAAAGTAAAACGGTTAGTATTTAATCAACAAATCGATACCGCTCAATTTCAATTTTTTTTATTGTAACGCGCATGCACCACCATCCTTCACACAACACACCCCCAGATTCAAGCATGCGACACACACGCATACACCAAAACACTGCACACAACACACACAGCCCAGTCCAACTTCTGTTTTTTTTCCTTTCCTTTGCGCAAACAGTCCAACCTTCACCTTCCTCACTACCCTTCTCCTTCTACTGCATGCCTAAACTCACGCGCTTCTCTTTTGTTTTTTTATAAAGCATCAGTCATTTAAAAAAAAACACACTCATCAACACACGCTCCCTCTTCAACTTGCTGAATGCACGCACGCAACTAACAAAAAAAAGAAAAAAAATTATTCCTCATGCACGCAATGACACCTACATACACCCACGCTATATATTTTGCATGCTATACATGCATACACGCATGAATCACCCCATTTTTTTTTTACATAAAACACGCAACTCACACGGCACACAACACGCACAATACATGCACCCGACACTCTCAGGCTAGGCACGACTGTAGGTGATGGGCGCGGAGGCGGTGTTGATGTCGAGTGAACTATGACGTGTGGATGGTGATCGGCGGAGTGAGGGAGTGGTTGGTCTGTGAGGCGCAGTCAGTGGGTGGAGAGATGGCTTGCTTCAGGTGGAGAAGTGGAGGTGATTGGCGCTTGGTGCGTGTGTCGAAGGCGGAGAGAGGAGGCGAATGGAGAGGGAGAGTCTGTGCGTGCTTCCCCTTTTTTGTTTCGGTCTGTACTCTTGTTTTTATTTTTATTTTTTCTTACAAAAAGAAATATGGAGAAGAAGATAGGAGGAGAGGTGTGGCGTTACCTGAAGCTCGTGAGTTTGGAAGTGGAAACAATGAATTGCGAATGAACCGAAATGTTTTCTTTTAACAGTAAATAAATTTTTGTTGAACTACGAAAGGTCATGTATATTCCCAAGCCAACTTCTACCTTCCAACTAACTTATTAATTACCAGTTGAGATCATATTTTCAAATTCCTAGTGGGAACGGGCTAAAGAATTTGGGCTGAAATTAGTTTAACCGGTCCGTCCGGAACGGTTAAATTAACGCGACTATCTTATGTCGGACTCCGATTTGCACGAATAAATATACCGTTTTGATAAGTGCGACGAGGCGCTTCCAACGATACACAGGTAATTGCGATGCGATAGTTTTATAAAAACTCGAATTTACGCCGCTTAAATTGTTCGATTTGTAAAATAATTTAAACGGATCAGGCGATGACAGTTTTTGGCAAAACGAATTACATCATCTTGATCAGAATAATTTTTACAACATAACTGTGTAAAAATATTTGGATTTGAAAGATAAATTTTACACAGCTTTATATGAACTGATATACAGTAAAACGCGAATGAAATTTACTGTAATATTTTTCGACGAAACTTTTTCTATATTCATATCAACTGGACGCATCTTATAAATAAAGTTTGGACGCTAATTGAGATCGTTTATAAATTTCAAAATTTTATATTAAAACGATGGATTTTAAAATTTTAAACTGGGTCGGAAATTCAGAGTCTTTACAATCTCCCCCACTCAAAACTTTTCGTCCTTGAAAAGGAACGAGATGAGTGAAGTAGGAATGAAATGAGTAGAAAAATCAAGATAAATTTAAGAAATTTAAATTATACCTAAAATTAGTAATTTGGGGTTTGAATCCCGAATACTATCTTCAATTTCCATGTGCAATCTCGCACTGCACTCCACTGTACTTTAACGAGATTTACCGACTTCCTTCTGAGTTGCTTGGTCTCACGATCGACTATCCGAAGCGGCTTCCGCTCAATAGTCAGGTTAGGCTCGATAACTATCTCTTCCAACTGAGTAGTGGGAATGATCATAGATGGATTATGCACAACTTTGCAAAGATATGAGACGTGGAACACATTGTGCACACCGACGAACTTCTCTGGTAATGCAACTCTATAGGCCAATGTTCCGACTCTTTCCGTAATCTCAAACAGACCAAAAAATCTGGGAGATAGCTTCCCTTTCCTTCCAAATCGAACAATATTCTTCAAAGGCGATACTTTCATAAATACTTTGTCTCTTACACTGAATTCGAGATCTCTTCTCCTTTTGTCAGCGTAGCTCTTCTGTCTATCATGTGCCGTCTTTATCTTCTTCCTGATTTCTTCGACCTTTTCAGAAGCTTCCATAATTATTTCTGGACCAAGTACTAATCGATTACCAACCTCAATCCAACAAGCTGGCGATTTGCACGGCCGTCCGTATAAGGCTTCGAACGGTGTCATACCAATGCTTGCCTGATTTATAAAGGATAACTAATTCAAATTCAAATATACTTGTTCAAATTTGAAATTCAAATTCTTTACCTGGTAACTATTATTATAAGTGAATTCAACCAAGTGAAGATGGTCTTCCCAGGATCCACCAAGTCAATAATACAAGCTCGAAGAAGGTTTTCCAAAATATGATTCACCTTCTCAGTTTGGCCATCTGTCGGAGGATGATAAGCTGTGCTCAGATTTAGTTTGGCACCCAAAGTATCCTGAAATGCTTTCCAGAATTTACTGGTGAAAATAGGTCTCGATCGCATACAATACTGGATGGTACACCATGAAGTTTAACAACTTCTCTCATGCATATCTTGGCCAAACTCGAAGTTGTACGAGTGGACTTGACTGGAATAAAGTGAGCGGATTTCGTCAGTCTATCGACAATCACCCAAATGCTTTCGTTCCCCTTCCTAGTCCTTGGCAGTCCATCAATAAAGTCCATAGAAATCTACTCCCACTTCCATCCTGGAATCTCTAATAGTTGAAGCAAACCTGTTGTCTTTCTGTAGTTAGATTTAACTTGTTGACAAGTTGTGCATCTGCTAACATAGGTAGAAATATCGCGCTTCATCCCACTCCACCAATATAACTTCTTCATATTCTGGTACATTTTAGTGACACCGGAATGAAGTGAAAGCGAAGATTGATGGTTTTCTCTCAACACTTCCTGTCTTAGACCATCAACATTAGGAACACAAATTCGGTTATCAATTCTCAAGACTCCGTTACTGTCAACATGTGCACCCATCTTACTGTTAGCATTTTCAACTCTGCCGAGAACTATTTCTTTGATGCGATAAAGAAAAGTGTCCTCGTATTGCTTGGCTATAATGCGGTCCATAAGAGCTGGGGAGACAACAAACTGGAATAACATTCCTTCAACCAGATTACAACATGCCATTGCTTGGTTTCTGCTCAATGCATCGGCTATGACATTTGCTTTCCCTGGAGTGTAATTTATATCAAGATCATATGCAGCTGAAAATTCGAGCCATCGGACTTGTCTCTGATTTAAATCCTTTTGTGAGAAAATATATCTCAATGACTTATGGTCAGTGAATAACCCGAATTTGGTTCCCAATAGATAGTGCCTCCATAGCTTAAGAGCAAATACAACCGCAAGGAGCTCTAGATCGTGAGTTGCATAATTTGCTTCATGGGTCTTTAACTGACGACCTGCATACGCAATAACCTTTCCTTTTTGCATTAAAACTGCTCCTAATCCATCACGGCAAGCATCAGTATAGACGGTCAGTCCTTCAGTACCGTCAATAACTGTAAGAACCGGGGCAGATGTCAACCTGCGCTTCATCTCATTGAAAGCTGCTTCACACTTTTCACTCCAAATAAATTTCACATTCTTTCTGGTTAGTGCGGTGACTGGGGCAGCAATACTAGCAAAGTTTTCTATAAATCTGCGATAATAGCCGGCCAAACCCAAGAAACTATGGATATCTGTAGGAGTTTTGGAAGTCTCCCAATCCTGCAAATTTCAAGTATTCGAATTTAGATATTGAAAAGTTGTTTGGATAGAATTGACAAGTAAGAATAGAACTTACATTGATTACGACGATCTTAGCTGGATCGACCGAAATCCCATTCTCCGAGACAATATGGCCAAGAAAACGAACTTCATCTCTCCAAAAGTGGCATTTCGAAAACTTGGCTTTATGCTGATGTTTGCGAAGATTTTCAAGTACAAAAACTAAATGTGACCTATGCTCTTTCTCATCTTTAGAAAAGACGAGAATATTATCGATGAAAACAAGAACGAACTTGTTAAGAACATCCCAGAAAACTCTATTCATCAAGTCGACGAAATGAGCTGGGGCATTAGTGAGGCCGAACGGCATAACTAGCCATTTATAGAAACCATTTTCAGCGCGGAATGCTATTTTAGGAATACTATCCTCAGCGATTCTGAGTTAGTGAAAGCCGGTAGCAAAATCAAGTTGAGAGAAGACTTCAGCTCTATGAAGCTGGTCGAAAAGATCATTGATGCAGGGCATCGGCTATTCTTGTGTGTGAGCTTGTTTAACTCTCTATAGTCCACACACATTCTGAGAGAACCATCAGATTTTGTGACAAATACAACTGTAGCACCCCATTCTGAGTGACTGTGCCAAATCAAGCCTTTAGAAAATAAATCTTCAATTTGACATTCAATCCCGCTTTTTCTTTAGGAGCCATTCTCCTGGGAGGGAGAACTACTGGTCGTGCACCAGGGAAAAGGTCAATGCGGAATTCGATTTTCCACGGAGGTGGTAGAGAATTGACTTCTCCAAACACATCAGAAAAGAATTGAACAACTGGAGTGGATCTAAGTTCACTTGGATGAGAGTCAAGAGAAAATATAAAACTCCCAGCGCAATCTTGAGGCGATCTTCCTTTAATAAGTAAAGGTAAGCTCTTGTCGTCAATGAGGGAGACGGTTCGAGCTTTGTATGAGATAACGGCTTCGAACTTTCACAGCCAATCAATACCAAATAGGATGTCGAATGCCTTGAATCCAAGTACAAAGAAATCCCAAGTAAAACAATGCATGCCATACATAAGTGTGCCAATTTGCAAACCCTTTTGAGGTTAGCGGGCCCTCCAATAGGGTTAGATACACACAAGAAGGTAGATGCAAGAATAGGTTCCAATCCAAATTTATTACATAAATCAATAGATATGAAACTATTTGTCGCTCCGGTATCAAATAGAACTCTAACAGGTGAAGAATGCAACATAAATGTACTCTGTAAGGTACCTTGATTATCTGGAACTTCTGGGGCAGGTGTGGAAATAGCAAAAACTCTAGATGGGGTACCTCTCTTCTGTGTTGGGCAGTCTTTCTTAAAGTGTCCTGGCTGTAAGAAAATGTGACAAACATCTCCCTTGGCCATTTGAGCCGGTGGCGGAATAGCTGCACCTTTTGGGGATGGGCAACTACTGGCATAGTGACCTTTCCGGTTGCAATTGAAGTAGGTGATAGAGGAGATGCCTATGGGCTTCTTCTAAGAATAGCCATGCCCGGATTTCTTCTGCCAGTTCTTCTTCTGTTGCTCAAAATTTGGCTTCCTCTTCCCAATCTGACTAGAGGATGGCGAAGTAGTTGGAGCCTTAGTGACTGATGTTCCCTTAGGCTTTTCCTCATATCGAAGAGCAAAATCCATCAACTCGGTGAAAGTTCCATGGACATGAGCTGTGAGGAGTTCGTAATACTCTGGACGTGCTCCATGGATGAATTTCTCATTCTTCAGCAGAGGTGCGTCAATCAAGCCAGGTCCGAACATAGATAGTTCGTTGAATTTCCTTTCATACCCAGTGAAGGTCATGTTGCCTTGCTTGAGATCCATAAAAGACCGATAGAGTTGGGCCTTCCCAGCAGTTGGTATCCACTGAGCCGTAAAGGAATCCATATTTTTAAGTCATATAAAGATGTGTCAAAATTTAACGAGATAAAAGGAATTTATTTAGATGTAATTTAGATATATTTCTACCTAAACTGGGCCCAAGTGGTGGTTTCCTCGTCAGTACAAGAAGTGACTAACTCCCACCAATCCTATGCAGCATCCTGAAGCTGCCAAGCGGCCAACTTACGCTTCTGAGCGTCTGTGATCTACAGGCCAGTAAAGATCCTCTCCAAACTCTTTAGCCATTGCTGTGATTCGATGATACTCTCGGAGCCAGTGAATTTGACTCCGCCAAGCTGAGTGTACTCCTTGTTAAGAGTGGAGAATTTGACTGCGGGAGCTGGGGCACGTGGTTTGGGAGCGTTTCCCCTACCCCTGCCTCTAGCATTTCTGCTGGTAGCCATCCTGGAATACCAAAAGTGATTAAGAATCAAAGATAGAGATTTATAGAATCATTACAAAATTCCAATCGAATAAATTCAATAAAAAGAATGGAATCAAAGGATATGGATTCTGAAATGATTCTCCTTATTCTAGGTTATGATTACCCTATCTCTAATGAGCTTTAAAACTCCACATGCTAAGGTTTTCGGGAATCCAAGCTCTGATACCAACTGTAACAAACCGTATATTTGTACCATTTAAATTGACGATATTCCATACACGTCAACTTAAATAATAGAAAACATGAATCATTAATAGAGTGTATATATATAAATAAGAATCATCAAAGAATCATAGAAATATAACATCACAGAATAGTGCAGCGGAAATACAACATAGTCATAAGAGTAGTTCATGAAGCTACCCATAGATACAACAATGTCTCAAAAAAAAAGAAATAGAACAACATAGAAGTCTAATAGTCCAAATAGATAGAGCAATACTGATAAGATAAGATAGTGATAGTCTTCGGTCTTCATCTCTGATTAGAACAGCAACAACAATCCTCAGTCTGATCCGAGCATAAGCATAAACAAACACTCGAATCAGGACATATATTCTTATACATATAATATGGCTCAAATTCAAAATAACAATAACTCAAAGATGAATGGAATAACATCTTTTAGGATCCGTTAAACTATTTATAAATAGTAGTGTACGATAGATAGATAATGTCTAACAGTAAAGTAAATATCAAAATAGTGTTAAGGCGTTACCATTGTTCCCCTTAACGCATTTTATATAGCATTATAGACTACACAGCACTGTAAACTCCACCGTAAACTAGTGGGATATCAGGGAGTAATCCATAGGTATAATACAAAAAAATTCATAGTGGTCACGTATATGGGAATACAAGTATGACAAGGCACATGAGGCAATACCCAAGGTAGTAAAACTACTGTTTGCCTGATCCGGACTGGTGAGTACGCATCGCTGCAACGATCGCAACACCGCGAAACAACACTCCAAATTCAAGGGTGTGCGCCAATCAATAACAAAGAAATGAGTAGTTCACAAAGAACTGTGTTCGCTCGAGGTAGCTAACCCCATTTGACCCGGCACGACTCTTGTTTTAGTCGTTTCAGATTTGACACAAGTGTCAATGCTATCCATTATCGTTCTCTTTCTTCAGTCATCGCGTACGTCATTCCAACCACTTCATTCTGGATCACACTCCGTGTAGAGTTATTAAAGTGGTATTCAGCTTAGACAGTGAGTATGTCCCTAACCGATTCCGGTTCCTTTAATAACCTTCGTAATTATTTTACTGATTGGTCGTTAAATATATTTCAAAACCAATTCAAATTCAATTTAAACTAAAATTCGTAATTCAATGTTTTATTTGTCTTTCCAAAACAATTTCCAAAATTTACATTTCATAACTTCCCAATTTCATTTTAGAATTCTATAATTCAATTTCAAACGTTAAATTTAAACAATTCAAATATACACTTAAATTTTGTATATAAGTTCCATTCCATAATCATTTAAACTTAATTTAAAGATCAAATCGACTTAAACTCATTTATCGATTTCATTCGGTATTCATTAAATTAATTTATCATTTAAACAATTTCCTTTAAATTTCTAATTCATTAAATTTGCTTCTTAATTTCAACTTCATTATTCAAAGCTTACAAATTTAATTTATATTAAATTTGTCAAATCCAATTCTTTAAATTTCAAGTCTCTCATTTGTTTCGATAAAACGCATTTTTATTTCTTGTTAAAGAAATTCAATTTCATTCATTTATTACCTTCGTTACACTTTCAAACTCAATAAATAAGAACTTAGTTCACTTATTCAAGAGGTTCCGTTCACTTAATAAAGAATTCAATTTAGATCAATTATTAAACAATTCAATTTCATGAAATTATCTATAATTTCAATTTCTTAATTATTTCTTCTTTCAAAACTCGACTATTAATAATCTTAATGGTTAATGATTTCAAAGCTTAATTATTAATGATTTCAAACTTAATTATTAATAATTTCAACTTAATTATTAATAATTTCAAACTTAATTATTAATGATTTCAAAACTTAATTATTAATAGTTTCAGAACTTAGTTGTTAATGATTTCAAAACTTAATTATTAATAATTAAATTTAAACAATGTTCTTTCGTCAATTACTACGTTAACATTTGTTCCAATTTCAAATATTCACATTTTCCTTTAATTTAAATTTAAATTCCAATTTTATTTCAAAACCTTATTATTATTCAAATAAAATCTTTACTTTATTTAAATCAAATTATTGACTAATCAGGTTTAATTTAATTTTCTATCCTAAGTCAAGTTATTTGGGTATTTATTATTTCAACCCGATTCCATTTCAATTCAAAAATCAAAACATAGCAAAGGGAACTGGCAGTGTGATAACTGGGATGGTGCCAAAGTAAATAAACAAGCAGTACCAACCATACGTTACAGCTCAATAATTTATTCAATAATCCCGTAATAATTATATTAATTTACATTTATTATTTATGCAAATTAATGTAATTATTTCTAGAATCTAAACTATCATTTCATGTAGATTAAAGATTATTCCACTAATTATTTATACGGTTTTTCACTTGTCATTCAATTTCTAATTTATACTACAACGATTTATCCAATATACGTTCAATGGTTCAAAGTGTAATTATCACTATCCTAAGTGTCAATTAATTAAACAATTAAAGGGGTCATATTTAACTAGTTATATCAGTTTAAAACGGTTAATTATCCTATATCAATTCCAATTTAACTTTGACAATAGCAAATACATCCAATTACTTAGCAATCATTCATCAGCCAAAATTTGTATAAAAATATAAGTCGTGAAAATTTATTTCACCTTTCGTGGATAAAGAAATTTGACGGCGAAGCATAAAGAAGCACGAATGGAGTCGGTATGACACAAACGAACGGACACTGTAAATATCGACAAAAGAGAGACGATATTAATTCAATGAACGTTCATAAATAATCTTTAAATTTACATAAATGCACTTATCAGTAACAGAGTAAGAAGAGAAAGTTGAGAGATCGATGCTGCTGAAAAATAAACTCAATAGGTTGCTGCAACAACAAAGAAAAGTAAAATTGTTACTATTTACTCAACAAATCGATACCGCTCAATTTCATTTTTTTTATATTGTAACACGCATGCACCACCATCCTTCACACAGCACACCCCCAGATTCAAGCACACGACACACACGCATACACCACAACACTGGACACAACACACATGGCCCAGTCCAACTTTCGTTTTTTCCTTTCCTTCACGCAAACAGTCCAACCTTCACCTTCCTCACTACCCTTCTCCTTCTACTGCATGCCCAAACTCACGTGCTTCTCTTTATTTTTTTATAAAACATCATTCATTTTTTAAAAAACAAAATACACACACAACACCCATCAACACACGCTCCCTCTTCAACTTGCTGAATACATGCACGCAACTAACAAAAAAAAGAAAAAAAATTATTTCTCATGCACGCAATGACACCTACATACACCCACGCTATATATTTTTCATGCTATACACGCAAGCACGCATGCATGAATCACCCCCATTTTCTTTTTTTGTTTTTTTATATAAAACATGCAACTCACACGGCACATAACACACACAATACATGCACCCGACACTCTCAGGCTAAGCACGGCTGTAGGTGACGGGCGCGGAGGCGATGTTGATGCCGAGTGAACTATGACATGTGGATGGTGATCGGCGAAGTGAGGAAGTGGTCGGTCCGTGAGGCGTGGTCGGTGGGTGGAGAGATGGCTTGGTTCAGGTGGAGAAGTGGAGGTGATTGACGCTTGGTGCATGTGTCGAAGGAGGAGAGAGGAAGCGAATGGAGAGGGAGAGTGTGTGCGTGCTTTCCCTTTTTTGTTTCGGCATGTACTCTTGTTTTTGTTTTTATTTCTTACAGAAAGATATATAGAGAAGAAGATAGGAGGAGAGGTGTGGCGTTACTTGTAGCTCGTGAGTTTGAAAGTGGAAACAGTGAATTGCGCATGAACCGAAATGTTTTCTTTTAACAGTAAATAAATTTTTGTTGAACTACGTAAAGTCACATATATTCCCAAGCCAACTTCTACCTTCCAACTAACTTATTAATTACCAGTTGAGATCATATTTTCAAATTCCTGGTGGGAACGGGCTAAAGAATTTGGGCTGAAATTAGTTTAACCGGCCCGTCCGTAACGGTTATATTAACGCGACTATTTCACGTCGGACTTGTACGAATAAATATATCGTTTTGATCAGTGCGACGAGGCGCTTCCAATGGTATACAGATAATTGCGATATGATAGTTTTATAAAAACTCGAATTTATGCCGCTTAAATTGTTTGATTTGTAAAACAATTTAAACGGATCAGGCGATGACAGTTTTTGGCGAAACGAATTACATCATCTTGATCAGAATAATTTTTACAACATAAGTGTGTAAAAATATTTGGATTTGAAAGATAAATTTTACGCAGCTTTATATGAACTGATATACGGTAAAACGCGAACGAAATTTACTGTAATATTTTTCGACGAAACTTTTTCTATATTCATATCTAACTGGACGCATCTGATAAATAAAGTTTGGACACTAAATTGAGATCGTTCATAAATTTCAAAATTTTATATTAAAACGATGGATTTTAAAATTTTAAACTGGGTCGGAAATTCAGGGTCGTTACATGCACCGCATAATAGTGGATGATATTTTATAAATTCCACATACCGCGATATTCCACCTCGAAGTGGAATTGGTATTTAATTGTTATGCTAACATCTGTGGATGCAGGGAAATAGGTTGGAGGGATCCAACTGGATTCCCCACACATTTGAATTTGTTTCATTTGTTATATGTTAAATTATTTATAATCTCCATGTGATTATATTGTAATTGGTATCATTGTAGGCTAAAATTTAGCCGAATATTTTTTGGTGTCGAAAGATACCAGAAATAAATAAAATAGGATTTTCGAATTTAAGTAGAAAAATCTATAGTGATATCCTATTGAATAAATTCCAAAATACGGGGAAATATTTTTATAAATGGGTTTTGAGTAATATTGGTTGATAGCTGAATAATTCATTTAAAATATGGATTTTTAATAGTTTGGAAAAACAAAAATAGTAAAGGGATTTATTTTAAAAGATGATAAATTTGGAAAATCCATTTGGAAATTGATTTGGGGTTTGAAATAAATAAGGAAATCAATGTGAAAATTGATTTGGTGTTGAAAGTGAATATTTGAGAATCGATTTGGAGAATCGCATATCAACGGATATTTGGAAATTTGAATACACAATGAGAATTTGTAAAGGAAAGGAAATTTTGTTTTTAAAATAAACATTGAGTTATATTTAAAAGTGTGGAAAGGAATTTATGGATTTGGAACGTAAATTTAAAGTAAATCTAGAATGATTTATAAATTGATTTGAATGAACCATTTTAGAATGGAAGGTGTACTTTCCCTAGAAAGCCGAGAATGTTTTTCAATATAGTTTATAAATATAGATTCAAGTTGCAAAGATGGTTTTAAAGGTAGAATGTTTGGAAAAATTTATTTACTTGGGTTAGTTTGAAAATCTTAAAGCAAAGATTTATTTAATTAACTATAGAAGTGATTATTTAAAGATTTAATTGATATATGTTTTAGAAAATGGCTATTTAAATAGTTATACCCGATCTACTAACTTTATTTTAAAGTTAACTTGGACTTGAAGTTTTATATGAGAAATTGGTATAATATTTTCATAACTAATATTTAAATAAATGCTTTAAAACAGTTTCATCTAAATGTTTCCAAGTATATATTTTGGATAAGTGATTTGAATTATTTAAAGTATTTGAACTCGGCAGACTTTCAATGGAAATAAATAATTTCGGGAATCTTATTCCGCGAGTGAAAAGTGATTTGAAATTTATTTTCTGATGGTTGAAGTGTGAAATATATCTTGCAAAGATGTTTTGAAAATAATTAACTAGGGAAAGATTATTTAAAATCCAATAATTGTTGTGAATGTTGATTGATAGTTAAATAACCGACTATCAATATTGGCCTTTGAATGGCCTCTGGATTTCGATGCGACCAGGGGTCGGATTCCAAGTGGATATCCAAAAACCACATCGAACCTTTGTGATTGTGATGAATCTTTTATTTAAAAGATCAAAGTGAAAATTGTTGTGATTTGTTGAAATCTGAATGAACACTTATTTTTAAAAATAAGCGCTCGTTATTCGGATTAGCCGGGAAAGGAGCTTTGTGACATTTAACCCATTCCGAATAATGATACGACGAAATGGGATTGCATTTGAAGACCGGTGGTGAAGACCTGGTATTTGCGAGAATGATAGGATGACCTATCGATTGTCTCTGCACTGAGTTGCTACGGTGTAGAGATTCCCTAAGTGATGGGAAGTCCGATCGGGATTGTGAATATCTGGATTGCAAGGGCTTCTTCGGAAGTGCCTTCGGTTCTGTTCGAACCCGAAACAAACTTTTATGGATGTGTGTCTAACATTACAAATTGAGATGTAAAGCTGGTTTCTGTCAAATACATTTCTGTTGGTGGCGGAGAATTTATTCTCTTATCTTAACACCCTTCTCTGAGACGTACGAGATCAGAGGTTATGTAGTTGATGGTTACTAGTGATACATTTCCAATTTGGTAATGTGGCATACGAAGTGCTGCTGATCATTTGTTGATCGAAGCATGGCTTTGTGAAAAAGCGTAGCTTTGTTGACAAGACTTCGTCGAGCCTCACAACCCGGAAAAGATTGAAACAGGAATGTTGCGGCAAGGTTTTCAAGGGTCGCGCCCCTAGGGTATGTCCATTTTCTTCTGGGTAAAGGGTGGTATCATGGTATGGAGCCCAGATACTTAAATCATGTGGACACTACAAATTTATTACTATGTGATGTTGCTTTGTGGTTGAGGATCCTCGGATAAAGGTCGGTAACCACCGAGGATGGTATACTTGTGTGTTAGTTACCTTGTTTATAGCTTGGTTAAAGCGTGAGGTAACGATGGCCTTATTGGCAAAGATCCCGTTAGGTTCCGGGGCGTCCTTCTAGAGGCATACCCATTTCGGTGTAGGAAGTTCCTTTGCCTGACCATTTGTTGGAAATCCAAAGAAACAATGTGCGCCCTGTACGTTTTTAGTTGTATAACCTGCCATGGAATATGGCGGTAACCTGCTATTGAACATGGTAGTTGTAGTAGGCATACGACGAAATGTTGTATGTTGGCTAAGATTAATATTATACTTTCGGAATGTTTTCTACACTATGCACTAAAAATAATATCCAAAGAATTTTGCGTATTAAGCATTTTTGACTATCATAAGGAGAAATCTCCTCCAAATGTGCATTTGCATTGTGTGTGTGGCGGCATGCCATATGGCAGTTTCATTTTTAAAAAAAGCATAGAGGATTTCTTTCCATTTTCTTTGTGAAAATAACTGTTTTTAAGATCTCACACCAGTCCCATGACTGACCTGGAGTTTAGTGTTCCTTTTCTAAACCCTGGATGCCCACAATTTTCCACACGGGCAGCCTAGAGTCAGGTTATCATTATTCGGGAGCAAAGTCAAGAAGTTGCTGTGGGAATCAGGTGTTGGAGCTAGATGGCGAGGAGTATCACTTATATATGTAATATTTCTTTCCGATGTTTGTTATTGTACACTTTGATAATGTAATGTGATGTAATGTAATGTAATATAATAACTGATATAGTGATTCTGTTTAAAGATATTTGTTTATCTATTATATTTGTTCCACTGCGAAATGTGAAATTCCGTTATTGTTTTTGATTCTTCTTTCTTCTTCTTCTACATCTTCTCCTTTAAACCCTAATGATTTGTAAGTTTGTTCCTCTTTGGCTGAATTGTTGTGGGATTTTACCATATTAAAAAGGGGTACGGATTTGCAGGCCTTTACAAGTGGTATCAGAGCATTTGGTTAAGCGATAACCCTGGCTCTGTTGGGTGTTACTCATTAAAGATAGAGTCAGCGGTACTCTAGAATGAGTGTGAGTGTAATAATAGATATGAGCGCGTATTTGTTAGTGAATATAAAATTGTTTTGTATTGTGTTGACTTATCGGTTGATTGTTTATAGATTCTGGTTGGTGCAGTTTGGCCAACTGTATCGATAGGGGTTTCTAAACTCTTAAACAAGATAAATTGACACAGTATTGTTTTAAAATCGGGTAAATGAAATAATTTTACCCAAACTATTTTCGTATATAAAAGAAATAAATTTTCTGTGAGTTATTATAATATATGGTTATTTGGTTGTTAGGAAGCGATGATATTCAATTATCAT
The DNA here is from genome assembly GCA_030765085.1 of Allium cepa. Lineage (NCBI taxonomy): Eukaryota > Viridiplantae > Streptophyta > Magnoliopsida > Asparagales > Amaryllidaceae > Allium > Allium cepa. The sequence continues at coordinate 630,543,410 of CM060940.1, read as the reverse complement.
CATTATTGTATGGAAATTTAATAAGAAATAAAGGTATAACCAAATATTTGGAGATAAATTCATTAAACAAACGAAATTTATAAATATGAATTGAAAGGATAAGGGAATGAATTCATATACAAATGAGGTTTGTAAATGTGATTTATAATTTGAAATAAAATTCATTAATGGAATGAAATTGGTAATGTGAATGTATAAATGGGTTTTATAAATTGAAATGAGATTTGACTTGGATCAAGTTGAATAAAAATCTAATCATGGGAAAAATAAAAATAAAATGGATTGAATTCAAGTAAACTAATATGATAATTAATTAATTCATTAAATAGGGAAGTTGAATTAGTTAAGTTAAAATTCAAATGTGAGTTAAATTTGCAGATAAGTTCAAGTAAGTAGAAATAAACTGAAAATTTTCTTGTTATTGATAAAATAAATTCGAGATGAATTGAGGAAGGAAATTTGAAATTTAAAATGGATAAGTTGTAACGTCTCGCCTTTTCGCACGCTTTAAATCGACATACGTGCCAATTCAGACCATACGGAAGGGCGGATTGTTATGGGGTAAATAAGAAAAAACAGGGAAAGAAAAACAAAATAGAATCTCACGGCGGAAGGATAAAATATAATAATAAATGTACAGTTCATAAACTGTTTACAAATATTTGATTCTTCTTTATACAATAAATATCAGAGTTCGCATACCAATCATAATCAATGCAGCGGAATTAAATAATGTAGTGGAATATAATTAATAATAATAGTAGAAATCTCCGTCTTCGTCCTCCAGATCTAAAGTCTTCGATCCTGGAACGCTCGGACTGACCCGAGCGAATTTGAAAAGACAAAACTCTCGAGTTAGAACTAAAAGATCTTATGCGAGTTAAATTAACAGAAATAAATATGAGTGCAGCAACTCAAGAGATGCTCGGGATTTACATCTCCTAAGGATCCGTTAAACTATTTACTATATAGTATATTGCGCTATTACAGTAGTGTCTATTTGTAAAATAAACTAACTTTTTAATAGCGTTAAGGGGTTACCTATATAGCCCTTAACACAAATAATGCCAATAGTCTATACAGTACCGTAATACCTCCTGATCGGAGGCTAGCAGACGATACTCCATAGGTATGACACAAATAGAATCTCGTACAAGGCGCGATAGGGTAGGTGACACGGCACAACTAGGCAATGCCAGGGTAAGTATACCAATTACGCTTCCGGGTCGGTGGTAACGCGTAGCGCGCAGCTACCGCCCACCTCGAGCCACACCCCCAAATAAAATCAAAAGTGGCCACCGAATCAATCTAAAGTCAAAGTATAATATCGAAGGGATGTGTCCGATCAAAGGTGCTACCTTATTAACCCGTCGATTGCTCCTGTTTTAGACACCTTATACCAACTCACGGGAGTCGGGTCCACGTATTTACCTTAGAGAAAATGCCACCACCATCCTACTTCATTCTGGAATCTCCACCGCGTACACGGTTGTTAAAGTGGTTTTGAGGGTTGGCAGAGAGTATGACAACTTCCGATCCCGATCTCTTCAACAACCGAACGTTATTATAACACCACGGTCTTTAAAATAGTTTATACTTTAAAACTAGAAAATAATTATCCATTTCAAAACCCATAAATACGATATCATTCCCATTTCGAAAAGAACTCATTTCGATATTTTTATAAAACCCAAATCAATAATATCATTTTTATTTCAAATATATTTCTTTTCCAAAATCATACTGCTTAAAATTTATAATATCTGGAAACCAAACATTTGGATTATAACTTTCAAAACATAATACTTTGAAATTCATATCTTTAAAACCATAACTTCTAAAACTTGAATGGTTTTGGATATTCAACAGTATATAGAATAAAATAGTTGATTTTATATTACTTTATAAAATAAAATAATTTCCGCGACTTACCATTTATTTCATTTAAGATTAAGTCAAAATCCATAAATTTAAAATCGCTTTCAGTTTCAATAAACCACTTCAGTTTCAATATATTTCAAACTTTGAATATTAAACAATTGGAACTAAGGTTGAAAATTTCTATTCAACAATTTAAAGTCCTATTATTTATTTTGAAATATTGGCATAATAAATCGAAATCATTTTAAATAAAACTCAAATTACTTTTAACTATCAAAATTTCCTCCAATTTATTCATACTAGAAATATTCATTTAATCCATCTTGAATAAAATTTTAGTTATAAATATCATACCTTTTAAAATTTTAAGTTAATAAATTCTACATCAACTTATGAAGTTAAATTCTTAATTAAGCTCGATTCCAAATGAATTTTCAACTTAACTCCCGATATAAATTGATTTAAAACATTAAAAACTCTATATATTCTCAATATCTTAACATGTACTTAACCATATAATATAAATAGTCAAACTCCATTATTCATCTTATTTATTTTACTTAACAAATTTATACACAGCTTAAATTCAATAATTTAACCGTATATGTACATAAAATAAGATTTATATAGGGTCAAAAATTAATATTTATTAAACCGTATCCTATCAAAACCAAAACTCCTTTCAAAAAAAATAATTTTATATATATACAGCGGTGCCTGTATATAATTTTCTACCCTATGGTCAAGTGATACAGATATTTATCATTTTAATCCACAATTTAATAATAAAAATGCGATTGTATATCATTTCAAACCGCAATCCCGAATAAAATGAAATGCATAACAACTTGTAGTTAATATAAATAAACATTCATTCATCCAAATAGCAATCGTCAACCATTTATTACAAATCATCATCCAATTTAAACAAACATCAATATAGAGCATACAAAATATAACAGGTAATAAATACAGGTATTAACTAATAGTTTATATTCAATAATAAATTTAATAACTGTTTAACTAGCTGTTTATATGCAAATAAATAAATTTTAACTGTCAAATTTTTATGCAATAAAAAAATTAATTCACAGTTAATTTAAATAAATGCGATTTAACTGAGATAATGAATAAAAAATGCCGAACAGTCATAAATAAATTTCTACTCATATCTAAAATCAATTTAACAAACATAAGAAATTTTAGAAGTTGTGAGTGGGTTAAAACACTCACCTTTTGAATTTAAATTGAATTTGAATCCAATTTAAACCCAAAAATTTGACCGTCTCAGAATTCGTCCAAACCAGCGTCATCAAGTCCTAATTTCAATACGATCCTAACAAAAAATCGCACGTAAAACGGAGTTCGCATGCACAAGATATTGCGAAAGTTGTGATTGAATTTCAAATTTAAAATAAACACAAAAGAGAACACAATTAACCATTCCCCTTGCCACGTCATCAATGACCACGTCCCTCTATTTCTCACGCGAACAGCAGCAGGTGAAACGTGCACAACCCCAAACAATGCAGTTTGACTCCACCGTTGACCATGTTTCATGCTCGCCTCCGGCCAAACTGAGCGTCGCCGACCACACCACGCCCTTGCCCATCCAAATCCGCCCCCACCTGAGGCCACTCGGCCCCACGCGCCGCCGCCGCCGCCGCCACCGACGATTCTTCCTAGGTTTTCAAACCCTAATTCAATTTTTTCCGCAAATCCCACTATTAATTCGACCCAAAAACTATACTGATGCAAACCCCTCGGTCCACTCTACAAAACCCAGAAACCGTTTCCCGATCCGACGAATTTTATCGCGGCGATGATGAACGGCCGTGGATAAACTTTTAATTTCAGAGCAAACGACGCAACGAATTGAAAAACGAATTAGACCATTGAATTACGCTCGTCCAGAGCTTCAACATATATTTTTTTTAGATTTTTCTGAGGGATTTGAATTTTAGGCATTGGATTTGATTTTGGATTGTAATTGGATCTAGGGTTTGCATCCATTGTAGAAGAAGAGGAGCGGATGAAATTTCATGCAGAAAAATGAGAATAGGCGGAGGCTAGGGTTTAGCAGGATATTTATAGGAAAATTGAAATAAAATATATGGATCGGGTTGATAGATATACGCGCTAACGCTACCGTGGCCCAAAAAGCCCGTTCTGACCCCGGAACGAAATTGGATCAACCCATATATCAAAATAGGTGTTTTAAAATATTTTAAATGCAATGGAAAAGGTTTCAGGTTCAAATTGCATCGTATGAAGGAGTTATGCTAAACTTAAATTTTCCAAATTGATTTCAATTGATTTCAATTGCATAAATTTCAAGGCGTTTCGAGTCCGTACGATCAAACGACAAGTCCGATCGCTACGAAACTTGAAACACTATTATAATTCACAGTTACGGTGCCGATGAAACTAGTTTCGACGAAATCTGAGTCCGTGACCAAAATGACTATTTTTATATTAATTAAATAAATTAAGAATTGGTAAATAAATCTAATTTTTATATTTCAGTTTTAGAATTGGAAATTTTTATCACTTAATAATTCTCAAACATTTAAAATAATTTTACAATTTTTAAATGTCAATTTATTAAAGATTAAATCAGTATAAATCTTCGATTTCATAAAATTCAAAATTATAGATAAATTTCCAAATTATCCTTTTAACTGAATTAACCTATATTTATTCCATTCATAAATTTCAAATAAAAGGGTTTACTATTGGATTTAAAATTATCACATAAATATTTCCAGTTTTCAACTTAATTTTTAAATTAACGTAATAATTACATATTTGATTTTTATTCATTTGCAATAAATCCAACTATTATAAATTAAATAAATTAACTCACAATTAAAATTCAAATTCTATAATTCATAAATTTTATCACCTTGATTTACTTACAATTTAATTCCTTAAACAAATTCCCATCTCAAATTTTAAATGTAAATTATTTCACCAATTATAGTATTTATTTCAATTTCTTAAATTAATCCCTTTATTACACTTTGAATCCAATTTATTTTAATAAGTTTACAATTGAATGGATTAGATTCAATTTCCACCTTTAACTTTGTAACATCCCGCCTTTCGCATACTTTAAACCGACACACATGCCGATTCAAACCATACGGAAGGGCGGATTTGTTATGGGGTAAATAAGAAAAACAGAGAGGAAATAAAACAAAATAGAATCTCACAGCGGAAGGATAAAATATAATAACAAATATACAGTTCATAAACAGTTTACAAAGGCTTGATTCTTCTTTTACAATAAATATCAGAGTTACACATACCAATACAAGCAATGCAGCGGAATAGAAAGAGTGTGGTGTAATACTATATATAAAATAATACTGATTCTTCGTCTTCGTCCTCCAAAGCTAAAATCTGCTATCCTGAAACGCTCGGACTGACCCGAGCGAATTTGAAAAGACAAAAACACTCGAGTCAGACTAGAATATCTTATGAGTTAAATAAACAGAAATAAATATGAGTACAGTAACTCAAGAGATGTTCGGGATTTACATCTCCTAAGGATCCGTTAAACTATTTACTATGTAGTATATTGCGCTATTATAATAGTGTCTAATTGTAAAATAAACTTACTTTTAAATAGCGTTAAGGCTTTACATTTTCCACCTTAACACGTAAAATGCCAATAGTCTATACAGTACCGTAATACCTCCTGATCGGGAAGCTACCAGAGGATACTCCATAGGTACGACACAAATAGAAACTCATAGTAAAGGCTCGGTATGGTAGGTGACACGGCACAACTAGGCAATGCCAGGGTAGATATACCAATTGCTATCCAGGCTGGTGGAAACGCGTAGCCGCAGTTACCGCCCACCTCGGACTAACTCCCCAAAATCAAAATATAGAAGTGGCCACTGAATCAAATCCAAGTCAAAGTATAATATCGAAGAGGAGCGTCCGATCAGAGGAATGACCTCATTGGCCTGAGAATCGCTCCTGTTTTAGCCACCTTATGCCAACTCACGGGAGTTGGGTCCACGTATTTACCTTACAGGAAACGTCGCCACCACCTACTTCATTCTGGAATCTCCACCGCGTACACGGTTAGTCAAAGTGGTTTTCGGTATCGACAGAGAGTATGTCCATATCTGATCCCGGTCTCTTTGCCAACAAATCGTTATTATAACACCGCGGTTATTTAAAAACAGTTTATACTTTAAAACCAGAATATAATCCCTTTCAAAACCATAATATTACGATATCATTTCTTCTTTAAAACCCAAAAAGATTCATTTTGATATTATTTTTATAAAACCCAAATCAATGATATCATTCCCCAAATAAAATATTCCTTTTCAAAAATTATGTCACTTTTTATTATTTAATATCCCATGTAACCAATATTCTGTTTGTAACTTTCAACATAATTCTTCGAAAATCCATAGTATTTTAAAACCATTATTTTCAAAACTAAATGGTTTGGATATTCAACGGTATGCGAATTAAAAAGGTTTAACCTTACTGTTGCTTTATAAAGAAATAAATTATCTTTAAAGTTAAACCAAAATCCGAAATATTACTTCAAGTCCCAAAACCATTTCAATTTTTATATATATTTATATCCATTTTTGAGCATTAATATTTCAACTAAAATTGGATTTTCTTTTATCCTTTCAAAATCACTATTCTATTAATTAATCTTGACCATTCACATAAAATCCATAATTAATAAGATTTCAATTTCTAGTAAAATATATATATATATATATATATATAGAATTTTCCACTTCAAATTATACTAGAATATCCCTTTCTATTTATTTTGGGAAAATCCAATTACAAATATCATATCTTAAAATTTCCAATTTTTACATTTAAACATAGGATATAAATTTACCAAACTCCATTTTCTAAATTTTCTTCCATTTTAATAAAGAGATTTATACACCTTTTTATTTCAAAATTTTCAACTTCATATGTATATAAATATGGAAGAAAACATTTATTCAGTATAAAATTTAAGATTTTATAAACCGTATTTCATCCAAACCATAGAAATCACATTTTAAAAATAGTTATATATAGACCATGGTGCCTGTATATAGTTTTCTATCCTATGGTCAAGTGATACAGATATTTATCATTTCAATCCGCAATTTAAAAAAATAAAACTGCGGTTGTATATCATTTCAAACCGCAATCCCGAATGAAATGAAAAATGCATACTAACTTGCAGTTTAATGATATCAAATAAAACATCCATTCAATAACACAACCATCATCCAATCACAACCATCAAGCAATATCAATCAATAACAATATATGTTTGGTAATATACAACAGGTAATAGTTGGCAGTTTTATTTCAAATTATATTTATCAACTATTAATCTAACAATTTATATTCAGTGATAATTGACATAACTGTTAACTAGCAGTTCATATGCAAACAATAATTTCTAACAGCCAATTAACACGCAATAAATCAATTAAATTAACAGTTAAATTCAAAAAAAATGCAATTCTACAGATATGAATGAAATAACATGCCAAAAGCTCATAAATAAATTTCTATTCATTTCTAAAATTTATTTAACAAACATAAAAGCTTCTAGTAATTGTGAGTGGGTCAAAACACTCACCTTTTGAATTTAAATCGAATTTAAATTCAATTTAAACTCAAAAATTCGCCCGTCTCAGAATTCGTCCAAACCAGCGTCATCAGATTCGAAATTAAATTACGATCCTAACAAAAAAAATTTCGCGTGAAAACGAGTTCGTATGAGAAAGTTATGACGAAAATTCGATTGAACACAAAATTTAAAATAAATGAAAAAAAGAACACAAAATAAAAGAAGACAACTCACAGGACACGTCACCTCCCCCTACCACAACGCACGCACGCAGATCCCCCAGGCCGCCACTAAATTTTCGAAACCCAATCAAAAATTCCCGCCAATCCAACCGTTGAAACGCCAAACTAACCACATAGATGCGATCCCCATCGTCCACTCTACAAAACCCAGAAACCGTTTTCCGATCCGACGAAGTTTTGCGCGACGATGATGAACGGTTTTGGGGCTGTTTGAATTTATTCTGGATGAACGACAGCTCCAATTGAAAAACGAATTTCACCAGTATATTACGCGTATCGAATACTTCAACATATATTTTTTCTGGAATTTTCTGAAATTTTTGAGTTTTGACTTTTGATTTTGAACTGTGGATGGATCTGGAATTTGATCTGAGATGTATACATTTGGGGAAGAGAAAAGAGTGAAGAAATGAACGTACAGCAAATGAAAAAGAAAGGAGCTAGGGTTTATGGATGTATATTTATAGATGGGCTAGAGGTAGGGTAGCTAGACTGGATACGCGAACGTGCGTGACAAACCATGGTCCAAAAAGCCCGCTATGCCTCCGGAGCCAAATTTGTTAAAACTATATATCCAAATAGGTGTTTTAAAATATTCTGAACGCGATGGAAAAAGTTTCGCGACCAAATTCGATCGTATGAAGAAGTTATGTAAAAAAAACAAAAATTTCAAATTGATTTCAAAATGCGTAAATTTCAAGGCGTTTCGAGTCCGTACGATCAAACGACAAGTCCGATCGCTACGAAACTTGAAACATTATTATAATTCAACGTTACGGATCCGATGAAACTGGTTTCGTCGAAATCCGAGTCCGTGACAAAAATGGCTATTTTTAACATTTATTAAATAAATTAAAATAAATCATAAAATCCAAATTTTCTTTCAACTTTAAATATTGGCCAAATTTCATTACTTATATAATCCAATCAATTTCAAATAATTTAGCAAGCTTGGATGTGAATTAAAATTTATAAGTATATAAATTTCGCAGTGTTAACCTCTGCGTTTTCTTATTATTTGGGAATTATAAATTTTATTCGCAAAACCCAATTATTAAATCATATACTTATACTCTCATCTTAAATCTAATTATATAAATAAGTTGATTTCTATTATCCAACTCAAAATATATCAATTTTTCTCCAACTACATAGTTAACGTTTCTTTTATATATCACTGTGGTAATATTTCAAAATGTTCATCTTTTGTTTGCATAAATTACTGTATTTAGATAAAATTGTAATTTTGGTAACTTATCACATAAATAACTTAAAACCTCAACTAATACATTCCACCTTTGTTTCATCTTATTCATTCACTCATCAATATTCCGTACTAACTACAAAATTTGGTGTATTCCTTTAAATTGATCAAAATAAGACTTATCAACTAATAGAAAGATTTTCGTACAAAATTTATTGTCATACATCAAATTTACAAGCCTATACTTAATTATTATCCAACAATACGTTTTACGTTACTATAATGTTCATTCCTCCGTTCCTACGTTTCTATAAATTTATTCATTTATAATTTATTTAACGCAACACTTAATCTACACCTATTGCGATGTTTCAAATTTACTTGAATGAACAATTTCTTTACTCAAAATAGTTGTTGTAAACTCTTAATTCCACATTTATAAGTGTATTATTATTTTCACTCAAATATTATACATATATATAGAGTATTGGGTTTTTATTTAATCATCATTTATCATATATATTAATTAATTAAATTCAATATTTAAGTCTGACTAAATTTATTCCCCAAATACACATTTACCTTTCTCAACCAATAAATATAACCAATCAAATTCTCATTTTATTGAACCTTGGTCAATTCCACACGTTAATTTTACTTAAAGTCTCAATTAATTAATTTACCTCGGTTTCATTACCTTATTACCTTATATGCATACTTGACATGGTTATATCTTCCATTAATTTCGATTATCATACTATAGAAATTAAATTCCCTTAACCACATAAATAAAAGTTGATCCCCATCTATTAACATTATATCACGTTTGCATAAATTTATTCAATGGTCACTTTTAATTAATAACTATCCAATTTCCAATCCAAATGTAAATCTTCCACCTTTGAATTCTTATATTAAATGGAATTTAATATTTACTGATTCAACATTTATATGTTTCTAAAAATTAGCTCCTACCAAATGTGACAATTTACATTTCATTTCTATGCAATATATACTCATCTTATTTCATTTATTTGGTTACTGCATTGAAATCTATTTATTAACCAATACTAACGTTATTATCATTAAATAAAATTTGATTCCCAATTTCACCCTTCTATTCAAACCAAGTATCATGCTATGATGATATTTTACGTTGTTCACACTGAATATAATCAACCTTTTCATCGTTATCAATTAATCATACATTGATTGCACTAATTTAAGGAATTAATTGCCATTGATATCCGATTAAATTTAATAGGCCATATAAATAGGTAATATATATACGAATTAAATAAATTCAATATTTCCATTTCGTTTTTCCTGTACTAAATTTATTACTAAGTGTATATACTCCACTTTATCAATATACCTGAAATTTCTACCTAAAATAAGGATACGTTTCCATTGGAATTTACATTTACACCTTACGTTACAACATTAATCAACTTGCTTAACGTTTTATGTGATTTCTATCCTTTATTTCATAAATTAACCCATTCCACCTAAACCCTTATCTACAAAATATTTCAACATCAAATTTCACCACATACCAATTGACCTAATTATTTATTTATTAAGTCATCTCATTTAAATAATTTATCAAAGTGAAACGTTCATTCAAGGTACAGATTTATTACTTGCGTTACAGAATTCCTTAATTTATTCTAATTACCGTTTTCATTCCTTTACTGCATTAAATTAATTTAATATTCCCATTTATTTCTCATATTAAATATATATACAGGTAAAGCCTTTTCACTACTTAAATTCATTTGAATTAGCTTCGAATTCTATAAGTAGGTTTAATACATATTATTTTCTACTAAATTCAATTACAACTTATTAAAGAAAAACGAATTAAAACCATGAAATAAATGAAATCTTCCCATTTGTTTTCTTATATTAATTTCTTAGCCTATAAATAACAATTTACAGCACTTAAATTTCTCGTCATTTTGTTCCAACTGGAAATTCTTAGACTTAAATTCCCATGGTTTCATTTTATTTAGTCATTTGCTTCAAAAAAATCACAGATCTTAATTTCTTTCTAACTTAAATTATTTAAATCCTATTAAAATGACTAAATTGAATTAACGAAAATTACGGGTCGTTACACTCTCCCCCACTCAAACTTTTCGTCCCCGAAAAGGAAAAGGAAGGGAGAAGGAAGAATAAACAGTATATCTTATTTCAAATATTAACTTATAACAATAATTTACTAAATTAATTTCCTTTAATGAATTACACTTGTTTTATAATCATTATGTCTTTTAATACTTGAATTATTAAAGTTGGAAAACAATTTCAACAAAATTCTAAGTCCAAAATTTACGAAAATTTTTGGCAGAGTCTCCTTTCTACGGAGGGGCTCTGGAGAAAATATAATATCCAAATATACAAATATATTACATATATATCCAAAATAAAATATCCCACACGGGAAAATATATAAATAGCGCTTTAATCGTAATCCGAAAACGTACCTATCTGTCGGGCAATATGCTTATTATTTTGGAACCAAAAGCAGTAGCAGTTGCTTCCAACACCTGTATTCACTTATATAATCTAAGAGGTTAAATATTTATTTTACAGTGAAATGTTTGGGTAGATTCAATCATTTATATCCAATCAAATGCAACAACCATAAATTTTAACAAACAGCACATGCCACCAACAGACAATCATTCAATCAAACAAACAATTAGTTGTTAGGTTCAAATTCCGAAATTGTACGAAATGTAAAATAACTATCAAGTGCATCCTTTACTCAACAGTCTTAGATGGAACAAAGATAGATTATTTCTCCATCCCACAACTTCAAAATTCCTTACCCAACAACCATACATCAACCAACAATTCAAATCAACACCAAAATAGCTTATTATACATTTATTTCATACTTCAGTGGTTTGATTTTCTTCCCTTCCTTTATGAGGGATTTCTTTGTTCTTACAAGTTTTATTTTCCATTTATTACAAAATTCATTATATTTGTATTCCAATTTATTGACTAAAGTATATATCATCTATTTATACTACTTACCTTTACTTATATAGTAAAATTTCCAATTTATCTTAAGCTTATCCAATTAATTCTCATTAACAATAGCAAATTAATAGAATACCTTTTCCCTCAAGCTTCACTTGTAAGATTTCCCTTAAATTCTTAATCTGCTAACATTCATTCTTATAAGTGAAAGTTTTTATTTATTCATCAACTATTAATTGTAGTCATTTCAATTTTTCCTACTTTCCATTATATTGGAATAGGGGAGACTGAAGACATCTTAAACTAATAATCCTACAATCAATTCTTATTTAGAATTTCATTTTATTTACTCAGGTTCATATCATCTATTAATAATTCTTAACTTATTTTCAGCAAAATTTCAATTATAACTTAAGTTTATACCATTGAATTCTTATTATAACAGTAATTTATTGAATACTTCATTTTTCCTAATTTCCTACTTGTAAAATATTCAATTCCAGTTTCTCATTTAACACTTCAACTTTTATATTTGGGTAAGTTATTTATGTTAAGGAAATTGCAATTGAACTTATACAAGTTTAATCTCCATTCTTTTAATTAAATTTAATGTTTATTCATATTACCCTTTATCTCATATGTATGCAAATTCCTCTTTATAGCTTTGCAGTTATTCTCTTATTTCAATTAGAGGTTTCAATTCATTTATTACTTAACTTTTATTTCACTAACAAATTTTAAACAATTAATTAACGGAAAAATTTAGAATTAAATACCGGGTTAAATTTTAATCTATTTCAAAATAATAGATAAATAAGTTCTTACAACTTTTATATCTCTAATTATATTTAGAACAATAAAAGAAAATTTTTAGAAAATTTCAAAATAAATCTGCAGTAGAATTTACTACAGTGGCCTTTCCCCTTCGAAACTCGAAAATGAAAGTCGATGATGCGGCCGTCATCACCGAATTTATTTTCCAGCGACAGAGAGGAAAGTACAGGATTTAATTCTTTTCCAAAATCTTCTTTAAAATAATTATTCCGAATTATACTAAATATTTATATAAGAAAATACTTATAACCCAAATCAATAAATTTCACAAATTCTTTGAAAGCAGATTTGGAAAAATCCCGGACTTAAGTTCTAAAATCTCCAATTTGATTTATCATAATTTCAACTTAGCTTCAGTTATTATAGATATTTTTATTTTCTAACACCCAATCTATAGCAACCAAATATATATATATCTTTATAAAACTATTTTTATATATAGAAAATATAATAGGCAAAATTATTTCATTCACCTATATTAAAACGGATATTATGTCGGTCTGTCCTATTAAGTGTTTAGAAATCCCTATTGATGGCATAGCGTCCCATGCATCAACCAGAATTTATAAATACAAAGCGGAACAGATTAACACAATATAAAAATCTTTTCATTAATACTAACAAATACGCTCTCTCATATATATACACTCAGCGACTCCCATAGGATATTTCTACCCTATTAACAAAGAGTCAAACCCCACAAAGCCAAGGTTTATCGTTAAACCAAAGCTCTGATACCAACTGTAACATCCCGCCTTTCGCATACTTTAAACCGACACACATGCCGATTCAAACCATACGGAAGGGCGGATTTGTTATGGGGTAAATAAGAAAAACAGAGAGGAAATAAAACAAAATAGAATCTCACAGCGGAAGGATAAAATATAATAACAAATATACAGTTCATAAACAGTTTACAAAGGCTTGATTCTTCTTTTACAATAAATATCAGAGTTACACATACCAATACAAGCAATGCAGCGGAATAGAAAGAGTGTGGTGTAATACTATATATAAAATAATACTGATTCTTCGTCTTCGTCCTCCAAAGCTAAAATCTGCTATCCTGAAACGCTCGGACTGACCCGAGCGAATTTGAAAAGACAAAAACACTCGAGTCAGACTAGAATATCTTATGAGTTAAATAAACAGAAATAAATATGAGTACAGTAACTCAATTGATGTTCGGGATTTACATCTCCTAAGGATCCGTTAAACTATTTACTATGTAGTATATTGCGCTATTATAATAGTGTCTAATTGTAAAATAAACTTACTTTTAAATAGCGTTAAGGCTTTACATTTTCCACCTTAACACGTAAAATGCCAATAGTCTATACAGTACCGTAATACCTCCTGATCGGGAAGCTACCAGAGGATACTCCATAGGTACGACACAAATAGAAACTCGTAGTAAAGGCTCGGTATGGTAGGTGACACGGCACAACTAGGCAATGCCAGGGTAGATATACCAATTGCTATCCAGGCTGGTGGAAACGCGTAGCCGCAGTTACCGCCCACCTCGGACTAACTCCCCAAAATCAAAATATAGAAGTGGCCACTGAATCAAATCCAAGTCAAAGTATAATATCGAAGAGGAGCGTCCGATCAGAGGAATGACCTCATTGGCCTGAGAATCGCTCCTGTTTTAGCCACCTTATGCCAACTCACGGGAGTTGGGTCCACGTATTTACCTTACAGGAAACGTCGCCACCACCTACTTCATTCTGGAATCTCCACCGCGTACACGGTTAGTCAAAGTGCTTTTCGGTATCGACAGAGAGTATGTCCATATCCGATCCCGGTCTCTTTGCCAACAAATCGTTATTATAACACCGCGGTTATTTAAAAACAGTTTATACTTTAAAACCAGAATATAATCCCTTTCAAAACCATAATATTACGATATCATTTCTTCTTTAAAACCCAAAAAGATTCATTTTGATATTATTTTTATAAAACCCAAATCAATGATATCATTCCCCAAATAAAATATTCCTTTTCAAAAATTATGTCACTTTTTATTATTTAATATCCCATGTAACCAATATTCTGTTTGTAACTTTCAACATAATTCTTCGAAAATCCATAGTATTTTAAAACCATTATTTTCAAAACTAAATGGTTTGGATATTCAACGGTATGCGAATTAAAAAGGTTTAACCTTACTGTTGCTTTATAAAGAAATAAATTATCTTTAAAGTTAAACCAAAATCCGAAATATTACTTCAAGTCCCAAAACCATTTCAATTTTTATATATATTTATATCCATTTTTGAGCATTAATATTTCAACTAAAATTGGATTTTCTTTTATCCTTTCAAAATCACTATTCTATTAATTAATCTTGACCATTCACATAAAATCCATAATTAATAAGATTTCAATTTCTAGTAAAATATATATATATATATATATAGAATTTTCCACTTCAAATTATACTAGAATATCCCTTTCTATTTATTTTGGGAAAATCCAATTACAAATATCATATCTTAAAATTTCCAATTTTTACATTTAAACATAGGATATAAATTTACCAAACTCCATTTTCTAAATTTTCTTCCATTTTAATAAAGAGATTTATACACCTTTTTATTTCAAAATTTTCAACTTCATATGTATATAAATATGGAAGAAAACATTTATTCAGTATAAAATTTAAGATTTTATAAACCGTATTTCATCCAAACCATAGAAATCACATTTTAAAAATAGTTATATATAGACCACGGTGCCTGTATATAGTTTTCTATCCTATGGTCAAGTGATACGGATATTTATCATTTCAATCCGCAATTTAAAAAAATAAAACTGCGGTTGTATATCATTTCAAACCGCAATCCCGAATGAAATGAAAAATGCATACTAACTTGCAGTTTAATGATATCAAATAAAACATCCATTCAATAACACAACCATCATCCAATCACAACCATCAAGCAATATCAATCAATAACAATATATGTTTGGTAATATACAACAGGTAATAGTTGGCAGTTTTATTTCAAATTATATTTATCAACTATTAATCTAACAATTTATATTCAGTGATAATTGACATAACTGTTAACTAGCAGTTCATATGCAAACAATAATTTCTAACAGCCAATTAACACGCAATAAATCAATTAAATTAACAGTTAAATTCAAAAAAAATGCAATTCTACAGATATGAATGAAATAACATGCCAAAAGCTCATAAATAAATTTCTATTCATTTCTAAAATTTATTTAACAAACATAAAAGCTTCTAGTAATTGTGAGTGGGTCAAAACACTCACCTTTTGAATTTAAATCGAATTTAAATTCAATTTAAACTCAAAAATTCGCCCGTCTCAGAATTTGTCCAAACCAGCGTCATCAGATTCGAAATTAAATTACGATCCTAACAAAAAAAATTTCGCGTGAAAACGAGTTCGTATGAGAAAGTTATGACGAAAATTCGATTGAACACAAAATTTAAAATAAATGAAAAAAAGAACACAAAATAAAAGAAGACAACTCACAGGACACGTCACCTCCCCCTACCACAACGCACGCACGCAGATCCCCCAGGCCGCCACTAAATTTTCGAAACCCAATCAAAAATTCCCGCCAATCCAACCGTTGAAACGCCAAACTAACCACATAGACGCGATCCCCATCGTCCACTCTACAAAACCCAGAAACCGTTTTCCGATCCGACGAAGTTTTGCGCGACGATGATGAACGGTTTTGGGGCTGTTTGAATTTATTCTGGATGAACGACAGCTCCAATTGAAAAACGAATTTCACCCGTATATTACGCGTATCGAATACTTCAACATATATTTTTTCTGGAATTTTCTGAAATTTTTGAGTTTTGACTTTTGATTTTGAACTGTGGATGGATCTGGAATTTGATCTGAGATGTATACATTTGGGGAAGAGAAAAGAGTGAAGAAATGAACGTACAGCAAATGAAAAAGAAAGGAGCTAGGGTTTATGGATGTATATTTATAGATGGGCTAGAGGTAGGGTAGCTAGACTGGATACGCGAACGTGCGTGACAAACCATGGTCCAAAAAGCCCGCTATGCCTCCGGAGCCAAATTTGTTAAAACTATATATCCAAATAGGTGTTTTAAAATATTCTGAACGCGATGGAAAAAGTTTCGCGACCAAATTCGATCGTATGAAGAAGTTATGTAAAAAAACAAAAATTTCAAATTGATTTCAAAATGCGTAAATTTCAAGGCGTTTCGAGTCCGTACGATCAAACGACAAGTCCGATCGCTACGAAACTTGAAACATTATTATAATTCAACGTTACGGATCCGATGAAACTGGTTTCGTCGAAATCCGAGTCCGTGACAAAAATGGCTATTTTTAATATTTATTAAATAAATTAAAATAAATCATAAAATCCAAATTTTCTTTCAACTTTAAATATTGGCCAAATTTCATTACTTATATAATCCAATCAATTTCAAATAATTTAGCAAGCTTGGATGTGAATTAAAATTTATAAGTATATAAATTTCGCAGTGTTAACCTCTGCGTTTTCTTATTATTTGGGAATTATAAATTTTATTCGCAAAACCCAATTATTAAATCATATACTTATACTCTCATCTTAAATCTAATTATATAAATAACTTGATTTCTATTATCCAACTCAAAATATATCAATTTTTCTCCAACTACATAGTTAACGTTTCTTTTATATATCACTGTGGTAATATTTCAAAATGTTCATCTTTTGTTTGCATAAATTACTGTATTTAGATAAAATTGTAATTTTGGTAACTTATCACATAAATAACTTAAAACCTCAACTAATACATTCCACCTTTGTTTCATCTTATTCATTCACTCATCAATATTCCGTACTAACTACAAAATTTGGTGTATTCCTTTAAATTGATCAAAATAAGACTTATCAACTAATAGAAAGATTTTCGTACAAAATTTATTGTCATACATCAAATTTACAAGCCTATACTTAATTATTATCCAACAATACGTTTTACGTTACTATAATGTTCATTCCTCCGTTCCTACGTTTCTATAAATTTATTCATTTATAATTTATTTAACGCAACACTTAATCTACACCTATTGCGATGTTTCAAATTTACTTGAATGAACAATTTCTTTACTCAAAATAGTTGTTGTAAACTCTTAATTCCACATTTATAAGTGTATTATTATTTTCACTCAAATATTATACATATATATAGAGTATTGGGTTTTTATTTAATCATCATTTATCATATATATTAATTAATTAAATTCAATATTTAAGTCTGACTAAATTTATTCCCCAAATACACATTTACCTTTCTCAACCAATAAATATAACCAATCAAATTCTCATTTTATTGAACCTTGGTCAATTCCACACGTTAATTTTACTTAAAGTCTCAATTAATTAATTTACCTCGGTTTCATTACCTTATTACCTTATATGCATACTTGACATGGTTATATCTTCCATTAATTTCGATTATCATACTATAGAAATTAAATTCCCTTAACCACATAAATAAAAGTTGATCCCCATCTATTAACATTATATCACGTTTGCATAAATTTATTCAATGGTCACTTTTAATTAATAACTATCCAATTTCCAATCCAAATGTAAATCTTCCACCTTTGAATTCTTATATTAAATGGAATTTAATATTTACTGATTCAACATTTATATGTTTCTAAAAATTAGCTCCTACCAAATGTGACAATTTACATTTCATTTCTATGCAATATATACTCATCTTATTCCATTTATTTGGTTACTGCATTGAAATCTATTTATTAACCAATACTAACGTTATTATCATTAAATAAAATTTGATTCCCAATTTCACCCTTCTATTCAAACCAAGTATCATGCTATGATGATATTTTACGTTGTTCACACTGAATATAATCAACCTTTTCATCGTTATCAATTAATCATACATTGATTGCACTAATTTAAGGAATTAATTGCCATTGATATCCGATTAAATTTAATAGGCCATATAAATAGGTAATATATATACGAATTAAATAAATTCAATATTTCCATTTCGTTTTTCCTGTACTAAATTTATTACTAAGTGTATATACTCCACTTTATCAATATACCTGAAATTTCTACCTAAAATAAGGATACGTTTCCATTGGAATTTACATTTACACCTTACGTTACAACATTAATCAACTTGCTTAACGTTTTATGTGATTTCTATCCTTTATTTCATAAATTAACCCATTCCACCTAAACCCTTATCTACAAAATATTTCAACATCAAATTTCATCACATACCAATTGACCTAATTATTTATTTATTAAGTCATCTCATTTAAATAATTTATCAAAGTGAAACGTTCATTCAAGGTACAGATTTATTACTTGCGTTACAGAATTCCTTAATTTATTCTAATTACCGTTTTCATTCCTTTACTGCATTAAATTAATTTAATATTCCCATTTATTTCTCATATTAAATATATATACAGGTAAAGCCTTTTCACTACTTAAATTCATTTGAATTAGCTTCGAATTCTATAAGTAGGTTTAATACATATTATTTTCTACTAAATTCAATTACAACTTATTAAAGAAAAACGAATTAAAACCATGAAATAAATGAAATCTTCCCATTTGTTTTCTTATATTAATTTCTTAGCCTATAAATAACAATTTACAGCACTTAAATTTCTCGTCATTTTGTTCCAACTGGAAATTCTTAGACTTAAATTCCCATGGTTTCATTTTATTTAGTCATTTGCTTCAAAAAAATCACAGATCTTAATTTCTTTCTAACTTAAATTATTTAAATCCTATTAAAATGACTAAATTGAATTAACGAAAATTACGGGTCGTTACAAACTTACACTTAAGTTTAGGTCATAATCAATTTATAACGTGTTCCTTTCTTAGTTATTACTTTACATACTTTTCGTATTAATTTCACCATTAATCATAATTATCAAAGTAACGCTTATAATAAATACGACCCTATAATTACTCAACATTTACACGAACGTTATTTCATTTTCCATTAGTGTAACATTCATTTATTTTATTATCACTTATTACAAATTCTAATTCCATTAACAAATAAGCAGGTAATTTATAATATATGTTACAAATTTTTAGTTAATCGCTATTCATTATTATTGACTTTAATTTAACATTACTTACCTTGCATTAACATTGTTACTTAAAATCCCTATGCAATTACAATTAATATCTAATGAATACATTTACTCTTTTCCGTTATGTTATTAGTTATCATCAAGGCACATCTAATTATCTTTATTGGTAAATGAGTGAATTTACTAGTAACCCACTATTATAACCTTAAATATACTTGTATATTTATTTATCAATCAATATTACGTTTTTTTTCATTCAAATTGATTTATAACCTAATATACATTTATATTAGTCCCATTTCATTCCGTTCATTAATGGGTATTGCACTAACCTTATTACTTTACATTACATTCAGTATCCAAATTTTATAGAATTAAATTCTAATTACTTACCATTTAATCCATCAATTATTGATTCTATCCATACATGTGTTTAGATTTTATTTTAATTAATTTATTCAATGTTGACATACACTTAATCAAATTTAGTTTCATTTATATAGTTGTAATTCAATTCAGTTATTATTTCATTAATACTATTTCCAATTTATTTCTTCCAGTATTAATTTCACAAATCAAATTTAATTAATAAATTATAATGGTTTCCACTATTTCATCAATTGGATTTCATTTCAATACTAATTTATCACCTTTTCTTTATTTTTCAAAATTTCAATTACAAAATTCTATTTAATTAACAACTTTAATTGTCGAAATTTATGGGTCGTTACACTCTCCACCACTCAAAACTTTTCATCCCCGAAAAGGAAAAAGAAGGGAGAAGGAAGAATTAAATAAACAATACATCTTATTCAATATTAACTTATAAACCATAATTTACAAAATTTATTACTTTAAATAAAATATACCCATTTTATAATCATTATATCTTTTTATACTTGAATAAATAAAGTTGGAAAAAACATTTTCAAAATAATTTCTAAGTCCAAAAACTTACGAAAAATTTCGGCAGAGTCTCCTTTGTACAGATAGGCTTGGGAGAAAATATAATATCAAAGTATAACAATTATATTACATATATTATCCAAAATATTATATCTCAACCCGGGAAAATATATAAAATAGCGCTATAAACCGTAATCCGAAACGTACCTATTTGTCGGGCAATTTACGCTTAATTTATGGAATCAAAAGCAGTAGCAATTGCTTCCATAACCTGCATTTCACTTATAAAATCCAAAGGGTTAACAATTTATATAAGGTGAAATATTTAAGTGGTTTCAATCACTAACAACAAATGAATACAACAAGAAACAATTTCAACAAGCAGCATACACAACAAATACAAAACAACCATTCAATCAAACAAACAAATAGTTGTTCGGGTTCAAAACTTTTAAGTTGTACGAAATGAAGAATAAGCTACTAGCGCATCATTTACTAAACAGTTATAGATAAAACTAAATAGATTATTCTTCCTTTTAAACAATTTTAAAGTATCCTTGCCCAAACAACCATAAACCCATCAGAACAATTTCAGAAAATAGGTCAAATTCATTCTAATTTATTTGTTTTCATAATATTTGTTGTTTGATTTATTTTCTTTCAAATAGTGATTTATCTTTCTTTTTTTTTCTTCTTCTTTTTTTCCCACTATAATTATTCATTCATTTATTATTGCATGACCTCATTTATTTACACTTTAATTACTTAAGTTTATAATCATCTATTTTTCATACTTACCTTTAATTATATTTACTTGGTAAAATTTTAATTATAACTTAAGTTTATAACATTAAATTCTCATTTAACAGCAATTTCATTGAATATTTTCATTTTTTTCAAATTTCTACCTGTATAATATTCTATTACAATCTCTTATTAAACATTTCAACTTTTAATATTTGGTAAGTTATATATATGTTATTTAAGGGTGTAATTCGAAAGTTATACAAGTTTTCCCATTTCTTTTAATTAATTCATTGTTCAATAAATTTTTACCTTTTCCTTATAAGTTACAATTTCAACTTCCCTTTTTATTTCTTTTAAAACTTAGCCTAAAATATCTTACCTAAATTAGAGCTTTCAATTATTAATTACTTACCTTTCTTTTCACTACAATAATTGAAACAATTAATTAATGGAAATTTAAGAATTTGATACCGCGTTAAATTTTCAATTTACTTTAAAATAATAGATAAATATATTCTCACAACTTATATACCTCTAATTATATTTAAAACAATTCAAAATTTATATATTTTTTCAAAAATGAATCTGCAGTAAAACTGCTACAGTGGCCTTCCCCCTTCGAAACTCGAAAATGAAAGTCGATGATGCGGCCGCCATCACCGAAATTATTTTCCAGCGATAGAGTGGAAAGTACAAAACTTATTTTCTCCAAAATCTTCTTTAAAATAATTCTTCCGAATTATATTGAAATATTTATATCAGAAAATACTTATAAATAATATTATTATATTCCAAAATTTATTCGAAAAAATTTCAAAACCCCGGATCTTAATTTCTAAATTTCCAAATTTCATTTATTTTATTTTTCAATCTTATTTCTATTATTATTTATACACTTTATTATCTAACAACCAATCTATTGCAGCCAAATATAGATATCCTTTAAAAAAATTTATTTTATATATAGAAAATATAATAGGCAAAATTATTTCATTCACCTATATAAATCAAATATTATGTCGGTCTGTCCTAATAAGTGTTTAGAAATCCCTAATGATATCACAGCGTCCAATGCACTAACCAGAATTTACAAATACAGACGGAACAGATTAACACAATATAAAAACCTTTTTATAACACTAACAAATACGCTCTCTCATATATACACTCAGCGACTCCCATAGGGTATTATTACCCTATTAATAAAGAGTCAAACCCCACAAAGCTAAGGTTTATTGCTAAACCAAAGCTCTGATACCATATGCAACGTCCCTCCTTTTCGCACGCTTTAAATCGACATACGTGCCAATTCAAACCATACGGAAGGGCGGATTATTATGGGGTAAATAAGAAAAAACATGGAAAGAAAAACAAAATAGAATCTCACAGCGGAAGGATAAAATATAATAATAAATGTACAGTTCATAAACTATTTACAAACATTTGATTCTTCTTTATACAATAAATATCAGAGTTCACATACCAATCATAATCAATGCAGCGGAATTAAATAGTGTAGTGGAATATAATTAATAATAATAGTAGAAATCTCCGTCTTCGTCCTCCAGATCTAAAGTCTTCGATCCTAAAACGCTCGGACTGACCCGAGCGAATTTGAAAAGACAAAACACTCGAGTCAGAACTAAAAGATCTTATGTGATTTAAATTAACAGAAATAAATATGAGTGCAGTAACTCAAGAGATGCTCGGGATTTACATCTCCTAAGGATCCGTTAAACTATTTACTATATAGTATATTGCGCTATTACAATAGTGTCTATTTGTAAAATAAACTTACTTTTTAATAGCGTTAAAGGGTTACCCATATAGCCCTTAACACAAATAATGCCAATAGTCTATACAATACCGTAATACCTCCTGATCGGGAGGCTACCAGAGGATACTCCATAGGTACGACACAAATAGAAACTCGTACAAGGCGCGATAGAGTAGGTGACACGGTGTAACATTCCTGAAATTTGTCAAGTTTAAATTGGCAATTAAATTAATTTTTGAAGATAAATTGCTAATTTATTTATGAATTAATTGGATAATTTCTAGAATAAAAAAAAAAATTTAGCTTATAAAGTAGGATTGGTTTAAGATTTATGAATAAGTATTTTATAAACAAATATTGAATTTAAAAATAAGATGTATAAAATATATTTATATTAATATGTGAGCTAAATTAAAAGATTTAAAAATAGAATCTATAAAATAATTTAAACTAAGGAGTTGAATATGATTTGTATATTAAACATTAAAAATAGAATTCATGAATTAATAAAAAAAATATGATTGGTACAATGACTTGAGTTTAAAAATTTAAAAACAAGAATGAATATGAAATACTTACCTTTTGGAATTTAATAAATGTATTGTAATAAAATTGATGTAATAAAATAAGTTTACAAAAGCACCATAAACTAAGAAATGTATATTTATGTGTGATTTTTTTTGTTGAGTGTACAAATTGTTATACATTCATTTCTTTTTAAAATTTTGTAAAAGTAAAATAAATACAAATGTTGTATTTCAAGTTTAAGATTGAAATTTAAATTTAAAATGAGTGTTTTAAAAATGAGTAGCATTTAAAAAAAAAAATTATTAAGATATAATATATGTATATATATATAAATGTTGACTAGATTCTTTTAGCATTGAACATGTACATACATATACAAATAAATATAACTATTGTTAATATAAAATCAAAGTATTTAAAAGTCATTCTTTTCTTTTTATAAAAGATTGTACAAAAATAAATAAATAAATAAAAATATGTATGAATGTAAATTGTGTAGATATAACTTTTTTCTAAATAAATGTATGGATATGAATATATATATAAATGTACATAAGTGGTTATAATTCAATTTGAATTGAAATTTAAAATAAATATAAACATATACAAACATGCACATGTGAGAATGTAAATTTTGTGAATATAGATATGAAAGAAAACACTACACATACAAATGAATAAAGAAGTGGACATTTCATAGAGATCTCATAATCATCTCTTTTAGACAAGTGGCATTCATTTTTTTTAATTAAATAAAAAATTGCAAAGAAACTTTTGAGTTCCCCATATGCAATTATAATAACCTCTCACCAAAATCTGAACTACAGTAATAAAAGATTTTGCATTTCAGATCTCAACAAAGAAAGAAAAATCAGAAAGAAAAAAAATGTCAAAATCTGAAACCAGAAACAATTCAAAACAAATAAAAGTAGAGAAAAAAAAAAAAAAAACTGTCTCTGTTTCTGAAAAAAATCAATTCCAAACTGAAATGGAAATCAGAAGCAAAGCAAACAAATCAAAGTAAACTTCAACCTGGGAGCAACTCAACAAGAATCAGAGCATCTCAAACTTAATCAAGCAAAACAGATTTAGAAAACAGGAAAAGAAGTCTAGAAGAAAAACTGAAAACCTGGAAATAAATAGTAAAGGCAAGTAAAATTTTCCTTTAAAAGTTTTTTTAGTTTGAATTTTCAAACATTAATGAAAACAAGAGCATGCAACAGTGATCAAACAAAATGTTATACCTTCAAGTTGCAGATTTAAAATTTCACAAATCAATGATTCAACCTGAAGCATTATGAAGCAAGCATCATTTTTTAAAGGCAGGGGTCTGCATTTTTAAGAGCATTCAAGCCTGCATTTTCATAATTTGGAACCTGCATCTGAATGGGCATTCAAGCTTCTGCATGATCAATCTGGACAGTGCATGCTCTGCATTTTGGCAAATAAAGTGAGTAACTTATCCTTTAAAAAAATTAAGTAGGTGAAAGTTGTTGCATGCTTTTATTTAGAAATGACTTAACATTTGAATTTGTTGTTTATATGTGTATATAGGATACATTCTGTTATGTTCTGGCTATCTACAATATAGGTTCTAGTTGATAGAAAAATCCTTTCCTTTTGATTGTTTGCTGTTATGTTTAATCTGTGAATGAAATTTGCTTATATCAAATATAGTAAGCATTAAACAAAATTATATAAGTTAAAATCAAATTTTGTTTTACTTGATAATAATATAACAGAGTAAAGATTTATGTCAAGTGAAATTTAAATTATAGAAATTCATGTTTTAAGTTAGTATATTAAATCATCAAACAAAATAGAATTTTTTAAAAGTAAAATTACAGTTCTTATTGCTTTAACCAGAAAGCAATTCAAACTCTACTGTATTTTATATTTGAACAAGATCAGTTGATTCTTGTATTTGAATTGGATGAATTTGTTTCTGGTGATAGTTTATCTATCACCAATCACAAGAAAACTATTGAATTGATTTGCAATTCAAAATTGAGATTGAAATTTGGAAATTACTGTGATGAACCCTAGTTTATTTGGGTTACAGTTTTGGGTCGATTATGTACTCCTCATTGAATCGAGTTCAAAGCTATTTTGGGAATTGATGGTTGGTGTAGTGATGAAGCTAGTGCCGGAGTTTGGGTGTTGATGTTGGTCGGAGTTGAGAGAAATTGGAGTTGACAGGTTTTAGGTGATATTGGTGAAGGCTGTTTCAGGTTTCAGGGGTATTGGAATTGCAGTGTTTTGACTCGGGTTGATCTCGGGATTTTTGGGAAATGACTCGAAGCAATGAGGCTACTGACCCGAAGTAAAATAGAGGAGTACAGGGTGTATGTGTTCAGGGTGTAATCAACAGACCTGTTCTGTTTTTTTTATAATTTTAAGAATCAAGTTTAAATTAAATTTAGAAATTTGAACTTAGGATTAAACTTGAATCTAAAATGAATTCAAATTTGTTTGAATTCTTATTTTATAATTGTTTAAATGCAGAAATTCAAATTTTGGTTTGGAATTAAAATAAAGAGAAAGGGGGAATAGGAAGCCTGTTTCAGGTTTTATAAAATTTGAAAATAAGGTGCAAAAATACAAATGTGACTTAGAATTTTGAAAATTGAATTTTAGTTGAATTCAAATAGGTTTGAATCCTGTATCTTTGAAATAGTTTAAATTCAGAAATTTCAAAAGTTAGTTTACTTTTTTTTTTTTTTTTTATATAAACAGAAAACAGTTTCTGTTTTAAATGTAAGAGGTAAGTTTAAATTTTTAAATGGAGATTTAAACTGAGTTTAAGTTGAAGTTTGAATATGAATTCAAATGCTGATGGTTTGAAATTTGAAACCATTTAAGTTTTTAAATTCAAATTTGATTTTAACTCTCAAGTATAAAATGCATTGTTGTTTTGCATATTGAATTGGAAAGTTAAGTATTTAATTTAGAAATTCAAATTGAATTCAAAACTGAGTTTTAAATCTGGAGTTAAAATTTAGACTTCAATTTTTAAATAAAGATTTAAATTTAGATTGTTTTCAAATGACATACATTTGAATTGAAAGTGCAAATTGTAGGAAGAGTTTTAGAGAGTTTAAACTAAATTGAGAATGGAAGTTATATTTCAATTTTGAAATTTTAAAGTAATTTTTAAATTGATTTGAATTTGATTTGAATTGAAATTTAAATCCTTTTCAACTTATTAATAAAGTATATGTTTCTTTTAAACATATAAGATTAAGTTGTGTATTGTTTTAAACTCTTATTTAAGATAAATTTGAGTCTTGAGTTTAAAGAAAATGTTAAATGGAATTTAATGCGAATTTAAAAACATTTTGTTTTTAAATGCATAATTTAAATAAGGAATGTTTATTTAAAGATAAAGAAAAGTATAATGATTTGTAATTCATTTAATTATTAAGGTATTACAAATGGATAATTAATATAATTAATTAATTAATGAAATGGATAATTAATTAAAGTAATTAAGGGTTTTAGTTTGATTTATTAAAGTTTAAGATTAATTTTTCTTAGAATAATTAATTTGTAATTAAGAAATCATTAACTGAATGATATTAGATTTTAAATTAATAATTGAAGATTTATTAATTTAATAAATATGGATAGTTAATTAATTAGGAATAATAAATGAAAGTAATCATGTAGGTAATAAATTTAAAACCACCCAGTTTATTCATCTTAATTGTAGATGCTGATTGTTATTGAATGTTGTGTGATGGATTGATATATTTGATATGTGATGTGATGCTATGTGATACTTTGTGCTGATCTGCTATATTTGTGATGAATATACTGTTGTATGAATATGAAACCCTTTGACCCGTAAAACGACATTTGAGTTTCGATGCGACAGGGAGTCGGATTCCAGTTGGTTATCCGAAACCCACATCGAATCATATTAGTGAATTTTTGTGATTGATAATTTACTTTATCTATGAATCTGTGAATATAGATAAGCGCTATAGGTTATACCGCTTATCTTTATGATTGAATCTGTGATGATGATGTTGTGCACTATTGTGTTGAACCCCTAGACCACACTTATACACACACAAATATGGATTGCACGTGGTAATGGGTTAAGTCACAGATTTTGAAATTGTTTAAAAATTTGAATTTTTGAATCCAAAATAGTTTTGGAATTAGAATTGAAGCTTTTGAAAAAAAAATGAATTTCAAAAATAAAACTTATTTTGAATAACTCGATTGAGTTTTGAAATTTTAAATAATTTGAGTTAAATTTGAATTCAATAATTGAATTGAATTCTATAATTTGGGAACTAGGGTTTAAAAAGTTATCCAACTTATAAATGGATTTATATGGGGTTTTAAACCATTTTTCAAGGTGATGTTTTGAAATTTAAATTCAACTCAAGATTTCAACTTGTATAAATTAGATTTGCTTTCTCACAAGAAATGGACTTTCAAGTTGTGTTAAAAGAATTTTCAAGTCTAAAAGGAAAATTGTTTTCCAAGTTTTAGATAAATCTTTGGAAATGTGTTTTGAAAGCTATAAATCTTTAATTTAAAGATTTATCGAGTTAATCCATTTGGAATGGAAGTTGTTTTGAATCTATGAATAGATCTTTGTGAAACTAGGTGAAACTTTGTGAAATAAATCTTTTTGTTTAAAGATTTAAAAATGGTAATTTGTTTAACCATTTGAAAGAAAAGTTTTGGATTTTTATAAGTTGTGACTTAGCTAAAAATCCCATATCCATATGTTTTAAAATATGGCGCTCACTATTCGGTTTAGCCGGGAGAGGACCTTGTGTCATATAGCCCATCCCGAATAGTGATACGACGTTATGGATAGCTTTTGAAGACCGGTGGTGAAGACCGGGTATTTGTGAGAACGATAGGATAACCTGTCGATTGACTCTGCACTGAGTTGCTCCGGTATAGAGTTCTCCTTAGTGATGGGAAGTCCGATCGGGATTGTGGATACCCGGATTTGCAAGGGCTTCTTCGGAAGTGCCTTCGGTTCTGTTCGAACCCGGAACAGACTTGTATGGTTGTATGTCCGACATTACACTTTGAGATGTTAATTGATCTCTATCAAATACATTTCTGCTTGGTGGCGGAGAATTTATTCTCTTAGCTTAACACCCTTCTCTGAGACGTACGAGCTCAGAGGTTATGTAGTTGATATTTATCAGTGATATTCCCAATTTGGTAATGTGGCATGCTGAGTGCTGCTGTGTGATGATCATTGGTTGATCATTTGTGATATGATCATTTGTTTGATCATTTATCTTTGTGATCATTGCTTTGGCCATCTGTTGACCCAAAGCATGGCTTTGTTGCACAAAGCGTAGCTTTGTGGACGAGACTGCATCAGGACCTCACACCCCGGAAATGGTCGAAACAGGAAAGATGCGGCAAGGTTATGAGGGTCGCGCCCTTTAGGGTATGTCATTCCCTTCTGGTAAAGGGTGGTATCATGGTATGGAGCCCAGATACTTACTCATGTGGATACTGCAGATCTATTACTTTGTGATACTTTGTGGTTGTTGCGCGCGCTCGGATAAAGGTCCCAAAGGACCGGGGGATGACATATTCGTGTAGTAGTTACCTAGTTACAGAGGTAACCCGGCCTTGTGTTGGCAGAGATCTAACCGTAACGTTAGTTCTCGGGACGTCCCGCCAGAGGCGATCCCATAGACAGTAGGAAGTTCCTTAGCCTGACCATTTGTTGGAAATCCATTCATCCAATACGTGCCTTGTACGGTTTCAGTTGTATTACCTGCCATTCACTTATGGTGGTCACCACTGTTTGGATGGTAGCTATAGTAGGCATAGTTCGGAATGTCTATGTTGGCTAGGATTTATATTCTACTTTCGAAATTGTTTTCTACACTATGCACTAATAATAATATCAAAAATGATTTGATTTTTGCGTAGTAAGCATATTTGACTATCATAAGGAGAAATCTCCTCCAAGTCTGCGTTTGCATTGTGTGTGTGGCGGGAGGCCTTATGGTAGTTTCATTTTCTAAAAAGCATTGCGGATTTCAAATTTAAATTTCTCTATCTGTTTTAAAAGACCAAATGTTTTTGTTTGCTCATACCAGTCCCATGACTGACCTGGAGTTTATTGTTCCTTTCCTAAACTCTGGGTGCCCACTATTTCCCACACGGGCAGTCTAGAGTTGGGGTTTTCAGAAATCAATGGTAGGTGTAGATTCGACAGCTTTCAGCCTTAGGATGTGGCAATCGCATTTGGATTGAGTTGCTTCTCTTCATCTTGATTTGGAGTTTGAGCTATTTTTGGATTGGTGCTTTGGAGATGGAGATTACTGATACTGTAGTTCTTTCTTGAAGACCATATTTGAGCTTTGTTCCGCTGCTAGTGTTATCTTTTCTTTCCGCTGCTATTATCTTGTATCATATCTCTGATGTATGTTGATATCTATTGTATCATTCTGTTGTATCATTCATGTTGTATATTGATATATGTTATTCTTTTCTTCCGCTGTGTTATTTACTTAATGTGCTATA
Organism: Allium cepa; assembly: GCA_030765085.1. Taxonomy (NCBI): domain Eukaryota; kingdom Viridiplantae; phylum Streptophyta; class Magnoliopsida; order Asparagales; family Amaryllidaceae; genus Allium; species Allium cepa. The sequence continues at coordinate 630,513,034 of CM060940.1, read as the reverse complement.
AGCTCCGGCATGACTCGAATTTCGACGTTTGAATCTGCGGCATTCAAGTACAGTGGAGTACGGATGTCGATTTTCGAACGCTGGAATTTGGATCGTGACATTTTGGTATCAGAGCTGATGGTTAAAACCTTAGCTCAGGAGTATAACACATTAAGTAGCTCATTAGAGATAGGGTGAAGTATACCCTAGAATGAGTATATCCCTAAGATATCCGTTCGAATGCCTCAGTAAATTCTCCTACTATTCACCGATAGTAAGTATGAGTGCGAGAAGAGAACGAGATAGGGGACAGGGGAATACGACTACCAATGGTCAATACCCTGCAACAGTGGAAACAACTTTTCTCTATCAATCTCCTTTGATTCGATTTCAAATTCTTTGATTGCTTCGTAGCTGCTCCAGAAAGAAGTTTCGGTGTGATGATGACCTTACGACTCGTTGTAGAAAATCCTTACTTCGTATCTTCATCCGTTTCTTATCAGCTTTTCGATCTAAACTCTAATGAATTTGAAATTTGAAAATTTTAAATAAATGGAAAAATTTTAAATTGAATAAATTGGTTAACTAATATGAAGATTTGATCCATCTATCTATTCTCTGGGATCCGATATATTCTACGGACGATTAGTTATCTCTTCGAACTAATCAATGTCATTGCATATTCGTAGACCGGTGGACCCGAATATCTTGTGTAATATTGTATGAGTTTGTTCTCATATTGTTGATATTATGATTTGGGAAACCAAATGCAGAATAAATATTCGATTCTGATCTGATCAATCATTTCTTTATCTATCATCTTTTCTTTCTCGTCTTCTTTGCAATTTCGAGGACGAAATTCTTTTAAGGGGGGAAATCTGTAACATTCCTGAAATTTGTCAAGTTTAAATTGGCAATTAAATTAATTTTTGAAGATAAATTGCTAATTTATTTATGAATTAATTGGATAATTTCTAGAATAAAAAAAAAAATTTAGCTTATAAAGTAGGATTGGTTTAAGATTTATGAATAAGTATTTTATAAACAAATATTGAATTTAAAAATAAGATGTATAAAATATATTTATATTAATATGTGAGCTAAATTAAAAGATTTAAAAATAGAATCTATAAAATAATTTAAACTAAGGAGTTGAATATGATTTGTATATTAAACATTAAAAATAGAATTCATGAATTAATAAAAAAAATATGATTGGTACAATGACTTGAGTTTAAAAATTTAAAAACAAGAATGAATATGAAATACTTACCTTTTGGAATTTAATAAATGTATTGTAATAAAATTGATGTAATAAAATAAGTTTACAAAAGCACCATAAACTAAGAAATGTATATTTATGTGTGATTTTTTTTGTTGAGTGTACAAATTGTTATACATTCATTTCTTTTTAAAATTTTGTAAAAGTAAAATAAATACAAATGTTGTATTTCAAGTTTAAGATTGAAATTTAAATTTAAAATGAGTGTTTTAAAAATGAGTAGCATTTAAAAAAAAAAATTATTAAGATATAATATATGTATATATATATAAATGTTGACTAGATTCTTTTAGCATTGAACATGTACATACATATACAAATAAATATAACTATTGTTAATATAAAATCAAAGTATTTAAAAGTCATTCTTTTCTTTTTATAAAAGATTGTACAAAAATAAATAAATAAATAAAAATATGTATGAATGTAAATTGTGTAGATATAACTTTTTTCTAAATAAATGTATGGATATGAATATATATATAAATGTACATAAGTGGTTATAATTCAATTTGAATTGAAATTTAAAATAAATATAAACATATACAAACATGCACATGTGAGAATGTAAATTTTGTGAATATAGATATGAAAGAAAACACTACACATACAAATGAATAAAGAAGTGGACATTTCATAGAGATCTCATAATCATCTCTTTTAGACAAGTGGCATTCATTTTTTTTAATTAAATAAAAAATTGCAAAGAAACTTTTGAGTTCCCCATATGCAATTATAATAACCTCTCACCAAAATCTGAACTACAGTAATAAAAGATTTTGCATTTCAGATCTCAACAAAGAAAGAAAAATCAGAAAGAAAAAAAATGTCAAAATCTGAAACCAGAAACAATTCAAAACAAATAAAAGTAGAGAAAAAAAAAAAAAAACTGTCTCTGTTTCTGAAAAAAATCAATTCCAAACTGAAATGGAAATCAGAAGCAAAGCAAACAAATCAAAGTAAACTTCAACCTGGGAGCAACTCAACAAGAATCAGAGCATCTCAAACTTAATCAAGCAAAACAGATTTAGAAAACAGGAAAAGAAGTCTAGAAGAAAAACTGAAAACCTGGAAATAAATAGTAAAGGCAAGTAAAATTTTCCTTTAAAAGTTTTTTTAGTTTGAATTTTCAAACATTAATGAAAACAAGAGCATGCAACAGTGATCAAACAAAATGTTATACCTTCAAGTTGCAGATTTAAAATTTCACAAATCAATGATTCAACCTGAAGCATTATGAAGCAAGCATCATTTTTTAAAGGCAGGGGTCTGCATTTTTAAGAGCATTCAAGCCTGCATTTTCATAATTTGGAACCTGCATCTGAATGGGCATTCAAGCTTCTGCATGATCAATCTGGACAGTGCATGCTCTGCATTTTGGCAAATAAAGTGAGTAACTTATCCTTTAAAAAAATTAAGTAGGTGAAAGTTGTTGCATGCTTTTATTTAGAAATGACTTAACATTTGAATTTGTTGTTTATATGTGTAAATAGGATACATTCTGTTATGTTCTGGCTATCTACAATATAGGTTCTAGTTGATAGAAAAATCCTTTCCTTTTGATTGTTTGCTGTTATGTTTAATCTGTGAATGAAATTTGCTTATATCAAATATAGTAAGCATTAAACAAAATTATATAAGTTAAAATCAAATTTTGTTTTACTTGATAATAATATAACAGAGTAAAGATTTATGTCAAGTGAAATTTAAATTATAGAAATTCATGTTTTAAGTTAGTATATTAAATCATCAAACAAAATAGAATTTTTTAAAAGTAAAATTACAGTTCTTATTGCTTTAACCAGAAAGCAATTCAAACTCTACTGTATTTTATATTTGAACAAGATCAGTTGATTCTTGTATTTGAATTGGATGAATTTGTTTCTGGTGATAGTTTATCTATCACCAATCACAAGAAAACTATTGAATTGATTTGCAATTCAAAATTGAGATTGAAATTTGGAAATTACTGTGATGAACCCTAGTTTATTTGGGTTACAGTTTTGGGTCGATTATGTACTCCTCATTGAATCGAGTTCAAAGCTATTTTGGGAATTGATGGTTGGTGTAGTGATGAAGCTAGTGCCGGAGTTTGGGTGTTGATGTTGGTCGGAGTTGAGAGAAATTGGAGTTGACAGGTTTTAGGTGATATTGGTGAAGGCTGTTTCAGGTTTCAGGGGTATTGGAATTGCAGTGTTTTGACTCGGGTTGATCTCGGGATTTTTGGGAAATGACTCGAAGCAATGAGGCTACTGACCCGAAGTAAAATAGAGGAGTACAGGGTGTATGTGTTCAGGGTGTAATCAACAGACCTGTTCTGTTTTTTTTATAATTTTAAGAATCAAGTTTAAATTAAATTTAGAAATTTGAACTTAGGATTAAACTTGAATCTAAAATGAATTCAAATTTGTTTGAATTCTTATTTTATAATTGTTTAAATGCAGAAATTCAAATTTTGGTTTGGAATTAAAATAAAGAGAAAGGGGGAATAGGAAGCCTGTTTCAGGTTTTATAAAATTTGAAAATAAGGTGCAAAAATACAAATGTGACTTAGAATTTTGAAAATTGAATTTTAGTTGAATTCAAATAGGTTTGAATCCTGTATCTTTGAAATAGTTTAAATTCAGAAATTTCAAAAGTTAGTTTACTTTTTTTTTTTTTTTTTTATATAAACAGAAAACAGTTTCTGTTTTAAATGTAAGAGGTAAGTTTAAATTTTTAAATGGAGATTTAAACTGAGTTTAAGTTGAAGTTTGAATATGAATTCAAATGCTGATGGTTTGAAATTTGAAACCATTTAAGTTTTTAAATTCAAATTTGATTTTAACTCTCAAGTATAAAATGCATTGTTGTTTTGCATATTGAATTGGAAAGTTAAGTATTTAATTTAGAAATTCAAATTGAATTCAAAACTGAGTTTTAAATCTGGAGTTAAAATTTAGACTTCAATTTTTAAATAAAGATTTAAATTTAGATTGTTTTCAAATGACATACATTTGAATTGAAAGTGCAAATTGTAGGAAGAGTTTTAGAGAGTTTAAACTAAATTGAGAATGGAAGTTATATTTCAATTTTGAAATTTTAAAGTAATTTTTAAATTGATTTGAATTTGATTTGAATTGAAATTTAAATCCTTTTCAACTTATTAATAAAGTATATGTTTCTTTTAAACATATAAGATTAAGTTGTGTATTGTTTTAAACTCTTATTTAAGATAAATTTGAGTCTTGAGTTTAAAGAAAATGTTAAATGGAATTTAATGCGAATTTAAAAACATTTTGTTTTTAAATGCATAATTTAAATAAGGAATGTTTATTTAAAGATAAAGAAAAGTATAATGATTTGTAATTCATTTAATTATTAAGGTATTACAAATGGATAATTAATATAATTAATTAATTAATGAAATGGATAATTAATTAAAGTAATTAAGGGTTTTAGTTTGATTTATTAAAGTTTAAGATTAATTTTTCTTAGAATAATTAATTTGTAATTAAGAAATCATTAACTGAATGATATTAGATTTTAAATTAATAATTGAAGATTTATTAATTTAATAAATATGGATAGTTAATTAATTAGGAATAATAAATGAAAGTAATCATGTAGGTAATAAATTTAAAACCACCCAGTTTATTCATCTTAATTGTAGATGCTGATTGTTATTGAATGTTGTGTGATGGATTGATATATTTGATATGTGATGTGATGCTATGTGATACTTTGTGCTGATCTGCTATATTTGTGATGAATATACTGTTGTATGAATATGAAACCCTTTGACCCGTAAAACGACATTTGAGTTTCGATGCGACAGGGAGTCGGATTCCAGTTGGTTATCCGAAACCCACATCGAATCATATTAGTGAATTTTTGTGATTGATAATTTACTTTATCTATGAATCTGTGAATATAGATAAGCGCTATAGGTTATACCGCTTATCTTTATGATTGAATCTGTGATGATGATGTTGTGCACTATTGTGTTGAACCCCTAGACCACACTTATACACACACAAATATGGATTGCACGTGGTAATGGGTTAAGTCACAGATTTTGAAATTGTTTAAAAATTTGAATTTTTGAATCCAAAATAGTTTTGGAATTAGAATTGAAGCTTTTGAAAAAAAAATGAATTTCAAAAATAAAACTTATTTTGAATAACTCGATTGAGTTTTGAAATTTTAAATAATTTGAGTTAAATTTGAATTCAATAATTGAATTGAATTCTATAATTTGGGAACTAGGGTTTAAAAAGTTATCCAACTTATAAATGGATTTATATGGGGTTTTAAACCATTTTTCAAGGTGATGTTTTGAAATTTAAATTCAACTCAAGATTTCAACTTGTATAAATTAGATTTGCTTTCTCACAAGAAATGGACTTTCAAGTTGTGTTAAAAGAATTTTCAAGTCTAAAAGGAAAATTGTTTTCCAAGTTTTAGATAAATCTTTGGAAATGTGTTTTGAAAGCTATAAATCTTTAATTTAAAGATTTATCGAGTTAATCCATTTGGAATGGAAGTTGTTTTGAATCTATGAATAGATCTTTGTGAAACTAGGTGAAACTTTGTGAAATAAATCTTTTTGTTTAAAGATTTAAAAATGGTAATTTGTTTAACCATTTGAAAGAAAAGTTTTGGATTTTTATAAGTTGTGACTTAGCTAAAAATCCCATATCCATATGTTTTAAAATATGGCGCTCACTATTCGGTTTAGCCGGGAGAGGACCTTGTGTCATATAGCCCATCCCGAATAGTGATACGACGTTATGGATAGCTTTTGAAGACCGGTGGTGAAGACCGGGTATTTGTGAGAACGATAGGATAACCTGTCGATTGACTCTGCACTGAGTTGCTCCGGTATAGAGTTCTCCTTAGTGATGGGAAGTCCGATCGGGATTGTGGATACCCGGATTTGCAAGGGCTTCTTCGGAAGTGCCTTCGGTTCTGTTCGAACCCGGAACAGACTTGTATGGTTGTATGTCCGACATTACACTTTGAGATGTTAATTGATCTCTATCAAATACATTTCTGCTTGGTGGCGGAGAATTTATTCTCTTAGCTTAACACCCTTCTCTGAGACGTACGAGCTCAGAGGTTATGTAGTTGATATTTATCAGTGATATTCCCAATTTGGTAATGTGGCATGCTGAGTGCTGCTGTGTGATGATCATTGGTTGATCATTTGTGATATGATCATTTGTTTGATCATTTATCTTTGTGATCATTGCTTTGGCCATCTGTTGACCCAAAGCATGGCTTTGTTGCACAAAGCGTAGCTTTGTGGACGAGACTGCATCAGGACCTCACACCCCGGAAATGGTCGAAACAGGAAAGATGCGGCAAGGTTATGAGGGTCGCGCCCTTTAGGGTATGTCATTCCCTTCTGGTAAAGGGTGGTATCATGGTATGGAGCCCAGATACTTACTCATGTGGATACTGCAGATCTATTACTTTGTGATACTTTGTGGTTGTTGCGCGCGCTCGGATAAAGGTCCCAAAGGACCGGGGGATGACATATTCGTGTAGTAGTTACCTAGTTACAGAGGTAACCCGGCCTTGTGTTGGCAGAGATCTAACCGTAACGTTAGTTCTCGGGACGTCCCGCCAGAGGCGATCCCATAGACAGTAGGAAGTTCCTTAGCCTGACCATTTGTTGGAAATCCATTCATCCAATACGTGCCTTGTACGGTTTCAGTTGTATTACCTGCCATTCACTTATGGTGGTCACCACTGTTTGGATGGTAGCTATAGTAGGCATAGTTCGGAATGTCTATGTTGGCTAGGATTTATATTCTACTTTCGAAATTGTTTTCTACACTATGCACTAATAATAATATCAAAAATGATTTGATTTTTGCGTAGTAAGCATATTTGACTATCATAAGGAGAAATCTCCTCCAAGTCTGCGTTTGCATTGTGTGTGTGGCGGGAGGCCTTATGGTAGTTTCATTTTCTAAAAAGCATTGCGGATTTCAAATTTAAATTTCTCTATCTGTTTTAAAAGACCAAATGTTTTTGTTTGCTCATACCAGTCCCATGACTGACCTGGAGTTTATTGTTCCTTTCCTAAACTCTGGGTGCCCACTATTTCCCACACGGGCAGTCTAGAGTTGGGGTTTTCAGAAATCAATGGTAGGTGTAGATTCGACAGCTTTCAGCCTTAGGATGTGGCAATCGCATTTGGATTGAGTTGCTTCTCTTCATCTTGATTTGGAGTTTGAGCTATTTTTGGATTGGTGCTTTGGAGATGGAGATTACTGATACTGGAGTTCTTTCTTGAAGACCATATTTGAGCTTTGTTCCGCTGCTAGTGTTATCTTTTCTTTCCGCTGCTATTATCTTGTATCATATCTCTGATGTATGTTGATATCTATTGTATCATTCTGTTGTATCATTCATGTTGTATATTGATATATGTTATTCTTTTCTTCCGCTGTGTTATTTACTTAATGTGCTATAAGCTCCGGCATGACTCGAATTTCGACGTTTGAATCTGCGGCATTCAAGTACAGTGGAGTACGGATGTCGATTTTCGAACGCTGGAATTTGGATCGTGACACACGGCACAACTAGGCAATGCCAGGGTAGATATACCAATTACGCTTCCGGGTCGGTGGTAACGCGTAGCGCGCAGCTACCGCCCACCTCGAGCCACCCCCAAATAAAATCAAAAGTGGCTACCGAATCAATGCAAAGTCAAAGTATAATATCGAAGGGATGTGTCCGATCAAAAGTGCTACCTTATTAACCCGTCGATCGCTCCTGTTTTAGCCACCTTATGCCAACTCACGGGAGTCGGGTCCATGTATTAACCATAGAGAAAATGCCACCACCATCCTACTTCATTCTGCAATCTCCACCGCGTACATGGTTGTTAAAGTGGTTTTCGGGGTTGGCAGAGAGTATGAACACTTTCGATCCCGGTCTCTTCAACAACCAACGTTATTATAACACCGCGGTCTTTAAAATAGTTTATACTTTAAAACTAGAAAATAATTATCCATTTCAAAGCCCATAAATATGATATCATTCCCATTTCGAAAACAACTCATTTCAATATTTTTATAAAACCCAAATTAATAGTATCATTTTTATTTCAAATATATTTCTTTTTCAAAATCATACTGCTTAAAATTTATAATATCTGGAAACCAAACATTTGGATTATAACTTTCAAAACATAATACTTCGAAATTCATAGCTTTAAAACCATAACTTCTAAAACTTGAATGGTTTTGGATATTCAATAGTATATAGAATAAACTAGTTGATTTTATATTACTTTATAAAATAAAATAATTTCCGCGACTTACCATTTATTTCATTTAAGATTAAGTCAAAATCCATAAATTTAAAATCGCTTTCAGTTTCAATAAACCACTTCAGTTTCAATATATTTCAAACTTTGATTATTAAACAATTGGAACTAAGGTTGGAAATTTCTATTCAACAATTCAAAGTCCTATTATTTATTTTGAAATATTGGCATAATAAATCCGAAATCATTTTAAATAAAACTCAAATTACTTTTAACTATCAAAATTTCCTCCAATTTATTTATACTAGAAATATTCATTTAATCCATCTTGAATAAAATTTTAGTTATAAATATCATACCTTTTAAAATTTCAAGTTAATAAATTCTACATCAACTTATGAAGTTTAATTCATAATTAAGCTCTATTCCAAATGAATTTCAACTTAACTCCCAATATAAATTGATTTAAAACATTAAAAACTCTATATATTCTCAATATCTTAACATGTACTTAACCATATAATATAAATAATCAAACTTCATTATTCATCTTATTTATTTTATTTAACAAATTTATACACAGCTTAAATTCAATAATTTAACCGTATATGTACATAAAATAAGATTTTATATAAGTTCAAAAATTAATATTTATTAAACTGTATCCTATCCAAAACCAAAATTCCTTTCAAAAAAAATTACTTTATATATATACCGCGGTGCCTGTATATAATTTTCTACCCTATGGTAAAGTGATACAGATATTTATCATTTCAATCCGCAATTTAATAATAAAAATGCGGTTGTATATCATTTCAAACTGCAGTCCCGAATGAAATGAAATGCATAGCAACTTGCAATTAATATAAATAAACATTCATTCGTCCAAATATCAATCGTCAACCATTTATTACAAATCATCATCCAATTTAAACAAACATCAATATAGAGCATACAAAATATAACAGGTATTAAATACAGTTACTAATTAACAGTTTATATTCAATAATAAATTTAATAACTGTTTAACTAGCAGTTTATATGGAAATAAATAAATTTTAACTGTCAAATTTTTATGCAATAATAAAATTAATTCACAGTTAATTTAAATAAATGTGACTTAACCGAGATAATGAATAAAACATGCCAACCAGTCATAAATAAATTTCTACTCATATCTAAAATCAATTTAACAAACATAAGAAATTTTAGAAGTTGTGAGTGGGTTAAAACACTCACCTTTTGAATTTAAATTGAATTTGAATCCAATTTAAGCCCAAAAATTTTACCGTCTCATAATTCATCCAAACCAGCGTCATCAAGTCCGTAATTACAATACGATCCTAACAAAAAAAATCGCGCGTAAAACGGAGTTCGTATGCACAAGATATTGCGAAAATTGTGATTGAATTTCAAATTTAAAATAAACACAAAAGAGAACACAATTAACCTTTCCCCTTGCCACGTCATCAATGACCACGTCCCTCTATTTCTCGCGCGATCTGTGACTGTTTGCACAAAAAATGGACAAACACCTCAAAGTCGTATGATTTAGTTGACTTTATGTTGTTCTTAGTAATTTGGGTGAGTTATGCAAATATATAAAAAGCAGGGACTAAACTGTTAAAGACACACAGATTTATAGTGGTTCGGCCAGAACGTGCCTACGTCCACTTTATATGTTATTCTCCCTTTTCTTTTAGATTACAAGTACAAAGCTTTGTATACAAGTATATGAAAGTTGTTTGAAAGTTCCTTCCTTGCTTGAGCTCTCAAACTTGTCTTCCATTGTTGTACCCCTGCCCCTCTATTTATAGAGTGAGGCTGGGGGCAGGGGTCCTGGATGTATACAGCTGCTGGTGGGCCTGGGCTAAAGCAATCTGGCCTGGCACATCTGGTTCGGCAGAGCTTGGTTCGGTATTTGTTGGAAGAGTTGACTCGGTGGTGGAAGCGTAGCTTGATTCGGTGGTAGAGGAAGGGAGGTTGGTTCGGCGTGGTCTTGGACCGGTGGTATGTGAAGTCTTGATATGCCTTGGTCCGGTAGCACGTTGGTCCGGTGATACCTAGGAGAAGGGTTGGTTCGGTGGTGCATAGGAAGTGGTGAGTAGGTTGATTCGGTGAAGGTGATTCGGTGGCGAGTTGATGGAGCCTGGTTCGGCTATGCTTTGGACCGGCCTTGTTTGGAGAGGGTTTGGATCGGTAGTAGTGTGGTCCGGTGGAGGCTGGTTCGGCTAGGAGTTGGGAATGCCGAGTGGACTTCGGCATTAGGAATGCCGGATGAACCATGGTATTTCGAATGCCGAATGAGATCTCGTTTCATACTGCCGAATGGGCTTGAGTGTTGCAGTGCCAAATGGACTCTCGCATTGTTTCACCGAATGAACTTTTATATTTGAACCTTGAGTGAAATCCTAGACTTATATAGGCTGGCTGGCTGCTTCTTCTTGGTTCGGTCGTGGTGGAAATGCACACAACATTGATATTCCAGTTTTGACCAAAAATGGGATAACACTTTGCCCCCCAAAACATGCCTTGCGATAGGAAGGCGTGTTTTGTAATGCCATGAGCTGGATGTTCATATCTTGTTGATGTCCTTGCGGTAGGAAGGCGTGTTTTGTAATGCCATGAGCTGGGTGTTCATATCCTGTTGACAACCTGTAAAGAGCTTGATATTTCATATGGCCCCAAATGACGACCGTTCAGGATCGAGCTATTTGGGATGAAGCGCGGCCATTCATGGTCAAGCGCCTAACTTCAAATGACGACCGTTCGCGGTCGAGTCATTTGAGGTGAAGTGCGACCGTTCGTGGTCAAGCGTCTAAATCCATGCGATGATCGTTCGAGATCGAGTCATTTGCGGTGGAATGTGATCGTTCACGGTCAAGCGCTTTACTTCAAATGACGACGTTCGGGATCGAGCCATTCGAGGTAAAGTGCGACCGAGCCCGGTCAGAGGGCAGATCTCAAATGGCGACCATTCGCGATCAAGCCACTTGGGGTGAAATATGACTGTTCGCGGCAAAAGATGAAATGGGACCGTTCGCGGGCAAGCGCCTTACTTCGGATGACGATCGTTCGAGATCAAGCCATTCATGGTAAGGTGCGACTGTTGGCGGTCAGGGGGTGGACCTCAAATGGCGACCTTTCGCGATCGAGCCATTTGTGGCGAGATGAGTTGTGCCGTTCGAGGCGAGTTTGTGACCGTTCGAGGTCGGGTGCCGTTCGAGGCGAGTTGTGACCGTTCGAGGTCGGGTGTCGTTCGAGGCGAGTTGTGACTGTTCGAAGTCGGGTGTCGTTCGAGGCGAATTATGACTGTTCGAAGTCGGGTGCCGTTCGAGGCGAATGAGTGTGCCCGGGGGGTACTTAATATTATCAGTGCCGGAGTTATTGTTTGGGGGAGTTTCTGAATCAAAGACTTCGGCAGTTCACTGCCATGCAAGAGGTGCTCATGGACCGTTCGCGATCCATGGGCATACAAGTAATTTTTCCATAGAATTGTAAATGTTAAAGCAATAATCATATGAACCTTACAGCAGACATGTCCAAACAGGAAGAATTTAAATGTTCAAATCACAATCAAAGCAAAGAGCAGAATGAAGATGTCAAAGCGTAAACTCTTACTATAACGCAGCCGGTAGTTATTCAGAGCATGCCTATGGATCGTGCGCGATCGCTCACATGTGTAAATGATTTAACCATGTTAGCGAGAGGTTTACAACTTGTTCATCGTTATTTTAATCAAGCAATCAATGGATAATCAAACGGTGCCCCGATCCAGGGTCACCTCTAGCCGATGTAGACGGTGGTCGTTCTGGCTCCACAGCTGGAGTTAGCCTCCTCACATACTGAAGGAGCATACCGTTCCTGATATGCCCTTCCACCTCATCCTTCAAATGCCTACAATCATTAGTGTTATGATCGTTTAATTCATGGAATACACAAAACTTATCTGATTTTCTTTCGTCAGGGGTTGGATCCCTTCGTATTGGTCTACGATACGGAACATGCCCCTTGGTATCCTGATAAATTCGCTCCAGACTCTCGTTCAGCTCAGTGTGAGTGGTGAATCGCGGCTCCCTCCGTTGCCGCTTTGTCCTATCATTGTTTGCACAAAAAATGGACAAACACCTCAAAGTCGTATGATTTAGTTAATTATATGTTGTTCTTAGCGATTTGTGTGATTTATGCAAATACGTAAAAAACAGGGATTAAACTGTAAAAGACACACAGATTTATAGTGGTTCGGCCAGAACGTGCCTACGTCCACTTTATACGTTATTCTCTCTTTTCTTTCAGATTACAAGTACAAAGCTTTGTATACAAGTATATGAAAGTTGTTTGAAAGTTCCATCCTTACTTGAGCTCTCAAACTTGTCTGCCATTGTTGTACCCCTGCCCCACTATTTATAGAGTGAGGCTGGGAGCAGGGGTCCTGGATGTATACAGCTGTTGGTGGGCCTGGGCTGAAGCAATCTGGCCTGGCACATCTGGTTCGGCAGAGCTTGGTTCGGTATTTGTTGGAAGCGTTGACTCGGCGGTGGAAGCGTAGCTTGATTCGGTGGTAGAGGAAGGGAGGTTGGTTCGGCGTGGTCTTGGACCGGTGGTGTGTGAAGTCTTGATATGCCTTGGTCCAGTAGCACGTTGGTCCGGTGATACCTAGGAGAAGGGTTGGTTCGGTGGTGCATAGGAAGTGGTGAGTAGGTTGATTCGGTGAAGGTGATTCGGTGGCGAGTTGATGGAGCCTGGTTCGGCTATGCTTTGGACCGGCCTTGTTTGGAGAGGGTTTGGATCGGTAGTAGTGTGGTCCGGTGGAGGCTGGTTCGGCTAGGAGTTGGGAATGCCGAGTGGACTTCGGCGTTAGGAATGCCGGATGAACCATGGTATTTCGAATGCCGAATGAGATCTCGTTTCATACTGCCGAATGGGCTTGAGTGTTGGAGTGCCGAATGGACTCTCGCATTGTTTCACCGAATGAACTTTTATATTTGAACCTTGAGTGAAATCCTAGACTTATATACGCTGGCTGGCTGCTGCTTCTTGGTTCGGTCGTGGTGGAAATACATACAACATTGATATTCCAGTTTTGACCAAAAATGATATAACACTTTGCCCCCCAAAACATGCCTTGCGATAGGAAGGCGTGTTTTGTAATGCAATGAGCTAGATGTTCATATCCTGTTGATGTCCTTGCGGTAGGAAGGCGTGTTTTGTAATGCCATGAGCTGGATGTTCATATCCTGTTGACAACCTGTAAAGAGCTTGATATTTCATATGGCCCCAAATGACGACCGTTCGGGATCGAGCTATTTGGGATGAAGCGCGGCCGTTCATGGTCAAGCGCCTAACTTCAAATGACGACCGTTCGCGATCGAGTCATTTGAGGTGAAGTGCGACCGTTCGCGGCCAAGCGTCTAAATCCATGCGACGATCGTTCGAGATCGAGTCATTTGCGGTGGAATGTGATCGTTCACGGTCAAGCGCTTTACTTCAAATGACGACCGTTCGGGATCGAGCCAATCGAGGTAAAGCGCGACCGAGCCCGGTCAGAGGGCGGATCTCAAATGGCGACCGTTCGCGACCAAGCCACTTGGGGTGAAATATGACCATTCACGGCCTGTGCCGTTCACGGCAAAAGATGAAATGGGACCGTTCGCGGTCAAGCGCCTTACTTCGGATGACGATCGTTCGAGATCAAGCCATTCGTGGTAAGGTGCGACTGTTGGCGGTCAGGGGGTGGACCTCAAATGGCGACCTTTCGCGATCGAGCCATTTGTGGCGAGATGAGTTGTGCCGTTCGAGGCGAGTTTGTGACCGTTCGAGGTCGGGTGCCGTTCGAGGCGAGTTGTGACCGTTCGAGGTCGGGTGCCGTTCGAGGCGAGTTGTGACTGTTCGAAGTCGGGTGTCGTTCGAGGCGAATGAGTGTGCCCGGGGGGGACTTAATATTATCAGTGCCGGAGTTATTGTTTGGGGGAGTTTCCGAATCAAAGACTTCGGCAGTTCACTGCCATGCAAGAGGTGCTCGTGGACCGTTCGCGATCCACATGCATACAAGTAATTTTTCCATAGAATTGTAAATCTTAAAGCAATAATCATATGAACCTTACAGCATACATGTCCAAACAGGAAGAATTTAAATGTTCAAATCACAATAAAAGCAAAGAGCAGAATGAAGATGTCAAAGCGTAAACTCTTACTATAACGCGGCTGGTAGTTATTCAGAGCATGCCTATGGATCGTACGCGATCGCTCACATGTGTAAATGATTTAACCGTGTTAGCGAGAGGTTTACAACTTGTTCATCGTTATTTTAATCAAGCAATCAATGGATAATCAAACGGTGCCCCGATCCAGGGTCACCTCTAGCCGATGTAGACGGTGGTCGTTCTGGCTCCGCAGCTGGAGTTCGCCTCCTCACATACTGAAGGAGCATACCGTTCCTGATATGCCCTTCCACCTCGTCCTTCAAATGCCTACAATCATTAGTGTTATGAACGTTTAATTCATGGAATACACAAAACTTATCTGATTTTCTTTCGTCAGGGGTTGGATCCCTTCGTATTGGTATATGATACGGAACATGCCCCTTGGTATCCTGATAAATTCGCTCCAGACTCTCATTCAGCTCAGTGTGAGTGGTGAATCGCGGCTCCCTCCGTTGCCGCTTTGTCCTATCATTGTTTGCACAAAAAATGGACAAACACCTCAAAGTCGTATGATTTAGTTGATTATATGTTGTTCTTAGCGATTTGGGTGATTTATGCAAATATGTAAAAAACAGGGACTAAACTGTAAAAGACACACAGATTTATAGTGGTTCGGCCAGAACGTGCCTACGTCCACTTTATATGTTATTCTCTCTTTTCTTTCAGATTACAAATACAAAGCTTTGTATACAAGTATATAAAAGTTGTTTGAAAGTTCCATCCTTACTTGAGCTCTCAAACTTGTCTGCCATTGTTGTACCCCTGCCCCTATATTTATAGAGTGAGGCTGGGGGCAGGGGTCCTGAATGTATACAGCTGCTGGTGGGCCTGGGCTGAAGCAATCTGGCCTGGCACATCTGGTTCGGCAGAGCTTTGTTCGGTATTTGTTGGAAGCGTTGACACGGTGGTGGAAGCGTAGCTTGATTCGGTGGTAGAGGAAGGGAGGTTGGTTCGGCGTGGTCTTGGACTGGTGGTGTGTGAAGTCTTGATATGCCTTGGTCCGATAGCACGTTGGTCCGGTGATACCTAGGAGAAGGGTTGGTTCGGTGGTGCATAGGAAGTGGTGAGTAGGTTGATTCGGTGAAGGTGATTCGGTGGCGAGTTGATGGAGCCTGGTTCGGCTATGCTTTGGACCGGCCTTGTTTGGAGAGGGTTTGGATCGGTAGTAGTGTGGTCCGGTGGAGGCTAGTTCGGCTAGGAGTTGGGAATGCCGAGTGGACTTCGGTATTAGGAATGCCGGATTAACCATGGTATTTCGAATGCCGAATGAGATCTCTTTTCATACTGCCGAATGGGCTTGAGTGTTGGAGTGCCGAATGGACTCTCGCATTGTTTCACCGAATGAACTTTTATATTTGAACCTTGAGTGAAATCCTAGACTTATATACGCTGGCTGGCTGCTTCTTCTTGGTTCGGTCGTGGTGGAAATGCACACAACATTGATATTCCAGTTTTGACCAAAAATGGGATAACAGTGACGCCCCACCTCTATACCCACGCTAGCCAAGAACATTACGGTGAATGCTGTCAACTAGCACGGAGAATAAGGCTGTTGAGGAGCGACCATCCGTGTAATTTCTTTACGTGAGCATCGATATGTCAGATAGTATAACATTAAATCCGACATACCGACACAAACTCAAAGCTACTACACAGTGGCTGTAATATCTTCAGAAAACAAATATAGAAATAAACATAACATAAATCAGTCACAGACAATTCATATCACAAAGGCGGTATAAGATATGAATATTACACATAAAAGTGTACATCAGAGTAGTGGTCTAAAAAGATCCACAATATCACAAAAGAATAGTTACAAGAACTACACAAAAGAATAAGTATACATTATGGAGTCTATATCTCAAATGTATACAAACCAAAAACTACTAATCTAAGTAGTTAACCAAAAGTCAGAGTAATGAATCCCTGGGGAGAAGTCAAGCAGAAGCACCTGAAACATCTCGGTCTGACCCGAGTATTATTTAATAAGAAAATAATAAACGGATCAGTCTAACTATAAATATCAGATGAAACGATATAGAATAAGAGATATGACTAAACACATAATAATCACAATGCCAAGCTGTGATATATATAATTAGTTGAAAATCATCAAGAGATTAATCAATGTCACGAAATCTACACAAGAATCAAAGAAACGTCATACTCCTTATTTCGTTCACCAAACCATAAATATTGACGATAATATCATTGTCAATCACAAAAGTCAATGACACAAATTCCAGAATTCAATACGCGAAATCCAGAAATCACAAAAGTCAATGACGCACAAATTCACCAATGCACAAATATCGATAAGGCTTATCAATAGATATCACGAAAATTGGTGAAGCACAAATTCTAGAAATCGTCTCAAGAAATCCAGAAATCACAAAGGGGGGAGGCCTATCACAAACGGGAGCATAAAGCCCACTAACACGTGTATCACAAACGGAACGCTAATTCCATGGATGCTAACCATCACAAATTGAGCCGAAGCTCCACAAACGGCCCGAAGACCATTGGTTGCTACCCCACCAAATTGAGTCGAAACTCCACAAAACGGGGTTTAGTCTCCCTCGTAGACAAAGAGACATCGCACATTGCTAGTCTAAATCACAAAGATGATCGTTATGATCAACGAGAAGTGTCAATTACACTAAGCTAGTAAATATATGAGTTTAGCTTCATGTCCCATAACCACTTGCTTAACTTAAATATTTACGAACAAACTGTAGATTTCCACTAGAAAATTGTCACAAGAGATTCAATCGAACAAGTCCAAGATTAGCCAACGAAGTAAACGTAAGCGTTTCATACCACTCGTTTTACTAAGCCGTTTAATTAGATTTCTCGTACGAGTGAGGTAAAGGTTTGTATATACTAATAGATTGGAAAACGGTTTTATAAACGAATTTGGTATTAAAATAGTATTGAAATCGTTTGAGGAAAGAGTTTTGATATTTACTACTAGTATAGAAAACCTTTATATTTTTAAAGTGACAAATCACAAAGAAGATTGTAAGAACAATCAATCACTAAAATTCACCTTCGAAGACGTGAATAAAATCCAAAGAAACCGATAAAGAATCCATCGAAATGGATATTCAAAAATCCCTAAATAGGAGTCATCAAAGCCATATTAAATGATAACAACAAATAGGATCATCAAGAATCGATTTAAATTGGAATTCTCAAGCGAAAAGGCAAGCAGGCAAAACACTGCTGATTCAGACGTCTGAAACAAGTGGTTCAGACGTCTGAATCTGGAAATATAAAGATTTCCAGAACACAATTCAGACGTCTGAATCAAGTGCTTCTGACGTCTGAAATAGGCATATTTTAGCCTATTTCCTTTCTGTTTGAAATAGAACCAATTCAGACGTCTGAAACCATATATTCAGACGTCTGAATCTGGGAATAGAAAACTTCCCAGACAATATTCAGGCGTCTGAATATCAAGTTTCAGACGTCTGAATCTGGGGTTCAAGGCATTCCCTGAACCTAGGCCAAAAAGGGCCAAACGAATATCGGAAACGATCGAACGAGCAAATGGCGATGACTAAGGAATTACGTCGAACGACAACCCAGCATAAACGGCTCTTCGATACGCCTCAAATATCAATGTCCAAATATCCATAATAGGATTTTCATAAATTAGACCAAAACATCAAAAATTGGAATATACACGAAATCGATCCAAACCAAATTCAATTGCACACGAATAAGTGTTAGGATTCCATGCCTAACAATCGAAGATAATTATAGACAAAGATGTGAGATAATTAAAATCAAATAAGAAGAAGCTTGAAAGCAAATGGAGAATCAACCTCTCTTCAACCCAACCCAAATGAGCTCGAATCTATGCTCAAAACAAGAACATTACCAAAATTAGGTTTAGGAATTTCTGAAATTGGTAAGAGAATAAGTTGGAGAAGAAGAAGAGAATGCTTACCAATGGGTTCTCTTGAATTTGGAGGTAGGAATTTGATTTGCAAAAGAAAACTAGGGTTTTGGAGTTTTAATTTCCAATCTCTCCCACCATTATTGACTTAGAACTGAAAAGAGAAGAGAATGAGGGTGAGTGGGGAAGAGTGGCTCAGATTTGAGCATAAGTTAAACATAGGGCTGAGCCCAAAACCAAACCCAAAGTGAAAAGTAGCAAAAATCAACTTTCTCCAAACATATCAAAGCTTATACTCAAAAAGGTCGCAAACGGCATTTTAAACTCAATGGGAGTGGTCCCGAGTCCTAATTCGACCATATGCAAAAAGTAGCTTTTCGGACTAAAATCCGACTAACGATAGAATATTTAAATAAAATATTTAAATATAAAATCGATAAATATGCGGGTTGTTACAGACTCCCCTCCTTAAAGAAATTGCGTCCTCGCAATATTTTAAGAAGAGAACATAAAGTAACAACCATAAAAGCATATTCAACACAAAAGAAATTTGAAATAAGAAGTTCATCTCAAAGAGCACGAGAAAGTAAGTCTGGATGTGTTCGCTCGATGTACTCTCTAGATTCCCAAGAACAATCCTTAGGATTTGAAGACCATTAAACTTTAACAAGCGGAACATCTTTATTTCGAAGTAGTTTGACCTCCGAAGCAATGATACGAATAGGATGTTGCTCATAAGTTAAATTAGGCGAAATTCAATCTCTTCCACAACACCGGGCTCAAGAATAGAATCGAAATCTCGAAGGCATTTCCGTAATTGAGAAACGTGAAACACGTCATGAATAGCAGAAAATTGCGCTGGCAATAAAAGGCAATAAGCCATGGAACCAATACGTTCAGTGATAGGAAATGGCCCAATATATCGAGGCGCCAATTTTCCCGATCGACTGAAACGTACAACACCCTTCATTGGTGAAACACGAATAAAAACAGAATCTCCAACAGAAAATTCTAATTTCCTTCTCCGGTTATCGGCATAGAATTTTTGTCTACTCTGGGCTTCTTTCATCCTATGACGAATAAGATCAATCTTTTCTGTGGAATCGCGAATAAAATCTGGACCTAAAACCAGCTTCTCACCGGCCTCAAGCCAACAAGATGGAGATCGGCATGGCCTTCCATAGAGTGCCTCGAAAGGTGCCATACCAATACTAGATTGGAAGCTATTATTATAGGAAAATTCAACAAGTGAAATATGATCTTCCCAACTTCCACCAAAATCAAGAACACAAGCACGAAGAAGATCTTCAAGAGTTTGATTCACACGCTCGGTTTGTCCATCGGACTGAGGATGATAAGCGGTGCTAAAATTAAGCTTCGTTCCCAAAGCTTTTTGAAGACTCTTCCAAAATCCACTAGTAAACAATGGATCACGATCACTAACAATAGAAGTAGGAATTCCATGCAATTTAACAATCTCTTTGATAAAGAGCTTGGCCAAAAGAGGAACGGTTCGTTTAGACCGAACGAGAATAAAATGGGAGGATTTAGTAAGTCTATCAACGATCACCCATAAGCTATCATGACCCAAACGAGAACGGGGAAGGCCATCTATAAAATCCATGGAAATTTGGTCCCACTTCCAAATTGGAATTTCTAAAGGTTGCAATAACCCACCGGGCCTTTGATGTTCGGCCTTAACGAGTTGGCAAGTCATGCAACGCTTAACGAAGTTAGCCATGTCAAGTTTCATTCCCTTCCAATAATAAAGTCACTTCATATCTGCGTACATTTTGCTACTTCCGGGATGAATGGTGAATTTGGAACGATGAGAATCTTCTAAAATATCTTTTCGAAGATCACTAATATTTGGCACGATAAGTCTACCAAATCTCCAAATGCCGCCACGAGAATCGATATCAAATTCTTTCAAACCTTCAATATCAATTTTATCCTTAACATTTTGGCCAAGAAGAGCCATTTCGGGATCTAGCCTTTGAGCTTCAAGAATGCGCTCTAAAAGAGAAGGACGAGCCTCAAGTCTACATAACACAAGTGATGAACATAAATCGGAGACACGGTCTCGAATCTCACAAGAGGATAATATCTCGAGATCATTCCATTCGGATATCATCATAGAAACAACCGCTTGTTGCTTGCGACTAAGTGCATCGACAACACGATTTCCCTTTCCGGGAGTATAAAGGATATCAAGATCATATGGCGCAAGAAATTCGAGCCAACGCTGTTGACGAAAATTAAGTTCCTTTTGGGAGAATAAATACTTCAAGGACTTATGATCGGTATAAAGAACAAATTTCTCTCCTACAAGATAATGACGCCAAATACGAAGGGCGAAAACAATAGTCGCGAGCTCTAAATCATGAGTGGCATATCTAGTCTCAGCAGGCTTCAATTGCCTAGAAGCATAAGCAATAACACGTTCTCTTTGCATAAGAACGGCACCCAAACCAAAGCGACTGGCATCGGTATAAACAACGAAATCTTGATTCCCCTCGGGAATAACAAGAATAGGAGCATCCGAAAGGAGTTCTTTTAATTTCTGAAAAGAAGCTTCACATTTGTCCGACCAAATGTATTTAACACCTTTCTTTGTCAAGCTAGTGAGAGGCACGACAATCTTAGAAAAGTCTTTGATAAAACGACGATAATAGCCCGCCAATCCGAGAAAACTACGAATCTCTGTCACACTCTCCGGTCTCTTCCAATCTTGAATCGCTTCAATCTTTGAAGGATCTACGGAAATTCCGGATTCGGAAATAATATGACCGAGAAACTTCACACGAGATTGCCAAAAGTGGCATTTAGAAAATTTTGCCTTTAATTGATTACTCCTAAGAGTTTCCAACACAATCCGAAGATGTTTTTCATGCTCCTCCTCGGTTTTAGAATACACAAGAATATCATCAATAAAGATGAGAACAAATCGATCGAGGAAGTCTTTAAAAACTCGATTCATTAAGTCAACGAAATAAGCCGGGGCATTCGTTAACCCAAATGGCATAACAAGCCATTCATAAGATCCATAACGAGTACGGAACAATGTCAAAGGAATGCTATCCTCTGCGATACAAAGCTGATGAAAACCGGTAGCCAAGTCCAATTGTGAAAAGACTCTAGCACCACTAAGTTGGTCAAATAAATCATCAATCTGAGGTAAAGGATATTTATTTTTGATAGTAAGATCATTAAGCTTGCGGTAGTCAACGCAAAGCCTAAGTGTTCCATCGGATTTCTTCACAAAAATAGTTGAAGCTCCCCAAGGCGAAGAACTAGAGTGAATAAATTGCTTCGTCTCTAATTCGGATAATTGTTTACGCATCTCCTCGTTTTCTTTATTGGACATACGATAAGGAGGACGAGTGATAGGTTGAGCTCTAGGAATAAGATTAATTCTGAACTCAATTGCTCGCTTAGGTTGTAATCCTAAAACGGGCTCGAATATGTCGGAAAATTCACAAACGACGTGAATAAGAGAAATAATATCACCCTCATCATCATCATCGTCATCACGAGGATTCAAAGAATATAAAGATGCAACCAAGCTGGAATCTGAATCTTTAAGATTAATAGAAATCTGCTTAACAGATTGAGGATGTCGAAGATGAATAGTCCGCTCCGGACATAGGATACGGGCTTCATAACGGTTAAGCCAATCCATTTCCAAAATCATTCCAAAGCCTAAATAACGCATGGCATGCAAATCGGCTCGGAAAGAAAAATCACACAAAATAATCTCGACATCTTTACACAATAAATTGATTGTCGCGGATCCACCAACCGGATTCGCAATTCTCAAAGAAGTCATTAAACACAAAACATCCAAAGAAAATGTATCAACAAGTTCTTTTGATATAAAAGAATGGGACGCACCCGTATCAAAAAGAACTCGAATAGGATGATCACGAAATAAAATAATTCCATCCAGAATAGAATGAGAAATACCTTGGCCACGAGATGTGTTGCCAGGGGCTTGAGCAACATTAAGCTTTCCCTCTTTCCTGCCCTGAAGCTTGGGGCATGAGGATATAACATGACCGGGACTTTTGCAGTAGCGACAAGAGAGAGACTTTGGACACTTGTTCGCGTAATGGTCCTTCGAACCACAATTATAGCATTCCCCACGACCAAAGGAAGAAGTCTTTGCCACGGAGGTTGCTTGCTTCCCTTTCTTATTGGGATAAGGGCCTTTGAATTTGTTTGGTCTCTTCTTGTTGTTGAAGTTTGGTTTGGAACCCACCACTTCAACATCATTCTCCCTATCCGCCTCTTCAAGACGAAGAGCGATATCAACGAGTTGGTCGAAAGAAACTTCTAATTTTAGAAGTAATGGCTTCTTGAGATTTTTGTTTAAGCCATAGACGAACCTCTAGTTCTTCTTTAAAGGGGTGTTGATATATTCAACCCCATATTTGGAAAGCAACTCGAAGGAGGCGACGTAATCAGTCACGGAGGACTCACCTTGAACAAGGTCCATAAATCGTCGAGCCAATGTCACTTTCTCTGCTTCTGGTACAAATTTCAACTCGAAGCGTTCTCGGAATTGCCCCCAGGTGAGATCTGCTTCATTAATCTCAGAAATAAGAAGCCCGTACCAGTCCAATGCTCTTTCTCGGAGCATACTAGAGGCCACCTGAACTCGGTGAAGTTCGATAAGATTCATGCGCGAAAAGATATGATCGCATGTTCTAAGCCAAGCTTGGACTTCAATAATAGTTTCGGAACCTTTGAATGGCTCCCCACCCAAATTAGTGTAATCGTTGCACAAGCGTGCAAATCCCGACTTTGGGTGAGTAGGTTCCGGGTTAGCTCCAGCTGCTTGAGCATTAGTTACCAAATCAAGAAGCTGTTGAGCAGTCATAAAAACTCCATCCTGGGGTAGGGTACTAGATGGTACGGCTCTGGAGCGGCCTGGTCTAGACATTTCTCTTCCTTTAGAAAGAAAGAAGAAAAAAGGTTATTCACCAAATTGAATATCAAGCAATCTTGATAGACAAGACAAGGAATCATAAAAGAAAATAGGATGAATCAGTACAAAGACTCGAATTAAATCCTAAAGCACAACTCCTAAGAAAGACTTAGGACATGATCCTTGCTAAATTATTCTATATTGTTCCGAAGTTTTGCTCTGATACCAAGCTGTGACGCCCCACCTCTATACCCACGCTAGCCAAGAACATTACGGTGAATGCTGTCAACTAGCACGAAGAATAAGGCTGTTGAGGAGCGACCATCCGTGTAATTTCTTTGCGCGAGCATCGATATGTCAGATGGTATAACATTAAATCCGACATACCGACACAAACTCAAAGCTACTACACAGTGGTTGTAATATCTTCAGAAAACAAATATAGAAATAAACATAACATAAATCAGTCACAGACAATTCATATCACAAAGGCGGAATAAGATATGAATATTACACATAAAAGTGTACATCAGAGTAGTGGTCTAAAAAGATCCACAATATCACAAAAGAATAGTTACAAGAACTACACAAAAGAATAAGTATACATTATGGAGTCTATATCTCAAATGTATACAAACCAAAAACTACTAATCTAAGTAGTTAACAAAAAGTCAGAGTAATGAATCCCTGGGGTGAAGTCAAGCAGAAGCACCTAAAACATCTCGGTCTGACCCGAGTATTATTTAATAAGAAAATAATAAACGGATCAGTCTAACTATAAATATCAGATGAAACGATATAGAATAAGAGATATGACTAAACACATAATAATCACAATGCCAAGCTGTGATATATATAATTAGTTGAAAATCATCAAGAGATTAATCAATGTCACCAAATCTACACAAGAATCAAAGAAACGTCATACTCCTTATTTCGTTCACCAAACCATAAATATTGACGATAATATCATTGTCAATCACAAAAGTCAATGACACAAATTCCAGAATTCAATACGCGAAATCCAGAAATCACAAAAGTCAATGACGCACAAATTCACCAATGCACAAATATCGATAAGGCTTATCAATAGATATCACGAAAATTGGTGAAGCACAAATTCTAGAAATCGTCTCAAGAAATCCAGAAATCACAAAGGGGGGAGGCCTATCACAAACGGGAGCATAAAGCCCACCAACACGTGTATCACAAACGGAACGCTAATTCCATGGTTGCTAACCATCACAAATTGAGCCGACGCTCCACAAACGGCCCGAAGACCATGGGTTGCTACCCCACCAAATTGAGTCGAAACTCCACAAAACGGGGTTTAGTCTCCCTCGTAGACAAAGAGACATCGCACATTGCTAGTCTAAATCACAAAGATGATCGTTATGATCAACGAGAAGTGTCAATTACACTAAGCTAGTAAATATATGAGTTTAGCTTCATGTCCCATAACCACTTGCTTAACTTAAATATTTACGAACAAACTGTAGATTTCCACTAGAAAATTGTCACAAGAGATTCAATCGAACAAGTCCAAGAATTAACCGACGAAGTAAACGTAAGCGTTTCATACCACTCGTTTTACTAAGCCGTTTAATTAGATTTCTCGTACGAGTGAGGTAAAGGTTTGTATATACTAATATATTGGGAAACGGTTTTATAAACGAATTTGGTATTAAAATAGTATTGAAATCGTTTGAGGAAAGAGTTTTGATATTTACTACTAATATAGAAAACCTTTATATTTTTGAAGTGATAAATCACAAAGAAGATTGTAAGAACAATCAATCACTAAAATTCACCTTCGAAGACGTGAATAAAATCCAAAGAAACCGATAAAGAATCCATCGAAATGGATATTCAAAAATCCCTAAATAGGAGTCATCAAAGGCATATTAAATGATAACAACAAATAGGATCATCACGAATCGATTTAAATTGGAATTCTCAAGCGAAAAGGAAAGCAGGCAAAACACTGCTGATTCAGACGTCTGAAACAAGTGGTTCAGACGTCTGAATCTGGAAATATAAAGATTTCCAGAACACAATTCAGACGTCTGAATCAAGTGCTTCAGACGTCTGAAATAGGCATATTTTAGCCTATTTCCTTTCTGTTTAAAATAGAACCAATTCAGACGTCTGAAACCATATATTCAGACGTCTGAATCTGGGAATAGAAAACTTCCCAGACAATATTCAGACGTCTGAATATCAAGTTTCAGACGTTTGAATCTGGGGTTCAGGGCATTCCCTGAACCTAGGCCAAAAATGGCCAAACGAATATCGGAAACGATCGAACGAGCAAATGGCGATGACTAAGGAATTACGTCGAACGACAACCCAGCCTAAACGGCTCTTCGATACGCCTCAAATATCAATGTCCAAATATCCATAATAGGATTTTCATAAATTAGACCAAAACACCAAAAATTGGAATATACACGAAATCGATCCAAACCAAATTCAATTGCACACGAATAAGTGTTAGGAATCCATGCCTAACAATCGAAGATAATTATAGACAAAGATGTGAGATAATTAAAATCAAACAAGAAGAAGCTTGAAAGCAAATGGAGAATCAACCTCTCTTCAACCCAACCCAAATGAGCTCGAATCTATGCTCAAAACAAGAACATTCCCAAAATTAGGTTTAGGAATTTCTGAAATTGGTAAGAGAATAAGTTGGAGAAGAAGAAGAGAATGCTTACCAATGGGTTCTCTTGAATTTGGAGCTAGGAATTTGATTTGCAAAAGAAAACTAGGGTTTTGGAGTTTTAATTTCCAATCTCTCCCACCATTATTGCCTTAGAACTGAAAAGAGAAGAGAATGAGGGTGAGTGGGGAAGAGTGGCTCAGATTTGAGCATAAGTTAAACATAGGGCTGAGCCCAAAACCAAACCCAAAGTGAAAAGTAGCAAAAATCAATTTTCTCCAAACATATCGAAGCTTATACTCAAAAAGGTCGCAAACGGCATTTTAAACTCAATGGGAGTGGTCTCGAGTCCTAATTCGACCGTATGCAAAAAGTAGCTTTTCGGACTAAAATCGGACTAACGATAGAATATTTCAATAAAATATTTAAATATAAAATCGATAAATATGCGGGTTGTTACACGATCAATAGCAGGTGAAATGCGCGCAACCCCAAACAATGCAGTTTGACTCCACCATCGACCATTTTTAACGCTCGCCTTCGGCCAAGCTGAGTGTCACCGACCACACCACGCCCTTGGCCATCCAAATCCGCCCCCACCTGAGGCCACTCGGCCCCACGCGCCGCCGCCGCCACCGTTTCTACCTAGGTTTTCAAACCCTATTTCAATTTTTTCCGCAAATCCCACCATTGATTCGATCCAAAAACTACACTGATGCAAACCCCTCGGTCCACTCTACAAAACCCAGAAACCGTTTCCCGATCCGACGAATTTTATCGCAGCGATGATGAACGGCCGTGGATAAACTTTTAATTTCAGAGCAAACAACGCAACGAATTGAAAAACGAATTACACCATTGAATTACGCTCGTCGAGATCTTCAACATATATATTTTTAGATTTTTCTGAGGGCTTTGAATTTTAGGCTTTGGATTTGATTTTGGATTGTAATTGGATCTAGGGTTTGCATCCATTGAAGAAGAAGAGGAGATGATGAAATTTCGCGCAGAAAAATGAGAATAGGCGGAGGCTAGGGTTTAGCAGGATATTTATAGGCAAATTGAAATAAAATATATGGATCGGGTTGATAGATATACGCGCTAACGCTACCGTGGCAAAAAAGCCCGTTCTGACCCCGGAACGAAATTGGATCAACCCATATATCAAAATAGGTGTTTCAAAATATTTTAAATGCAATGGAAAAGGTTTCAGGTTCAAATAGCATCTTATGTAGGAGTTATGCTAAATTCAAATTTTCCAAATTGATTTCAATTGCATAAATTTCAAGACGTTTCGAGTCCGTACGATCAAACGACAAGTCTGATCGCTACGAAACTTGAAACACTATTATAATTCACCGTTACGGATCCGACGAAACTTTTTTCTTCGAAATCCGAGTCCGTGACCAAAATGGCTATTTTTATATTAATTAAATAAATTGAGAATTAGTAAATAAATCCATTTCTATACTTCAGTTTTAGAATTGAAAATTTTTATCACTTAATAATTCTCAAACATTTAAAATGATTTAACAATTTTTAAATGTCAATTTATTAAAGATTAAATCAATATAAATCTTCGATTTCATAAAATTCAAAATTATAGATAAATTTTCAAAATTTCCTTTTAAGTGAATTAACCTATATCTATTCCATTTATAAATTTCAAATAAAAGGGTTTACCATTGGATTTAAAATTATCACATAAATATTTCCAGTTTTCAACTTAATTTTTAAATGAACGTAATAATTACATATTTGAATTTTATTCATTTGCAATAAATCCAACTATTATAAATTAAATAAATTAACTCACTTTTAAAATTCAAATTCTATAATTCATAAATTTTATCACCTTGATTTACTTACAATTTAATTCCTTAAACAAATTCCCATCTCAAATTTTAAATGTAAATTATTTCACCAATTATAGTATTTATTTCAATTTCTTAAAATAATCCCTTTATTACACTTTGAATCCAATTTATTTTAATAAGTTTACAATATAATGGATTAGATTCAATTCCACCTTTAACTTACACTTAAGTTTAGGTCATAATCAATTTATAACGTGTTCCTTTCTTAGTTATTACTTTACATACTTCTCGTATTAATTTCACCATTAATCATAATTACTAAAGTAACGCTTATAATAAATACGACCCTATAATTACTCAACATTTACACGAATGTTATTTCATTTTCCATTAGTGTAACATTCATTTATTTTATTATCACTTATTGCAAATTCTAATTCCATTAACAAATAAGCAGGTAATTTATAATATATATTACAAATTTTCAATTAATCACTATTCATTATTATTTACTTTAATTTAGCATTACTTACCTTGCATTAACATTGTTACTTAAAATCCATATCCAATTGCAATTAATATTCTAATGAATACATTTATTCTTTTCCATTATGTTATTAATTATCATCAAGGCTCATCTAATTATCTTTATTGGTAAATGAGTGAATTTACTAGTAACCCACTATTATAACCTTAAATATACTTGTATTTATATATCAATCAATATTTACATTTTTTTTCATTCAAATTGATTTATAACCTAATATACATTTATATTAGTCCCATTTCATTCCGTTCATTAATGGGTATTGCAATAACCTTATTACTTTACATTACATTCAGTTTTCAAATTTTATAGAATTAATTCTAATTACTTACCATTTAATCCATCAATTATTCATTCTATCCATACATGTATTTAGCTTTTATTTTAATTAATTTATTCAATGTTGCCATCCAATTAATCAAATTTACTTTCATTTATATAGTTGTAATTCAATTCGGTTATTATTTCATTAATACTATTTCTAATTTATTTCTTCCAGTATTAATTTCACAAATCAAATTTAATTAACAAATTATAATGGTTTCCACTATTTCTTCAATTGGATTTCATTTCAATACTTATTTATCACTTTTTTTATCTTTTAAAATTTCAATTACAAAATCCTATTTAATTAACAACTTTAATTGTCGAAATTTACGGGTCGTTACATAAGTGAATAAAACTAATTTAATTAAATTAGTAGATGGAATGGATTTGATAAATGAAAAATCAAATCAAGGATTTAAAACTGGAGTTATTAACAGGAAAAATGAATTTGAGTTTTGAATTGAAATAACCTATGTAAATATTGGGTAAAAGCTTGACTTAAGTAAAATGGTGAAATGGGTGTTATCAAGTTATATGGAATGGTTGTGAATGAAACTTGTTTGATTAATGGAATGCAAAATGAATTAAACGGAATCAACTGGAAATGAAATGGAATAAAGACTAAATTGAGTTGATATTAATTTAAATTAGTTATAAACTAGATTGGATATTCTATTTAGTGAATATCGTCGAATTTGCATAGAAATGGTTGTCGTTTGATGCGAACGAGATTGCATAAAATTCTATGAGTTAATGAAAACCGATAAAATTGATTTTTGAATCAATTGAAATGGATATGAATTCGTTTCGTTTAGAAAAATGAATTGAATTAAAGAAAGTGAATTGTAAATCACTTGAATTGAATAGAAATGATATGGAATGTAGTTGTAAGCAATTAAATTTGTATTGAAACCTTATAAATTGCTTATGGGAATTATTTTGAGTGCATTGCTTATGAAAACTATGTGTTTACTATTGAAAATAAGTGAAATGTAAATGAATTTCTTATATATGTCACTTATGTGTTTAAATTGAGTAAGTACATGTATAGGGAAGTCGTTGGGCTGGATTTGATTGTGCAAAATGCTAATTAAATAAGCCGCTTGCTTAAAAATGCTTAATAAGGTACGTCTACGCAATAAAAAATAGGAAATATGAACTGTTTTTTGTTTTTCCAACCTGGTGGGTCGATGTATATATATTTATATCTTTTGTCATATTGCAAAAGCTCTTCCCTAAAACGGGGACTCTGCCAAAAAATTTCGAAAATTTTGGGAGTTAGAAATTTTTTGTTAGCGACAAACGATTTCAAATTGGAAACTGAAGTAAATTAGTGAATGAAACTAATTTGAAATAATAATATGAATCAGTTATAATTGAAAGATAAAAATTCAATATTCAGAAGGTAAGTTGAATCCATATAGAATTGAAAGTGTAAATCGAATTCAAATGAAATTAAAAATGCAAAACTGAATAAAAATGGATATATAACTTCAATAGTAAAGTAAAAATGGTATAAGAAGTATATATTGACATTCCATAAAGGAATGTGCAAAATCATATTTGAATGTTGTAAATGGATATTATTGCTAAGTAGGATATACAGTTATTATAAAGAGAAAGGATAATTAGTTTTGATTTCTGAAGATAAATTTGAATTGCTCGACAAAAAAGTATGTATTTCAATTTCAGTATGAAATTTGGTGATTTTCTTGTCTAGCTACTTGGCTTTTTGTTTTCTTTTGGAATCTGAGGGCCTGTGGTGCCATTTTGTGGTCGTACCGAGCTAGCTGTGCAAAGGAGACGCTGGCGAAATCTTTCGAAAATTTAGTGAGTTAGAAAAATTTTGAGAAATTTTGAAAGTTTAAAATTTGAATTTAAATTTAAATTTGAATTGGTTAAGGAAACAAGGTTGTTCGAAAATTTATGATTGAATTTTGAGAGTTAGTTGAAGAAATAATGAGTCTTTAATAAAAAGATTTGTTTTGGAAAGTTGATGAAATTATTTGGATTGGGAAAAATAATAAATGGGTTAAGGATCGTTCTTCTTAACTTGTAATTCCGGGACGAAATTATTTTAAAAGGGGGAAGAATGCGACGACCCAGAATTTTGAACGTTTAAAATTGAAATTATTTAATCAATTTTAAATATTTGAATGATGGTTTAGCTTGAGTTTCAAATTTAACTATGAATTTAGCAATTTAATTATCAAATTTAAATATAGAAGATTTGGTAAAATATTAAATCCTCAATTTGATGCTGATTAAAAGTAATTTGATGGCTTCGAAAATTCATATTCATAATACTGAAGATAATGGAAGCTTTAGAATTGAATTTAGAGATGTTTTGTTTGGTATTGAAATTTCATCGTTTAAATCGATATTTAAAAATAGCCTTCCGAGGCATAGTCTCTGAATTCGACGAAACCAGTTCCATTGAATCCGTAATAGTTAGTTATTGTCGGATTCCAATTTTCGTAGCAATTGGAGTTGTCATTTAACCCTGGCAGCTCAAAACACATAGAAACTATTTTAATCGATTCAATTTGAAATTGATCGTTTACTTCCGTAACATGTGCATATGATCGAATTAGCCGCCGAAACACGTTCCATTGTGTTCGGAATGCGGATAAAACCTTATAAACGCCTGGCGGCATACCTCGATAGGAGTTCGGGATGTCGAGTTAGGTAATACGAGATATTTTGAATATAAAATTATAAAAAAAATCAAACCCTACCTTCCTCTATACGCTTCCCCTCTTCAATATTTACAGTCGAGCTTTCTCGTTTATCATTTCCATTCAAATTAAATAAAATCAATGACCGATGTATTCCTCTTCCTTCCTCCTTTATAATTCATTCACGAAGTAAAAAAAGGGGGGCAAAGATCAGCGCGAAGAAATTCATGAGTACAGCGCGTGCGCGTTCTTTAGTGCGTTGCTCAAAAATGAGGGCTTCTGTCAGCAAGGATGGCGAAGGTTGGGCCGCGGGCACACGCGCAACGATGTGGAAGATGGATAGGCGATCGAATCGAAGATCAAGTGGAGGCGTCATAGAAGGGTGGCACGCGTTGTTAATCACGATGGCCGGAGCTTACATCGATGTCGGCAAACTTCGGGCTCGTGAAGTTGAATGGTGTGAGGGGTCGTGCTACGGTGGGAGGCACGATCTAAAGACGTGGTGATGGGATCTCGGTGGTTCGAATTGGGGTTTTGGCATGGGTGTTTGAACATGTTGAGGGGATGTGTTCTGAGGCGTGTTTCAAACTATAAGGTATATTTACAAATTTCACTTTGATTTCAGTTTAATATTAATATATATATAGGTATATATATATATAGAAAACGTACTGCTTGTTTGCAGTAGATTGAAAGAAATTTTTCACATTAAAATAAATTACTGGTTGGGTTTTTTCTGGAAAAAGAAAAAATATATATATATAGTAGTATATATTGTTATGAGCTAAAATTATATAAAATTTAATTTGTGAATCCATATAAATTAATTTTTTTATAAGTAAGGGTTTCAAAGGAAATAGATATATATTTTTAATTCAGGTAAATAGGCATAAGGAAGAACTTGCAAAATAATTTATTCTCAAGGACAACAAGTTTGTTTTTTAGTCTGAAGGACACTTTTTAGTGTAAACTGAAAATGATAGTTACAACTATCATTCTGTGATTTACACTAAAAAGTGTCTTTTAGCCTAAAAAACAAACTTCTTGTCCCCGAAACTAAATTTTTCTCTAACTTTTTCCTTAAGCCTAAAAACCAGATAAAAGTATTTTCGTAAATTATTTTTAATATCTACATATACAATATTCAAATTTAGTTTTGGATATTCAAAATAATAAATTATGATGAATAATTGGTTTAATTAACTGATGCAAATATTTTGATTACTAAAGATTATAAATGGAAAATTAGTTTAAATTTATTAAAAAGGAAATAAATTATTCGCTGATTTTGAATATTAATACAATTGTATAATTGTTTATATAAGGTCAAAAGATCGTAAAAAAACGAACTAGAATGGAAATGAATTGCAAATCATAGGTGAGATCTTCTCACTCAAAAGTATAGTAATTGAACATTTCAGTTATTGATTGGTGGTTGAATTGTGATAGTTAAATTTAAAATTGATTGACCGTGTGCTAGGGTAATTAATTTATTATCAGTTATATTAGTTAGACCCTATTGCGTCGCATAATAGCGGAGGTTATTATATTAAACCCATATACCGCGATATTCCACCTCGAAGTGGAATTGGTATTATATATGTATTTGGAGTTGATTTCCCGCATTATGTAGCGGATGAGACCCTATTGCGCCACATAATAGCGGATGATATTATATAAATTCCATATACCGTGATATTCTACCACAAAGTGGAATTGGTATTTAATTGTTGTGCTAACGTCTGTGGATGCAGGGAAACAGGTTGGAGGGATCCAACTGGATTCCTCAAACATTTGAATTTGTTTCCTTTGTTGTGTGTTAAATTATTTATAATCTCTGTGTGATTATATTGTAATTGGAATCATTTTAGGCTAAAATTTAGCCACATATATTTTTGGTGTCGTAAGATACCGGAAATAAATAAAATAGGATTTTTGAATTTAAGTAGAAAAATCTATAGTGAAATCCTATTAAATAAATTCCAAAATATGGGGAAAGATTTTTATAAATGATTTTTGAGTAATAGTGGTTGATAGTTGTAGAATTTATTAAAAATATGGATTTTAAATAGTTTGGAAAAACAAAAATAATAAAGGGATTTATTTTAAAAGATGATAAATTTGGGAAATCCATTTGGAAATTGATTTGGGTGTTTGAAATAAATTTGGAAATCAATGTGAAAATTGATTTGGTGTTGAAAGTGAGTATTTGGGAATCGATTTGAAAAATCATATATCAACGGATATTTGGAAATTTGAATTCACAATGGGAATTCGTAAAGGAAAAGAAATTTTGTTTTAAAAATAAACATTGAGTTATTTTTAAAAGTGTGGAAAGGAATTTACGGATTTGGACGTAAATTTAAAGTAAATCCAAAAGGATTTATAAATTGATTTGAATGAACCATTTTAGAATGGAAGGTGTACTTTCCCTGGAAAGCCGAGAATGTTTTTCAATATAATTTATAAATATAAATTGAAGTTGTAAAGATGGTTTTAAAGATAGAATGTTTGGAAAAATTTATTTACTTGGGTTATTTTGAAAATCTTAAAGTAAAGATTTATTTAATTAATTATAGAAGTGATTATTTAAAGATTTAATTGATATTTGTTTTAGAAAATGGTTATTTAAATAGTTATACCCGATCTACTAACTTTATTTTAAAGTTAACTTGGACTTGTATATGAGATATTTGTATAATATTTTCATAACTAATATTTAAATAAATGCTTTAAAACGGTTTTATCTAAATGTTTCCAAGTATATATTTTGGATAATTGATTTGAATTATTTAAAGTATTTGAACTTGACAGACTTTCAGTGGAAATAAATAATATCGGAAATCTTATTCCGCGAGTGAAAAATGATTTGAAATTTGTTTTCAAATGATTGAAGTGTGAAAATATATCTTGCAAAGATGTTTTGAAAATAATTAACTGAGGAAAAACTATTTGAAACCCAGTAATTGTTTTGAATGTTGATTGATAGTTAAATAACCGATTATCAATATTGGCCTTTGAATGGCGTTTGAATTTCGTTGCAACCGGGGGTCGGATTCCAAGTGGATATCCGAAAACCACATCCAACCTTTGCGATTGTGATGAATCTTTTATTTAAAAGATCAAAGTGAAAATTGTTGTGATTTGTTGAAATCTGAATGAACACTTATTTTTAAAAATAAGCGCTCGTTATTTGGATTAGCGGAGAGAGGACTTTTGTGTCATATAACCCATTCCGAATAATGATATAACAAAATGGGATTGCATTTGAAGACCGGTGGTGAAGACTGGGTATTTGCGAGAATGATAGGATGACCTATCGATTGTCTCTACACTGAGTAGCTACGGTATAGAGATTCCCTAAGTGATGGCAAGTCCGATCGGGATTGTGAATACCCGGATTGCAAGGGCTTCTTCGGAAGTGCCTTCGGTTCTATTCGAACCCGGAACAGACTTGTATGGATGTGTGTCTGATGTTACAAATTGAGATGCAAAGCTGGTTTCTATCAAATACATTTCTGTTGGTGGCGGAGAATTTATTCTCTTAACTTAACACCCTTCTCTGAGACGTACGAGTTCAGAGGTTATGTAGTTGATGGTTACTATTGATACATTCCCAATTTGGTAATGTGGCATACGAAGTGCTGCTGATCATTTGTTGATCGACGCATGGCTTTGTGAAAAAGCGTAGCTTTATGGACGAGACTTCCTAGAGCCTCACAACCCGGAAATGGTCGATACAGGAATGTTGCGGTAAGGTTTTTAGGGGTCGCGCCCCTAGGGTATGTTCATTTTCTTCTGGATAGAGGGTGTGGTGGAGAGGGTTGGTAGTGAAGTGGTTTGATATGGTGGTTGACAGTGAATGTGTGGTAGTGGGAGCAAGACAGTGGGTAGAAGTAGAGGCAAGATTGTGGAACTGAGCAGAAGGAATGCTGCTGTTTGTACGTGAATGAAGATGGTGGATGTAACAGGATGGTAAAAGGATGCTATAAGTGGCTGGAAGTTAATATGAAGGAGGAGGTGAAGAATGGAATGTTTGCTGTGGTTGTTTTGAGCAGAGATTGGTTGGGGTTGGTATGGTATTTGGCAGAGGAGGAAGTGAATAGAGATGATAGGTGATTGAATTGTGGTCACAGGTCGAATTGGTGGCAGAAATGGTGGGTGTTGCAGTGGTTTCAAGAGTGACTGTGATGATGTTCTGGGGTGGTTGTGAGGATGTTTTGTAGGAATTGGTTATGTGCCGTGGTAGTTGAAGTGTGATAGGTTTGTACTGAGTTTGGTGATACAACAGAGATGTTGCACAGAAATCTGAAGACAGTGAGAATGAACTACAATAGTATTTTTTTTTAACAAAAAAGATGTAAACAAATAAAGAAAAGACAATGTAAATGTATGAAATGGAAATGAGATGAAATATTTTTTTTTCTCTTTGAAAAATGAAAATTGCAAATGCAAAACGAAAAACAACAAATGCCAACAAACACAAAAACAAATGCAAGCAACAACCACTCACAATAAAAAAAAATTTATTTGCAAACAAACACACAAAATAAGCACACAAAAATCAAACAAAAATAATCGAAGAATAGAAAATTAAAATCAAATCAACTCGCCGGCAACGGCGCCAAAAACTTGTTCGTCGACGGATATTCTATCGGTTTAGAAAACCGTCAAATGAATTTTGAAATAAAATTATACCGCAAGCGCACGGTGTACGAATGTAGCATGCGGCGAATACGGGTTGATCCACAGGGAATTGATGATTTTAAAATTCTATTCAATCAAATTATACCGAAGTCGAGAGTGAATAGTTAGAAATGTAAGAAACTAACAAAAACTAGCAAAAGAAAATGATAAAAATATGAGAGTCAAAAGAACAATTTAGAGATAAATCCACTCTCTAGATCATATAAATCAACAAAATGAAGTTATGATCTCTCTTTTCTTGTCATTAGTGAATTAGTTGATGTGCTTATCATAAGTATGGTATATTTGTGCTATTAATTAGCTCAATATAAACCATCAAACTATAACACACCCACTAATACACATTTAAATCTCATGAAATATGACAACAAAGTTGAAATAAAAATCTATTTTAAGCATAGCCTATTAACTATTGTTTAGAAATATAGGCTATCAAATTTCAATTTCAACATTCACTTCTTTGCCATAATCATATTTAGATGAAGAGGCAATTTGTGTTATGTTTGTTTAAGCATAGCCTATTTGTTATGAACAACATAGACTATCAAATTCAAAGCTAAACAACATCATTAAACCACTTCAAGTGTTTCCATTAAAGCACAAAAAGAGAGTATAAACATCAAAATGTTGCATCTACATACTAGAGAGCTTCATTACCCCTAAATTGTAGGGATTAAGCTCTCATATTTGTTATCAAATCAACAAATATAGAAAGCAACATGAAAGCAAAAAGAAAGGAAAATGAAAGCTAATGGAAAAGACAACTAATCTAATTGCATAAAGGTAAATCTACACTATTACATAAGAAGAGAAGAAGCATGTAAATAAAAGAGAATTAACATTGCATAAAAGAAAAGAAAATTACATGAAATAAAATGGCTAAGTATCCATGGAAAGAAAGAGAGCTTTGATTTATTTTCTAAACTAAAATTAACTAACTAAGAGGGAAGATGGCTACATGAAACATAAGGGGTATTTATACAAGTTAGAAACCCTAATGCATATTTTTGGGGAGTACCCTAAATGCCCTTGGAGGAAGTGTGGTGGCCAAGTTATCATTAGCTTTAATAATCCCCACTTAAATGTACATGAAGCTTTAAATGTCTTTTAGCATGTGCATTAGCTTTTAATTTGTACATTAGGTAGTGGGTAGGTGGGGTCCTCCATGTTCTTCACTTTGAATTATTTCCATCTTCATTCCTTTGTATTCATTTTGTGCATGCATATTCCTTCACAAACCCACTTGTAATTGAGTGTAATTTCCTACAAAATAATATAAAAATTTCCAATCAATTTTTCTCAAAGAAATATATGCACTTAAATGACCGTTTTGCCCCTATATGAAGATGAATATGTGAAGATTTGGAATTAATATGAATTTTGGTTAAAACAAGTTAAAATACCCAATATGATCATTTATTTAATTTAAATAGAATAAATATGGTGGTAAAAATATACACATTTACGTGCACATCAGGGTGGTATCATGGTATGGAGCCCAGATACTTAACTCATGTGGACATTTTAAATTTATTACCGTGTGATGTTGCTTTGTGGTTGAGGATCCTCGGATAAAGGTCGGTAACGACCGGGGATGGCATACTTGTTTGTTAGTTACCTATGTTATAGCTTGGTTAAAGCATGAGGTAACGTCGGCCTTGTTGGCAGAGATCCGATTAGGTTCTCGGGACGTCCTTCCGGAGACGTACCCATTTCGGTATAGAAAGTTCCTTTTCCTAGCCATTTTTTGGAAATCCAAAGAAACAATGCGCGCCCTGTACGGTTTTAGTTGTATAACCTGCCATGGAATATGGTGGTAACCTACTATTGAACATGGTAGTATAGTAGGCATACGACGAAATGTTGTATGTTAGCTAAGATTAATATTCTTTCGAAATGTTTTCTACACTATGCACTAATAATAATATCCAAAGAATTTTCCGTATTAAGCATTTTTGACTGTCATAAGGAGAAATCTCCTCCAAGTGTGCGTTTGCATTGTGTGTGTAGCGGGAGGCCTTATGGCAGTTTCATTTTAAAAAAAGCATAGTAGATTTCTTTTTATTTTCTTTATGAAAATAACCGTTTTTAAGATCTCACACCAGTCCCATGACCGAGCGGGAGTTTATTGTTCCTTTTCTAAAATCTGGGTGCCCACAATTTTCCACACGGGCAGCCTAGAGTCAGGTTATCATTATTCGAGAGCAAAGTCAAGAAGTTGCTGTGGGAATCAGGAGTTGGAGCTAGATGGCGAGGCGTATCACTTATATATGTAATATTTCTTTCCGCTGTTTGCTGTTGTACACTCTGATAATGTAATGTAATGTAATGTAATAACTGATATAGTGATTCTGTTTAAAGATATTTATTTATCTATTATATTTGTTCCACTGCGAAATGTGAGATTCTATTATTGATTTTGATTCTTCTTTCTTCTTCTTCTTCTTCTACCTCTTCTCCTTTAAACCCTAAAGATTCGTAAGTTTGTTCCCCTTTGCCTGGATTGTTGTGGATTTTGCCAGCTTAAAAAGGGGTACGGATTTGCGAGCCTTTACATATCTGCATCTTATTTACCAATGATATCCAATCATAAAATTCAAAAATCATATTGTGCATTTTAAACTTCCAATATATGCTTTAGCTAAGCCTATACGATGTTCATTTACCATCCAATGCACACCTCAATCTGATCGCTTACTCGATTACGCCATTTCACTTTTTAACGAGTATTGTTCACATGACCACTCTAGAGCGGACTCGGATCCGGTTCCTTGATCATAAACTGTTATTCTCCTTACGTACCATATACTATGATAGAGAATCCCAGAATCAAACAAAAATCCATATCCAGCGTTCGCCGCCAAGCATCGACTGGAAAATCCTAACTCGAATCGATATAAATTATCTCAAAATTTTGTGCTCTAACCTGGATCAAATTGTTATGCGAACAAAATAATATACGTACAACTTACGTATTTATTTCGATTGATTCTTAGCTATCCTAATTTCTTTTATTCACATTCATTTCATTTACAATCAAATATTCTCAATCCGTTACTCACATCCCTTATTTACTTAGTATGTTCACTTCTTTACATAGTATATTCCATAATACTATTAACACCTAAACATCTTGTTTACTTAAGTTTACTATATAATATTTTACACAACTTAAGTCTATATCCATTTTAACTAAAATCTAATTTTATTTCACTCAATTCCATTGTTAAATTTCAATATTTCAACCATATCCAAAATAACTAATTTATTTCAAATCTCAATCAATTCCATTTCCCAAAAAATTATTCCATTTAACCTAACTTAGGCCAAATTTTCAAATTCCACTTTATTTAACTTAATTTAAGTTAAATTTTTATACCACAATCCACTTTCAAATTTTTAAAGCATTGCTTTAACTTGCCAATTTTCAAATTTTACAAGTTATCAAATTTATTTTCTCATATTTTCAATAAAGCTATTTAAATGAAAATTCCAGAGTTTAAACACCTAATTCTAAAGTATTTCAAATCATTTTCGAAATCATATATATATATATATATATATTCACAATCCCTTGGTATATCACATCATTCATTTGGATTTTAAAATTCAAAACTAGTTTTTTCCAAATCAAAACATCAATGATACCAATTCCTCTCTTGGAAACTCAAAAATCAATATCGGTGATACTACAATCATCCTCGAAATTATTTCCCAGCGACCGAAGTGAATTCAGTGCTTTTATTTCCTTTTAAACCCTTTTAAAAATATTTATAGTCAAGAATATTTTCAAATAATAATATTATTATTTTCCCAAAACTTGTAAAATCATTTATAAAACCAACGGAAATTAAATTCCCGAATTCCCAGCTTTTAAATCCTTTTTGATTTACAAAACACTTTTATAAATCATATTTATATAATATCACTTTGGTTATACAAACCATTTCCTTAACTGTTAATCTTTGTTTTCATTATAAGAATATCAACAATTTGTATAACAACAAACGATAATAATCAAATATTACCATTCCCTAACAACCAAGCACACTATATATACTTTATAATTTCTGAAAATTATTAATTAATATATAAAATATAATCCGGGTTAAATTATTTTTTACCCAATTTCAAAACAACACCATGTCGAGTTTCTATCTTCAAGTGTTTAGAAATCCCTATCAATAACGTTATTACTTGTTTTGACCAGAATCCATAAGCCACTCAATAGATCAGCCAATACAGTATAAAACAATTTTTATATCACTAACAAATACGTGCTCATATATATATATACACGCTCAAACTCAGTCTAGGGTGATAATGACCCAACCTCTAATGAGTAACCCACCAAAGCCAAGATTCTTGCTTAACCTTCAACTCTGATACCTTGTTGTAACGACCCACTTTTTGATCAGTCTAAGCTGATAATAAGCCGCACATGTCAACTCGGATTGAACAAAAAGACGGATTGTTAGGGGAAAAGAAGAAAGAAGATATGAAGAAAACTAAACAACACAGAATCTCACAACAGAATGAATAATCTATGATATACCATAAATCATTACACAAAAATAAAACTGCAATATATGTATATATAGACATCAATCAGAGTATACTAACCTATCTCAGTCTGGACAGTCATAATAGTCTGTCCTCACAATTACTGATAAACACAACATTGAATATAGCAGAAAATAACCATCTATGTGAATACGTCTTTGGGCCCCCAACTTGTCTCCTAAAGTTTCAAGCATC
This sequence comes from Allium cepa, assembly GCA_030765085.1. Classification (NCBI taxonomy): domain Eukaryota; kingdom Viridiplantae; phylum Streptophyta; class Magnoliopsida; order Asparagales; family Amaryllidaceae; genus Allium; species Allium cepa. The sequence goes on along the minus strand of CM060940.1, from coordinate 630,471,973 downwards.
CAAAACTAATCTGTAATATACTCTGTCTGACCCAAGCATTGTAATAAAACAACATCGGAGTCAGTCAGGAAAAAACCAACATGAGAAAACACGTCCAACTGGATTTAAAGTTATACGAAAATCTTTGAAATGAAAAGGTATCTCGTAAGACCACGCCGTGATAACCAAAAAAACATTTATATAAAAATCATGTGATATTATAATAATGTCTAAGTACAAATACTTATTAAAATCGCTGAAATGCTTGCATCTCACATTTAAATATAGTTGGGCATAATCAGAATCGTACGCCGCTTAATGGAGAATGGATTCCATAGAATTACTAGGCACTGGGGTACCATCTATCACGACACACGTCTAGAAAATGAACCAATAATGAACCTGTCGATCCCTGCCAACGCAATACTGGCCTACCCCTTACTGCATAGTACCGAACATGTCATCACCCCGGTTGCTTTGCAACCCTTTAGAGATCTCATGCACAACCAATCCATAAATATGTAGATGTAGGGTATCTATAAAGGTGACAACATACCCTAATGGGTGCGACGTACTTAGCCTTACTGCCTCTCCCCTGCTTTTCAGTCATTCCCGATTGATGAGGCTTGAGGCTATGTTTGACCTTAAGAATAGCATTCATACTTGGAATACTAACACTACCATCAAGGAAAGCAATGTAATAATAGCATTCATCCATACAAGTTGTTCTGGGTCTGAACAAACCGAATATCCAAAATCATTATCTTCATTATCTTTACGATATCAGAATTCGCAATGCTCAAATCAGATCGAAGTGGTTTTTAGATAATTAAATCCGATCCTAGTCTTTTCGAAACGATCAACGAAATTCGCCAGATTTGATAGTCGGTTATTTAGCTATCTAATTACGTGCATAAGTAGTCACTAGGCCCAATTTTATAAATATTTAAAAACATTCATTTCGAAATATCTTTACAAAGATATATATATATATATATATATATATATATATTCGAACCTCTTTAAATATTTCAATATTTGAAAACAATTTCAAATACTTAAATCCATAATACGATATTTCAACCCATATCAGCACTCAGAAATATTTCCAAATTCCATTTTATATTCAACACTTAGAAAAATATTTCTATAATAATGATCTCGTAGTTAAAATATTTCAAATCCTTCCAGTCCAATACTTAGGAAATATTTATAAGTATATTTTCCCAAAATCATTTTATTTCAAATTCTTAGGAAATATTCCATTTATTTCATACTTCTCAAAATCCTTTACAATTTATTTGTAAATCCCTTAGCTCGCTTATAATGGATTCTATAAGTTTTCGGAATTCATTAATTAATTGCCTTTAAAATTTCCAAAACCAATTACACTTGCCTTTAATCCCAACTACCAATTTCTATCTTCTTTTACGAATTCTAATTCATTTTTGAAGTTTCCGTATTTAAACACGTTGGAAATTTTCTTGAGTTCCCAAAATTCCATTATAAGATTTTCTCTTATAAAATCACATTCATTAATTAAAACTCGGTTTACAAATCTCAAGAGCATTTATAAATAAAATGGCAAACACTTATTTTTAACTCCATATATATAATAATAATATCAAATTTCAAAAAACATGGTTAAATAATTATTTAAAATATCAAAGCACTTTTAAAATAAACGTCAATAACTAATCCTAATTCATTTATAAAATTTCTAATCGATTTACAAAGCTTGTTTATAAAACATAGAATTCATTTCAACAAATTTAAATATTTAAAAACTAACTTTCTGTAATATTTTAATCCAATTAATAACTTGTAAAACTACATAGTTTAATAAATAAAAATCCTCTTCTAAACCAAATCTTAACGTTTTTTGTAGACACATTTTAAAATTCAATGTACCCACCTTATACCTATAAATCTCTCTCGATTTATCACAAACCAATTCATATTTCTAGTTCCATAACTATTCCCAAATTCCAAAATAGAATTTACCATTTCTTTCTAAACTGATTTTCATATCTCATTTTAAATTCACACTGTAAATTTATATTTCCAATTTATCAAATGATAATCATTCCACTTCATTTATAAACATCGTTCATAAATTTCATAAACTCATTTCTAGTTTTATAACAGGTTCATATTACTAAAATTCATTTATAAATCGATTTCTAATTAAAATTCCATTTATAAATCTATTTCTTAAGTAATCCAAAACTATATTTGAAAACTATTCAAATTTTGATTTCGACTTCCATTTCGTATTTTAAGGATCTTATTTAAGAAAAATCCATTATTTTAAAATCCTAAATTTTAAATTCTCTATTTGAAATCATTGTACGTAATAGCTAAATAAATATCCAAAATCAATTTATTTATTTTATCTAAACCAATTCCCTTTTTAATAATTCCAAAATTCATTATAAAAATTATCAATTCCAAAATATTCTTTTAATTTCCTTTTTAAATTCAAAAATATTATCTATGATATTTACAATACAAAAATTAAGGCCAATGCAACTATAACGTCCAATTATTCAAATCACAACAAATTCTATATCAGATTATTCACACATATCACTATATATGATAATAAAATCAACATTTTTAAGAATACAGTTGGATCCCTCCAACCTATTTCCTTGCAACCATAGATGTTAATAATATAAAATAATAATCCTACTTCGAGGTGGAATACCGAAATAAAAAGGATCATTCACTAGTATACGGGGCGCGTAGTTCTCATCCGCTCCAATCAGTGGGAAATATACCCGATCACTAATATATACTATATATATAATAATTTAACATCCAACTGGTAATAATTTATCAATCCATTCTACCAATAAATAACTTTAACATTATAAAATAAAACTAGTTATCCAAAATGAGTGAGATTTGCTCACATTTATCCTTTGCTGTCACCGAAGCATTTTGGTTTGGAATTAAAACTAGATGACGTCCGATTTTAGTCCAAATTTCCACAGTCTCCAAATCTGTACAAACAAGTTCCAACGTGAAGCATTCGTCATCACAAGTGCAATGCAAAAAGCTTCGTTCAATTTTGACATCGTATGAAGAAGATATAGTATTTATAAGAATAATGATTTATATAAATTAATTACTTAACATAATTACAACTTAAAAATAATTACCATTACTAATCTAAAAACCATCTGCTTCCCTGTTCTGTTTTCCCGCTCCAAACATGAACCCACTATAGCCGACTCTTCTTCCTCCTCTCTCTCCCTTCCCGGTCACCCATTTGACTAGCCGACACTGCCATTGACTCTCTCTCTCTCTCTCTCTCTCCACGAATGCCATCACCTAAACACCTCCAAAAACCACTCGAGCCTCCCCTATGCAAAGTGTCTTTTAGCCCCTTCTTGCCTGTAGCATGGACATGCTTCTTCCCTGAAGGTCGCACATCACCTTACTTCGACCTATAGGTGCAAAAACCCCTCCTAAACTTGATTACAACATCCATATTTCGAATCGACGATTAAAATGTTCAAAACCCCAAACCCTAGTCCAAAACCACCATCCACTTCGCTACTGCACCCTCACGTTCAGCACCGAACACCCCAAAGCCTTAGCCGTGCATAGCCCTTTACCAGATATGAATTTAAAAAAAATTCACAATTTTTCGTATTGTATTTGTTGATATTTTGATTTTTGAACTTTGTCTCTCTCTTTATTTTCCTGCAAGCGGCGTTTAAATAAGAGGGAAGGAATAATAGGGTGGCTCGTTCATTGGGTAGGATGGCTGATGGAGATGTTATGACACTGAGTAGGGGTTGACTTAAATTTATAATATTATTTAATGCTAAAATATCTCGTTTAGAAACTTAAAATCCCAAACTCCTATCGAGGAATACCACCTGGTGTTCCTAATATTTTATCCTTATTCCGAATGCGATGGAACTAGTCTCGAGCCCCAATTCGATCACATGGAGAAGATAGCCTTTTGAAATCAATTACAACAATAAATTTTTTGATACTAAATTTAACGCGTTTCTATTCCATTCGACTAAACGGTGCATCTGATTGCTACAAAATTTAACGGCATATTATAATTCATTATTACGGACCCTATGACACTGGTTTCATTAAAATCCGAGACTGTGCCTTGGAAGGCTATTTTTATATGTTAATTTAAACGATTATTTTTAAAATCAAGTAAATCACTTATAAATCCAATTTAAATTTTTTATTATCTTCCTTCTTATTAATAGAAACAAAATAAGCCTTTAAATCATTTTTATCCCAATAAAATCCAATATTTAAACTATTTAAACGATTTTCAATTATTAATTTTAACAATTAAATCATCCAAAAATCGCTATATTTAAAATTCAAGTTCTTTAATTCACAAAATTAACCTTTCAATTTTTAAGATTAATTAAATATTCTAATTTCAAATCACTTAAATTTTGGGTCGTTACAGCTACTTAGATACTTTTTTATATCCAAAAATACTTAGTATTTTAACCCTTTTCAAAACTTACATTTTAAGATTTTTGAATTTAACCTTTTCACCAAACTTTAAAAGAGAACGTTAGTATTCTAAGTTTAAAATCAAATCAACTTTTTCTTTTAAAGAAATTCCAACTCTTATAAAAAATTTGGGATTTTTAATTCAACCATTTATGAGGTTTTCCTTCCAAATAAACTTATTTATTTCCCAAACCATTTCTTTCAAAAGTATACTTTATATGTTTCTAATACATCTTTCATACATAATATAAAAACTAAAGTAGATAAGAATGACTCTCATCCTATCACTTTGCTCACATTTCATACTCTCCCTACATCCAATATTTAGGAGAGTTTCCAACAACATGAAAGAGGGACTTCTAGCAGACATTAATAATAAAGGTAAATAAAAAGGGAAAATGCTCATTTTCCTTTGTTCTACATCTCTAGTTAGGGTGCTAGCATTGTTTTAATATAATTTACTAACACTTTTTATTATACTTAAGGATCTTATATTTTAATGCATCGGAACTACTTTTCCCTTCAAGAGGAATTGCTAACGCTATATTTCTCTATGAATCGCTTAAAAGAGGATTCGTGTTTTCTGCAAAATTAAAAAGAACTATATTTCATTTTCTTTATTGAAGTAGATAGGGCAAAGTACGTTATTTTCAATATTTTGTACATCTCTTCTTTTGCATTTGCATTCCATATTATTTCAAACAAAACACCTTTATTTGTGACTTGATTAATCCATAGAAACTTATTTTGTTACCTCTTTTCATTCCAATGAATTAAAATATGTCAAATCTCAACCTAATTACAATAAGCCAAACCTCTTTTTCATTTATAGTTCCTAAATTCCTGCTACTCGGTCCAAACTGCACAAATTCCAACTGTTTATCTCTTAGTTGAGCATCCTTTTTACCTAAACTATAATAGTGCAGCTCCTTACAACTTATTTTTTAAGACTTTAAGTCTTCTTTTCTATATCACTCAACCTATTTAGATTTATATACCACTCATATTGTCAACTTATAAAAATACTTAATATCTTAAAAACTTCATTACATAGAAAGATTCATGAGCTATATTACTATATCACTTCTTTTCTAAAGTAAATAGCGTCTTACAAAATTTCCTTTACTGAAATCAAATTAGCTAAATATATATATTTTCTTACTAGACCTTTATTATATATATATATATCCACAATTCAATGGTTGCTTACTATTTCATTAAAAGTCCCTTTTAAAGTATAAAATCTATACTTTCTTTTCAAATTTTCAAAATTATTATTATTGAGTTGGACTAAAATTGCGCTTCTAACTATTCTCTCAAGACATCCTTCTTTCCTAATCAAAATAATTAAATCATTAATTAGGCTTGATTATTTCACACCCTTTCTTTAGGAACATTCATATCTTCCATTATTCATAATAACACATGGATTTCTATTTCTCCTTATCTGGACCTATTGTACAACATCATTCGGCAATTATATAAGGAACTACAATCATTGGGATACTAAGGCTCGACTAGCCAGTTATGTACCATCTTGCTTCATGAATTTTCCATACGTTACTATTTTATAGGGTCTAATATATATTACATTTATAGGAAAAAAAGAAATAAATTCACTCAACATTTCCTAGTTTTTTTAGGAATCGGCTAAGCTAAGCTCTGGTACTAAATGTAACAACCCTCACTCCAGTGGGCTTAGATTTTCGCTCACCCAAAAATATATGTCTACTAAAATGTGGATTATTGGTTTGGTACCCATCAAAAGAGAAGCTTTTAGAGCACTAACGATAATAACTCATAGTGAAAAAAAAGTAAAAATAATAGATCATAATAATCACTAACCCTAAATTAACGCATCAAGTATCAAATGTCCTAGCCAGACCACCGCTCCAAACAATAACGGTACCTACCATTCTAAATCCTATGGGTTGTAATGAGGATGAGGTCAAAACAATGTTCAAGTGACTGGTAAATTATACATCTTATACATAACAATAGCTTATGTCGATTCTCCACCATTTCTAGTTATGTTAGATTTATCATTAGACGCTATGACGTAATTACTCCATATGATCTATTCCCTTCTACAATATATATACACATATATATACATATATATATATAAGTATGTATATCCAATTGTCCACTAATGGACCTAGATACTATCCCCATTAGTATTGATCACTTAGCCCTCGTAAGGATTCATCACCTTGTTGTATCATGATCATCGTATCATACGAGGAAATCCTATAGTATGCACTGATGACCTCCATTATGTAAGGTCTTATATTCTTTAAGGATTTTCACCTTTGCCTGCATCATATATCGTTGATTTCTGGCCCCACTCACCTCCACTCCATCCATGTTTTAAAGGAATCTCTATATGGGTTAACTAGCATTACCTATTGAATAGATTAAGAAACAACTATGGTAGTGCATAACCCAACTAAATTAATCCTGGTAGACGGATGAATTTAGTTAGGTATAAACCTGTCCTTCCATTGACCGCATGAGACCGATGCCAAGCTCGTTAAATGTGCAAAATCTACCCCTTTTTTGGTACCTATGCATGCCAGCCTTTGCGCAACTTGTTGCATAAGTCCGGTCCCACCCATCATCCATTTAGATTAGCTAGTAAAATCAAGGCAATACCCCTCCTCTAACAATTTTGAAGCAGACTACTGGTGCTTGTACAATCTCACCATCCATAAAAAGTCCGCCCATTATCTGTAATTACAGAGGTTCCTTTCCATGTACCCACAAACTTAAGGGTATCCCTTCATCTATATGCAAGCATACACTCTATTGATTCCTGTTAGTTCGATATATTTCTTGGATTCTAACCCAATCTAATGACCTTAAGTCGTCATATTCTCAATAATTATAACAGACAACTTATAATTATTCAAACCCTTTATAAATGCATATCTGAGGCTACATATATACATATCTCATATTTATGTATATTTATTCTTCTTCAATTTTCTTTACTGCCTCTACATCCTTTATGTTTGACCATAGGTCTTCATTTTACTATGCGTTTAACTTTTCACTGATCAAATTCATTTACCGCTTCTCATTTTTTGTCATCGACATCATTGCTGCTACATTCACTAGTTTAATCTCGATTTCTATTCCATTGCATTTAATTATTAGACTTAATATATTTCATTCAATTATCAAACTTAATCCATTTCATTATTTATTTGACTTAATTCATTTCATTCAATTATCAAACTTATTCCATTTCATCAAATTATCAAATTAATTCATTTCATTCGGTTATCAGACTTAATCTATTTCATTTCCTACTTCTTTTACTTGCCTATTACTCTGAGTTCCTTTTTCATTATTTTCAGTTTATTAACTTTTTAGTTTCATTCTTATTTAAATATTGCACCTTTGTGACTTACTATGTTTTATAAAATTGAAATCTAAACTTTAACTGTTAACAATTATATGGTAAATGTTCATATTTTTCACAAAGAAGTGATTTGTGAGATGTTTGTAATTACAAGAAGTTATCTTTTTATTTATTTAAATAGACAGTGCAAAATATAGTAACTACCTTTATTTTGTACATCTCTTTCTGTTATAGACATATATTTTTTCTTTATCATTTCAAACATCACAATTTTTCTAAATTTAAACTTGGTAGTATATGGAAATCCATTTACAATGATATACGTTTCATGAATTAAAATATCACTAAAAACCCTAAAGTCCAACTAACTTAATTTTCAGTCTCAATCACCAATATCAGATAAAATGAAATCCTAATTCATTATGTTTTCAGTGAAACATTCCGATTTGAAATTGATAACTAAAATCATTTCCAAATTACAAAATTAAATATAATTATTACGCTTTTATAATTATCAACGCAAACTTATAGGCAAGTTTACAGTCTTCAACATTTCATACGTGTGAATTTATTGGATTATAAATTCAATTCTCTGATATATAGGAATAGTTCTGCACCGATATAATCTAGTATTATATAAAAATATATAATATTTACACTCGCCTTTAATTAGCACTTCCAAATATCTAGATCTAATGCAGATCTAACCCTATTATCTGTATTTTCCATTATTGACTTCCTATTTGGATCCATAGACAATATTTATACATATATCATTAGAAATTGGATTAGAAAAATCATATTCAGATTTACTAATTAGAATCAGATTTAAAAATTTACCTTTGATGTTACAACTGATTCGAACCTCTTTCCTATCCTTTGTTCTTTTCTATTCTTCTTTGAAGTATATCCGTGCAATCTAGATCATTTCTGTGTATTTAGAAATTTTGGAGGAGAAAGGAAAATGATAGAGCTTCCATACTTATTAGAAAACTAATGGGTTGAAAGTGAAGCCCTAGGTCCTAATTTATAGAGGTTTAAATCAGCGCTAACCGTCGGATGGAAATACATTAGAGTGGGTCATCTGACCTTAAGTTACAACCGCCACTAAAACAAGATGGGTCGACCGCACCATGACCCAAATTGACTGTGCCTAGGTCATCATCGACCGACTAGGCCAAAATAGTACATTGTTGAGCGTTGGTTGATTTAATTGATTTGTTACCGTTTATTCCCCAATTAACATTAACCAGCGTTAGCTTATGCCTTAGTTAATTTATTAAACGTTAAGCTACCATTAACTTTAATGGTGTTAATCAATCATTAATTAATTTCAAAGTATTTTCTTAATTACATATATAATTATTCCCAACTACAAAAATTCAAATTTTGATGACTTTTTCATTTGAACTTCGATTTGAAAAGTTTATATATGAATATTGGTTAGAAAATTGCCATGAATCCAATGGTATATGTTTCAACGCCAAATTTTAACGTTTAGAAATATTCAATTTTTTTCTGTTTATTGTTTATTAATTAATTTCAATTTTAATTAATTAACATAAAAACTCGAGGTGTAACATTCTCCCCCTTTAAAAGAAATTTCATCATAGAATTCCACAAGGGTTCGTTCATGTGAACCATCGCACATCCACTCTAGACCAATAATCAATTAGTGTATAACTAATTTTACAACAATCTTTGTACATGTGCATAGTGCATCACAATACATACGATATGTATGAACAATAATTTCTAATTGATGCCTCATATATGAATGATTATATTTTAAACCAGTTTCAATAACATAATGCTGACATCCAAAATATACTGGTGGTTTTACATGAATGCAACTTTTTGAACAACCAAAACACTTCTTCATCTAGATTTTCCCACACTTCTATGAGTAGAAGCTTAGTTCAACCAATTTTTCATCCAATTCTTACCATCCGATTTCCTAATGAACCATGACTGACATCCAAATTTAGAATATGATGTTTTCTAACCTTTTTTCTCATGCTTGGAAAGGATCTAGATGGAAAATTTCATATTTCCACCATTCTCTTATGTAGCCTTTTTCCACTACACCATAGGATCTACTTCATTTCACCCAATCATTTTTCTTGCCTTCCAAAGTACAGTTTGCATAAGTAACTTTTATTTTAAAGTTCAAAAACATTGCTATTCCAAAATTCCGTCTTTTTAAATCTCCCTCATCGATAAGGTTAAAACTTCCACAAACAAAACCACTACCTTATTATTAACAAATTTGACAGTATAAGGTTCCTTAGAGAACTCTGATTTGAAAATTTTAATATATGAAAATTGATCAGAAAATTACTATGTATCCAGTGGTATAAGTTTCATTGCCAAATTCCAACATTTACAAAAATTTCATTTTTCACAATTTATTAATTAATTTCTATTTTAATTAATTAATGTAAAAAGGTGGGGTATTATAGAAACCTCGTTCTTCTTACATAGCCATATAATATGATAGAAAAATTCAGGATCTTATCAAGAATCGTATCAAGTGTTCACATCAAGAATTGAGTGAAAAATCTTTGTTCAGATCAATGCAAATCACCTCGAATCATGTACTCAGATATTGGATCAAGTACAGTCATGTGAATAAAATGTTCTATATACAATTTATGTATTTATCCTATTAGTTTCTTAAGTACACTAATTTATCTTTATCACTTTCTTTTGTACAAAAGTATGTTATATTTTATCCTAAATCATTTATGAACTATTCATAAAAACATAATTTAGAGTTACTAAACATTTTATAACTTAAGTTCATACCTGTATGATACTCCACTACATCCTAAGAGTAAACGAAAAACATCAAATTCATTTTACTTAACAAGAATGTTTAACAAATTTAAAACTTTTTTTAACTTACTACTTTCTCAATTCTAGTGTTATATAAACTCAACTTTTATATTTTTACAAAACTCTTAGCTTCAAGTTCTATAACAGTTCCAAAGTTTCCGACCATCAAAATAAATGAAAATCCTATTTTATTTTAACAAATGAAAACCATCTACCAACATATCATACACGACGTACATACTAAATTGTCCTAATGCATAAGACATATGTGTCCATAAAATAACTTAACAAAGTTTCAATAATTTATTAAACACACTTTATCCAAAAAGGGAAAACATGAAAAGTTCCAACATTTATTCTAAGTTATGCCACTACCACTCGAGCACCATAAATAGCATACACATAAAACTTTTCTACATAAAAAGTTCATATCAAATTTCTTTCCGAAGAAATACTTTAGAAGTAAACACCGATTTTTATTGCAAATTATTTGAAATAATAATAATACACACACACACACACACACATATATTGTATATCTGTTCGTACTTTCGGAATCAAATCGAAATCTGTTTTTACTAAAAAAACCTATAGCATCTGCTTTTTAGAAACCTGAAAATAAACACCGACGATGTTGAAGTCATCGCCCGAAATGTTTTCACGTGACGGAAGTAAGTTTAGCACATCCAATTCATGCCTTACAGGTTTAACCAAAATCATTTAAAAAAATGATATCAAATACTTCGTAAATACTAAGCATCATGATCCTAATTTCATTAACCAAATTCCCAAATACTTACTTTCAAATAATCTAATATTATTTTCTCCAAAATCTTGAAGGACATTTTCAAAGACATCGGGATTTAAGTTCTCAGAATATTAGTTTAAACCCTTCTCATTTATACACCATATTTAATAAGTCATACTTGTACAAAACCAATTTCTTTTATAAAATCTATTCACAAATGTTTATTTTACAAAATACCTTATCTTTCCTTTAGATCACAACAAACGTCTTTTGCTAAATTCAACTTTTATACAAGTTAGCTTTTAACCCAACATTGTCACTGAAAACCTTAGAGTCAAACTACAAAACTAAAATCATAAGGTGTTCATTTCAATGCACCCACATTATCTATCCAACCCCTGTAGTGAAAAGGTAAAAGTACTTATAAACTAGTCGAATACAAATCAATAATCAAAAATTGATAGTCAGTGCTCAAAACTAACCTAGAACGACAAAACAAACTAACGAAGGGCAATGTATGAACGTCGTTAATCCCTACATCAAATGAACTACACTTTAACAATTACTACTTATATAAGTTACCTGATATAAGATCTTTAATTTTCGTAGTTATAACTACCATTAAGGCATACGTGTACAACAAATATAAATACGCTCTCATATGATAATACACTTAATTCGTTCTAGGATGTCGCTTAACCTATCTCTAATGAGCCATACCCTACCAAATCCAAGGTTCTTGCTTAACTTTGAGCTCTAATACCAAGTGTAATGACCTACCTTTTCAATCTCCGAATGTCAACACTAAATTATCCATGGTATTTATATGATGAGCACTCAAGTGTCGAAAAGAAGTATTGTTAAGGTAAAATAAAAAGAAAAGGAAGTAGAACAAGAAAGAAAAAACACAATATCAGGATCTCACTAGTGGAACGGTAATATATAATATTAAAAGAAGTATAAAGGGTTACTACGATATAGAAATTTCGAAGTTAGAAAACTTAGGTACTATCATAAGCCTTGCCAATCATTACTGCTTGTCCTCACAAACGTTGATATGTATAATATAGAAATGCAGTGGAAATAAGTATACCATGGTAAGTGAAACATCCAACTCGTCTTCTCGAGCTCCAATGAACATCAATGAAAACATGCATTTCTCTGACTACGTGAAAGACCACGTAAGGAAGTTAGGAAAAATAAAAAACAAACATCAGAAATTTGTCTGGTATGAGAAACTCAAGAAATACGTGTGAAGCAAATGGGTTAGCCTGTATCGGAAGAAGTGGGTGAATTTCAAAAGTTTTAGCCATTTTGGATCTTTAATGGGCCTATGAAGTCTAAATTCATTTGAAACTTTTCTTATTTTCTTTTAAATAAAATAAATATTTTATTTAACTTTACAAATAAAGTTTCACTTTAATTTAATGTGTATGTAAGTTAGAGTATATTAAATATACTCTTAAATACAAATTTGTATGCAACGTTGACTTCAAGTTTATTCAGAGAATGAAATATTTCATTTCCTTTTTCTTAACTTATTCAATTAATGAGGGGGCATAAATTTATTTAGAGAAATGAAACTTTACATTTTCTTTCTCTTAAATTATTTAATTAATGAGGATCATAAATTTAGTTAGACAAGGAAACTTTTCATTTCCTTCTCTTAAATAAATTAAATAATTGATTAATAAAATAACATTAATGACTAACTTAAATATGACATTAATTGTAAAATATATTCACAGTAAATATTGTGCAAGTGCAACATACAGGAAGTGTGCATAGTTAGTGGTAATTGATAAGTACACATAAAATAAAGAGAACAATTTGAATGGTTACTACATAAGAATTGAAATGGAAATAAATAAGGATGGAAAGGGTGATTGATATAGTTTCTCTTTTAGTTAACATAATGAACGCAACATAAAAAAGACAATTAATAGGCATCATAATATAAGGATATTGTTAACCATAAAATCTACTTGATAGCAGAAGTATGATAGAAAGCTAATAAAATCAAGGTTTCAATAGAGAAACAGACTAAGGCATCATGAACATCTTAAAAAGGATGTTTCAAAGGCATTGAGCAGTATTGAAGAAGTCGAAAGCACCAACTACCCATATAGTGCAAAAGCCTTTGATCCAGATGAAAATAGATAGGACCTTCTGCCACTACCAACCTTTCGACATAGATGAAAAAGCAATGATGACTTCAGATTGAAAGCAATCAGTGGTACTCTTCCAACTAAAGGTCAAGCCTTTCAAAGTCAAAGGTTTCACCCTATAATAACCTTTTCGAAAGCATAAGAAAGTGTGATATCCTGGAATTTCAGGAGATTTAAAATGTGAAAATCTCTTAATTAAATTGTTTAAAATTGATAAAAATTGTTATTTTCAAATATAAATAACCAATTAATCAATAGTGTGATGTTTTAAATTATGATTATAGATTTATTTTGAATTTAAATTTAATAATGGAATTTAAAAGAATATATATCTTAAAATAAAAATAATAATATAGTTTGGACTTAAATTATGAATTGGTGAATTTGATTGAAATAGTATTGAAACTTTTCAAAGGTTAATTTAAAATATATCTTATATCTTCAAAGTAAGTAAAAATCTATTTTGTTTAAAACTATTAAGGTTTAAATTGTATTTCATAATAAAAGTTTATTTTGTTTTATTTAAAAAATATATATATTCAAATAAACATTAAGATGTGCAATTTTATAAAAGTAATTTATATGTAATCATTTAAGGCTAAAAATAGATAAACATTTATATAAACATGATAATATAAACTAGAATTTGATTTAGATAAAGTTAAATACATTTATAAATTAAGAATTTCTTTTAATATTAAGATGAACATGTGTAAGACATTTATACTTACGGAAGACACTTGTAAATTAATATACATCATTATGTAACAAGTAGCATTGTTTTTAAATAACATTTTATTTAAAAATTTATTAAGTGGAAAACTTAACAAATTCACTTTGTTTAGCACATTATCTTAATAGGAAATCTGAAATCAGATTGTAAGAAGATAAATTCAAAACCAGTTCTACAAAACACAAATCTAAAATCTGTTTGAAAATCTGCAATTTTATTTCAAGTATCAACTGCAATGTAAAGTTCAATTCAACTCTAAGCAAAACAAGAAATGGAGTTTAGCTACATGATCAAAATTAACATCAGGTTCAAGTTCTGATGCAAATCAAGTGGCTAGATCAAAATCATTTCCAGATTCTTTTTTTCAAATAAAATTCAAGCCTTCTGCTCTTGCATGTGCAGGTGAGTAAACTGAAGTTTTTACAATTTTAAGTCCTGGTGCATGTTGTTAATTCTTGAAGAAATTTGTGATATATGTTTGAAAAAAAAATGTTTGCAGGTTTAAGGTAAATGCATGTGAATATGTATGGAGAAATTGTGTGTTTGAGTATGTATTTGTACTCTGTTTAAACTACAGGCTTTAAGTCACCAAGTAAGACCAAACTTGCTCTTCATAAAACTAAAATTAGGATTTGATTGGGTTTGCAGGAAGCAAAAAAAAACCAAAAAACAAACAAAAATCTAGGATCCTGTCCCTCTATTAGACAAAAGTAGTGAGTTAACCATGTTCTAAATCTGTTAAAAATTTGTTGCATGCAGCAATTCTGGAAACAAAGTATGACATGTATGTGCATGTTTGTTCACATGAATTGTTTGAAGATATTTATATATGATTTCACGGTTTGAATGTCAGAATACAAATTAAAAAGCTCAGCTATGGTTATCCATGTTTTAAAATTTGATCAAATTGAATTATATCTTACCCTGATTCATTTTAAACTGGGATGTATAAATAAATCTTGTTTGTTACAATATAGTAAAAATTTTAAAAAATATATTTCCAAGAAGATTTTGAAGCTGGGTTCGAAATAAAGAAGAAGAACAGAAAATTTCAAAGCTTGTCAAAATATTCGAATGATATAGTTTTAGTTTTCACCTACATACTCTAATTCCTCTACAAAAACAATGATTTTTAAAAATAAAATGTGGATTTTTAAGATGATATTTTGGGTGGAATTGAGGGATGAACAGAATTGACTCTTTGTTCGAATTCAGGCGATCGGGGAACTCGGGGAGATTAGGGTTCGAACTGAAGAGGGATTGAGGGTCGGAGATGGAAAAAAAATAGTCGAGGTGATATCTTTTCACCGTAGCAGCAGAAATCCCCAGATGTAGGGTTTAGCGACCCTGATAGTTGTCGTTGGAGTTGGGTCAGTAGCATGACTTTGGATGATCAGGAGATGATCGGTCTTTAGGGAGAAGTAGCATATGCCAGCGACGAAGCTGAGGGTTTGGTGGCGAGGACAATGGTGGTCGTCATTGCCGATGGCAAGGCGAGTTGGTCAATGGTTTTAGATCCAGTTTTGGGTCTGATGACTCCTTTTTGATTTATGGGCCGTTCGAGGCTCGAGATAGTTGGAACCGAGTAAGTGGAACGTTGTCGATCTGTAAGAATTGTCACGACGGTGAGATGGTCGTGGGTGAGGTTGTACACGTGCACAGCGTACACGTGGAAGTTCTTGGTTGATGGAACAAGCGAGGCGAAGGGTTCTGAGTTGCGTCACGTTCGAAGCAGGAATTGTTCGCGTGAGTTTCAAGATTGGTCGGAGATTCCTCTGCAGTTCGTGATGATCGTCGTCAATGTTGTTTGGTGACTGCCTGGTAGTGAAGGAGTTGGGAAGGAGAGGTTTTGGTGGGAACTTCGGGTTTGTTCCGATGTGTTTTGGTTTTGGGTTTCGGTCCAGTGTGTTCATGGCTGTTCAAATCTTGGAATTTGGGGATGGTATGAGGCTAGGCAAGGGATTTGGGTTTTAAATAAAACAAAATCCAAAGTAAATTTGCTTTCCAAAGTTTTAAACAAAAAGATTCAGAGTTTTTAATTTTAAATATTTTAATTCTCAGTGTTTTGAGTTTGACAAGTTTAAATTTAATTATCCTTAAAACATTTTGGGTGATAATTGATTTATTTATGTTTGATAATTAAAGTTGAGAAATTTATTTCAAAATTAATTCCTATTTGTTTTAATTTAATTTAGCAATGTAATTAAGACTAACTGATTGATTAAGAAAGGATAATTAGTAAGTATACTGACTTATTATTAAGTAATTAAGGATTAAATAAGAATATGAATCAAGGATTTGTTGGTTAATTAAGAATGGTTAATAAATTTAATGGCAAATGACTTGTAATAACCAATGTTAATTAAGTTGAGCTGAATAACTAATTCATAATAAAGTAATTAAGGAAGAATTACTCGGTGTAATTAGTTAAATGATTAATAAATTAAAGTAAGTAATTAAAGGGTAGTTAATCCTGAATGCGATTAATTTAAAGTGTAATTTATGAAAGTAATTGGAAAATCATTAATTTATTACTAAGAGTAATTAAACAGAATGGTTAAAGAATAATTAATTGATGTGATTAATTTAGGGCTAGTTATTTATGTAATTCGAGAATGATTAATCAAGGATGACAAATGGTTAAAAATAATTTAGTGTGGTTAATTAATTGATTTTAGATTAATTAATGTTATGTGAATAGGATTAAAGGTAATTTAAGTAATTAATTAAAGATAATTACTTGATGAAAATAAATTTAGTGATGATTACTCAGTGTAATTGAAGGATTAATTTATATAATCAATCAAGGAGTTGGTTTAATTGATGAAGTAATTAAGGAAAGTTAATTTTTGATTGTGATTAACCAAGATTGATTAAGGAATGTAATTAAGGTAAATGTTAATTATTATAATTAACTAATGAATGTAATTAGAGGATCATTAATTAATTAATCTTGCTTATTAATGATTGAATGATGATGAGTACTTTGAATTGGTTGATATCTCTGTTATGAATTGCTTCGTGATGTGATATGTTAGATGGACGATGATAATGTGATTATCAATCAATTAGGAATTGCTGTGTAAAAGTGTTATACGACAATTAAAGTTGAGTTGTATTTAATTGGATAACTTGTTTTAGATGACGTTGGGACCGAAGAGACCGGAGTCGGGTATAGTGAATGCCCGAAACCACTTCGATTCTTTGTAATTTGACATATGAAATCCATAGAATGAAGTGTAATGACTTAAGTGAATTGGACCATTAAATCTAAGTTTTAAGCACTTAGAAATTGTGGTATGGAATTATTGATGTCTATAACAATTTGTGAAGTTGTAAACTGATATAAGTCACCCCGGGTTTTTTATAAGTTGTATGCTTTTGTATTCCATGTTAGAAGGGTTTACTCACGCTGGTTTCCAGCCTGACCGGTGTTACTTTGATGAAATGCTCGGGTCAGTCCGAGTATTACAGATTTTCAGGAGACGAGCTGGATGGCAGGAACGTATGAGGTGTTTTGCTGAATTGTCCGGTATTTGTGTAATGATGTAACTCTGATGTATAAAGATATAAGTGTAATGATATAGTTCTTCTAGTAAAACTATTATTTATGTGATATTATATTTTATCCGCTGCGAATGTGAGATTGTGTGTTTCTTTTCTGTTCTTCTTCTATCTCTTTCTTCTTTCTCTTTTTTCCTTTCACTAACTATCTGGAAATTTCGGGATCGAAATTTTCGGGTCGTTACATTTGGTATCAGAGCTGAAGGTTAAGCGAGAACCTTGGCTCTGTTGGGGATTACTCATTTAGGATAGGGTAAGTGGTACCCTATAATTAGTTGAGTGTATAAATATGAGAGAGCGTACTTGTGATTTTCTTATATAAAGGTTTTTAAATGATTTCAAAAGTAAATGAATCTTATATAAGAAATAGATTATCTATTATATAAAGGAAATTGGTTGTAGTATTAATTAAATTAAAAGTAATAGTAAGAATTAAATTAAGAAGTAATAGAATGCAACCAAATTGAAGTTGGAATTAAATAAAGATAAGTTTGAAATGGATTCAAACTAAAAATTGAAATCTTGAATTGGAGAAGTATTTCTAAATAAGATGAATTAGAATTGGTTTTAAACCAAAGAAATAAATGGTTATTGTGTTTAATAATGGAATGATTGTTCTTCAATAAACAATAAAATGTTTAAGGAAGCAAACATTTAAAAGAAGAATAAATTTGTAAATTTGAAAGAAAGTAAATTAAAGTGGGTTTCCAATTATGAAGTTCTAAATTCTAAATTTAAACATTTGAAAATTGTTTTCAAAATGTTAAAGGAAATAATATTATTCAAACTACTTTGAATATGATATTATTTTAAAATAAGAAATGTTTTAAAATTTTAAATAAAATTATTTTGAATTAAAAACCAAAGGTGGTTTAAAATTTTAATATGTAACCTGGTATGTAAAAGAAATAAATATGCATATATGTGAATATACATGATATCAAGGATAATTTGAAATAAACTTTAAATATTGAGTTTTAAATTTGGAATGAGATATGATACCCATAGTGATAAGTTTTTGAACCAAATAAGTGGGAAAATTATTTATGTGAAGTTTAAAATTTGAAAAAGGAGTTCAAATTGGGTAAGGTTGACTGAATTAAGTGAATTGAGTTTAACTTGGGAAAAAGTTAAATAAGTTGGAATGATCAACATGATTTGGGAATTTCAAGATGGAATTGGAAATTAATTTGGGGAGATAAATGGTTAATCTGAATTGGGAGTTTGTGTGATCTCAAAATGGGTTTGAGATCTGAAAAATTGTAAATTGATGGATGTTTTAAGATGAATTAGATGATATCATCCTATTGTTGTTAAAAATCTTTAAGTTGTGAATTGGATTTGTTTAAATGGATGAGAAATGGAGTATGGTAATCCATTGTTGGGATAAAAAGGTAAATTGATTTAAAGGAATTAAATCAACATTTGAAGTATTAGCTCGAATTTATATAATTCGAGATGGTTTAAATTTGAAATTTGAAATTAGTTCAAATTGAATTTGATTTGAATTAATTGAAATGGTGGTTGAAGATGTATGAGTATAAGATTCAAATGGAAAATTTGAATTGGATCGATTTGTATAATTTGGAATTATAATTAAAATTTGAATAGTTTTGAATTCAAATGGAATTTTAATTTAATTGGGAAGGAAATCAAGAATAATTCAACTTGATGTGGAAATGGAGTTTGAAATTGAGATTAATTCAAACTAGAGTTGAAATGAATTGAAATCTGGAACTAGTCCAACTGAAATTTATTTGAATTAGTAGAATTTGTGATCAAGGTTGAATAAAGTTGAATTTGGGAAAAAAAACTTGGATTAATTCGACTTGAATTGGGGTTGAATCAATTTCAATAGAAATTGAAGTTATTTAAATTGGAGTTAAGTCAATTTAAATGAAAGTGGAATTTAAATTGAATTAATGAGAATGGGGATTGTGAAGTGAGCAGTTTGACTCTGGACTATTTTTAATATAAATTGATTTAATGTAAACCTATTTTTCCAAGATATTCATTATATATATACACAACCTTTCTTTTAAAAGCCAAATTATCTTATGCTGGTTTTACAATTATTTTTGAAACTGTTTAATTATTTTCCAACTGTTTTATAAACTAATTACTATATTCCATCTATTTTACAAAACTAATTATTATCTTACTATTATTTTGCAATTATTTAAATTTCTATAATTATTTTAACTATTTTCTACCTATTTTACACCTATTTTACAAACTAGTAATTATTTTCCAACTACTTATCTATTTTTATATATTTCAAACTATTTCCTAAATTAACTGGTCGGAGTTCAAACTGTTATTGGTTAAATACCCAATCGAGATAAGAATAGAGGTAATAATCTGAATGGATTTAAGCAATGGAGAGTAAGTGAATGAAAATCAAAGCGAATGTGAATAGAAATGAAATTAATTTGGCTAATAACCAATAAAGATAAATACGTAGGGTGTACGTATGTTATTCTATTCGCATAATGATTTGATCCAGATTCGAGCACAGAATTTCGAGATAGTTATATCGATCCGAGTGGGATTTTTCACTCGATTTTCAACGGCGAACCTAGATATGGATTGTTGATTGGTTCTGGATATTCTCTATCATAGTTAGGCTATGCAAGGAGAATGACGGTTTCTGATCAAGAAACCAGATCTGTGCCCGCACTAGAAATTCGGGTGGACGATACTAGTTCGGAAGTGAAATTGTATGATCGAGTGAGCGATCAAATTGGTATAGCATACGGATGATATGTGTACATCGTACGAATTTTGATGAAAATGATATTGAAAAGAGTAATCAAATTTGAATATTTGATTTTGGGTAAACAAAGTTAAAAATCTTTGTTTTATAAAATGAAATTCCCCTTGTTGAATCTCTTGCCAGAAGAAAAGGGTTTTTGAAACTGTTTGAAGTATAAAAGGAGTTTTACACAGGTTTGAAATGATCCAAGTTTTTTTTTTAAAAAAAATTATATATATCTGTATATTTATATGTAAAGGATCATGTGAGAATTTTGGGAAAAAGGTTTTGGAAACCTATGGATTTGGAAAGGCTTTTGATTTTTGGGTAAAATCAATATTAAATTTGGAAAGCCGAGTTTGAGAATTATCGATTTTGGGATAATCGATTTTGTGTAAAAGAGCTTTGTATGAGATCATACTAGGTGTATGATTTGAAGATACTATATATGTATAGTATAAAATGTTTTGATGATGGCTCTTGGGAAAAAGTGCTCCCTTGAAATGAACTTCTCAGGAGTACCACCGGGTGGTGCTTCCTTGAGCCCCAAGGGAGGGTTCTAAAGTTGATCCTGTGAGGAGTCCGGACGAAACTAGTTCCTGGGGATTTTGAGTAGAGTATACCATAGCGAAAGTCGTGTGTGCCGCTGAGAGCCAATAGTTACATGGACTTTTGCTGCGATGGCAACGTAACCCAGGATGTAACTGCGACCTATGGTATAATATAGCGAAAGTCGTGTGTGCCGCTGAGAGCCAACGGTCTGTGTTTGATTTATATCGGCAGACTGCGACCTATGTAGGAGTGGAGAGGTTTCATTTCGACAGCGAAAATCAAAGGCCGCTAAGAGCCTGCAGTTACATGGACTTTTGCTGTGACGGCAACGTAACCCTGGATGTAACTGTGATCTGTTGTGTGGGTTCCATGGCGTAATCGAGAGGCCGTTGAGAGCCTGCAGTTACATGGACTTTTGGTGCGACGACAACGTAACCCTGGAATGTAACTGTGACCATGGATGGGGGTGATGATTTCCAGAGCATTCTCACAAAAGATATATTCTCTATTTTCAAAAACTGTTTCTATATTTTCAATAAATTATTTTTCCAAGTATTTCCAATGGGTGTTGAAAATGGTTCTGCTAAGTACTTATAGATTTTCAGTCCTACGCCTGATCAACGTATGACCGAATTTCTATGAGAACGAAGATGGACTTGTTGAAACATCGAGTTGTAGAATGATATTTTTATAAAACTACTTTGATAATACTATATATAGATTTTAAAGTGTTTTAAAATGATCAAGGAAAAATTTATCTGAATTTAAGCATTTTAATATTTCTGGCTTCGTTTCTTTTCGGGGACGAAAAGATTCTAAGGGGGGCGGAATGTGATATCCTGGAATTTCAGGAGATTTAAAATGTGAAAATCTCTTAATTAAATTGTTTAAAATTGATAAAAATTGTTATTTTCAAATATAAATAACCAATTAATTAATAGTGTGATGTTTTAAATTATGATTATAGATTTATTTTGAATTTAAATTTAATAATGGAATTTAAAAGAATATATATCTTAAAATAAAAATAATAATATAGTTTGGAGTTAAATTGTGAATTGGTGAATTTGATTGAAATAGTATTGAAACTTTTCAAAGGTTAATTTAAAGATCTATCTTATATCTTCAAAGTAAGTAAAAATCTATTTTGTTTAAAAATATTAAGGTTTAAATTGTATTTCATAATAAAATTTTATTTTGTTTTATTTAAAAAAACATATATATTCAAATAAACATTAAGATGTGTAATTTTATAAAAGTAATTTATATGTAATCATTTAAGGCTAAAAATAGATAAACATTTATATAAACATGATAATATAAATTAGAATTTGATTTAGATAAAGTTAAATACATTTATGAATTAATAATTTCTTTTAATATTAAGATGAACATGTGTAAGACATTTATACTTAAGGAAGACACTTGTAAATTAATATACATCATTATGTAACAAGTGGCATTGTTTTTAAATAACATTTTATTTAAAAATTTATTAAGTGGAAAACTTAACAATTCACTTTGTTTAGCACATTATCTTAAAAGGAAATCTGAAATCAGATTGTAAGAAGATAAATTCAAAACCAGTTCTGCAAAACACAAATCTAAAATCTGTATGAAAATCTGCAATTTTATTTCAAGTATCAACTGCAATGTAAAGTTCAATTCAACTCTAAGCAAAACAAGAAATGGAGTTTAGCTGCATGATCAAAATTAACATCAGGTTCAAGTTCTGATGCAAATCAAGTGGCTAGATCGAAATCATTTCCAGATTCTTTTTTTCAAATAAAATTCAAGCCTTCTGCTCTTACATGTGCAGGTGAGTAAAATGAAGTTTTTACAATTTTAAGTCCTGGTGCATGTTGTTAATTCTTGAAGAAATTTGTGATATATGTTTGAAAAAAAAAATGTTTGCAGGTTTAAGGTAAATGCATGTGAATATGTATGGAGAAATTGTGTGTTTGAGTATGTATTTGTACTCTGTTTAAACTACAGGCTTTAAGTCACAAGTAAGACCAAACTTGCTCTTCATAAAACTAAAATTAGGATTTGATTGGGTTTTGCAGGAAGAAAAAAAAAAAAAAACAAAACAAAAATCTAGGATCTTGTCCCTCTGTTAGACAAAAGTAGTGAGTTAACCATGTTTTAAATCTGTTAAAAATTTGTTGCATGCAGCAGCTGGAAACAAAGTATGACATGTATGTGCATGTTTGTTCACATGAATTGTTTGAAGATATTTATATATGATTTCACGGTTTGAATGTCAGAATTAAAATTAAAAAGCTCTGCTATGGTTATCCAGGTTTTAAAATTTGATCAAATTGAATTATATCTTACCCTGATTCATTTTAAATTGGGATGTATAAATAAATCTTGTTTGTTACAATATAGTAAAAATTTTAAAAAAAATATTTCCAAGAAGATTTTGAAGCTGGGTTCGAAATAAAGAAGAAGAACAGAAAATTTCAAAGCTTGTCAAAATATTCGAATGATATAGTTTCAGTTTTCACCTACATACTCTAATTCCTCTACAAAAACAATGATTTTTAAAAATAAAATGTGGATTTTTAAGATGATATTTTGGGAGGAATTGAGGGATGAACAGAATTGACTCTTTGTTCGAATTCAGGTGATCAGGGAACTCGGGGAGATCAGGGTTCGAACTGAAGGGGGATTGAGGGTCGGAGATGGAAAGAAAAATAGTCGAGGTGATATCTTTTCACCATAGCAGCAGAAATCCCCAGATGTAGGGTTTAGCGACCCTGATTGTTGTCGTTGGAGTTGGGTCAGTAGCATGGCTTTGGATGATCAGGAGATGATCGGTCTTTGGGGAGAAGTAGCATATGCCAGTGACGAAGCTGAGGGTTTGGTGGCGAGGACGATGGTGGTCGTCGTTGCCGATGGTAAGGCGAGTTGGTCAATGGTTTTAGATCCAATTTTGGGTCTGATGACTCGTTTTTGATTTATGGGCCGTTCGAGGCTCGAGATAGTTGGAACCGAGTAAGTGGAACGTTGTCGATCTACAGGCATTGTCACGGCGGTGAGATGGTCGTGGGTGAGGTTGTACACGTGCACAGCGTACACATGGAAGTTCTTGGTCGGTGGAACAAGCGAGGCGAAGGGTTCTGAGTTGCGTCACGTTCGAAGCAGGAATTGTTCGCGTGAGTTTCAAGATTGGTCGGAGATTCCTCTACAGTTCGTGATGATCGTCGTCAATGTTGTTTGGTGACTTCCTGGTAGTGAAGGAGTTGGGAAGGAGAGGTTTTGGTGGGAACTTCGGGTTTGTTCCGATGTGTTTTGGTTTTGGGGTTCGGTCCAGTGTGTTCATGGCTGTTCAAATCTTGGAATTTAGGGATGGTATGAGACTAGGCAAGGGATTTGGGTTTTAAATAAAACAAAATCCAAAGTAAATTTACTTTCCAAAGTTTTAAACAAAAATATTCAGATTTTTGAATTTTAAATAATTTAATTCTCAGAGTTTTGAGTTTAACAAGTTTAAATTTAATTATCCTTAAAAAAAATTGGGTGATAATTGATTTATTTATGTTTGATAATTAAAGTTGAGAAATTTATTTCAAAATTAATTCCTATTTGTTTTAATTTAATTTAGCAATGTAATTAAGACTAATTGATTGATTAAGAAAGGATAATTAGTAAGTATAACTGACTTATTATTATGTAATTAAGGATTAAATAAGAATCTGAATTAAGGATTTGTTGGTTAATTAAGAACGGTTAATAAATTTAATGGCAAATGACTTGTAATAATCAATGTTAATTAAGTTGAGCTGAATAACTAATTCATAAGAAAGTAATTAAGGAAGAATTACTAAATGTAATTAGTTAAATGATTAATAAATTAAAGTAAGTAATTAAAGGGTAGTTAATCCTGAATGCGATTAATATAAAGTGTAGTTTATGAAAGTAATTGGAAAATCATTAATTTATTACTAAGAGTAATTAAAGAGAATGGTTAAAGAATAATTAATTGATGTGATTAATTTAGGGCTAGTTATTTATGTAATTCGAGAATGATTAATCAAGGATGACAAATGGTGAAAAATAATTTAGTGTGGTTAATTAATTGATTTTAGATTAATTAATGTTAAGTGAATAGGATTAAAGGTAATTTAAGTAATTAATTAAAGATAATTACTTGATTAAAAAAAATTAGTGATGATTACTCAGTGTAATTGAAGGATTAATTTATATAACTAATCAAGGAGTTGGTTTAATTGATGAAGTAATTAAGGAAAGTTAATTTTTGATTGTGATTAACCAAGATTGATTAAGGAATGTAATTAAGGTAAAGGTTAATTATTATAATTAACTAATGAATGTAATTAGAGGATCATTAATTAATTAATCTTGCTTATTAATGATTGAATAATGATGAGTACTTTGAATTAGTTGATATCTCTGTTATGAATTGCTTCGTGATGTGATATGTTAGATGGACGATGATAATGTGATTATCAATCAATTAGGAATTGCTGTGTAAAAGTGTTATACGACAATTAAAGTTGAGTTGTATTTAATTGGATAACTTGGTTTTAGATGACGTTGGAACAGAAGAGACCGGAGTCAGGTATAGTGAATGCCCGAAACCACTTCGATTCTTTGTAATTTGACATATGAAATCCATAGAATGAAGTGTAATGACTTAAGTGAATTGGACCATTAAATCTAAGTTTTAGGCACTTAGAAATTGTGGTATGGAATTATTGATGTCTATAACAACTTGTGAAGTTGTAAACTGATATAAGTTACCCCGGGTTTTTTATAAGTTGTGTGCTTTTGTATTCCATGTTAGAAGGGTTTACTCACGCTGGTTTCCACCCTGACCCGGGTGTTATTTTGATGTAATGCTCGGGTCAGACCGAGTATTATAGATTTTCAGGTAAGGACGTTCTGGAGCTCAGGAGACAAGCTGGATGGCAGGAACGTATGAGGTGTTTTGCTGTATTTATCTGGGACAAGTTAGTTTTCTAAATTGTCCGGTATTTGTGTAATGATGTAACTCTGATGTATAAAGATATAAGTGTAATGATATAGTTCTTCTTGTAAAACTATTATTTATGTGATATTATATTTTATCCGCTGCGAATGTGAGATTGTGTGTTTCTTTTCTGTTCTTCTTCTATCTCTTTCTTCTTTCTCTTTCTTCCTTTCACTAACTATCTGGAAATTACGGGATCGAAATTTTTGGGTCGTTACAGCAAGCCTTTCCAATGGTTAAAATCAAACCAGGACACCTTTCGACAAAATCGAAAGGTGCTATGAAGAAAATGATACTCAGAAATCAACAAAGGCAAAAGAATAATTGAAAACCTTTCGACAAATTTGAAAGCAGTCATGGCTTTAGACTAGGGTGAAAGGTTGAGAGAGAATGAGCTACTAGAGTATGACAAGAAGAACATGGACACCTTTTGACAGTGTCGAAATGAGACAAAACCTTCGACAACATCAAAATGAAGCACAACCTTCGACAACAATGAAAGGAAATGTGGCTTTCAACTAGGAAAGAAGACTCAAGATAGAATGAGAAAGGTAAACCTTTTGATAAGGTTGAAAGGTTCATGATAACACGTGAAAGATAAACCTTTCGACAAAGTCGAAAGGTTCATAATAAGGGAAACCTTTCAACATCATTGAAAGGTTTGTAACCTTTCGATCAAGTCAAAAGGTTTAAGGCGGCATACAAAAGAAGACCTTCTGACCCGGTTGAAGGTAAGAAAATGAAAGGGTAGACCAAGAAGCAGAAGAGAACATCTTTCTACGATGTTGAAAGATTCATAACCTTTTGGTTAAATCGGAAGGTTTAAGGTGGCATATAATGGGAACCTTTTGACTTAGTCGGAAGCAAAGGCATGATAGGGGGCCAACCTGCATCTATAAATAGGAACTAAAGAGTCCAGTTCTGGGGAACGAATTTTGGAATGCTGAATTCATTTTATTTTCTCTACTTTCATTGCGATAATTATACTTAGAAGAAACCCTAAATCAAGCTGGGAAAAAAGCTTAATCTCCTGTAACTCAGTTTGGATGATAAACAAAAATGAACATTGCTTATTCATGATAGATTTTGGCAAAAAGGAAATCATTAGCTAGACTAATGATCAATTAAACATGATTTTAACATTTTCACATAGTCTCTTCTAATCAACGATATTTATAAGACCAATTTAGATATTTCCTATCGAAATCTATCATCATCAAAACTAATCTTTATTGCGAAAATAAAAGCGATGATGATGTGGTCGACTATGTAAAATGCATGAGCTATATGAATTTATAAATTGATCTTATATAAGGAAAATAAAATGGGTTGAAGATTATCAAACTGGGACTCCTTTGAAAGGAGGAATACCTTTTGACTTAGTCGAAAGATTTACTTTTGAGAGGAATCCTGGGTCATATATCTAACAACCATTTGTGATGGAATTCATTTAAAGGGAATCTACTCCTTTAAACATCAATAAACCCCTCAAAGGTATCCCATAGAAGGAATGTTGACATTAAGGGGTTGAAAGCAATTAAGACTTACAAATTGGACGTGCAATTCCTTTTGATAAAGTTGGAAGGTCTAATGTGTTACTTTTCGACATGAACAAAAAGGAAGTCGATGTCATCAACGATAACTGCTTTCAACTCTTTTGGGAGATGGAACTCAACAAAGTGTTGATTCTGAAAGCTAAATGATTGCGAAAAACTTCACCCTAATTGAAAGGTTGGAATTTCCTTATCACACCTTTCGACGAGGTCAAAAGGTTCAGCAATTTACTTCTATTTCAACCTAGGAGTGATCTTGTTAACAACCTTTCGACAGGTCGATAGGATCAACAATTTAATATTTCACCAGCCTGGTTGAAATGTTGAAGCGGACTCATTACTTCTCTCGACAGGGTCAAAGGGTATGGCAATTTAATATTCCTTTGTCCTAGATCAAGTTTATCAAAAGTTGGAGTTATCTTCTCAAATCCATTCAATAAGTCATTTTATTTAAAAATACGCTTTCACAGTCAAGAGTCATCTCAATCACATGGTTATGTCCCAGTAGAATTATTTCATGATATGCATTGGAGATGTTGACAAGTTTTCTTGTTAACATTTTTGGCGCTAGAAGGAAGGCTTGAACCTCCGCTCCGGTCATATATATAGAATAATAATGGTTCCTTTCTCTTTCCTAGGGAAAATGAGATCAAAATGTTTGAATGGACTTGAAGAGGGAGTAGTGCACACTACCAACCTGGAGGAAAATATAACTCCAACTTTCAAACTAGACGGGGTCATTCTAGAGCAAAATTCAAGATCGGCATAGCGGGATGAAAATACGGAGAAAATCAAATGCTTGGAGAAACGATTACAAGAAATGCAGGATCTGTGGAAGATGGATTTGTCTCAAAGATCATCAAAAACTCCAAGGTAGACTCAAGGAGAAGTAATTTCTCCTAAAAGAAATCTGAAGACTAAATCTAAGGAATGCAAAGATAAGACCTCCACAAAGAAGAACGAACTTCTTCAAGCAAGAGCCGATCATCAAGTGAGAATTCTCGACAACTCATTAGAGTAGTTCGGTAGGTCAACTTCTAAAGAGTATTGCCCAAGTTAGAAAAATTATGGCAATGTTGAAGCTTACCTTAAAGATGCTGCTGAGAAGGATATCAAGGACACCATGAATTCAAAAGGCAAAAGAACCATGAATGTGAATGTAAATGACAATGAGAGGATACCACCATTCACTGATGAGATAATGGTGAAATTAATTCCTTCTTATGTCAAGATCCCGTCTATGAAATATCAAGGGAACACGGATCTTGATGATCACCTCATGGCATTTGATAGCCAGATGGACCTATACAACGCTTCTAGGGTAGTTAGGTGCCGACTATTTCCCATTACTCTCCAAGGGGCAGCAGCAAGGTGGTGTAGACAGTATAGAGAAAAAACCATCTTCTCATGGAAACAATTTTCTTATGAATTCTCAGCACAATTCTGCATTTGCAAGGATCCAACTATTGATTATACGGTCTTGGCAAACATAAAGCAAAGGCAATGTGAGTCTTTGAGGAATATTTGAGAAGATTCAACACAGAAGCCTTGATGGCTAAGGACATGAATGATCGAGCAAAATTCATAGCCGTCCGCTCTGGTTTAATAAAAAATTCTCCATTCTGGAAATAGCTTTTTGTCAATGGCTGCAAAGATCTTCAAAGACTTCAACTTTTAGGATGATAAGTTCATTCAAATGGATGAGCTTTATAATTCCAAGGGAAAGACAATTCCTAGAAAGGAGGGTGGAAGATTTGGCTTGGACCTAGCCACAAAAGGATTATGGGAAGAGCCAGTTGCTAATATCGTCGCTTTAAACAGGACACCGTCTTACATATATGCTACAGATAAGGAAAAAGTCAACTTTCCAACCTCCTACAAAGCTAAGAATAATCCATAGTAGAAGACGGGAGGAGACTATTATGCCTGGCATAAAGCTAACGGACATAAAAAAAATGAATGCAGAGTGCTCGCTGGCATAATTCAAAAGATGATCTGAGAAGGCCATCTCAAAGAATTTATCCAAGATTAGCACAAAACCCAATGAACTAAAAGTGCTCCTAGAAGTGCCCGAGCAATGCTATAAATGTTCTGGATGATGAAGACCCCCTCAGTTTAACCCCGCCAATTAACAGGATTGATGTATCCATGGTTGGCCACATACAAAAGGAAATAGTAAAGGAGCTCGAAGCAGATTTATCGAGGAAGCCAAGGAGAGAATTTATTCTATTCAAGAGGATCCCCCAACAAAGAGCCCTCGACTTAGTATTCAAATGCCAAATTTGGTGGTCACCTCACAAGAGCTGCGCAAAGGAGTCCATCATCCTCATAATGACCCCCTTATGATTACTACACTTATTGGGCTGTCAATTGTTTCCAAAATTCTGGTCGATACAGGAAGCGCGGTTAATGTCATCTTCAAACATGCTTTTGATAAAATGAATATCCTAGAGCACAAATTAGAGCCAAGCTCCAAGCCGATATTTGGGTTCAATAATAAGGGGTCATTTCCGATGGGGCAAATCAAGTTACTTCTACAAATGAGAGTGCCTACAACTTGTCAAACATTTGAAACCATCTTTGTGATAATTGACCAACCTTCCAACTTCAACGCTTCTTTGGCAGACCAGCCTTGGATGAAATTGATGCTTTCGTCTCGCCAAAATACCTCATAGTAAAATTCTTGACAAAACAAGGTTGAGGGACTGTGCGAAGAGAACAATTCAACTCCCGTTAAATGTATTTTTTACCACACTTGATCAATACAAAAGGGAGTAGTCTGCTTATTTTGACTCTTTTACCACTTTACAGCCTTCGGATGATGGACTTTCACATCCAAGACTCGAAGCAAAGATTAATGATTAGAAGTCTAATAAGCATATGTATCAAAATTACATTTCTACAGGAAACAAGAGAAAGAGGGTTGACACTAACTCAACAGAAGAAGGTATAATAGTCATTGAGTTTGATTGCTGAGGCAAGACAGAGAGAGTAAGACTCAAAGAGGACCTGGAGGAAACCCATATCTAGTCTGAAGATGCATCTAAAAGTGGTCAAAGTGGGAAAAGATCTTGATGGTGAGTTAAAGAAAGAACTAATTTGGTTCCTCAAAGACATAAGGATGTATTTGCTTGGTCACATTCCGATATGGTTGGGATTGACCAGACTGTCATGTGTCACACCCTTAACATCAATCCACGAGGAAACCCCATAAGGTAGAGAAGGAGACAATTGAATAAAGTTCGAACATATGCTTTGAAGGAGGAAGTTGATAAGCTCCTTGAAATGGTTTAATCCAGGAAGTATATTACCCCAAATGGTTAGCTAACCTATTTCTGGTGAAAAAGTCGAATGAGAAGTAGAGAACATGTATCGATTACATAGATCTAAATAAAGCATGCTCGAAGGATTGTTTTCCGTTGCTGCGAATAGATTAGTTGGTGGATGCAACGAATGGGCACAAGTTGTTATCTCTTATAGACGCTTTTTCACGGTACAATCAGATTCCGATATTCAAGCCAGTGAAGATCATGCCAGCTTCCTAATAGAGTGGGGATTTATTGTTCCAGAGCCATGCCATTTGATCTAAAGAATGCAAGGGCCACTTATTAGAAATTGGTTAATCGAATGTTAAAGGAACAGATTGGTAGAAATATGGAAGTTTATTATTGATGACATGCTGGTAAAATCTAGCAAACCTGAAAACCATTTCAACGATCTAGAAGAAATGTTCGAGACATTGCGGAGGTTTCAAATGAAGTTGAATCCACAAAAATGCTCTTTTAGGGTCCATTTTGGAAAGTTCTTAGGCTACTTTGTAGGTGCTCAAATAATAGTGGCAAGTTCTGACCAAATTCAAGTTATAAGGGATATGACTGAACGAAAAAGTAGTAAGGAGGCGATGAGCTTAAATGGAAGGGTAGCTGCCCTAAGTAGATATATATCAAAAGCTACTGATAAATGCATACCTTTCTTCGATGTAATTAAGAAAATGAAGAGTTTTGAATGGGGAGAGAACTGCAAAAAAACTTTCTTGAAGTTGAAAGGCCATTTGGAGAAGCCATCGATACTCTCAAAACCTAAGAGTGGGGAAACCTTATATCTATATATAATAGTATCAAAGCATGTAGTCAGCTCATACTCATTCGAGAGGACAATGGAGCATAAAATATGGGTATAGTGTGATTGAAGGATAAGGAGGTTAGATATGCAGTTATAGAGAAATTAGCTTATAGCTTGATTCTTACAACTCGAAAGCTCAGGGCATACTTCCAGGCACATTTGATCAGGGTATTGACCAATTTTCCTCTTAAGCAAGTTTTTAGTAAGCCTAGGACTTCTAGGAGGTTGGTGAAATAGGGGATTGAGCTTAGCCAATTTAAAATAGAATTCAACCACGACCTACAATTAAAGGGCAAGCACTGGCAGACTTTGTTAATGAATGCATCAACTTTATAAAGGAACAACTAAAAAAGAGAAGGACCAGAAGACCATGTGGAAATTGTTTTTGGATGGGGCCTCAAATGAGCAAAGTGCAAGTGTAGATTATATAATCATAACCTCGGATAGACATCATTTTCACTATGCAATGAAACAGTGATTTCCTACAACCAACAATGTGGCCGAATATGAGTCAATGGTAGCAGGTTTAACTTTGGCACTAGAATTGAAAATCCCACGAATACAGATTTTCAGTGACTTGAAGCTAATGGTTAATCAAGTGAAGCAGGTGTTACAAACAAAAGACCCCAAGCTATCTTTAAATGTAAAGAAGATATTGCAGAAGCTTGCCTTGTTTGAGGATTTTTCGGTGAATCAAGTTCCAAGGGCAGGAAATGCACAGGCGGACTCTTTAGCAAAATTGGGCAGCTCAAAGGGAGCACCAAAGACACAATTGTCCCTGTTGGTTATCAAGAAAAGCCAAGTATTGAAATGGAAACATCTGAACAAGGGAATGAGTTGCTGTTTATGACGACATCTCAAGCCCAAGTCTCACAGGAGAGAGGAAATAGAAAGTGGTAATGAGTTAACACATGAAAGAATGGACCAACCCAATCTAAATAGCACATATGATTATACATGGATGTAACATATTGTTGAGTATTTATTTAAAGGGACAATACCATCCGATAAAGGAAAAGCAAGAAAAATCAAGAGACAGGCTCCAACCTTTGTTATGATGGACGAAATCCTCTATAAGAAGGGATATGCCCTATTTATCTTATTGTGTAAGCATAAATTATGTGGCCGAAGCACATGAAGGATTTTGTTGTGACCATTCAAATGGAACAAATCTTGCAAAGAAAATAAGGAGCAAGGATTTTACTGGCCCATAGGTAAGCCAAGCCATGGACCAGGTGAAAAGATGCAAGAAATGCCAAAAATATTCAATGACCCCTAGGTTGCCTCCAAGTCAGTTAACTCCAATCATGAGTCCATGGCCCTTTGATGTATGGGGGATAGATTTGATCAACCCATTGCCAATTTCAAAAGCTGGAGTGAAATATGCCATGGTGGCCATCGACTATTTTATCAGAGGGGTTAAAGACGAACCATTTTCGAAAAATCACTTCTAGAAAAGTATTGAGATTTGTTATTAAGAATATCATAACCAGGTTCAGGATTCCTCAGAAGATAATTTATAATAACGGAACGCAATTTGAAAGAGAAGAATTCTCTCGATTCTGCCACAAAAATGGGATTATTAAAAGCTTTTCATCTGTAGCACATCCAAAAGCTAACGGGCAGTAGCGACTGCAAACAAAACCATAAAACAATTTTGAAAAGCGACTAAATAAGGCAAAAGGAAATTGGGTAGAAGAACTACCATTAGTGCTATGGGCCTACTAAACATCTGCTAAGACGACAATAAGACATACCCCTTTTCTTTGACATATGGGTGTGAGGCAATGCTACCAATTGAGATTGAAATACCCTCACATCGAAGGATTGTCTATGCATTTGATAAGAATCAAGGATTGAAGAAAGAATCCCTAGACTTGATACATGAGCTAAGAGATGAAGCAGCGGTAAGAACCACCAAATATTAGAGAAATATTTTGAAACATTACAACTCAACAGTAAGAGCTTGATTATTTCAGGAGGGGTATTTAGTACTCCATAGAGTAATGGCCAATGTTATGAATCCTGTAGATGGACCCCTAGGATGAAATTGCAAGGGACCATTAAGTGTATGCAAAGTAATTCCTTCGGGAGCCTACAAGTTAAGTCGCCCAAATGGAAATATGGTGACTAGAACATGGAATGCGGAACATTTAAGGCCATATTTTCCAAAGATGGATTAATAAAGACCTTTCTTTTGTGAAGAGAAAATCTACATGGTTGGGAGTGAAATGCTCCTCAAATTTGGATACTACCTAAGTTGGTAGTCTACCTAAGATTGTAGAAAAGACTCTATCCGCGCCGAGATGGCCAGGGCAGAGCACCTCTTGGAGGGAGGATGGGTAAGCCTTTAGTCGCACCATGAGATGGCCAGTTTAAAGCACTGGACAAGCCCTTGGCCGTGCCTCTGGTTAGGTTAAGGTGCCTCCTAGAGGGAGGACGGAGTAAGCCTTTATCCGGGCCATAAGATGGCCAGGTTAAAGTACCAAACTGGCCCTTATCCACGCCATGCTATGGCCAGGTCAAGACACCTCCTAAAGGTAGGATGTAGTAAGCCTCTACCCGTGCCATAAGATGGCCAGGGTAGAGCACCAAACAAGCCCCCATAAAAGGCCCAGGGCAGGGCGCCTCCTGGAAGGAGGTCAGGCAAGTCCTTGGTTCCAACCTCTAAAATGAGCTAACAAAGGGCACCGGACAATAATGGATTAAGATGTCTAGTCCCAAGAAGAGGCCATCAAATAATGGACTAAGATGTCCGGGCCTAGGAAGAGGCCTATTAAATAATAGACTAATATTTCCAAGCCCAAGAGGAGGCTCATTCAGCAATGGACTAAGACGTCCAAGCCCAATGGGAGGTTCATTCAATAAAGGACTGAGAAGTCCAAGCCCAAGAAGATGTACATCAAGTCATGAACTAAGATGTTCAAGCTTGACAAAAAGAATATAAAATCATGGACTAAGATGTCCTAGCTCAAGAGGCAGCAAATTAGATTATTCCTATTCAAGACCTGAAGGGTTTGTACATGTCAAAGAAGACAGAAGCAAAGCAGTGAGACAGAACTCCGCTTATTATTACCTAAATTTGGGTGTCGGGGATCTCATTTCTAGACAACACCTATTAATACCCGAATCTGGGTTTCGGGATATTAATTTTAGAACTTCACTATTTAATACCCGAATCTTGGTTTCAGGTCTCTATTAAATATTGATTATCTTAATATACTTGAATCTAGGTATCGAGACTGCTGCTTAAATAAACCCTAATCTGGGTACAAGATCTTTAGATTCCTATTCATCCCAAATGCTAGAATCTGAGCTGAAGATTCTTTTCACAAAGATAATTTTCGGACATATGCCCTGATCTAGGTTCGAATCTTAATATGAAGACAATTATATTAAATTTGGTTAATCTACCGTAAATACTCGAATCTAGGTTCGGAAATGCCATTTAAAGTGTTATTTCTAGATACTGTAATTAGAGTTCTGGATATATTATTAACTTATAAATTTCACAAATTAATACCCTAATCTGGGTTAAATTTCATTGTTTCCTAGTCTCTATCGAATGCCGAATCTGGGGAATAAAGTAATAGAACTGCCACATATAACCAGAAATTTCAAAGCTGGTCTTCTTGATGCCTAAATTAGAGTTAATATTTTATAACTCCAAATGATGATCACCAATACGTAAATGAAGACTTCAAGATCATTAGAATCTCTGAGAAAGTTTCCAAATAAATATCAGAGTGGATGAGTTGGAAAAGCTAATTCTCTGATAATAACTCATAAACCCTATTTTCAGCTATTGGTTTTTCGCGTAAGGATTTCGTAAACTACATTTACTATATGCATTAGAAGCTTCTGGTTGCAAGATTCATATCAATTGGATCATGATTATGATCAACTAACTGTTTAAATATAAAAGGGGTTAGTATGTTGATCTATTACTAAGCATGCATATAAATATAATAATGAGCTTACAATAGAAAATGTCACCTACTTTGACTTTGCAAGAAAATAAAGCTATGAACAGTGAGAAAATACAGAAATTTTATCCTAAAGAACAAAATCTTCTTTCATACAAGTGGGGCAAAATGTTAACCATAAAATCTACTTGATAGTGGAAGTATGGAAGAAGGCTAATAAAATCGAGATTTTAATGGAGAAACAGACGAAGTCATCATGAAGAGCATAAAAAAGATGTTTCAAAGGCATTGAGCAGGTATCAGAGGAGTCGAAGACACCAACTACCCATACGGTACAAAGGCCTTCGATCTAGATGAAAATAGATAGGACCTTCCACCACTACCAACCTTTTAACACAAATTAATAAGAAATGATTACTTAAGAACTCCTTTCAAAAGCAATCAGTGGTGCTCTCCCTATAGATGTCAAGCCTTTCGAAGTCAATGGTTTCGCCCCATAATTACCTTTTAAAAAGCATAAGCAAGCCTTTCGAATTGGTTAAAATCCACCCAGGACACCTTTCGAAAGAGTCGAAAGGTGCTATGAAAAAAATGATACTCAGAGATCAACAGAGGCAAAAGAATTATTGAAAACCTTTTGACGATGTCGAAAGGAGTAATGGCTTTCGACTATGTCGAATGGTTGAGAGAGAATACGCTATTAGAATATGAGAAGAAGTACATGGGTACCTGTTGATAATATCGAAAAGAGACAAAGCCTTCGACAACATTGAAATGACTCACAACCTTCGACAACAATGGAAGGAAACGTGGCTTTCGACTAGGATAGAAGATTCAAGTCAGCATGTGAAAGGAAAACCTTTCGACAAGGTCGAAAGTTTAGTGATAGCACATGAATGACAAACCTTTCAACAAAGTTGAAAGGTTCATAACAAGGGCAAACCTTTCAATGTCGTCGAAAGGTTCATATTTTCGATTAAGTCAAAAGGTTTAAGGTGGCATACAAAAGAAGACCTTGCGACCTGGTCGAAGGCAAGGAAATGAAGGGGTAAAACAAGAAATAGAAGAGAACACCTTTCTACGATGTCGAAAGGTTCATAACCTTTTGGTTAAATCGAAAGGTTTAAGGCTGCATATAAAGGGGACCTTTTGACTCAGTCGGAAGCAAAGGCGCGGTAGGGTGGCCAACCTGCATATATAAATAGGAAACAAGGAGTCCGATTCTGAGGACCGAATTTTGGAATACTGAATTCATTTTCTTTTCTCTACTTTCACAGCGATAATTGTACTTAGAAGAAACCGTAAATCAAGTTAGGAAAAAAGCTCAATCTCGTTAATTCATTTTGGATGATAAATAAAAATGGAGATGGCTTGTTCATGATGGATTTTGGTAATAAGGAAGATCATTAGCTAGACTAATGATCAATTGCACATGATTTCAACCTTTTCACATAATCTCTTCTTATCTATGATATTTATAAGACCAACTTAGATATTTCCTATTGTAACAACCCGATATTTTCAGCCATTCGCATCCACACATGCCGGACTTGAATTGCTCAAAATACCGCATTGTAAATAAATTTGGAGCAAATGAAATACAATGACAGAATCACAGACACAGAAATATCAGAATAACTCACAGCGGAAATTAAAATACCATAGTAGTTCATGAAGCTACTATAACAAACTCTCCCAAAACATTATATATAATATCAGTTTGAAAAAATATACAATAGAATCTCAAATACATAGCAGTTTCTAAATACCAGAACTGAAATAGAAAAAATGAAACTGAAAGGGAACATATACTAGACAAGCAGAATCTCCAGCGATTCCTAGCTCCAGGAAATAAATCCAAAGCTAAACTGTAAATACTCAGGCTGACCCGAGCGTAAAGTAAAACACAAAACACTCGAGTCAGGACATATATACTTATATAATGTAAAAAACTCAAGTGAACTGTAGTAGAAATGCATACTAACTTAAAGGTTGCTTGGGATCGCCCATCCTTTAAGAATCAGTTAAACTACAAATTATATACATCCCTTGGTTAAAATTTCAAAATGGTATTTTATACTTCGAAATCAAATATCATTTCAAAATTCAATATCATTCAAATCCATTTCAAAATATCTAAATATCATATCTTCCAAACCACATTCATTTGTTTAAAATACCATTTCAACACACATTTCAAAATAGTTTATATTTCAAAACAAGTTACCTCATTTTAAATCATAAAAATGAAGTTATTATATTTAATAATATAATTATTAAATTTCCAAAATTTTAATCTTTAAAAATTCATTTATTCGCTTAAATTTATTAAAACAATGAAAATTCAACTTTCATAGCATTTAAAAAATGCTACGGAAAGTTACTTATAAAACAATTCAATTTAACAAAAGACAGCATTCAAAATGCTGTAATAGGGTTACATTAATTCAAATAAAACCTTAGTTAAATTCAACAATTATAGTACTTACAAAGTGCTATAATGGCCTTTAATTCAATTTAGCCCTTTAGTTCATTTATTTTAACTACAGCAATTACAAATGTTGTAATATCCTTTACTTCAGAAAATAATAGCATTCCAAAATAATGTTAACTAAATTCCAAATATTCACTATACTTTCACAAACCATTAAATTTTTATTTAAACCATTTCAAACTTATAAAATCATATATTTTCTTTTTTAGAACCATTATTTAATTTTCCTTAAATTCATGATTTTATAAAGTTAAATTTCCATTCAAAAATGTATATTTAATAATAATTCACTTATTAAATTCCAACATTCAATTTTAAATTCATTAACTTAAATTTTAACTTAACACTTAAGTTTAAATTTTCAAATATAACTTATTTTCATTTTATTTACTTACTTCAAAAACTCACTTTTAACAAAATTCACAAATTCCATTTAAGTTATATTTCCAAATTTCAACTTAGATATTCATTCATTTCACATTTTAACCTTATTGAAAAATCATTAATATATTATAAAATCAATTTAAATTTCATTTTAATCCAAATTATCATAAATCTATCATATTTCCAGATTTAATTTAAATTCCATTTATCACCAAATTATAATTTTCAAAATAACTTAAATTTCAGATTTTCTAACTTTACCATTAATTTATTTCCCTTATAAATTTTCAGAAAATAAATAATACTTTACAAAATCATTTTTAATTAATTTTAAATCAAAATACTATAATATTTACATTTCTAAAATATTTTAAAATTTTTAGAAAAACATATTTTAACTACAGGTCTGTATTTCATTTTCTAGCCTAGGTAAAGTGATACG
Source organism: Allium cepa (assembly GCA_030765085.1). NCBI lineage: Eukaryota > Viridiplantae > Streptophyta > Magnoliopsida > Asparagales > Amaryllidaceae > Allium > Allium cepa. Next base: position 630,432,840 of record CM060940.1, on the reverse strand, counting down.
GATAATATATCATTTCAGTCCGTAATTTACAAAGAAAAACCGATTTTTATCATTTCAAACCCGCAGTTCTAAGTAAATGAAAAAAATTGAAAATCGTTCAGGCCTATCATTTCATCCCATAACGATTTTCCCCTATTCTAAAGTCCGTTCGGGTATGTGTCATTTCAACCCGTAGTGATTCTAATCTAAAGGGAACTTGCAGTGTGATAAACTGATATAAATAACAGAATATCATAATGTAATAGTAGCAGATGATATAACAGGTATTTAAGCATGGGTGAACATCATATAATCATAGTGTAGCAGATATAATATGCTGATGCATTTTACAGATTCAAAAGTAGCCGATTTACTAATTATATAGGTATAAACTGTCTGGTGAGAATAACTCATTGGTTTAGCTGGAGATGAAACAACGAATGCACAACTAGGATCCACACAAGCACGATAGCACGACACAGATTTGAGTGAGAGAGCCAAAGGTCAAATTCCTTGAAAACCAATAAACAAAACAATACAACAAATATAAGCTTTCTATTCAAAAATGACTAAATTAAGCTAGAATTAACTGCATAAATCAAAGCAGAAATGCTTTGCACTTGCTTCCAGCATACTTTAGGTTTGTCCATAGGTGAAATACAAGGCTAAAGGATGGTTTTTGATCTAGTTTTGGTTTCCTAAGTGTTGGCCAAACATGGATGGAGATGGTGCAAAGGTGAGCATGCATGAAACAACACTAAACAACAACATACATGGTTTTCAATGCAATATAAGGCTCGGCCAAGGCAACCAAGGGCCCGGCCATCACTGGTGTGGTCAAGAGGGGACATGGCAGAGGTGATTCAGGTTGGCTGGAGGTGGTGGTAGTGGAGTAGGTGGAGGCTAAGGGGGTGATGAAGTGGTGGCAACATTGTATGCTCGGCTAGTGGTATATAGTTGAAGTTTTGTGAATTTTGTGGTGGATAATCAAACAATGGAGGCTCGGCTTGGGGTGGCTAGTGAGGAGTAGGTGATGGTGACAAGCTCAGGTAGTGGTGGAGGCGGCAGGGCTGGTGGTGGAGGATGGCCGAACCTAAAGGAAGAAGACACAAATGCAAATCAAATCAAAGGAAAAAAAAAAAAAGAAGTTTACCAATTTTTTTCACAAGCTATGGAGGCCAAATTTTTTTAGGAATGAGAAAACAAAAAGTTTACGTGAATGAGAAATGAGGTAGGTGGCTGAAGAGAAGTGGTGATATGGCCAATTGAATGAAAAGAAATGTGGAAATGTGAAAAGGTGTGAATATAAAAAGCCTTAGGAAAACAAAAAGTCACAAACCATTCACATTTCTTTACTTTATTTTTTTATAAATTTAAATAACTGAAAATACATATAATTTCAGTTAAAATTCAAAAAAATAACATAAATAAATAAATATTAATTATATGATTAAAATAAGAAAATAGCACAAAAATGAAAACTAGTCTAGAAAATTTGAAAATAAACAGAATAAACTTTGGAAAATTTATATGGACTTGGAAAATATTTATAAATAAAGATAAGAACATAAAATATAAATGCATTCACAAAATAAATAAATAAAATTTAATTAAATAAAATTTAAATGAAGAAAATAGCAGAAAAATGGAAACTAGCCTTTAAAGATAAAAAATAAATACACTAATCTTTGAAAAAATTATAACATCACTTTATAAATGTTTTAAAATAAAATATATATCTAACATGTAATATAGCACAAATTATATTATGATTTGACAAATATTTTTTTTTATATATAAATTAAAATAGATAATTTTATTAAATAAATCAATTTACACCCAATACTGTAAAAAGCACAACTTTCACAATATAAATCGGATTTCAACAAAATGAAAATCAATATTCTTGAAATTAAATTTATTTTCATAATAAAAGATAAAATTAAAAAATTCAAATATTTTAATTTTAATTTTAAAAGTCAAAGTTTGACCAATTTGATCAAAATCCACATTTTCTGAAAATATCCTATTTATTCAGGTTTGAAATTATAATACACACAAAAATCAAAATATGTTCTTAAAATAATAAAATTTATTCATTTTTAATAATTATAATAAATTTTTTAGATCAGGAGTTTCAATTTAAATAAATAAAATAAACAATTGAAATAATCACAAAATACTGGGTTGTTACACTTATCGAAACCAATCTTTAATGCGAAAAATAAAAGCGATAATGATGATCCGTCGAATATGTAAAATGGATTAGCTATGGAATTTGTAAATGATCTTATATAAGGAAAATAAAATGGGTTGAAGACTTGTAGGCTGGGACTGCTTCGGAAGGAGGAATACCTTTCGACTTAGTCGAAAGATTTACTTCTTAGAAGGATTCTGGGTCATATATCTAACAACCATTTTTGATGGAATCATTCAAAGGGAATCTGATCCTTTAAATATCAATAAACCTTTCGTAGGGATCCCATAGAAGGAATGTTGACATTAAGGGGTTGAAAGCAATTAAGACTTACAAATGGGACATGCATTTCCTTTTGATAAAGTCAGAAGGTCTCATGTGTTACCTTTTGGCATGAACAAAAAGGAAGTGGACGTCATCAATGATAAATACTTTTAACTCCTAGAGGAGATGGAACTCAACAATATGTTGAATCTGAAAGCTATATGATTGTGAAAAACTTCACCCTAATCGAAAGGTTGGAATGGCCCTGTCACATCTTTCGACAAGGTTAAAAGGTTCAACAATTTACTTCTATTTCAGCCTAATCGAAAGGTTGGAGTGATCTTGTTAACTACCTTTCAACAAGGTCGAAAGGATCAACAATTTAATATTTCACCAACCTTGACGAAAGGTTGAAGTAGCCTCATTACCCCTCCCGACAAGGTCGAAAGATATGGCAATTCACTATTCCATTATCCCAGATCAACTTTATCGAAAGTTGGGGTTATCTCCTCAAATCCATTCAATTAAGTCATTTTATACAAAAGATATGCTTTCAGAGTAGAGAGCCATCTCAATCGCATGGTTATGTCCAAGTAGAATTATTTCATGATATGCATTGCGGATGTTGAATTTTTTTTATCAACAGCTATAAATAGTTAAAAACAAATCTATGTATATATAATTGCCTTGTTTTAAATTGTCTTTTTTTGAAAGAAATCTAATTCATAGAGATCTAATTCATACTTTGACAATATGTAATATATATAATTAATTTTATATATACAAACAAATATATAAAATTAATTGTGTGTATATAAGATTAAAATAAGTCTTTCTAATTGATACAAACTAACGATTTATAGCAATCAATTTAGAAAAAGATTTATTGTCAGAACTTTAATTGTGTGTGTAAGATTCAATAAAATATCTATAATTAATAAAAATTATAGACCTATAGTAATTAAATTAAAATTTAGATTTATTGTCGAAACGTCTTTCTTTTTTTAATTTCAAAAATATTAATACATACAAAATAATTACATGTAAACTTTCAAATCTAAAGTTACTTTTCGTTTTACATGATTTAAACATGAATCTTTGGTAAAACAATATAATATTCACACACAAATTTTTCTTTAATTTTTTTAAGTAAAATCCAATCGAAATAATATGAACATACAAAGTTTTAGATCCAAAGGATTATGCTTTGAATTGAATTTCTACGATATAGATCTATAATAAAACACTGTATTCAAATATATACAAATTTTAATTTAATTTAACTGAATAAGAACCCAGTAGATAAAATAAACATACAAAATTTCTAATCTAAAAATTAGACTTTAGGTCTTGTTTTGATTTATTAAAATAAAACACCAATCGATTCATTCAACAAACAATTCAATCTACATAAGCAATTTTAAAATTTAATGAGGTAATGATTTGTACATACAAATTATGATAACTAAATTTTCCTTTCAACAAACATTACATCAAATATCATTATCTATTAAAGAAAAACATACCTTATTACCCAAAGCCTTGAAGCACTTCTTGAAATGGGCTCCCCCGAGGATGTAGCCTATAAGTCACATCTTGAATGATGGTATCTCATCAGATCTTCAAGATCCACATCATATGCTTGCTAGAGATGGATGAACCACTTTTGTTTTATTTTATTTGATGCTTTATATGGAGGTGAAAGATTTGTGCAAATATTTTTGTTTTTTCTGCCATGAAAATTTGGGAGAAGAGAAAGAAATGGACTTAATAAGAAAGAATGAATTGTACGTACAGAATGAATAGTAGTATATGTTTTATTTGAAAGAATGAAACTTTTCTCATTCTTTAATATAAATTTCCTAATTAATTCCCTTGATTGTCTCTCTCTCCAATCCTTTCTTTACACGTATGTCATTAAATGACATAAAATTTCCACAAATTATGTCATTAAATGACATAAAATTTCCATAAATCATTTCATGCAACTATCTTTAAATCACATTGATATCGTATATCAATGCACGCAAATATAACTTTTATAGATGCACTAAAATAATTATACAAACTTTCAAACATCAATTAAATAATAATTAATATTTCTCAAATATCAATTAATTTAATAATTTACTTTATGACTTAATTAAATCATGTGGTTTTTCAGAGAATTCATCATTACGATTGTGCGACTCAAAGATGTAAATTCAGTCAGCAATTGATATTCAATTATTCGAATATTAATATTCACACGTCACTTAGTAGGTAGTGCGACATTTTGGCCAAACTTATCACTTACACATCTTTTGGTAAAGTCCAGTTTTACTTATTATAAGTGGTACCTGATTGTAACAATTATATACACCAATTCGTTTTGTCAAAACCATATCATTGTGGATTTATGGAATTTGGTAATGGTCAAAATTCCAATATCATCAGTATTCAACTTTATAATCCAAACACAAAGTCCATGGTTAAATAATAACAATTATTATTAACCGAAATGCTCTAGCCTTGAGTTGACTTCAGTTGACCGTGATACTGACCTCATAGAACTGAGAAGATGACTAGTGTTTCGCTTTAAATGCTTCTACTCAACCTAACTATGATCATTTGATGGACGTCGTTACATGATTTAACTATAATCAAAGCGGAGCTTACACATTGAAGATCAACAATATTCTCAAGTCGAGAGTACTGTGTAAATTAGTCACATCGATATTCTCTACTTGACCTTAGTTATATTAATCGTAGAAAACTATCGAGTAAGACATTCCATAGTTATCCAATAAATTTCTGTACGTAACCCCTTGGTGCCCCTAGTTATGAGTAATACACTGCCCAACATTTGAAGAGCGTTACATGCTCTAATCTCAATGGATGCATCGATATCTAGTCTCGATGCATCTTGACTAGGAACATATAAAATGGTATATTTGTTTCATTGTGATAAATCACTCACGGTTACAACACTCTGTAACTACTATCACAAAACATACCATTTATCGATTTTCTTTTAAATATAGTTTTAATTAAATTAGTTAATTAATATAATCAAATTATATCAAGTATATAATACAAAGAAAACACATTTATTTCAAACAAGATTGGTCACAGAGTTAGATATATGTAACAAATTACGTAATTGCCTCCAAGGCATATACCTAGCTCTATCATTCTCCCACTTGCACTTGGTATCAGTTATTGAACCTTATTCAGACTTCTCCAATCAGTTTTATCAAAACAAATTGGGCCAATCCCTTTGTGAACATGCATGATGTTATGTTTTAAATACTACCCTATCAATCAACTCTCTCTAGTGTTGATAAACTGCTTTATCATATGGAATAATTCAGAGTATGTCTCTTGACTTTAGTGAGCTATAAATTCTGTTACAAACTATATCATGACATTTTTATCATATAACAATGTTATGAGATTCTCAACATTTAGAATCAAATCGGTTATAAATTTATGCATTTCTATTTATATATACACTATTTTTATTTCGACGCTATTCAAGATGACGTACTTAGCCTTTTTCACTAAACCAGCCACGGTCTTCCAGTTGGAACATTTTCAACTTAAAGATTTTTAACTTTAAGTTATTATTTACATACTTTACTCAATACCACTTATGAATTTTCAGTCCAAGCACTTCATCATAAGGAGTTTTGTTTCTACAAACAATTATCTAGTATTTCTTAATACACGATAACATTTCAAACAATCGTTTCATGATATCAATTTGGATTTGATTTTTGCTTCATATATCAAATACATAAACAAATCAAGTTATCAAGGACAACATAACATGTACGATAATTCATATTGCCAATGCATACGGAACTAATCTCACATGTTACATATTATACAATTTAATAAGATGTCTTTGCATATTGATTTGGGACATTCCCAATAAATTTTATAATCATGGTAAAAGAAATCATTTACAGTCCAAGTTGAGTTTTAAAACAACTAAAGTTGATTTTAACACAAGTAAATCGTTAAAATCAACAATGTGTTGTTATAATTCAGGAATATCTATATTATAACAACTAAGGTTGATTTTAACACAAGTACATTGTTAAAATCAACAACATGTTGTTATAATTCAAAAATATCAGTGTACCTTTTAACGTTCTTCCTTATGAGCACATGCTTCCTCTGCATTTTGTTTGATAATCAAACTATCTGATATTTATATCAAAATAATTTTTCAATTTTGATGCTTAATAAATGATACTTTCTATCATTTCTTGGATCATATCCAAAGACTCACAAACTCAACATTACTCTCACTGACTTTGAGAAATTTTAGGTTATTATATGTAGACAGCTTGCTTTAAATCATTATTTAGAATTTTTCATTTCAATACATATATACCAAACAAAAGTCATACTAAGTGGTAATTTTGTGAGTAAATCCGAATTAATTTGAGCACGCTGAATGTCGAATCTATGCTAATTCAACAATTGAAAATTGCATTATTATTATTATCAACATTGCTTATTTAATTTCAACTGCATTAGTCTTGCTCAAAAAGACACTATAGCGGCTGATGGATCATATCCCTTCGGTTACGACTACCAAAATCATATTTTGATAGTGTATTGGAATTTTTAGATTTACGCGTCATACCATAGAGTCAACATTCTTACTGGTTTAATTAAATAACCGAGAATTATATATTTTCGACTTTGATAAGAAACTCATAGTTTCTATTCAGCGTGTGAGAATATTTATTAGACGCTTTTATGCATTGTGTTCATTTAGGTTAGTTAATTTCATTTCATCTCATATAACCAGTAAATATGGACAATATCCAATTCCATTTTACTAACGATTATGCCTCAAAGAATTTTTTTTCACAATGAAGTTGGTATTTTTTTTAAAACAACAATTGTTTCTCAGTGCAACAGAATAGGTATTCATAAACGTTTTATGAATTTCTTTATTTATAAAACTAATTTGGTTTTAGTTTATAGGACTTATGTTCATACATAGATATGTCATCCAATGATAGTCTTTAAAAAATTATTTTGGAGAGATTCATATAAGATCCTTTATGAATAATTATTACGTGCAATCTTTCTACTTGTACTTCCTGCTTACTCCTTGGCCTGGGATATGTTAGAGTTTCTTATAATCCTCATCTTATGTGATTTTGTAAACTGTTATTTAGATCAAATAATATTAACCTTGTGTATTATTCTTAAGTACATGACTTTATAGAAAGAAACTAACTCAACTTCACACACAATTAATCGTGCATTGTCCGATAAAGTTCGATTACTCCTTATATATGCATCATCATGTACACTTTTGAGATTGAATCTTTATTCATTTTTAGGTATGTCCATGTCTACGATAACTCATCGGTGAATATGACAAAGTACATGGAAACATTTTGGTATTAATAGACTTATGATTGTATACATCTATATGTATCAATTTGAAGAGTTCATCTCATGATGCTCCCACTGAATGGGTGTTGCAACGATCCTATTTTTAAGCCAAATTTGATTTAGTAATAAATATAATTTTGAGAATTAATTTGTGAATTAGTTTGAATTTTTCCAAAACAAATAAGATATATATTTATTTATGTGTATATATATAAGTAGATTGTAAATAGAATTTGAATTTGAAATTCAAAAATAAATATCTTAAAAAAAATGTTTATTTATTAATGTATAATTAGATTTTAAATCATTTTTTTAAAGATTATACGGATATTAATAAAAGTAAATGTATAAATAAAAACATAAAACATATATAAATATAAACTATATATAATATAATATATAAATTATGTAAAAATATTATTAACATGCAAATTTACAAATGTAAGTATTATAACATGAAATATAACAAGTGTAACTATTTTATCATGCATAATAACAAGTGTCACATTTTCTTTTATTTTTAAAAATATGAGAAACAAGTTACATATATCACTCTACCTCTTCTCTTCTCGTTTTCTTTATCGCATTCAAAATCAAACTTAAAAGAAAAATAAACCAGAAAAATAAACAACCTTTCCAAAACTTCAAACCTAAAGCAAAGTTCAATTCAACTCAATTTAATCAAGAAAGATCATCTCAAAAACGAGTAGATTCAAATCAAACAACAAAGCAGATCGACATCAAAGAAATTTCTAGTTTTTTCCATAAATAAGCTCCTCTGTTTATATATACAAGTGAGCAAACAACCCTTTCAAAAAGCTTAAACTATTTATTTCTTGATTTGTATATGATAAATACTTGATGTATGTTAAGAAAAATGTTTGTATAGTTGTTAAATACACATGCATGTCTCTCTCTGTGTGTGTGTATGCAAATATTGGCGTGCTTGTCTAGGAACAGGAAAATACACCTATGTTCTAGTTTACAGGTTTTAAATCAAGTTCAAAATCCAAAATCTCATCCCTTAATTCTTTTCATGCCTTGATGTTTAAAAAAAATCTATTTAAACTTACCAGATCTTAATTTTTAAATACTTTTAAGTATGGTTAACAAGTGGTTTTGACCAGGAACAAGAATATACAATGAAACTCCATGCAAGATGAAATTTTGATCACCTTAATTTGTTGATTTACTTATATAATCTAAATCATTTTCGAAAACGATGATTTTCAAAAGTGGAATCAAGATTTTTAACTTTGATTTGAGTGAGGTATCTCGAGTTGAACGGGGAATGGATTTTAGGCGATTTCTGGTGATCAGCGAGGAGTTGGTAGTCATGATCATCGTTGGAGGAAACTTATGAGTTTGGGATCACGAGAAAATACTCGGTGAATTTATAGTTCATCATGGTGATTGAACGATGGCGATTTAGGGTTTAAACCTAGAATTTGGTCGTTGTCGAATTCCTGGATATTGCGTCAACAACGAAACATTGGAGAGGACCAGAGTGGAGGGAATTGATGCGGGGTTTCATGGCAAAGCTTTGGTCAGAGTGTCGAGCCTTCTGGTGACCGGAGGTGGCCATGCGAGGTGGTTCCTGGATGAATTGTTTTGTTCCAGGTGGAAGTCAATATGCTCGATTTCGATTTGGTGGATGTTTTGAAGATCTGGGTAGTAGTAGTGTTTGAGTTAGTCATCGGTGACCTATAGGCAACGGCGAAGTTGTTCAGAGCATCGGCGAACTCGTGTGCACGTACACGAGTGCCATTCGTATCTGAAGGTTGTTGTGTTGTCTGGCATCGGGGAAGAAGAAGGTTCTGCTCGGGTTTGTTTTCGGGGAAGATTGGGTTGTGGCTTGAGTAATGTATCGGGTGTTCACAAGTGTGTAACGGGTTTTAAAACTTAAATCAAAACAAAGAAAAAAAGGTGACTTGGGTTTGACTTGGGCTTGGACTCAGGTTGACACCGTGTTAGACTCGGTTTCTTTTTAGAAAGTGTATTAACAAGTTTATAAAATGTTTTAGATCAACTTTAAACAAAATTCTTAATTTAATCTTTTAAAATAATAATTATTTTATTTAAGTTTGGAATTAGTTAAAGTTTTTAAAATAAATTTATTTTTTTATTAATTATGTTTAAAATGTTTTAATATATATATATATATTTCAAATTAATTCTTGAGTTTATTTTTTAATAATATTGTGACTAAGAAGTTGATTAAGGAAGTAAAATGTTTTTTGAACATTGATTAAAATTTAAGGCATTAAGTTAATTCATATGTTAATGATAAATTATTTCCATGGTTTATTAAATAAGTAATTGATTTAATTAAGTAATTAATTAAGATAATGGTTTATCTTTTAATTAATTAAGGTCTTAAATAATTAAAGATTAATTAATTAATGAAATTAATTAAAGGATAATTACTTAAAGGATAATTACTTAATGTAAGTAATTAAAAAATAATTAATTAATTTCTTTAATAATTATAGGTTAATTAATTTATAATTAATGGTTAATTAATTTATAATTAATGGTTAATTAATTAATAATTAAAGTATAATTAATCAGTAATCAAAGGATAATTAATTAATGAAAGTAATTATGTGATTAATTAATTCAATAATTAATTAAAATGATTTGTAATTACTTAATGTTGATTAAGCAGGATTAGATAATAAATACATAAGTAACTAATTTATTTTGGGTTAAATAAATTATAAATTATGTGATTAATTAATCTTACTTATGGATGGTTGGATTATATTGAACGCCTTGAACTGTTTGATATTTTCGATATGTTATCTATGATGAATTGCTGTGTGGATATAATGTTCTGCATTGAACTATAAAAGGTAGATCTTTTGTTTAAAAGATCTACAAATGGAAATTTTCTTAACCATTCAAAAGGAAAGGTTTTAGGAAATAAGTTGTAACTTAACTAAGACCCAAATTTATCCACTTGTTTTTAAATAAGCGCTCATTATTCAGAAAGGCCAGGGGAGGACATTAAGTCATAAAACCCATTCTGAATAATGATACGACGGATTGGAATTGCATTCAAAGTTGGTGGATCAAGACCGGGTATTTTCAAGAACGAAAGGATTGCCTGTTGATTATCTCTGCACCGAGTTTCTTCGGTATAGAGATTACCTTATGTGACGGGGAGTCCGGTTGAGATTGGGGATATTCGGATTTGCAAAGACTTTTGCCTTTATTGGACGAAGTGCCTTCAGTTCCATTCAGACCCAAGATGGACTTGTAAGGATGTATATCTGGCATTACACTTTTAGGTGTAAAGATGATTTCTATCAAATACATTTCTGCTGGTGGCGGAGAATTTATTCTCTCAGCTTAATCCCCTTCTCTGAGACGTACGAGCTTAGAGGTTACGTAGTTGATGATTATTAGTGATATATTCCCAATTTGGAAATGTGGCATGCTAAGTGCCATAGAATTCATGGCACTTAGCTTAACCCCTTCTCTCAGACGTACGAGCTTAGAGGTTAATCGAAGCATGGCTTGTGCGAAAATCGTAGCTTTAAGGGACGAGAATTCATCGAACCTGACACCCCGAAAATGGTCGAAACAGGAAGGATGCAGCAAGGTTATGGGGTTCACGACCCTCAGGGTATGGGCATTTCCTTCTGGATAAAAAGTGGTATTCTGCTATGGAGCCTAGATATTTTGCTTATGTGGTTGTTGGTTGTTAAGGGCCCACGATAATGGTCGGTTACGACCGGAGGATGGCATACTCGTGACAGTTAGTTCCCTAGTTACAGAGGTAACCCGACCTTTGTTGGCAGAGATCCGGTAGGTTCTCAGGACGTCCCTCCAGAGGCATACCCATTCGGATAAAGGAAGTTCCTTAGCCTTGGCCATTTGTTGGAAATCCAAATAATCGATACGAGCCCTTTATAGTTTTTGTTGTAGATCCTGCCATTTAACATGGTAGCTATAGTAGGAATAATATAATGGTACGTATGCTAGTTAAGATTAATATTATACTTGCAAAATGTTTTCCACACTATGAACTATTAATAATATAAAAAGGATTTTCGCGTATCAAGCATGTTTGACTACTATAAGAAGAAGCCTTCCCCATGTGTGCGATTGCATTGAGTGTGTGCCAGGAGACCTGCTGGTAGTTTCATTTTCGAATAGCATGAACGGATTTCTTTTTTCATATAACTGTTTTTATGTTTGCTCACATCAATCCCATGACTGACTCGGAGTTTATTTTTCCCTTTTCTAAACTCTGGGTGCCTCTAATTCTCCACACGGGCAGCCTAGAGTCAGGATATCAATAGATTCTACAGCTAGCTTGGATAGTAGATATGGATCTGGAAGCCTTTAAAGCTTTTGGGTTTTGAGCTTTTTGGTTTGGACTTTGAAGCTTTGGAATGAAGAAGTTGTATGTTGGAATCTCTCTCTCTCCCCTCTCTCTCTCTCTCTCTCTCTCTCTCTCTCGGAAGACTCTGTTGATGATATTTTTCCGTTGTTATATTGTCTCTGCTGTATTATATTGTATATATAGTGCTATGATGTTGTTGGTCGTTTGTTGTAGATTGTTGTAATCCATATTGTGTATCAATGTAATCATTTTATTTCCGCTGTGTTGTTATCATCTAATATTGTTATAGCTCCAACGATCCGGACTCCAACTTTTGAATCTCCAGCATTTGAATATGGATGATGTATTGGATGCCGATTTTCGAAGGTTGAAGACTGGATCATCATATGTGGTATCGGAGCTAAAGTTGAGGAAGAACTTTAGCTTTGGAGTATAACTCGTTAGGTGACTCATTAGAGATAGGGCAAGAAATGCCCTAGAATGAGTATATTCCCTAAGATATCTTGTCCGTATGCCTAAATCACTTTTATTACTATTACTGATAGTGAGAATGAGTGTAAGAAGAGGATGGGGTAGGGGAAGGGGGAGTACCACTACAAATTCTCGAGACCCTGCGACAACAACAATAGAAGGAGAAGCTCTTTCCATCCGACCCCAGCCAAATCAGGCGGAGTTATATCTATGTTTCTCAAGACTTAGAGGGAAACCATGCAAAGCCACAGAGAATATTGTGGAAGCACAAGCTTGGATTTGATCTTCTGAGAGGATTTTTAAAGGATTGATATTGGAGGATGATCAAAAGAGGCTGATGGCTTCCTGACAGCTCTAGGAAAAAGCTTTGGCATGGTGGAAGACCCTTACTTTAGCCGAATTGGAGGATGAGTTTACATAGGATAGATTCGAGCAAGTATTTGAGCAGCGCTATATGCCTTCCGCTAGTATTTCCAGGATGTACCAAGAGTTTACCGATTTGAAGCAGGGAATTTATCTTTTGAAGAATACCTAAATAAGTTTAATGAGTTATCCCGATTTGGACCTGAATTGGTGAATACCCCTCTTAAGAAGAATGAGAGATTTATTAAAGGGATGAACAAGAAGTTTCATGAAAGGATGACATACCATGTGAAGGAGTCTTTCGCTGATTTGGTAGACATGGGATATAGATATGCCACCTTAGATAAATAATAGATTCCAAAAGAGAAAGGAAGTGGAAGTAAACCAAATTGGAAGAAGAGAAAGTTCAGAGGAAAGAAGCCTGGGCAAGGTAAAGAAAAGAAGAATACTCAGGAGAACAAGGCGAAGAATGTTACCTGTTTCAACGGTTTGGAGAAAGGTCATTACTCAAGTAGTTGCATGAAGCCCAAGAAGCAAGGGAAGAAGGATCAACCTAAGAAGTCAGGACAAGAGGCCAGGGAATGCTACTATTGCCATAAGCCAGGACACATAGTTAAAGAATGCCCGACAATGAAGCAGGCCCAAGTAGCAAAGGCATATGCAATCAAGGACAAACCTTCGACCTCAAAAGATGATATAGGGAAAGGAGTTTTGGAAGTTAATCTTCTTATTTATGATAAAAATTTTAGAGTTCTTTTCAAAACTGGAGCAACGCATAGCTTTATTTCCTAGCAAACCATAGAAGAGTTAAATCTTGAATCCGAATTTGTAGACGAACCTATTTGTGTGAAGAACTCGGTAGAAGGCCCTGCGAATCTTTGTTTACATTGTATAAAAGTTCCTATCTCATATTCTCATCATCAGTTTCCTATCAGCCTTTTCGTTCTTGACTTTAATGAATTTGAAATTTTACTTGGAATGAATTGGTTAACAAAATATGAAGCTAAATTAGATTGTATCAATGGAACGATTTCGGTCAAAACCAAACTTGGGAATTTTGTTCTGGTTTCTTATGTGGATCCAAGTCCGAAGAGGGACAAGCTAATGTATACTTTAGGGAATCCCGACCTGAGTTTGGAATCCATACCGATTGTTCAAGAGTTCCCTGATGTATTTGAAGAAGTTAAGTCTTTGCCTCTGCATAGGGAAATCGAATTTAGAATCGACTTGGTTCCCAATGCCCGTCCAGTTGTGCATGCAAGTCGTAGGATGGCACCAAGGGAAAGAGTAGAGCTACTTAAGCAAACCAAAGGTTTATTTGAGAAATGATTTATACGACCCAATCTTTCCCGTTGGGGTTTAGCTGTGGTATTTGTAGCCAAGTCAGATGGATCTTTGACATTGTGCGTAGATTATCGTGATCTTAATAAGTTAACCCTTAAAGTTAAACTTCCTTTGCCCAGAATTGACGACCAGTTCGATCAATTGCATGGTGCTCGATTCTTTTCCAAGATGGACCTAGCCCAAGGATTCCATCAGTTGAGAATCACGAAAAGTTGTATTCGTTTGACTGCTTTTAGGGGTCCCAATACATTCTACGAATGGCTAGTTATGCTCTTCGGACTAACCAATACCCCTCCATATTTCGTAGACTTAATGACCCGAGTATTTCGTGAAGTGTTGAATAAATTCGTTCTCATATTTATTGATGATATTCTAATTTATCCCAAAACTGAAGAAGAGCTTCCCAAACACTTAAAAATTGTTTTGGAAATATTGAGGAGGAATATTCTTTTTGCCAAGTTTTCTAAATGTCATTTTTGGGTAAACAAAGTTAGATTTCTGGGACATATTGTAATAGAAGAAGGAATTTCTGTAAACCTTAGTTAGGTTTCCACTATCCTAGATTAAAAGAAACCCACAACTCCAAAGGAGGTAAGAAGTTTTCTGGAATACTACCGAAAGTTTGTCCACGATTTCTCTAAGTTAGTCGGTCCATTAACTAAGCTAAGTATAAAGAATGCCAAATTTATCTGGACTCCAAAGTGCGAGGAAGCATTCCAGGAATTGAAGAAAAGGTTAACCACTACTCCTGTTCTTGCTATTATTAATGGGAATAAAGGTCTATCTGTTTACACAGATGCGTGTGGTGAAGGTGTGTGTGCTGTTCTAATGCAAGAGGGTAGAGTGATCGCCTACGCGAGTAGACAACTGCGACCACATGAGAAGAACTACCCGACTCATGATCTTGAGCTTTTGGCAATTATCTTTGCTTTGAAAATCTAGCATCATTATCTTCTGGGTGAAAATTTTGAATTGTTCACCGACCATAAGTCATTGAAATACTTCTTTACCCAGAAGGATTTGAATCTAAGGCAGCAACATTGGTTGGAATTCCTAGCGTCATACGACCTGGATATTCTGTATACACCTAGTAAAGCCAGTGTGGTAGTTGATGCTTTGAGTAGAAGTCATGCTGTTCTTGCTTATCTTGTTGTCACCTCCACTCTTCTTGAGAAGATTGCTAGTAAACAAAATGAAGACAAGTTTCTTCAAGAAATTTATGGAGAATACGTCGAGGCCAAGATTCCAGCTTTGAAATCGATAATAGTGGAATTATAAGGTTGAAAGGGAGGATTTGTGTCTCAGACATCCCAGATCTTGAAGGAGAAGTATTGGATGAATGTCACAAATCCAAGTTCAGTATCCATCCGGGGGTTAACAAAATATATTGAGACATTAAAAGGACCTTCTGGTGGAAAATGATGAAGAGAGATATATCCATTTATGTTAGTCGTTGCGCAACTTGCCAACAAATAAAGAGTGATCAAATGAAGATGCTAGGTCTACTCCAACCATTGGAAGTTTCCAAATGGAAATGGACCAAGTGTCTATGGATTTCATAGATGGTTTTCCACGAACTTAGAAGGGTAATGAGGCAGTTTAGGTTATTGTGGATAGTCTGACCAAGACTGCCCATTTTATCCCTATAAATCCACCCGAACGGCAGCGAGTTTGGCAGAGTTATATATGAAAGAGATTGTTCGACTCCATGGAATACCAAGTAATATAGTGAGCGATTACGACCCGATCTTCACTAGCAGATTTGGGAAGCATTTCAAGCCGCACTAGGAACCAAGTTGAACTTTAGTACTGCTTACCACCCACAGTCTGATGGGCAAACTGAGAGAATAAATCAAACCTTGGAAGATCTTTTGCGTGCTTGTATTCTTGATTTTGGAGGTTTATGGGAGGACTATTTGCATTGGTTGAGTTTTCGTATAGTAATACTTATCAGGCCAGTATTGAAATGGCTCCTTTTGAAGCATTGTATGGTTGTCCTTGTAGATCACCTGCGTGTTGGATTGAGTCGGGTGATAGACCTGTTCTTGGTTCAGACATGATAAGGGAAGCTACCGAGAAGGTTGATTTCATTCGGAAGAAGTTGAAAACTACCCAGTGTCGACAGAAAAGTTATGCCGACCACAGAAGAAGAACTTTAGAGTTCCAGGTTGGAGATTCAGTGTTCTTTAAGGTTTCTCAATTGCGTGGAGTCTTGAGATTTGGAAAGTCACGTAAGCTGGTACCACGATATATAGGTCCTTTTCCTATACTTGAGAAGATTGGTCATTTGGCTTATCAAGTGCAGTTATCTAATTTGTTAGCTGGCGCACATAATGTGTTCCATGTTTCACACCTTCGAAAGTATGTGCACGACCCAGATCATATCATTGAGGAGGCCACTCAACAAGATTTGGAAATCACGCCTAACTTGGCAGTAAAAAGAGAACTATTGAAAATTATTGGTCGAGATGAAAAGCAGTTAAGGAATAAAGTGATGAAATTGATGAAAGTACAATGGAGTGGAGATCCGAATGATTGTACTTGGAAAACAGAGGAAAGCATGCAGAAATACTATCCCAAATGTAGAATGGATATTTCGGCTTAATGTGGTAAGCCATTTCGCTATCTTTTTATGTGTTCTTACGTTCTCTGTTTCTCTCCCTGTCGATCAAATTTCGAGGATGAAATTTTCTTAAAGGGGAGAATTTGTAATGATCCCGTTGTAAGCCAAATTTAATTTAGTAATAAATATAATTTTTAGAATTAATTTGTGAATTAATTTGAATTTTTCCAAAACAAATAAGATATATATTTGTTTATGTATGTATATATATATATATAAGTAGATTGTAAATAGAATCATATTTGAAATTCAAAAATAAATATCTTAAACAAATAATATGTTTACTTATTAATGTATAATTAGATTTTAAATCATTTTTCTTTAAATATTATATGAATATTAATAAAGTAAATGTATAAATAAAAACATAAAAACATATATAAATATAGAACTAAATATAATATAATATATAAATTATATAAAAATATTATTAACATGCAAATTTACAAATGTAAGTATTATAACATGAAATATAACGGGGTAACTATTTTATCATTCATAATAACAAGTGTCACATTTTCTTTTATTTTTAAAAATATAAGAAACAAGTTATATATATCACTCTATCTCTTCTCTTCTCATTTTCTTTATAACATTCAAAATCAAACTAAAAAGAAAACAAAACCATAAAAATATATAGCCTTTTAAAAACTTCAAACCCGAAGCAAAGTTCAATTCAACTCAGTTTAATCAAGCAAGATCATCTCAAAAACAAGTAGATTCAAATCAAACAACAAAGAAGATTAACATCAAAGCAATTTCCAGTTTTTTTTTCCATAAAGAAGTTCCTCTGTTTATACATGCAGGTGAGTAAACAACCCTTTAAAAAATCTTAAACTATTTATATCTTGATTTGCATATGATAAATACATGATGTATGTTAAGAAAAATGATTGTATAGTTGTTGAATATACATGCATGTCTGTATGTGTGTATATATATATATATATATGTATGTATGTATGTATGTATGTATGCAAATATTGGTATGCATGTCTGGGAACAAGAAAATGCATCTTTGTTCTAATTTACAGGTTTTAAATCAAGTTCAAAATCCAAAATCTCATCCCTTAATTCTTGTCAGGCCTTGATGTTTAAACAAAATCTATTTAAATTTACAGGATCTTAATTTTTAAAATACTTTTTAAGTATGGTTAACAAGTAGTTTTGACCTGGAACAAGAATATACAATGAAACTCAATGCATGATGAAATTTCAGTTTCCTTAATTATTTGATTTACTTATATAATCTAAATCATTTTCGAAAACGATGATTCTTAAAAGTGGAATCAAGATTTTTAACATTGATTTGAGTGAGGAATCTTGAGTTGAATGGGGATTGGGTTTTTGGCGATTTCTGTGATCGGTGAGGAGTTGATAGTCGTGATCATGACTGGAGGAAGCTTGTGCGTTGGGGATCATAAGAAAAATATTCAGTGAATGTATAGTTCACCGTGGTGATTGAACGATGGCGATTTAGGGTTTAAACCAAGAATTTGGTCGTTATCCAATCCCTGGCTGTTCCATCGTCAACGATACATCGGAGAGGACCGAAGTGGGGGGAATCGATGCGGGGTTTCGTGGCGAAGCTTTGGTCGGAGTGTCGATCCATGTGGTGACCGAAGGTGGCCATGCGAGGTGGTTCTTGGATGAACTGATTTGTTTTAGGTGGAAGTCGATATGCTCGATTTCGATTTGGTGGATGTTTTGAAGATCTGGGTGGTCGGAGTGTATGAGTGAGTCATCGGTGACATATAGGTGACGACGAAGTTGGTCAGAGCATCGGCGAACTCATATGCACGTGTACGAGTGCCATTCGTATCTGAAGGTTGCTGTGTTGTTTGGCGGGGAAGAAGAAGGTATTGCTCGGGTTTGTTTTCGGGGAAGATTGGGTTGTGGCTCGAGTAATGTATCGGGTGTTCGCGAGTGTGTAACGTGTTTTAAAACTTAAATCAAAACAAAGAAAAAAAGGGTGCCTCGGGTTTGACTTGGGGTTTGGGCTCGGGTTGACACCGGGTTAGACTCGTGTTCTTTTTAGAAAGTATATTAACAAGTTTATAAAATGTTTTAAATCAAGTCTAAATAAATTTCTTAATTTATTCTTTTAAAATAATAATTGTTTTATTTAAGTTTGAAATTAGTTAAAGTTTTTAAAATAAATTTATTTTTTATTAATTAAGTTTAAAATGTTTTAATATATATATCCTTTATTTCAAATTAATTCTTAATTTTATTTTTTAATAATATTGTGATTAAGAAGTTGGTTAAGGAAGTAAAATGTTTTTTGATCATTAATTAAAACTTATGGCCTTAATTTAATTCATATGTTAATGGTAAATTATTTCGATGGTTTATTTAATTTAGTTGTTTTAATTAAGTAATTAATTAAGGTAATGGTTTATCTTTTAATTAATTAAGGTCCTAAATAATTAAAGATTAATTAATTAACGAAAGTAATTAAAGGATGATTACTTAAAGGATAATTACTTAATGTAAGTGATTAAAGAATAATTAATTAATTTCTTTAATATTTAATGGTTAATTAATTAATAATTAAAGGTTAAATAATTAATTAATAATTAAAGGTTAATTAATTAATAATTAAAGGATAATTAATCAATGATTCAAGGAGAATTAATTAATAAAAGTAATTATGTGATTAATTAATTCAATAATTAATTAAAATGGTTTATAATTACTTAATTTAATTAAGCAGGATTAGATAATAAGTTCATAAGTAATTAATTTATTTTAGCTTAAATAAATTATAAATTATGTGATTAATTAATCTTGCTTATGTATGATTGGATTATAGCAAATGCCTTGAATTATTTGATATCTCTGATATGTAATGTTCTATGATGTGAATTGTTTGGATTGAGCTGTGATATATATTTATCTGTGATGAACTACTGTGTGGATATAATGTTCTACATTGAACTATAAAAGGTAGATCTTTTGTTTAAAAGATCTATAAATATAAATTGCTTAAACCATTCAAAAGGAATGGTTTTGGGAAATAAGTTGTGACTTAACTAAGACCCAAATGTATCCACTTATTTTTAAATAAGAGCTCATTATTCGGAAAGGCCGGGGGAGGACATTAATTCTTAAAAGTGGAAATTAGTCATAAGGGCCTCTTTAGCAAGTGCAATTAGTTTTTAGGACACACAACTGAAATAATTACTTTTATGGACAAAATGCAAAATAATTAGTTTCTAAGGCCCAAAAACCTAAGAAATTATGTCCTTGAAACTAACTGGACTGCTGACTTTGTCCTTAAAAGTAATTATTCTGTTGACTTTGGACTTGAAATTAATTTTTGCAGATGTGTGTCCTAGAAACTAATTGGACTGCAAAGTTTGTCCTTCTAGTGAAATGTCCCAAAATCCATTCCAAATAATGATACGATGGAATGGAATTGCATTTGAAGACGGTGGTCGAAGGCCGGGTGTTTTCGAGAACGAAAGGATTGCCTATTGTTTGTCTCTGCACAGAGTTGCTTCGGTATAGAGATTACCTTATGTGATGGGGAGTCCGGTTGAGATTGGCGATATCCGGATTTGCAAGGACTTTTTCTTCAATTGGACGAAGTGCTTTCGGTTCCATTCAGACTCAGGATGGACTTGTATGGATGTATATCTGATATTACACTTTGAGATGTAAAGCTGATTTCAATCAAATACATTTCTGTTGATGGCGGAGAATTTATTCTCTTAGCTTGACACCCTTCTCTGAGACGTACGAGCTCAGAGGTTACACAGTTGATGGTTGTTAGTGATATATTCCCAATTTGGTAATGTGGCATGCTAAGTGCTGAGCATTGGTTGATCGAAGCATGTCTTTTGTGAAAAGCATAGCTTTATGGGACGAGACATCATCAAACCTCACATCCTAGAAATGGTTGTAACAGGAAGGAGGTAGCAAGCCTATGGGGTTCGCGACCCTCAGGGTTTGTGCATTTCCTTCTTGATAAAAAGTGTTATTCTTCTATGGAGCCCAGATATTTTGCTTATGTGGTTGTTGGTTGTTGAGGGCCCTCGATAAAGATCGGTTACGACCGGGGGATGGCATACTCGTGACAGTAAGTTACCTATTTACAGAGGTAACCAGACCTTGTGTTGGTAGAGATCCGATTAGGATTTCAGGACGTCCCTCCAGAGGCGTACCCATTCGGATAAAGGAAGTTCCTTAGACTTGGCCATTTGTTGGAAATCCAAACAATCAATACGAGCCCTTTACGGTTTTAGTTGTAGAACCTGTCATTTAACATGATAGCTATAGTAGGCATACTGTTAGCACCAAAATTAGTCACTAACACCCTTCGAAAGATTGTGTAGAGAGATTAGTGAAGAAAGTAAATTAAAACAGAAAATATAGTGTAAATTTAAATGCAGAGAACAAGAACACCAAATTTTTAGTGGTTCGGCCTAACTGCCTACATCCGCTTTGAAGTTGATTTCCATTGATTTCCTTGATGGGTGATTACGGATACAATCTATTTTGAGTTACTAGAATACAATTGCAAATTAAAAGAAATAAGCCTGGAATGAGTCTTGAAAATGGCAGAGTATCCCCAGTGTTCTCCCAAATCTCCCCTTTTCTATGTGCCCCTGCCCCTCTATTTATAGACAAAGGTGGGTTGGACTTCCCTGGAGGGGCCGGTAGCTGAATAACTTGGTCCAAATAGGACAAGCCCTGTATGCCGAACCAAGCGGGCCGAACAGTCGAGTGCCGATCCATTCTCTTTATGCCGAACGATACGTTTGTTGTGGGGAAGAGTAGGCCGACCAATGATCGGACCGGGCATGCTGGGGAGAATGCCGAACCATCCTTGATTGCCGAACGTCTCGGGAGGCCGAATGAGAACGCCGAGTCTTCATGGATACCAGACGCTCCTTGGAGCCGAACGGTATGATGTCGAACGGTCTGGGTGCCGAACGAGGCTCTTGATGTTTGAATGCAATCTTGACCGAACGAGCCTTTGGCCGAACGATGCTTTTGGCCGAACGAGGCCCTTGGCCGAGTGAGGCCTTTGGCTGAACGCTTCTGAATGACGTTTGCAAAGAGATGTCGGACGAACCTGTTGGGCCGAACGGTGGGTATGCCGAGCGTTATGGTGCCGAACCACTTAAGGGCCGAGCGAGGTTTCTGGCCAGACGGTCGCTTTGGCCGAATGATATCCTTGGCCGAACATAACTTGTACCGAGCGTTCTTCTTCGACCGGAAGGTATTTAATACCGGATGCATCTTGGTGCCGAACGCTCCATCTTGGACAGAACGATAGGGAAGGCCGAGTACTAAGTTGCCCGGCCAATTCCCTGGGAAACACATACTATAATGTTAAGCATGCTGGCTAAGATTAACATTATACTTGCTAAATGTTTTCCACACTATGCACTAATAATAATATCAAAAGGATTTTCGCGTATCAAGAATGTTTGGCTACTATAAGGAGAAACCTTCCCCATGTGTGCGATTGCATTAAGTGTATGCCAGGAGATATTATGGTAGTTTCATTTTCCAAAAGCATGAATGGATTTCTTTTGTTCAAATAACTATTTTTATGTTTGCTCACCCCAGTCCCATGACTAACTCGAAGTTTATTATTCCCTTTTCTAAACTTTGGGTGCCCATAATTTTCCATAAGGACAGCCTAGGGTCAGGATATCAGTACGTTCTAGAGCTAGCTTGGATAGTAGATATGTATCTGGAAGTCTTTGAAGCTTTTGGGTTTTGAGCTTTTTGGTTTGGACTTTGAAGCTTTGGAATGAAAATGTTGTATGTTGGACTCTCTCTCTTGAAAGACTCTATTGATTGTATTTTTCCGCTGTTGTGTTGTTTCCACTGTATTCTATTATATACGTAGTGCTTTGATGATGTTGGTCGTTTGTTGTAGAATGTTGTAATCCATATTGTGTATCAATGAAATTTTGTTTCCGTTGTGTTGTCATCTAATGTTGTTATAGCTCCAGCGAAACGGACTCCAACGTTTGAATTTCTGGCATTTGAATACTGGTGATGTATTGGATGCCGATTTTCGAAGGTTGAAGCCTGGATCGTCACAGGTGCATAGCCCTTAATTGTTTGAGATATAATTAACCGGTATCATATAATTTGAAATCATGTAATAAAATTATTTTCTCAAAACTATGGCTTAGTCTATAATTCCAAAATAGCTGTAAATAATATTAAATACTTCTGCATTTTTCAATGCATCACTTTTCTTATGAAAAAAAGTACCAAACTATAGTTTTATTTCATAACGAATATTCGTATTGAAATATAGCCATGCCTATTCCTTAGTCGACACCAAAAAATAGTCACTATTTCATAAATAACGTTCGGTACATTTCACGAAATTATTTTTTGTAATATGATGCAATCAATAAATGTTATATGGCATGCTCCCTCTGTTACCATTATTACTATAATAGGGTATTGAATTTAGAGGTCCATCATTCACTAATTATAGTTTACTTATTTTATATACCATAACTAGTTTACATCGAAAAGTTCTTTGATCAATTATCCTCAACTCAAAGAAATAAATCTCATAGAAAACCATTTACTATGTGAAACTACATTTCAAAATAGAAATCTCATTTCAAATTCTAATGTTAAGTATCAATCATTATTATTACAATTCCCGTTTCTATTGTTTTTTTATGAAGTAGACATGACTATTCACTTTCTTCGTCCTAACTATACCTTAAATCATATTTACCCTTGTATATTCGTTAATCTTTTTAAATGGTCAAACCATTCAAAACAAAACCCTTACTACAATATCATAATGAACTCTTTACAAAAGTGTATTCAATTACCCTTAACTATTAAGGACATAGATATGTTTCAGTTTACTCAAACTAATCAAATTGACATTTCAATGATCAGGTTCTTAGACTTATATCGTAGTTTTGGTCTAATTTTACGTTTAACACGATACGATACTTTTGTAATTAATCAGATCGAATACTCGATCTCACACTAAGGTTTATTTGGTTTTTCGAATGTTCGGATGAACTAATTTTGAATGTTCGGATGAACTAATTTCATCGAAATATTGTACATTGCAAACTTTGACCATTCACCATATAAAATTTATATGCAATTGTATATGGATCAAATATCCATAGTCTTGTATTGCTTTTGGAGTTTGAAACTCATAGAATGTAATACATGGTCTTGACCAAATAAATGCATAAGTGACCAAACCATGGATGTATTAAGTAGTTGTAAAGTAAAGAACTGGCATGGGTGTTGAAACGTTTACATGCAATAATCTTTTATTGGTAAGTATATGTTACATTTCTATTTTTCAATCTTCAATTCATTTGTATATCTTAATTGATAAGCATTTTACCAATCTTATTAAATACACAAATTTATCATTGTAGATAATTATAACATTATTTAGCATATGTTCTTAAAATACTAGAAAGGTTAAATGTTACCATTTCATTTTTCTAATAAGGCTCCTACTTGTATTTTATGTTTCTTTAAGCCCTCAAATGAAACATAGAAGTCTTTCGACTTCACTAGTAGGTGCTAGGACTCATTTGTCTTGGTAGCTTGACCATGAGTTTGCTCAAAAATCATAGTCCCATAAACGATGGTAACTCCTTATCAATTGTATCACATGTAACTCGTAACCTATGTTTCCTTGTCCTAATGTAACGACTGGGATTTTCGACCATCGAAAATCGACATTAATACATCTTCGGTATTCACTTGCCGCAAATCCAAGTGCCGGAAAGTCCGATTGTTAGGGGAAAAAGAAAATAAAGATAGTATATAATCTCACACGAATGGAATAACATATATTATCTCAATATAAAATCTTTACAGTGCAAAATTTTGAATACAATATCTGAGTCTAACCTGGATTCAAACTGGATAGATATATACCCCTGTTGTTACAATGATGACATTCTAACAAAATAAATGAAATATATGCAGTGGATAATAGAATACGTCCATACATAGATGAAGTTCTCTAGCTCTCCTATGGAAACTCCAAACGCCTTCAACTAAATCTGAAACTACTCGGATTTGACCTGAGTATTTAAAATACCCGGATCAAGCTTGATAAACCAACAAGAGACACTTGATTTATAAATTGATTCCAGTTTAAAACTTATAAAAAGAAGGGTAACTCTTAAGACCACGCCCACACATAGAGATAAACAGATTTTTACCTCATGATAACCAAAACGCGTTTGTTACCAAAATAATTTGATATTTAATGACATTCTTTTGGAAAACATCTTTGAACTAAACTTATTCAAATAAGGTATCAATACCCGGACTATCTAAGGGAATATATTCGGATTGGGTCAACGGAATATACCAGATGGAATATATGATACCAAAAGGGGCAACTAAAATGTTTGTATGTCATTATAGCTATTTTGGGAATATAAACAAAACCGTAAAGGTAACGTGTTGGAATTTGATTTCCAATATGATAGGGAACTAATGACCATTCAGACCCGAAAAATTCATCTATAATAGTCCTAGTTCACTCCGGTGGCTTTACACGATCTCCGTTAGCCTCCGAACTATATTGCTACACTACTATGGAACAGCGTATTACTCGGTGGATTTTCACGATCTCCGTCAACTTGTATAACTTACCATTTCATCATCTTAAGGAAATAGATACCTTTCATTCCTCATAACTTATAGCCCGAATATGTCCTTCAGACCATATAGTATCCCTAACCATTCTTGGGGTTTGAGGCTCGTGAGGCTTCGCTACACAAATCCACACTTGCTTTTCACAAAGCCACGCTTTGGTCATCATAGCTTCCACTTTTAATACCATATTGTCATTCCTTTGATCACAATTGACTTTCACGAACATATAATCTGTAACGACTCGGGTTTTTAGCCATCGGATGTTGAGATAATTAAATAATTTCAACTATTGGAATATTAACTTTTATTAATTGAATAAATATTTTTTTTTTTCAATGTTTAAAATGTATAAATATATAAAATTGGTTAAAACTATAAATTCTTGATATGATAAATTATATATATATATATATATATATATATATATATATAAACTCCACCATCTAGAATAGTGTGTATGGAATCTCCATATATTTGTGTATATATATATATATATAATATAGACAAGTTTTATGATGTTTAAATATAAATATATATAAGTACTTAAGTACGTATATATATGAGGATTAAAAATACATAAATATATGTATATATATTAGGTAAAATAGTGAATAAGTAGGTGTATATATATAAATATAGTATATGAATACACACACACACATGAGTGTATAAAACCTCATAATGAAAAATTCAAACTTATGGGTATATGTATATATGCTTATATTAAATAGTGAATATGAAAATGTATATAAACTTGTCTGCATTTAAAGTATATAAAAATGTGTATGAATAAATATACATATATATAAATAAAATAAATAATAAATACATTATAAATGGCTATTTATCCTTGTATGTAAATATAGTGTTCAAGTTTTATCATATATAGGTGTCAGTAAACAAATGCATTTACATATGGTAAAAAGAAATCTACCTACATATATACATATGAAGTGTGTGTGTGTATGCAAGGAAACATCATTACAGGTAAATTTCAAATCATAGTAAAACTTCAAATCAAGCATACAAAATAGCAAATCATCTTATGAAATCAAATCAGCATATAAAGATCACATTAGTTCATATGTAATCAAATCAAAAAAATAAGATAAAGTAAAAATGAGTAAAGCCTGTAACAAGCTTCAGCCTTTCCAACTTGCTCTCTCTCTCTCTCTCCATATTATAAACACCTATGCTAATTTCACGTTACGCTCTAACTTTTCGAACATTAAAATACAAAGTGTTGCCATTTAAACCAAAAGCAAGCTGAGTGTTAAAGCTTGAGGCAAGAGATCAAAACACAAAGCAGCAGCTTATCACATATGAAAAATTGCGAGTAAAAACATTATCATTTACTTACTGTAAATCTATGTATCCATATGTTTGGAAATCTAGATAAACCCTTTTATATTGTCAAGTACTCATGTGTTATTTAGTATTTATGACTTATATATGTATGTTAAATCATGATCGTACACTCTGTAAACTCAAAAGTATATACATCATCTTTGATTTTAAAAAAAATATAGATCTTCCAACTTCAAAAACCACTATCTCACAATCCATTTAATTTTAGGTTATGATTCCAAAAAAGATGTTGGTTGTTTTCAAGTGTAGATTTTTCTAAAGTTCGTTTCATGTGATATTATGAAGTATAGAAGGAGAAAATGCATTTTTACAGTAAACAACCTAGGAGTGAACATGTTTTGAATATCACAATTTAAATCAATTGCTTTCATGAATGTAACAGTTATTAAAAATCATGATTTTTGAAAGTGGTTTGATGATTTTTAGGCGAGTAATTCATGAGATAGAGGAGGTTGATCAATGGTCGGTTCCTGACAGCCGTGGCGACGTAGTGACTTGGCGCAAGTTGTGGAGGAGGCATAGGCGATGGTGGACCTAGGAAAATTGTTGTAGCATTTTATAGTGGGTTGTGGCATGGCGTGGGAATCGATTTAGGGTTAGAAATTGATTTTGGGTCATGCTCGGTTATTGAGCAATGGGACATCTGGAGGTGAGTGCGGTGTGTGGTCGAGGTGGAATGAGAAGGAGAGGGACGTGGCAAGGTTTTGGCCTAGTTTGGTGATGAATAAGGGAATGAGTTGGTGAGGCGAGGCAGATTTTTGGACGTTTGTTTGTCTCAAGTGGGTTCCAAGTTTGGGCTAATGGTTCATTCTTCGAACAAGGACAGCGCGATGGACTTTAGGTGGTGGAAGGGGTCGCGACAGCCGTGGGCGATGTAGGGAGATAGTCGGGGGTTATGAAGGCTAGTCGTGGGTGGTGTGCACGTTCATATGATGGGTGCATAGTGGTAGGCTCGTATATGAATGAAGAAAATCAGGGAGGAGAAGGAAGGAAATAGGTGGTCGGGTTTTTCTTTTCTTATATTAGGCCAGGTGGAAAATGGGCCGAAGGGAAAAGAAAGGGAAAAAAAGAAAGAAAAAGGAAAAAGGAAAAGAAAGAAAAAAAGAAAAGGAAGAAGAGAAAAGGAAAGAGGAAGAATGGAAGTTATATATATTTATACGATAACTTAAAATTTTAAACTCTAACATCTATTGTCATTTTAAATCCAAATCAACACTGAAGATTTTTGCATCTTAATCCAATTACCCGATGTTATGAATTAGTATTATGGATTTTTTCCATAATTTAGAGTAAATGATATTTTATAATTAAAATGGGTATAACTAATTATATTATTATTATATGACTTAAAACTTATGTAAATTAACAAATTAGATGTTAAATAGAGTGTTTAATTTTGATCAACTGAAATAAATTGTCTTATAATTTCCTTTAATTTGTAATTATTTGGATTAAAATATAAATGGATTCGGTTAATTAAAGCATGATGTGTGAATTGTTTTGATATCAGTTATTGATCGTTAAATTAGATAATGATCTACATCTTGGCTTAACTCTTTTGGATATTTATTTCAGCTATTCTTGCATGTGCCATCAAGTGGCCAAACGAGCTAAAATAGTTAGATTAAAATGATGATACTTTTTATTTGAAATAAAAATCTGTAATAAACGCCCATATGTGAATATTTCCACCCTAAATATAAATTATTTTAAATAATTTACCCTTTTAAATTTATTACTTAGACTCGAAGAGACCAGAATCAAATACCAGTGTTATCCGAAATCACTTCGATTTGATAATCACTACAAACCTTTACGGTTTTGATTATAGGGTCTAATATGCTGAAATTGGATTAATTTAACAAATGTGACTATTTTAAATAATTATTGTACTGAGACACTATTATAATATCACTGGGCTTTCTGGAAAAATGTTTTGGTTATCGTAAGATAAAAACTCGTTGTGTTGTACGTGTTACCTTGGTTTTCAAAGAATTTTGACAACTTAAGTTTTCAGTGGGTTTTACTCACGCCGGTTTCCACCCTGACTCGGGTGTTACTTTATTGTAATACTCGGGTTAGATTGAGCATTACATATTTCAGGTTAGGATGCTTTGGAGCTCAGGAGACGAGCATGATGGTAGAGACGCCTTGCACGTATTCGATTATATTCCGTTGTGTGTTGTAGGCTGTATATTCAGCAATGAAGGACAAGTTATTATAACTGTCTAGATTATATATGTGATGGATGTACTCTGATAAATTGTATGTATATTGATAGTCACAGCTTTCCTTTGTATAAAATGTTGTTATTGTATATTATAGTTTATTCCACTGCGATTGTGAGATTCTATGTTTTTTTTCTTCTATTTCTTCTTCTTTGTCATTTTCTTCTTAAAACCTAACAACGTGGTATTTTCGACACTCAATTGCTAGACACTCTATACAATGAATGTATTAGTGTCAATTTTCGAGGGTCGAAAATTGCCCGGTCATTACTTGTGGTATCAGAGCCAAAGGTTAGGCGAGAACCTTGGCTTTGGCGGTGATTACTCATTAGAGATGGGGTCAGTAGTACCCTAGAATGAGTTGAGTGTATTATATATTAGGGTGTATTTGTTATTCTCTTATAAAGTGATTTTAGAAACGATTTTTAAATGATTTTATATAAGACTATATTTTGATATAAAAAGAAATAATATTTCTGAATTATTTTAGTATATTAAGGTGATTTGTTATTATAATAATCCAGTAAGATTATAAAAAATTAAGTGGTTATATATATATATACATATATATATATATATAACCAAATAGAAATTTGATAAGAATGAATTATACAAATAAGTTAAGCTACAAGTAGACTCAAACGAAAATTTAAAATTCTAGAAATTGCAGAAGTGTATTTAAAAGTGTTTTGAAATAAAATAATTTACCCTAATTATAATTTAGATATATAAAAATAATTTTTCAGAAAATTATTATGGAAAATAAAGTATGTTTGGTTCCTAGGTATGATAATATTGATTATTATAATAAATTGGTTGTTGTGTTTTAATAAAGGATGTTTATTACTGTGACGACCTGGATTTTCGCATTCCAAAATCGACATCCATACCTCACTTGTATTTTAATGTCGCAGATTCAATTGTAAAAATCCGATTTGCCAAAGCTTATAACACATTAAGCACAATGCAGTGGAAGAAAAACAATATATCATTGATATACAACATCAGATACAAATGAATATCAATAGTAATCATAGATACACAACAGTGGAAAAAAATCTTCGACAGAGGAACGCCAATTTTAACTTCAAAATGGAGAAGGATAGAAATCCCAACAACTCTATCCCTAAAGCCAAAGCTCCAAAGACTCCAAATCGAAAGCTCGAACCACCATCAAGTTGTAGTGAAGCAAACTAGTTAACTCATGGATGCAATAAATGCGATCTCCAAATCCAAAGGCTTCAAATACTAAAGACTTTAAAGATTTCCAACCAAGAGGCTGAAGGCTATCGAATTTACTTCTACTAGCTAACTATCTGAAATCTAACTCTAGGCTGCCCGTGTGGAAAACTGTGGGCACCCAGAGTTTAGAAAGGGAACAATAAACTCCAGGTTAGTCATGAGACTGGTATGAGCAAACAAAAACAATTTATCTTTAACAAAAACAAAACAAAAGAATTTAAAAGAAATCCGCAATGGTTTTTGGAAAATGAAACTGCCATAAAGCCTCCCCCCACACACACAATGCAAGCGCACAGTTGGAGGAGATTTCTCCTTATGACAGTTAAACATGCTTGGTACGCGAAAACCATTTGATATTATTATTAGTGCATAGTGGAGAAAACATTTTGAACTATGCCTACTATAGCTACCATCTAAACAGTGGGTCACTACCATAAGTAAACGGCAGGTTATACAACTAAAGCCATACAATGCGCGTATTGGTGATTGGATTTCCAACAAATGGTCAGGCTAAGGAACTTCCTGGGCCACATGGGTACGCCTCTGGAGGGATGTTCCGAGAACCTAACCGGATCTCTGCCAACACAAGGCAGGTTACCTTTGTATCTAAGTAAATACTACATGAGTATGCCATCCCTCAGTCGTAACCAACCTTTATCCGAGGCGCCTCTCAACCAACAACCACAAAGCAATAAGTTTGTAGAAACCACATAAGTTAAGTATATGGGCTCCATACCATGATACCACTTCTATCTAGAAGGAAATGGACATACTTACGATGGGCGCTACCCCAAATAACCTTGCTGCATCTTTCCTGTTTCGACCATTTTGGGTTGTGAGGCTCGACAAAGTCTCGTCTACAAAGCTACGCTTTTCACAAAAGTCATTCTTCGATCAACACATGATCAGCAGCATTTTATATGCCACATTACCAAATTCGGAATGTATCACTAGTAATCATCAACTACATAACATCTGAACTCGTACGTCTCGGAGAAGGGTGTTACGCTAAGAGAATAAATTCTCCGCCGCCAAACATAAATGTATTTGATAGAAACCAGCATTACATCTCAAAGTGTAATGTGAGACACACATCCATACAAGTCTGTTGCGGGTTTGAACAGAGCCGAAGGCACTTCAAAAGAAGCCCTTGCAAATCCGGATAATCCTTATTCACGTCCGGACTCCCCATCACAAAGGGTGATTAAATCTCTATACCGAGGACCAGTCGGTGCAGAGACATTCGACAGGTAATCCTTTCGCTTTTGAAATATCCGGTCTTCGCCACTGGTCTTCAAATGCAATCCATAACGTCGTATCATTATTCGAAATTGGTTTTATGACATAAAGTCCTCCCTCGGCTAAATCGAATAATAAGCGCTTAATTTCAAAAGCATATGGATATTGGGATCTTAGTTAAGTCACAACTTATTACCCAAAACCTTTCTTTCAAATGGTTTAAAACAAATTACCATTTTAATCTTTTTTAAAACAAAAAGATTCACTTTACAAAGTTCACCAATCTTTCACAAAGATTCATTCATAGCTTACAAAACTCTTTCAATTCCAAATCTTTTATACAAAATATACACCTTTAAGATCCTCTTCAATTTGAAAACAAAGTTCAACAATCTTTCACAAAGATTCATTCATAGCTTTCAAAACAATTCCATTTCGCAATTTGAAACACTTTCAACAAAAACTGGAAATCCTTTCTTTATTTGAAAGCCATTATTATTTGAAACTAAATCCTTTTAGTTTCGGAAAAATCCGATCAATTATGCACAAGTTATAGCCTTTAAAGTATAAACTTGGGTTAAATTTTAAATTCCCAAAATAGTACTTTTAATATACTTCAAAAGTTATTTAAAATCCATATATATATGGTATAACTTGTATAACCCTTTCAAAACATAGTTTCAAAAATAATTTCAAATCTTAAATAAGATATATTATATTTAAACTAAATTTCAATTTCAAAACTTCCTTTTCAAAAGCTTTTCATATTCAACCCAATTCCATTTCCAAAACCATTTGGATTCAAAATTCAATTTTAAAACCATTTCATTATTTTTGAATAAATAATATTAAATTCAAATTATCTGTGACTTAACCGATTTCCTCATGCAATCCATATTCGTGTGTGTATGGTGTAGTCCAGAGGTTTTACATAACAGTGCAACTCATTAATCATCACAATCCAAACACAACAATATCGATAAGCGTTATAATCCTATAACGCTCATCTTCATTCAAAGATTCATAGATATAAATTCATCATAGATAAATAAATTACATCCGTTGCAGATAAATGAATTACATTCATCATAGCTCAAATCAATACCTAGCATCACACATCAGGGATATAAAACAATTCAACATTCAATTGAATCCAAATGTCCACAAATCAGATTAATTAATCATCTGATTGATGTAAATCAGATTAATCACCAATCCTGGTTAATTAACATTAATTAATTACAAATCATTTGATTATCTATCCTTTAATCATTTATTAATTAATTAATTAATTAACCTATAATTATTCACATAATTAAATAAACCGCCATGATTAATTATCCTTTAATTAATCATATAAATTGAATTAACCTTTAAGTTAATTACATAATTTATTAATCTTCAATTAATTACATTATGTAATTATAAATTAATCCACTTTTAATCATTAATTAATTAACCTTTAATTAATCTAATTAATTAATTACATAAATTAATTATCCATTAAATAATTACTTTTATTCATTGTCCTTTAATTACTCAATTACCCTTTAAGTAAGTAATTAACTTTTAATAAATAATCACCTTTAATTAATCCAATTTTCTTTTAATTAATTATATTAATTAACTACTTAGTTAAGCTTTTGTTAATTACATTAATTAGTTAATCATATTAATTAATTATCCATCAATAAATTAAGTAATTAACCTTTAAGTCACTTTTATTAAGTAATTATTCTTTTAATTAATCACATTGATCATCCTCTAATCACTTTCAATAAGTAATTATCCTTAATTACTTTCTTTAATTAAAAAATTATCAATTACTTAAGATCTTAATTTATTTAAAAGATAAACCATTTTATCTTTATTGAACACTTTGATTATCTTTTAAATCTTATTAATAGCCTTTGGATTTAAAAGTTCATTACCAATTAATTTAAAAACTTTTAAGTTAAGTTAACTTTTTAAAACATTTCATTTCTTAATTATCCATTCAATTATAATATTAAGTTTATTTAAAAACTCTTAAAATAAAGGTTATATAAATTTAAAACACTTTAATTTAATAAGTTTATTTAAAAGAATTCTTTGAGTAAAAACTTAATTTGTTTAAAATTTTAAAACTTTTATATACAAAATTTTCTTTGAACCTGGTAACTAAAGAAAAACTCGAGCCAAATTCGCGTTTTTTGAGCTCAACTTCGAGTTACTCGACTTCCTTCTTCTTCAAGTAATTCGTACAATGACTTCAGGCTATAACTCGGGCCACCTTTATCTTCCCAAACTTGAGTATCTTCAGACATGAAAATATGTATGTGCACGTGCACAATCGATCGGATCGACTCTGATCTTCGTTGTCGGCTTTAGCATATCACTAATCGCCTACTACATCAACACGAACATCCAGATCATACAATTTGATGAAGAACCGAAAACGAGTACCTCATCTCAAACTGGAAACTAACCTGACTAATTAAAATTGCTTCTCGCCGCCACGACAGGCCACCAACGACCATGAAACCCTAACCAGAGAAACACCACCCGCCAACACATCAATCCCCTCCAGTGCGATCATTTCCGATCAAACATAGATCTCGCACGAACTCATGAATTATTGACGACGACAATTGCTACTTAAACTCTAATTTAACCTCGTTCATCTCCTACGATCGATTAAATTTTGTAAACATTTTTCCCATGCTCTCCTATATGTCAGCTTCCTTCACCATGGATTTCGACGCCCAGTTCAACGTGGATCGTCGGAATTTGACCCAAATACGTTTTCCGTTCATCTCGATAATTCTCGACATTCATGAACTTAAAAATCGTGAAACTTCATTTAAAATTTATCATATTACTAGACAAATCTGATCCAATGATCAAAGCTTAGGATTAAGATTCTTGAATTTTCATTTCTAAATGTTTTTCCTCTGTAATTCAAAATTTTGAATTATTTACCAAATATTTTTACTTGAGATTATTTTTAAAAATAACTTCATGTTGTTATAAACATTTTCTCTTTTGGATTCATGAATTTGATTGACATAAACAAGAAGATATGGATTTTTTTCTTAAATCTGGTTACCCTGTTACTAACAGAAACAAATTCATATGTGTACGTAGACATGCATCACACAAAAAAAAAATATACATTCAGATACATTTATATTCATGCATTTGCATTACTTCAGGAATCAATCACAACATCAAATTTATAAATTCAAGGCTTTTAAACTAAAATTTGCTCACCTTTTATATTGAAGTAGAGAACTAGGTTTTAGTTTTGATTTTGGTTTAGCCTGTACTTGATTAAAAACTGGATTCTTTGTTTTAGATGATTTCAACTTGCTCCCTGATCTGAATGCTTGCTTTATTCTTGATTCTGATCCTTGTTCTGGTTTATCTTCTTTTTGGTTTTGATTTTGAGATAGTTTGGTTTGATCTTTTGTTTTCTGGTCTCCCATTTTGATTTTCCAGGTTTTACTTTTGACTTCCAGATTTTATCTTTATGAGAAATGAAGAGAAATTGTTAATGAAGAGAAAAGATTAATGAAGGTGAGGATTTCACAAGAAATGGCATGGTTTCTTCATTACATCTATTTTTATTTATTTTAGTTTAAAGAGATAATGCCACTTGTTCTTTTATTTTTACACTTGTTATCTTCATGATCTATGTATTCTACATTTGTCCTAAACAAGAAATTTATGTTTTAAACCTTATTTATAATTAATTTATAACTTTGTTTCAAACCCTTATTTTATTATAATTATGTAATATGTTTTCTATTTTCAAAAGATCTGTATGTATGTCTTTGTATTTTATTCATATCTTTCCTATACTTATACGACTTGATAAGAATTGATTTGAAATTAAATTATCCATTACAAATAAAAAATCATATATATATATATTTGTTTCTTAAAGCATAGAATTCTAAATCCAATTTTATTTACAAAATATCTACTCTTGAATTTCTAAATCAAAATTCTATTTGAAGTCTTTTTACATATATATTTATTTCAAAATTTCGAATTACTTCTCCATTTATTCACAAATTAAATAGAATTTTATATTAATTGCCAATTTTAATTTGGCCTAAAAATCGAGAAGGTTAAGATTCCACCCTTAAGAAAATTTCTTCCACGAAGTTTGAAAGTGAGAAAAACCAAAACTTTTGGTTTAAGAAATCAAAACATATCTACCGACCATAGGAACCAAAGAAAACAATTCATCCAGAATTCCTAACTGTCTGGAGTTTGTGTCCCATGCCAACTCATCTTTTTAACTTAGCCAAAATAACGGTCTCCCGTCAAAGCTTCTCTCCGGAGCTGCTAGGAATTATCAACCTCCTTTGATCACTATCCAATTTTAAATCCTTTAAAAATCTTTGCCTTATATCGAATCCAAGCTCGCTCTTCTATAATAGTTTCCAGGATGTACTCATTCAAGGTTTTACTTCACCCTATCTCTAATGAGTCACCTAATGTGTTATACTCCATAGCCAAATTTCTTACTCAACCTTTAGCTCTGATACCAAATGTGACGACCCGGATTTTCACATTCGAAAATCGACATCCTTACTTCACTCGTATTCGAATGCCGTAGATTCAACAGTAAAAATCCAATTCGCCAGAGCTTATAACACATTAAGTACAACACAGCGGAAGAAAAACAATATATCATTGATATACAACATTGATACAACATCATATACAAATGAATATCAATATTAATTAGAGAAACAAAACAGCGGAAAAAAAATCTTCGACGGAGGAACACCAGTTTTAACTTCAAAAGGGAGAAGGATAGAAATCCCAACAACTCCATCTCTAAAGCCAAAGCTCGAAAGACTCCAAATCAAAAGCTCGAACCACCATCAAGTTGTAGTGAAGCAAACTAGGTAACTCATGGATGCAGCAAATGTAATCCCCAAATCCAAAGGCTTCAAATACTAATTACTTCAAAGATTTCCAAACTGGAGGCTAAAGGCTATCGAATCTACTTCTACTAGCTGACTATCTGAAATCTAACTCTACGCTGCCCATGTGGAAAATTATGGGCATCCAAAGTCTAGAAAGGGAACAACAAACTCCAGGTCAGTCATGGGACTGGTAT
The DNA here is from genome assembly GCA_030765085.1 of Allium cepa. Taxonomy (NCBI): domain Eukaryota; kingdom Viridiplantae; phylum Streptophyta; class Magnoliopsida; order Asparagales; family Amaryllidaceae; genus Allium; species Allium cepa. Next base: position 630,396,000 of record CM060940.1, on the reverse strand, counting down.
GAGAAAACAAAAACAATTTATCTTTAACAAAAGCAAAACAAAAGAATTTAAAAGAAATCCGCAATGCTTTTTGGAAAATGAAACTGCCACAAGGCCTCCCGCCACACACACAATGCAAGTGCACAATTAGAGGAGATTTCTCCTTATGACAGTTAAACATGTTTGATACGCGGAAACCGATTGATATTATTATTAGTGCATAGTGCAGAAAACATTTTGAAAGTATAATATTAATCTTTGCCAGCATATACATTTCAAACTATGCCTACTATAGCTACCATCTAAACAATGGGTCGCCACCATAAGTAAATGGCAGGTTATACAACTAAAATCGTACAAGGCGCGTATTAGTGATTGGATTTCCAACAAACGGTCAGGCTAAGGAACTTCCTGGGTCACAGGTATGCCTCTGGAGGGACGCCTTGAGAACCTAACCGGATCTCTGCCAACACAAGGCCGGGTTACCACTGTAACTAGGTAACTACTACACGAGTATGCCATCCCCCGGCCGTAACCAACCTTTATTCGAGGCGCCTCTCAACACCACAAAGCAATAAGTTTGCAGCAACCACATAAGTTAAGTATCTGGGCTCCATACTATGATACCACTTCTATCCAGAAGGAAATGGACATACCCTCAGGAGGCGCTACCCCCAAATAACCTTGCTGCATCTTTCCTATTTCGACCATTCTGGGATGTGAGGCTCGATGAAGTCTCGTCACAATGCTATGCTTTTCACAAAAGCCATGCTTTGATCAACACATGTTCAGCAGCACTTCGTATGTCACATTACCAAATTGGGAATGTATCACTAGTAATCATCAACTGCATAATCTCTGAGCTCGTACGTCTTAGAGAAGGGTTTTCAGCTAAGAGAATAAATTCTCCGCCACCAAACTGAAATGTATTTGATAGAAACCAGCTTTAAATCTCGAAGGGTAATGTCAGACACACATCCATACAAGTTAATTTCGGGTTCGAATAGAACCGAAGGCAATTCGGAAGAAGCACTTGCAAATCCGAATAATCCCAAATCACATCCGGAGTCCCCATCACAAAGGGTGGTCAAATCTCTATACTGAGGACCAGTCGGTGTAGAGACATTCTGAAACGACCCTGACTCGACCTTCGAAAATCAACACTCGTACTTTAATTGTAGTCGAATGCCACAGATTCAAATGCCGAATCTAGTTCGTCGGAGCTTATAACACATTAAGTATAACAACATAGCGGAAGAAAAAGATGATATCATTGATACAACAATGAATACAATATCTGATACAATATGATACAACAATATCAGAGGCAAATATACAACAGTGGAAATATGATAACAATGGAAGAGATAACTCGAATATGATCTCCAAAATAATCCAACACCATCAAGAAACTCCATCTCTAAAAATCCAAACCAAAGATAGCCTGAACCAAAAGCTTGAACCACCATTAACACAGAAGTGAAGCAACTCGATCCAAATTCGATTGCCAATATTCAGAGACTGAATGCTATCGAATCTACACCTACTATTTGATTATTTGAAAATCCCAACTCTAGACTGCTCGTGTGGAAAACTGTGGGCACCAAGAGTTTAGGAAGGGAATAATATACACCAGGTCAGTCATGGGACTGGTATGAGCAAATAAAAAAACTGTTTTTATCTTTAAAACAAACAGCAAAAGAATTTAAAATTGAAATCCGCAATGCTTTTTTGAAAATGAAACTACCATAAGGCCTTCCACCGCACACGCAATGCAAACGTAGAAATGGAGAAGATTTCTCTTTATGATAGTCAAAAATGCTTGATACGCGAAAATCTTTTGTAATTATTATTAGTGCATAGTGCAGAAAACCTTTCGAAAGTATAATATTAATTAGCCAACATAGACATTTCGCACTTATGCCTACTATAGCTACCATGTTCAATAGTAGGTTACCACCACATTCCATGGCGGGTTATACAACTAAAACCGTACAGGGAACATATTGTTTCTTTGGATTTCCAACAAATGGTCAAGCTAAGGAACTTCCTACTGCCACATGGATACACCTCTTGAGGGACGTCCCGAGAACCTACCTGGCACTCTGCCAACATAAGGCCGGGTTACCTCTATAACCAGGTAACTACTACTCGAGCATGCCATCCCCCGATCGTTTGAGACCTTTATCTGAGGTACCTCTACACCAACAACCATAAAGCAATCACGAAGTAATAGATTTGCAATGACCACATGAGTTAAGTATCTGGGCTCCATACCATGATACCATCCTTTTCTAGAAGGGAATGACACACCCTAAAGGGCGCTACCCTCATAACCTTGCCGCATCTTTCTTATTTCGACCATTTCCGGGGTGTGAGGTCCTGATGCAGTCTCGTCCACAAAGCTACGCTTTACACAAAAGCCATGCTTTGATCAACAAATGATCAACAACACATAGCAGCACTCAGCATGCCACACTATCAAATTGGGAGTATATCACTGATAATTATCAAATTGGGAGTTAAACCTTTCGAGTATAAAACTTGGTGAAATTCAAATTTCCAAAATAATATGGTTTAAAGTCCCTAAAAACACATTTATAACTTTACAATGTTTTTAAATAATAATTTCCAAACATAGAATTCATTTTCAAATCTTGAATTCAAATTTAAATCAAATATTTCAAAATTTTATCAAGCTATTCAAAATAACTTTTATCTTCAAAACTCCTTTTCTAAAGCTTTTCATATTTAATCCAATTCCATTTCCAAAACCATTTGAATTCAAAAATTCAATCTTTAAAACCATTTTCAAAAATTTGTAACTGAACCAATTTCCTCATGCAATCCATTTTTTGTGTGTATGAGTGTGGTCCAGGGGTTTTACACAATAGCGCAACAATCATCAATCATTACAGATTCAAACACATCAATATCGATAAGCGATATAATATATGACGCTTATCTTCATTCACAGCTTCACAGATAATGTAAATTTGTTACAGGTAAATAAATTACATTCATCACAGATAAATAAATTACATTTATCACAGCTTGAATTAAAATAATTCAAATCACAAAGCATTACACAGTAGAGATATCAAACAATTCACAGCATTCAATAAAATACAGTCATCCATAAGTAAGGTTAATTGATCATCTGATTAATTGATATCAGATTAATCACTAATCCAGGTTGATTAACATTAATTAATCCCAATTTATGTTACTTAATTATCCTTAAATTATTTATAAATCAATCTTAATTAATGAATTAATCAACCTTTAATTATTAAAGACCAGTCTTCATTATTCAATTATCCATAATTAATTAATCAATAAATAAATTAACCCTTAATTAATTTTCATTTAATTAATTATCCTTAATTAATTATAATAAGTAATTATCATTAATTACTTATATTAATTAAATCCCAAATTAATTTTAATCACTTGATTAATCAACTTTAATCATTAATTAATTACTTTCAATTAATTAATTATCTTTAAGTAATTAATTACCCTTAATTAATTACCTTAATTAATTAATTATCCTTTATTGTAATCTCACAAGGTAATAGCTTAAATTTAATTTCACAAAGTAACTATACTTAATCGCTTAATTACATCCTTTAAATAAAATAAATTATCATTAACAAATAGTTCAAATTCAAAACCCTTAGGTTAATTAAACATTTTTAAGATAAAACAATTATCTTTTAATTACTTATTTATACCTTAAAAATAAACTTAAGGATTCTTTCGAAAACTTGAACTTAACTAACTCAAAAATAATTATTTTAAAACATTATCCATTTAACAAAACTGGTAAAAACGAATATTTAATTATTAAAGTATTTTATCGGGAAACCCGCATTCGTCTTCTTTTCTTTTTTCCTTCTCCTTTTCTTTTAATTAGTTTTGATTTAAGTTATAAACTGTTATTCAACCCATGCAAACTGCCCGAAGGAAACCTCGAGCAACACATCGTTTTTTTCGAGCTAATCTCCGATATCCTTATTCTTTCATCCTTGATACAAAACTTCACAGCGATCATCTGACACATGTGCATGTGCACAGGTGAATCGATCGCCTTCAACCATTGATGCCAACGTCGGCATATCGACCACCGCTCCCACTCTCAATCTCGACCACCAAAGCCTTGAGACAACACCATAATCAAAATCGAACAACCGAGCTTCCTATTAGAACAGAACCCATCGTAAAAAATTCGCCTCGAGTAGCCACCACCGACCACCAGAATTTACGTCGTTCCACCCTAAGCAACACCATACCCACGCTTCTTTCCCCTTGGGTGCGATGTAACCCGAAGCAACACCGACGTTGAAATTGTCGCTTCTTCCTCGTCGAACCAAACTGGGTTAAAAACCATACATCACCTTCTATGCTTTGCCAGGCTCATCAGAAAAATTCGTGAATATTTTTCTGCAAATCCTCATCACCCAAGCTACCTTCAGCCATAACCACGACCTCCTTTATTTCGCCGACGATCGGTAATTGACACAAACCTAAATTTTGTTTATCACGAGAAATCCCGAAATTCACATGCACAAAAATCATGAAATTACTTCCTATAATCATCGTTGGTTATCGCGAAGCTAATTATGGAATAAAAACATGAATTTAAGTTCGTTGATTTTCGACTTATATATATAGTTTTACTGCATTGTCCTAATTTTGAAAGAATACTAAATCTTAAAATCTTGAAACTATTTTTAAATATAAATTCACGTTGTTATAATCATTTTCACTTTAAAGATCAAGGTCTGATATTTTTTGTTAAGAAGATATGATTTTTTTTCTTGAATTTGTAGCTTGTTATAAACAGAGCCAAATATATACATATACAGGCGTGCACATCATTCGTAAATATGTATACATACATCCAGACATATTTTTACTTCCATACTTTAAAAAAATATCGCATGCAGATCAAGATTCAAACCAGATTTAAAATTTTAAGTTGTAGTTTACTCACCTGGGTAGGAATAGGGAAGAGAACAGTAACAAATTCTTTTGCCTAGAAATTTTTGATGTTGATCTTTAAATTTGAAAATCTTTGATTTGCTTACTGATTTGTTTGAGATGTTCTTGGATTTGAACTACTGTTTGCTATTGATTTCTTGCATTTAAATTGCTCAGGTTTTACTACTTTGATCGTTTTTTGGTTTTTGAAAACCATTTGTTTGATTTTGTATTGCTTCCAGGTTTTGATTCCAGAAAATCATCCGTTGTTTGAACTTAAAGTTGAATCTGATCTTTGATTTCCACAGTCTTCAATTTGCTCTTAGATTGAAAAATTAGATCTAATATGACCTTAAATTTGATCAAGTTTTAATATAAAGAAATTATTTTGGTTTGTAGACACTTTTCTTAGGTTTGAGAATAACCTGATTTATCAATTTTTTTTCTTATTCATGTTTTCATGATTTTTTAAATTAAAAGTAAACTTGTTTGCCATTTGTGAAAACATGTTAACACTTGTCTATATATATTTTAATTTTCTTACAAATGTCTTTTGTAACCTAAATTGTGTTTAATTCCTTACTTTGAGTTATTTTGAAATTATGGTTTAAACCCTTGTTAATTTTATATTTACATATGTATATTTTCCAATTATACTTATTATGGTTTAAATGTTATACACTTTTAAAATCTTATTTTATAAATTTAAAAACCAATTTTACATATATATGTTTTCTTATTAATTTCTAAAAGATACGTATATTTAAGTTTTTATTTTGTACTTATACAATTTCAAAACAAATGATTTCAAATCAAATTATTCATTACTAATAAATAATTATATATATCCACATATATTAGTTCCTTGGAACTATAAAGTTAATAAATCCAATTTTATTTTTAAAATATTTTCTTTTGAATTACAAAACCAAGATTCTATTTGAAACCTCTTTATATACATTTAACAAACAACCAAATATCTTATTTTATTTGGGAAAATTCAAATAAATCCATAATTTAATTCAAAAATTAAATTAATTTCCAGTTTAAATTTTATTTTAAAACAGTTATGTTACAGATTCCCCCTTAAGAAAATTTCATCCCCGAAATTTGCCAAGGAGACAACAAAAAACAGATGAATACATCTGAGATAGAAAATTGATTTACCAGGTCAAAATGAATATCTATTCTACATTCGGCTCACCAAATCAGAATATCACCAATAATTATAAGAACAAACTCATACAATTATTTCACAAGATACTCGAGTCCTCCGGTCTACGAATATGCAAAGGCATTGGTCAGTTTGAAGGGATAACTAACCATTCGTAGAATATATCGAGACCTAAACGATAAATAAATGAATTAATTTTCCACATTTCTCAAACACTATATACGGATTCCAAACTTAAGTTGGAACACCCCAAAGTATATACAAACTTGTCCCTCTTTGGACTTCAATCTACACAAGAAATTACAATAGATTTTCAAATTTGGTTTTAATCGATATCATTTTATTGATATAATTCAAATTTAGCCTTATATTTGTTAGCCAATTTATTCTAAAGAAATTTTCAAATTCATTAGAGTTTAAAACGAAAAGCTGATAAAGAGAATACGAGATAGGAACTTATCTACACGATTCGCAGTGCCACCATCACACCAAAGCTCCTTCTGTAGTTGCCATGAAGCCATTAAAGAATTAAAATTGAATGATGATCAAAGAGATTGAGAATAATTGTTTCATAGTTATTGCAGGGTATCGATCATTTGTAGTCGCACTTTCATGTCCCCTATCTCGTCCTCTTCTTGCACTCATACTCACTATCAGTGGATAGTAAGAGAATTTACTAAGGCATACAGATGGATATCTTAGGGAATACTCATTCTACAGTATACTTTACCCTATCTCTAATGAGCTACCTAATGTGTTATACTCCTGAGCTAAAGTTCAACCTTCAACTCCGATACCAAATGAAACGACCCTGACTCGACCTTCGAAAATCGACACTCGTACTTTATTTGTACTCGAATGCCGCAGAATCAAATGCCGAATCTGGTTCGCTGGAGCTTATAACAAATTAAGTATAACAACATAGCGGAAGAAAAAGATGATATCGTTGATACAACAATGAATACAATATTTGATACAATATGATACAACAATATCAGAGACAAATATACAACAGCGGAAATATGATAACAACGGAAAAGGTAAGTCAAATATGATCTCGAAAAGAATCCAACATCATCAAGAAACTCCATATCCAAAACTTCAAACCAAAGATCGCTTGAACCAAAAGCTCGAACCACCATCAACACAGAAGTGAAGCAACTCGATCCAAATGCGATTGCCAATATTCAGAGATTGAATGCTATCAATCTACACCTACTATTTGATTATCTAAAAAACCCATCTCTAGACTGCCCGTGCGAAAATTTTTGGGTACCCAGACTTTAGGAAGGGAACAATAAACTCCAGGCCAGTCACGGGACTGGTATGAGCAAACAAAAAAAAAACAGTTTTTATCTTTAAAACAAATAGCAAAATAATTTAAAATTAAAATCCGCAATGCTTTTTTGAAAATCAAACTGCCATAAGGCCTCCCACCGCACACACAATGCAAACATAGAATTGGAGGAAATTTTTCCTTATGATAGTCAAAAATGCTTGATACGCGAATTTTTTTTGATATTATTATTAGTGCATAGAGCAGAAAACCTTTCAAAAGTATCATACTAATCTTAGCCAGCATAGACATTTCGCACTTATGCCTACTATAGCTACCATGTTCAATAGCATGTTACCACCACATTCCATGGCAGGTTATACAACTAAAACCTTAAAGGGCGCGCATTGTTTCTTTGGATTCCGAACAAATGGCCAAGATAATGAACTTCCTACTGCCATATGGGTACGCCTCTGGAGGGACATTCCGAGAACCTACCCGGCTGTCGGCCAACACAAGGCCGAGTTATTTTCGTAACTAGGTAACTACTACTCGAGCATGCCATCCACTAATCGTTTGCGACCTTTATCTGAGGTACCTCTACACCAACAACCACAAAGCAATCACAAAGTAATAGATTTGCAGTGACCACACGAGTTAAGTATCTAGGCTCCATACCATGGTACCACCCTTTTCCAAAAGGGAATGACACACACTAAAGGGCGTGACCCTCATAACCTTACCACATCTTTCCTATTTCAACCATTTCCAAGGTGCGAGATCTTGATGCGGTCTCGTCTACAAAGCTACGCTTTACACAAAAGTCATGCTTTGATCAACAAATGATCAACAACATACAGCAACACTCAGCATGCCGCACTACCAAATTGGGAGTATATCACTGATGACTATCAACTACATTACCTCTGAGCTCGTATGTCTCAGAGAAGGGTATTAAGCTAAGAGAATAAATTCCCAGCCACCAAATAGAAATGAATTTGATAGAGATCATTTCTATATCTCAATGTGTAATGTCAGACATACAACTATATAAGTTTGTTCCGGGTTCGAATAGAACCGAAGGCATTTTCGAAGAAGCCCTTGCAATCCGGGCATCCACAATCCCGATCGGACTCCCCATCACATATGGAGATCTCTATACCGGAGCAACTCAGTGTAGAGTCATTCGACAGGTTATCCTATCGTTCTTGAAGACACCCGGTCTTCACCACCATCTTCAATTGCTATCCATTCGTCATATCACTAATTGGAATGGGTTATATGACATAAAGTCCTCTTCCGGCTAAACCGAATAGTGAGCGCAATATTTTAAAACCATATAGATAATCGGATCTTAGTTAATTCACAACTTGTTACCCAAAACTTTTCTTTCAAATGGTTTAAAACAAATTACCATTTTCAATCTTTTAAACAAAAAGATTTACTTCACAAAGTTCACCAATATTTCACAAAGATTCATTTACAATATTTAAACAAAAGATCTATCTTTGAGATCTTCTTTGTTTGAAAACAAAGTTCACAAATTATTTCACAAAGATTCCTTCATAGCTTTCCAAACAATTCCATTTCAAATCTTTTATACAAAGGAATATACCTTTAAGATTCTCTTCGATTTCAAAACAACGTTCACAATTTTTCACAAAGATAAATTCATAGTTTTTGAAACTATTTCAATTCCATTTCAAACTTGAAATCTTTCCACACAACTTGGAAATCCTTTCTTTATATGAAAGCTATTTTTATTTGAAAACAAATAGTTTTCGTTTCGAAAAAAAATCCAATTATATTTGCACGAGTTAAAAACTTTCAATCATAAAACTTGGGTCAAATTCAAATTTCCAAAATAATATGGTTTAAAAACCCCTAAAAACACATTTATAACTTGTACAACCTTTTAAAAAATAATTTCCAAACAAAGAATTCAATTTCAAATCTTGAATTCAAATTTAAATCAAATTATTTAAATTTCAAAACTTTATCAAGTTATTCAAAATAACTTTTATCTTTAAAACTCCTTTTCAAAAGCTTTTCAAATTTAATCCAATTCCATTTTCAAAACCATTTGAATTCAGAAATCAATCTTTAAAACCATTTTCAAAAATCCGTGACTTAACCAATTTCCTCGTGCAATCCATATTTGTGTGTGTATGAGTGTGGTCTAGGGGTCTTACACAGTAGTGCAATAATCGTCAATCATTACAGATTCAAACACATCAATATCGATAAGCGGTATAATCTATAACGCTTATCTTCATTCATAGATTCATAGATAATGTAAATTTATGACAGACAAATAAATTACATTCATCACAGATAAATAAATTACATTCATCACAGCTTGAATTAAAATAATTCAAATCACAAAGCATCATAGAGTAAAGATATCAAACAATTCATAGCATTCAATAAGATACAGTCATCCATAAATAAGGTTAATTGATCATCTGATTAATTGAAATCAGATTAATCACTAATCCAGGTTGATTAACATTAGTTAATCACGATTTATGTTAATTAATTATCCTTAAGTTATTTATAAATCAATCTTAATTAACGAATTAATCAACCTTTAATTATTAAAGAATCAATCTTAATTATTCAATTATCCTTAATTAATTAATCAATAAATAAATTAACCCTTAATTAATTTTCATTTAATTAATTAGCCTTCATTAAGTATAATAAGTAATCATCCTTAATCACTTATATTAATTAAATCCCAAATTAATATTAATCACTTGATTAATCAACTTTAATCATTAATTAATTACTTTCAATTAAGCAATTATCTTTAAGTAATTAATTACCGTTAATTAATTACCTTAATTAATTAATTATCCTTTATTGTAATCTCACAAGGTAATTAGCTTAAATTTAATTTCACAAAGTAACTATACTTATTCAATCCCTTAATTACTTCTTTTAAATAAAATAAATTATCATTAATAAATAGTTCAAATTCAAAACCCTTAAGTTAATTAAACATTTTTAAGATAAAACATTTATCTTTTAATTAATTATTTATACCTTAAAATAAAATTAAGGATTCTTTTGTAAACTTGAACTTAACTAATTCAAAAATAATTATTTTAAAATTTTATCCATTTAACAAAACTAGTAAAAATGAATATTTAATTAAGAAAGTATTTTAAACTTGATTAAAATTGAAATTCGAAAGCTTGTTCAAATTTTAGAAATTTGAAAACTATTTTCAACCCAAACTTACCAGAGCCGAGACACGTTCCAAATTCCCCAAGCCAAATTCTTAAATACTCGAGCCAGACACCGAGAAACCCGCATTCTTCTTCTTTACTTTTTTCTCTCTTTTTCTTTTAACTTTGTTTTGATTTAAGTTATAAAATGTTATTCAACCCATGCAAACTGCCCGAAGGAAACCCCAAGCAACACATCGTTTTTCTTGAGCTAATCCCCGATACCCTTATCCTTTCTTCCTCGATACAAAACTTGATAGCGATCATCTGACACATGTGCACGTTCACAACTGAATCAATCGACTTCAACCATTGAAGCCAATGCCGGCATATCGTCCACCACTCCCACTCTCGACCCCGACTACCAAAGCCTTGAGACAACCTTACAATCAAAATCGAACAACTGAGCTTCCTATTAGAACAAAACCCATGTCAAAAATTCGCCTCGAGTAGCCACCACCGACCACCAGAATTTACGTTGTTTCATCCAAACCAACGCCACAACCCCATGCATCTTTCCCCTTGGGTGAGATGTGACCCGAAGCAACACCGGCGATGAAATTGTCGCTTCTTCCTCATCGAACCAAACTAGGTTAAAAACCCGACATCACCTTCTACGCTCCGCCGCGCTCATCAGAAAAATTTGTCAATATTTTTCCATGAATCCTCATCACCAAAGCTACCTTCAGCCATAACCACGACCTCCTTTATTTCGCCGACAACCGGCAATTGCCACAAACCCAAATTCCGTTCATCAGGAGAAATTCTGACATTCACATACTTAAAAGTTGCGAAATTACTTCCTAAAATCATCATTTGTTATCACGAAGCTGATTATGGAATTAAAACATGAATTTAAGTTCATTGATTTTCGACTTATATATATATAGTTTTACTGCATTGTCCTAATTTTGAAAGAATACTAAATCTTAAATTCTTGAAACTGATTTTTAAAATAAATTCACGTTGTTATAATCATTTTCATTTTAAAGATCAAGGTCTGAAATTTTTTTGAAGATACGATTTTTTTTCTTCAATTTGTAGCTTGTTACACTAAACAGAGCCAGATGTATGCATATACAGGCATGCACATCATTCACAAATATATATATACATACATCCAGACATATTTTTACTTCCATACTAATAAAAATATCGCATGAAGATCAAGATTCAAACCTGATTTAAAACTTTAAGTCGTAGTTTGTTCACCTAGGTAGGAATAGGGCAGAGCATAGGAACAAATTCTTTTGCCTGGAAATTTTTGTTGTTGATCTTTAAATTTGAAAATCTTTGATTTGCTTGCTGATTTTTTGAGACGTTCTTGGATTTGAACTACTCTTTACTATTGATTTCTTGCATTTAAATTGCTCAGGTTTTACTACTTTGTTCTTTTTCTGGTTTTTGAAAACCATTTGTTTGATTTTGTATTGCTTCCAGGTTTTGATTCCAGAAAATCATCTGCTGTTTGAACTTAGAGTAGAATCTGATCTTTGATTTCCACAGTCTTCAATTTGCTTTCAGATTGAAAAATTAAATCTGAGATGACCTTAAATTTGATCAGGTTTTAATATGAAGAAATTGTTTTGGTTTGTAGAAACTTTTCTCAGGTTTGAGAATAACACGATTTATCAATTTCTTTTCTTATTCATGTTTTCATGATTTTTAAATTAAAAGTAAAATTTGTTTGCCACTTGTTAAAACATTTTAACACTTGTCTATACATATTTTGATTTTCTTATAAAGATCTTTTGTAACCTAAATTGTGTTTAAGTCCTTACTTTAATTAATTTTGAAATTATGGTTTAAACCCTTGTTAATTTTTTATTTACATATGTATATTTTCGAATTATACTTATTATGGTTTAAATGTTATACACTTTTAAAATCATAAAACCAATTTTACATATTATATGTTTTCTTATTAATTTCTAAAAGATATGTATATTTAAGTTTTTTATTTATTCTTGTCTACATTTATATTTATACATTTTATTGTGTACTTATACAAATTTAAACAAATGGTTAGGAACCAAATTATTCATTACTAATAAATAATTATATATATATATCCATATATATATATATATATATATTAGTTCCTTGGAAATATAAAGTTAATAAATCCATTTTATTTTTAAAATATTTTCTTTTGAATTACAAAACCAAGATTCTATTTGAAACCTCTTTATATACACTTAAACAAATGACCAAATATCTTATTTTATTTGGGAAAATTCAAATAAATCCGCAATTTAATTCAAAAATGAAATTAATTTCCAATTTAAATTTGATTTAGAAAAGGGAATGTTACACATTCGATACGTACTTCTTTCGCTTTCGAAAATATCCGGTCTACACCACTAGTCTTCAAATGCAATCCATAATGTCGTATCATTATTTGGAATGGGTTTTATGACATAAAGTCCTCCCCTGGTTAAACCGAATAATGAGCGCTTTATTTCAAAAGCATATGGATAATGGGATCTTAGTTAAGTTACAACTTATTACCCAAAACCTTTCTTTCAAATGGTTTAAAACAAATTACCATTTTAATCTTTTTAAAACAAATTACCATTTTAATCTTTTTAAAACAAAGGATTCACTTTGCAAAGTTCACCAATCTTTCACAATGATTATTTCATAGCTTTTAAACAATTTCAATTCCAAATCTTTTATACAAAAGATACACCTTTAAGATCCTCTTCAATTTGAAAACAAAGTTCAACAATCTTTCCTAAAGATTCATTCATAGCTTTCAACACCAATTCCATTTCAAAATTTGAAACCCTTTCAACAAAATGGGAAATCCTTTCTTTATTTTAAAGCCACTATCATTTGAAAACAAATCGTTTTCATTTCTGAAAAATCCAATCAATTATGCATAATTTATAGCCTGTAAAGATTAAACTTGGGTTAAATTTTTAATTCCCAAATTAATACTTTTATTATACTTCAAAAGTGATTTAAAATCCATATATATATGGTATAACTTATATAACCCTTTTATAACATAGTTTCTAAAATAATTTCAAATCATAAATAAGATATATTATATTTAAACTAAATTTCAATTTCAAAACTTCCTTTTCAAAAGCTTTTCATATTCAACCCAATTCCATTTCCAAAACCATTTGGATTCAAAATTCAACTTTTAAACCATTTCATTATTTTGAATAAAATAATATTAAATTCAAATTATCTGTGATTTAATCAATTTCCTCATGCAATCCATATTTGTGTGTGTATGGTGTAGTTCAGAGGTTTTACACAATAGTGCAACATCATTAATCATCACAATCTAAACATAGCAATATCGATAACCGGTACAATCCTATAATGCTTATCTTCATGAACAGATTAACAGATATAAATTCATCATAGATAAATAGATTACATCTGTCATAGATAAATAAGTAACATTCGACACAACTCAAATCAAAACAGAGCGTTACACATCAGGGACATCAAGCAATTCAACATTCAGTTGAATCCAAACATCCATAAGTCAGATTAATTAATCATCTGATTGATGTAAATCAGATTAATCACCAATCCTGGTTAATTAACATTAATTAATTACGAATCATTTGATTATCTATCCTTTAATCATTTATTAATTAATAAATTAATTAACCTTTAATTATTCACATAATTAAATAAATCACCCTGATTAATTACCCTTTAATTAATCGCATTTATTAAATTAACCTTTAAGTTAATTACATAATTAATTAATCTATACATTATTTAATTATAAATTAATCCATCTCTAATCATTAATTAATTAACCTTTAATTAATCTAATAATTAATTACATAAATCAATTATCCTTTAATTAATTACTTTAATTAATTGTCCTTTAATTACTCAATTACCCTTTAAGTAAGTAATTAATTTTTAATAAAAAAATCACCTTTAGTTAATCTAATTTTCTTTTAATTAATTATATTAATTGTAACGACCTGAAATTTCCGATTCGAAAATTCCAAATAGTTAGGAAAAGAAGAAAGAGATAGAAGAAGAAGAAATATAAAACACAACACAGAATCTCACATTCGCAACGGATCAAAATATAATATCAAATAATAACAGTTTACAAAAGAATACTGTGTCTGTCAATTACATTTTAATACATTAGAGTTACAACATTTCAAAAAACACTGGACATATATACGTATCAACATGTCCTAGATAACAGTAATATATTACAGCGGAAATACCTATACGTTCCTGCCATCCAGCTCGCCTCCTGAGCTCCAGAACGCCCTTACTTGAAAATCTGTAATAATCCGTCTGACCCGAGCATTACATCAAAATAACACCCGGGTCAGGCTGGAAACCAGCGCGAGTAAACCCATCTAACATGGAATACAAAGCATACAACTTATATAAACCCGGGTAACTTGCATCAATATACAACTTCATAAGTTGTTATAGACATTACTTATTTCTCACATCAATTTCTATATACCAATTTTTTTGATTAAATAGTCCAATTCACTTAAATCATTCCATTTCAGCTTATTGATTTCACATATCAATCTATAAAAAAATCGAAGTGGTTTCGGGTATTTACTAATACCCGACTTCGGTCTCTTCGAATCCAAAATCATCAAAACCCAAGTTATTCAATTAAATATAATTAAATTTTAATTACCGGATAACACTTTACACAGCAATTCACAATTGATAGATAATCGCATTATCACCATCCATCCAACAATTCATATCACAAAGCAATTCATATCAGAGATATCATCCAATCCAAAACACTTATCATCATTCAATCATTCATAAAAAAAATTGATCATTTCCATTAATTACATTGATTAATGATCCTAAAATTACTTCCATTAATTAATTATTTTAAATTTCCTTTAATAATTAACCTTTAACTTAATTACATTCATTAATCAACCTTGATTAATTACAATCAGAAATTAACTTTCCTTAATTACTCCATCAATTAAACCAACTCCTTGATTAATTATATTAATTAGTCCTTTAATTACACTGAGTAATTATCGCTTAATTTCTTCCACCAAATAATCATCCTTTAATTACCTCCCATCAAGTAATTTCCTTTTAATTTATTACATCAGTAATTATCCACTAATTACTCCACTATGTAATTACATCTCATTAATTACCTTAAGTAATTATACTTAACCCAACATCAAAAGATTACCTTTAATTAATTAAATTTAATTAATTAGCCAGATTTAACCCCCATTAACTTTATTAATTACACAAACTAATTAACCTTATAATCACCTGCATAGATTTATTATCCTTGATTAATCATTCTTCTATTACACTTAGGTTAATCAATCCAAATTTTAAGCATGCAACTACCCTTAATCAATTACAAGTTATTTATCTTAATTTAATTACCTAAATTAAATATCTTAATTAATTTAAGTAATTATACTTTAATTTCCTTTGTTAATAAAACAAGATTAAATTAAGATAACTCATACATTACATTAAACTCTATTTATCTTTTGAATTAAAAGCTTGAAAATTTGTTTATACAAAATTATCATCTTTTGATTATTTAAAGATATATCCTTTCACTTAATTTCATTTTAATTCCCACAAATAAATTTATTTAGAAACATTATATTTGAAAACACTTAGAGGTTTACTCCATAATTTAACTAAAGCAAAATTTATAACCCAAACTATTTTTAAACAAATGTGTAAACTTAGAAAAACTTTTGAAACAAAAATTCCTATAAACATCAAACTTTAAATTAATCATTTCATACATAAAAAAAACTAGCTAAACTTTGTTAACTTGCTTTAAATTTTTGAAATTCATTTTTAGATTAAAAACAGAACAGAATTCTCAAATCCTGGAACCAGCTTTATACAAGACGATCACACGCGACCATCTCTTCAAATTTCACGAGCACCACTCGCGTGACCAATGCCTCGAGTCGCTCCCGCAACCATCACGACCAATGCTTCGAGAAATCCAGGCCAAGTCCTTCTTCCCAAAACATCTTCCAAATGCACAAATTCAACCGTGTGCACATGCACAACATTTCTGGTCGACGGCGATCATCCCTCCGGCCTTCACCCAGCTACCCATGACCACGATAAACAAACCCACCCTTCAAAACCATGGATTCGATGCCAAGACAAAATTGAGCAACTTGATCAAAACGACAATCCATAACCGATTTCACAATCAACGCTGGCCATCATCTCTGGCCATTGAACCCCCACCATCACCAGAGCCTTACGCTCCACTACACCATCATCTGATCCAACTCGATTCAACATCAGTATCGCATTCGTTTCGAGAGTCGACCACAACTCAACCACAAACTAAACCCGAGATCGACATCGCCCGTTCACCACAACGATCCAAACACCACTTGACTATTCTTGCCAATATCCCTAATCATCATCCCTGCCTCAACCCAAGCCCTGACATTCCCAGTGCCATCGATCACCACGAATCCTTCTATAACCATTTTCTGGTTAACCTAGAATTCCTCACAGAATTTCCATCTAAAAATCATGATTTTTGTTTTAAAAACCCTGAATTTCAGAAACAACTCAAGATACATACTTGAATAAATAATATTTCACATTTGATTTTATAATAATATTTAAAATTGCTACTGAATTTTCCCAGATGCAAGCATATTTTCAACTAATATACTTGTATGTATTTGTAGTACTTGATTATAGTTTAATTAAACTATTTTGTTTGAAATTCAAATCCTAACAGTGATTTATTAAAAAGAGATTTGATTTTTTATTTTATCTTAACTCTATAACCTGGAAACAGAGAAGCATAGGTGTGCACATTCAACAAATACAAATATACAGAGATCATACATATGCAGACAATCTTCATTCATATAAACATGTTTCAGAAGTTAAAACAAACATGCATACACATTTTCAAACATACATACTAAGGAACCATCAATATAGTAATTCACTTGCAAAATTATTTTTTACTTAAGTTTAATTTAAATATTTACTCATAGGCATTTCTAAACAAACACAGAGGAGGTTGGGTTAGATTAATCACAGTTCAAATGTCTGGGCAGAAAGCTATAAACTGGAATTTGATAGTTGATTGAAACTTGGTTTGGAATTATAATCTTGATCCGTTTTCAACTTTGAATTTATTTTAGGTTGGTTATGAACCTTTGCTTCAGGTTGAAACTGCAAAGATGATTGTAATTTGAATTTGATTGCACTGACTTTTTTTTAAGTTTCCAAAATGAAAACATGGTTTACCTTCAGCCTATGTTACTTAAAATTCAAATTAAAGAAAATAAAGTTTTTTCCATTTGTATCTTTTTCTAAGATGACACTTGTTTGATTATAGAGAGTAATATTTACATTTGTTTTAATGAATGCTTTATAAATTTACAAATGTCAAGATAAAGTATTTTATGTTTTAAACCCTTGACTAATTTATTTATAAATTTAAGTATACCTCTTTATCTTATTAAATTTGTAGGTTTTTTTAAATCCTTTATTAATTTGTGAATTAAATTATCTTATGTGTACTTTAATTCTTATACTTAGATTTCAATATATTCATATCAAAGCTTAAATGTTTATCTACACAAAAAAAAAAATGAATAATTACATATCTAATTTATAAAATAAAATCCTTTAAAAGAAAATAATATAAAACATACTATTCTAAATAAAATCATGTTTAATATATTTTTAAATCAAAAATGTTTTAAAATATCTATCTTTTAAATCTCAAATTCTAATCCAACTTCATATTCCAATTCAATTCAAAATCTAATTTGAAATCAACTCAAAAGAAATGTATATTTAATCAATACAAATTAAATTTGCGAATAATAAATTTTATTTTAAATCTATTTATATTTGAAAAACATTACATTATTACTATTGTTTGAAAATAACAATTTTGCCAATTTTAAATAATTTATAAAACAGATTATTATAGTTGAATTTGTTTGAAATTTCTAGGATATCACGGATATCCTTTATTATATTTTCAAATCCATTTACGCATCCCGATATCTTTTTTTAATAGAATTTTATCTGTTTAATATACAAATTAATATTTTAATAATTCTAATCCTGTTAATTACCAATTACCAGACGCTCGAAAATTTAGGTTATCACTATCCTCCTCCCTTTGAATCTTTTCGTCCTCGAAAAGGAACGAAGCCAGAATTATTAAATGCTTAAAATCAGATAAATTTTCTTTGATCATTTTTAAAACAATTTTAAAATCTGTAATACTACCAAAATAGTTTTACAAAAATACTTTTTATAACTAGATGTTTCAATAAGTCCGTCCTTATTCCTGCAGAAATTTGGTCATACGTTGATCAGGCGTAGGACTGAAAATCTATAATTACTTAGCAGACCTATTTTCAACACCTAGTGAAAATATTCGGAAAATAATTTTATTGAAAATATCGAAAACATTTTTGAAAATAGAGGAAATATCTTTGGTGAGAATGCTCTGGAAATCATCACCCCCATCCATGGTCGCAGTTAACCCGATGGTTACGTTGCCATCCCGACAAAATCCATAGATAACTGTATGCCTCCGCGCCCCTCGATTACACCATGGAACCCGCTACAAAATGTAACTACAACTGGGGTTACATTGCTATCACAGCAAAAACCCAATTGTAGGCCTCAACGCCCTCGAATTTCGCTGCCAAAAAAAATGAAACTTCTCCACTCCACTCGACCATAGAACGCAGTCTACCGATGTTACTTTGCCTTCCTGGAAAAATCAAGCGTAGACCGTTGACACTTACCTCCACACGATTTCCGCTATGGTCCACCTAGTAGATCGCAGCGACATCGAGTTACATTGTCGTCACAGCACAATCCAAATGCCTCTGTAGGCATCAACGCCCTCGACTTTCGCTACCCAATAATCCTCAGGAACTAGTTTTATCTAGACTCCTCACAGGATCAACATTAGAACCACCCCCATAGAGGCTCAAGGCAGTACCAACCTATGGTATTCCTGAGAAGTTCATTCAAGGGAGCGCCTTTTTCTCCAGAGCCATTTTCAAGACACTTTATACTATACACATATAGTATCTTCAAATCATACACCTAGTATGAATCACATATTAATCTCCTTTCTCAAAATCGATTATCTCAAAATCAATAATTCTCAAACCAGGCTTTCCAAATCCAATATTGATTTTACCCAAAAATCAAAAGCCTTTCCAAATCCAAAGTTTCCCAAAACCTTTTTCCAAAATCCTCATAAGATCGTTTATATATAGATATATATAATCCTTGATAAAAAATCTTTGGATCATTTCAAACTTGTATAAAACCCCTATACTTTAAATATTTACAAAACCCTTTCTTCTGGCTATAAATTCACAAAGGGAGATTTATATTATATAATAAAGATATATAATTTTGTTTATTCCAAATCAGATATTCAAATTTGACTACTCTATAAAGTAAATTACCAAATTAATTACTTCTATAAAGTAAATTTTTACCATAGAAATATCCAATTTCCACTTCACTTTGTCATATATTTCACAAAATATACCTTTCCTTTCAAAAATCATTTCACATTCACAAATTCCCGGTATCAAATTCATTCAAACCTGTACGATGTACATGTATCATCCGTAAGCTATATCAATCTGATCGCTCACTCGATCACACAATTTCACTTTCGAACTAGTATCGTCTACCCGACTTTCTAGTGCGGACTTAGATCTGCTTTCTTGATCAAAAACCGTCATTCTCCTTACATAGCCATAACTATGGTAGAGAATTTCTTGAACCAATCAACAACCCATATCCAGGTTCGCCATCGAAAATCGAGTGAAAAATCCCAACTCGAATCGATATACTATCTCGAAATTCTATGCTCGAATCTGGATCAAATCACTATGCGAATAGAATATTATGGGTACATCCTATGTATTTATCTTCATTGATTATTAGATAAATCAATTTCTTTTTCTATTCACATCCACTTTAATTTCTATCCACAAAATCACAATTGCTTAAATCCTCATTTGGATTATCGCCTCAATTCTTATCTCAAATGGATATTCAATCAAAAACAGTTTAAACTCTGTCCAGTTTAATTTTAGAAAATAGCTTGAAAAGTTAAAAAATAGATAAGAAATTGAAAAATGACTATTGGTTTGTAAAATATTATAAAATAGTTAAGTAATTGTAAAATAGTTGAAAAATAGTCAAATAGTTATAGAAATTTTAAATAACAGTAAAATAGTTGTAAAATAGTAATCAGTTATAACGTAGTTGAGAAATAGTAATTAGTTTATAAAATAGTTGTAAAATAGTTAAATAATTTAAAAAATAATTGTAAAATAAGTATAAAATAGTCTTGGGTTTTAAAAAGAAAAGTTGTATAGTAAATAGTTTGGAAAATAGATTTAAAACAATTTATATTAAAATAATTTATTTGAAAATAGATCAGAGCCAAACAGTTTAATTTTCAATCTCCATTCCCATCAATTCAATTTAAATTTCCACATCCATTTAAATTGACTCAATTCCAATTTGAGTAACTTCAGTTTCCCTTGAACTTGATTTATCCCAATTCAAGTTGAATTAATCTCAATTTCTTTCCAAATTCAAATCAAATTCCATTTGATTTTAAACCTATTCATCTTTAATTACAATTCCAAATTATTCAAATCAATTTGGACTAACTTCAAATTGAACCCACTTCAATTTCAAATCGTCTCAATTCTTATTTGAATAAATACCAATTTCCATTCGAATTTGAACTTATTCAACTTCAATTTCATTTCAAATCAATCCAATTCAAAGTTCCCTTTGAATTTTTTAAACTTATCAATCTTCAATCACAATTCTTGTTAATTCAAATCAAACTCAATTTGAACTAATTCAATTCAAATTTAAACCATCCCGAATAAAATAAATTCGAGTTAAATTTTTAAATGTTGATTTAATCCTTTAAATCAAATCAACTTATATCTTTAAAATATTTAATTCAGAATTCAAATTCCAATTTATCTTAATAATGGATATATTACCGTACCCCATTTCTTTAAACAAATCCAATTCACAGTTTAAAGATTATTAATAATAATAGGGTAATATTATCCAATTATTTTTAAACATCCATCCATTTCCAATTTCCAGATCTCAAACCCATTTGAGATCACACAAACTCCCAATTCAAATTAACCATTTAACTTTCCAAATTAAATCCCAATTTCTTCTTGAAAGTTCCAAATTAGGTTGTTCATTAACTTATTTAACTTCTTCGAAGTTAAATTCAATTTACTTAATCCAGTCAATCCTACTAAATTTGAATTCCCAATTCAAATTTCAAATTTCTAATAATATTCTTTCCTACTTATAAGTTCAAAACTTATTCACTTTGGTTTCCACATCACATTCCAGGGAAAATTCAAAACTCAACCTTAGAGTTTATTTCAAACCATCTTTGATACTATGTATATTCCTCATATACATATTAACTTCTTGGCCCACCAAGCCAAATTTTAAAATTTAAACCACCCTTGGTTTTTATTCAAGCAAATTCTTTTAAAGTTTACAAACAACTTCTTATTCTAAAATAAGATTACATTCAAAATAGTTTGAATAATATTATTTCCTTTAACATTTTGAAACCAATTCAAATGTTTAAATTTAGAATTCAAAACTTCACAATTTGAAACCCACTTCAATTTACATCCTTTCAAATTTACAAGTTATTCTCATCAAATGGTTGCTTCCTCAAAACATTTTATTGTTTATTGGAAAACAATAATTCCATTATTAAACACAATAACCATTCTATTTCCCTGGTTTGAAACCAATTCTAATTCATCTTATTTTGAAATTCTTCCCCAACTTTAAGATTTAATTCCAGTTTGAATCCATGTCAAACTTATCTTTAATTTAATTTCAATTTAGTTGTATTTCTTTTACCACTTAATTTAATTCCAATAATTTAACAACCAATTACCTTAATATTTATTAGAAAGAAATATCGCTATATATATCAAAATATATTCTTATAAAATCATTTAAAATCTTCATATAAGAAAATAACAAGTAATCTCTCATATATATACTCAACTCATTCTAGGGTACCATTGACCATATCCTTAATGAATAATCCCACTAGAGCCAAGGTTCTCGCTTAACCTTCAGCTCTGATACCAAGTGCAACGATCCGAAATTTCCGATTCTGAAAATTCCAAATAGTTAGGAAAAGAAGAAAGAGATAGAAGAAGAAACAGAAATCACAACACAGAATCTCACATTCGCAACGGATCAAAATATAATATCAAATAATAACAGTTTACAAAAGAATACTGTATCTATCAATTACATTTTAATACATAAGAGTTACAACATTTCACAAAACACTGGATATATATATGTATTAACATGTCCTAGATAACACTAGTATATTACAACGGACATACTCTATACGTTCCTACCATCCAGCTCGCCTCCTGAGCTCCAAAACGCCCTTACCTAAAAATCTGTAATACTCGTCTGACCCGAGCATTACATTAAAGTAACATCCGGGTCAGGCTGGAAACCCGTGTGAGTAAACCCATCTAACATGGAATACAAAGCATACAACTTATATAAACCCGAGTAACTTGCATCAATATACAACTTCATAAGTTGTTATAGACATTACTTATTTCTCACATCAATTTCTAAGTACCAAAATTTTTGATTAAATATTCCAATTCACTTAAATCATTCCATTTCAGCTTATTGATTTCACATATCAATCTATAAAATAATCGAAGTGGTTTCGGGTATTTACTAATACCCAACTCCGGTCTCTTTGAATCCAAAGTCATCTAAACCCAAGTTATTCGATTAAATATAATTAAATTTTAATTACCGGATAACACTTTATACAACAATTCATAATTGATAGATAATCGCATTATCACCATCCATCCAACATTTCATATCACAAAGCAATTCATATCAGAGATATCATCCAATCCAAAACACTTATCATCATTCATTCATTCATAAACAAGATTGATCATTTCCATTAATTACGTTGATTAATGATCCTCAAATTACTTCCATTAATTAATTATTCTTAAATTTCGTTTAATAATTAACCTTTAACTTAATTACATTCATTAATCAACCTTGATTAATTACAATCAGAGATTAACTTTCCTTAATTACTCCATCAATTAAACCAACTCCTTGATTAATTATATTAATTAGTCCTTTAATTACACTGAGTAACTATCGCTTAATTTCTTCCACCAAGTAATTATCCTTTAATTACCTCCCATCAAGTAATTTCCTTTTAATTTATTACATCCAGTAATTATCCACTAATTACTCCACTAAGTAATTACATCTCATTTGTTGTATATGCGCTTATATGATTTTTGTTTGATGATAATAAACATATATGCATTCTTTTAAATGTATTTGTTAATGTACTATTTTATTTTTCATAGATTAAATAAATATTTGCTGAATAAAATTAAATAACACAGAATTTGAATTCAAACAGAAATTTTATTCAAACAGATATTTATTACAATTTTGAATAGTACAAATTCAAGCTCTCACTATACATATACAATTTTGATTACAAATACATCACAATTTCATATTTACATTTGAGCTCACTACACATCACTCATTCACTCAATTCGTATTTTATCTTCAACTTCATTCCAGTTAGAATCCAGCATCTGAGCAATCTACAAAAATATTCACTAACGTAGTAAAATTGAAAAAGAAATATTTTTGCAATATAAAATAAAATATGAATTTTGAAAATAATATTTGCCTCGGTTATTTGGGTTGTTCGTCATCATTTACATTTGAATTCATCACACACGAACAATGTGACATGCACAGTGTATCACTGTACATGCCACAAGGCAGTGCACACCGATATACACTTGATAATGTTACAGGGACAGGTGAGCACAAGGTCAAACCCAAAATAAAAGGACGGGTTCAACTCAAGTGCAATATAAATAAAATCACAACACGTGCACAAGGTCAAACCCGAGCTATTAGCTGAATTCAACACAGGGCAGTTGTACAGGCTACGACTTCAAGCATGCAAGCAAGATGGTGATCAATATGCAGTACAGTTAAGTACAAAGCAAGTACAATAGATGCAGTGAAGCAAAAATATGGCAGAACTCAGCATCAGGTCGAGCACAATTCAAATATAAACTGCAACAACACATGCATCTATACTGGAAAACAAATGCACCAAGTTCATATGTACAGCAAACAACACGAGTGCATAAAGACAGTGAAATAATGACTGGAAGCACATAACAACTCAACTGTGTATACATGAAGGAGTTGTACCAACACAAATACCACAGTGAGAAACACCTCAGAAATCTACAACTTCAAATAACAAATAACTCAAGTGAATATGTATGGTGATGCACCAAGTAAATGCACAGCAAAAATGAAACAAACATGATCTGCTCAAACTCAATTCAATACGACTGTAAACAGTGCCACAAGACCAACATGCCCCCAAAGACCAGTGAACAACCGGACAACATCAAGTATACATGAAGACAATATGATCAAGGGTCTGGCATCAACAGAGACTCGAGTACTACCAGAACACAACCCAATACAGTGATCAAGTGCAAGTGCAACAGCAGTATCAAAATAATCAAGGCCAATACCACTGACTCCATTGAACAAATCAATAATGAAGCAAACCACTTCAACAAGATACACATGAATATGAAGACCATCAAGTGTCAACCAGAAATCCCAAATGACAACACAGCAACTACAAACTACTCACAACTATGCAGCAAACAACATGAAGAACATAAATCCAACAGTGGTGATATAATGCAAACAGTCGAAGTCATGGAGCTGCAGTCAATACACGATGATGAACAAAGCCACAAGATACCCGGTAACCAATTGAAACAATGAACCAGTGGCCATAAACATGTGTGGTCAACAAACTCAAAGCTAACAACACACAGATGAACATATGGCTGAGGTCAATGAAGCCAAAGTAAACAGAAGGGATGACTGAAGTGCATCCACAAATGTTCGCTGACTCGAAGGATGAATCAGAATACAAATGCAAGTGAAACTACACTAAAGTACATGCCGAAAAAGATAGCTTGCATCAGGTGTACATGTCAGTTGAACAAGTCAAGGTTAGAGACCAGAATCAAGCCGTTACGAATGTGACAAAGTCATTTCACAAATTTAAGCCGTGGTCATCACGAAATGAATCAAAGCCGTGACCATCAAGCAACGAAAATATATACGATTATGAAAAAGTTGTAAATCATCTCAAACGATGAAAATCAACGACCAAGCCATATCGGTTGACAAATTCAAATAAAGTATATACGACGAAATTTCAGGGGATCGAACCCTATAAATTGAAATCATCATCTGCATAAGGGGTATCTAGTTCAAGCAAGCCAAAACCAGAAAAGCAAAAGGAGTAAAGTACATACCGGTATCAGACGAACTCGATCAAGAGGAGGAGCCGCTAATAATTCAACTGATCGACGAAAGATAGTGAAGCATCATTCAATCAAGAAATCTAAGTCAGCGACTCAATCTCAAAATCCCTAATTTAAGAGCAAAAAGGAACGAGATCTAACGAAGCCCTAATTTGCAAAGACACGGCTGCCATTATCTCAAACATAAAAGGACCGGGCCATAAATTATAAAAGAAGAAAAAGGGGGCCGGACTTTAATTTTAACATTGGGCTTTATAATTATAAAGGGCTCTTATTTACAATTAGGGTTTATTTTAATTTTAAATTGTTTTTAATTTGTATTTTCTTTTTTAAACCGTTTAATTTTCTAGTCGTGTGACTAGGGGACAAACTACGTGGCGTAGTTTGAGAATTCACAACTCGGTGGCTGAGTTGTGGCAGGGTTTTGAGCGTAGAGTTAGGTTTAGTCGATAGCGGGTGTCGCGAGTTTACGTGTGTAAGCGTCTGACTATCTAATTTCAACCATGGGGGCAGCACGTAGGCAGGGTTTTGCCGAAGCTGGGTAAATTCTGTGTCGTTCTATATCTGCATTTTATTATTCTGCTATTATCTATGCTGCTATTGTTCTGTGATCTGCGTTGAAATTATTTATAAGCTTCCGCAATTAATTTTTATAATTTATACCATCACCCTATTCACCCCCCCTCTAGGGTGAAATCGATCCTACAAGTGGTATCAGAGCTAGGAATAGAAGTCAATTTGTGTTTTAAAAATTCGTGTTTCAAAAATCGGTTTTTGTTTTAAAAATTTGAATTTTTAAAAATGGCTGCTTTTAATAATACTTTTATTGAGGGTCGTTCCAAAATTATTCCTTCTATTTTCGATGGAATAGATTTTTTGAATTGGAAATTGAAAATGGGATTTTATTTAAAATCTGTTAATATTAAATGTTGGGATATTATTGAAAATGGGTGTGATATAACAGATAAGAAAATTATCTCGATTAACGCTCTTGCTATGCATATATTGTATTCTCATATTAATCAAGATAATTTTAATTTCATCTCTCATTGTGAAAATGCACAGGAAATCTGGAATACTTTCGATGCAATATATGGTGCAAAAGTCAACAGCAATGAGAAATCCTCCACAACCAACTCAATTGAAGAAATGTGCTTAACAGGATTTGTAAAAGCAGTTGTGATGAGGATGATGATGACGGAGCAGCTGAGCTGGCGTTAATAATGAAGAAATTTAAAAGATGGAACCACAAATATGGAAATCCAGCTCTGAATCAAAAATTAAAAACCAGAATAATCAAAGCACTAGACAACTCGAAAGAACACGGGATCATTTGCAACAAACCCGGTGATATCAAGCCCAATTATCCCCGATTTCAACGCGATTTTGAAAAGAAATCAAAACGGAGAAATGCTACAGCCACGTGGAATACAAGTGATAAAGATAATCAAAGTTCTAGCAGTAAGAGTGAGAAAGCAAATATGTGCCTTCATGAAAATATAACAGATAGCGACGATGACGAGCCCAGCGAGGTATCGAAACTTACTCACTCCGAATTACTTATTTATTTCCACAAAGTAAATGGCTATTTTGAACGACCTAGAGAGAAGTATGCCAAACTTGAATCACAAAAAGACACTTTGATAGAATTAAATGAAAAACTTGACCAATTAGTTAAAACCTATCAAAGTAGGATCCCTAAGTGTGATAAGTGTCCAACATTTGATGAAGAAATTAAAAAATCAGAAATTAAAATGAAATCGCTTGAAAATGAAATTATGATTTTAAAAGAGAATGAAAATACTAGAAGAGAGAATTCTATTAAAAAGTGCACAAATTTGTTAAACGAAAATGAGTCTCTCAAAACACAAGTCCAACAATTGTCAACGACTTTGGATAAATTTTCAAAAAGTGAAAAATCGTTGAATATGCTATTAGGAAAGCAAACTGTTAATACGGTAAGACAAGGACTTGGATATAATCATTCTGAAAATGTTGAAAGAAATATTAATCAAGTTAATTTTATGTGCACGATTTGTAGAAAATATGGACATAATCACAATAATTGTTGGTATAGACCCAAACATGTGAAAACTACACCGATTTGGGTTCCAAAAGGCAGAAATATAAAATCTGTCAAAGTTAAACAAATTTGGGTGCCGAAGGGAACAATTATAAATAGTTTTGGGTCTTTACAAAATTGTTTTTCAGAATTTTCTGCCACTAATAACCATGGACCTATAACAACAAATAGGTCACATAAATCTTTTCCCGTGTAGGTGTGGTGGTAGGCTAAGGAACAACAACAGTGTTCTCTGGATTTTGGCTGTTCCAGAAACACAACGGGCGACAAAGTAAAGTTCGTTAGCCCAGTATAAAGGTGACAGAATCACAATGGGCAACCATGAAAAATTATCGTAAATGTAAAACAGGTAAAGTTATATTTATTTGAACAATATATTAAATGTGATAATCTGCACCATATTCTGAATTAAAATCAGCCAATATTGAGATGATGAAAAGATGATGATTTTAATTCTGACGAATGCAACATAGTTGGCCAAATTATATTCTTAAGCCAAAAACACTATAAAATTCTCTAGTTTCTTTGAATTACTTCATATATATAAGTTTGGATTAAAAATAGTGTTTTGTTGGATGATAATAAATTTGGTTATAATACGGCTAACTCTATACTCACGGTTTCTGATTATTTATACGGCTTCAATTCAAATTCAAAAGAATGTCATTTAAATTGCTGTTAAAATTGAGTTTGAAATTTTTGGTGCACACTTCAAGTTTTGGTCTATCAAATTCAATTAATGATAATTTTGAGTAAAAAAAAATTCAGATGCAGATTACACTGGTAATCTAGTTGATAGAAAAATTACTAGTTGAACATGATTTTTGAGACATTTAGTAACTGCATCGTTTTTTAAAGAAAATATCTGCATATTTTTCATTTTAAATAATTTTCAAATAGCAGAAAATTTTCTTATAAAACCCCCTCTAGAAAATCATTTTTGACCATATTTTCATATTAGTCATTTTGAAAAATTGATTTCATAATTATTTTTGAATTTGATTTTAAATGACTATTTTGACTAATCTGACTCCCTAATGATTATCGAAAAGAAAAATAGTGATTGAAAAAGTGATGAGTGTTGATATTTATCATATATTATGACTCGAGACGGTATAATTAGTAAATTTCTTTAGAAATTTAAACAAGAGTTATAAAAATTTTGTTGGTAAAAATTCCATGACCATCTCTATTTGTATCATATTTCTAACAACCATCACTCATCAAAATTCTATATAGTTTGTCAATATGTGGTACTTTAAATAGGAATCGTTCGTTTTTCATTTTCACATTTTTTTTAAAAAAATAGTAGAAAAAATTTATACAGTAAAATAAATAAATAAATACCAAAGTATTCACTCTCATTTAAAAGTCCTCATGGTTATGCATGGGTGAATTACATGAAATTTGTTATGTGCTTCCATGCTCATTTAAAAGTCCTCACGGTTATGCATGTATGGAACGCATATCAAAAGTTGATTTTTAAAATAAACAAGTTGATTCTAATCCCATTTAAAAGTCCTCACGGTTATGCGTGGTTAGAAGATACTTGAATTTATTTATTTTTTTTAAAATAAAATTAGAATACTACTAATCTCATTTAAAAGTCCTAACGGTTATGCATGGTTAGTAGGTATTCAAATTCCTGATATAAATATACCACAAATAGACACAACTGTATAGTTTTATATGATGACATAATTCCCATCATTCTAAAAGTGGAATATGCGCCTAATAAAATATTTATGATTTTTGTTTGATTTTTTTTTGAAATTTATTCTTATATATTCGATTGAGTTTTAATGTTGAATTAATATCGATCACCTTATCTCTATTTTCTCTAACACTGTTATTCTTTTGCTAATAACAAAAGGGGGAGAGAAAAGTTAAGATTTTGTCAAATAAAATCAAGCAAAGGTCAAACAATTTTCTATTTGCATTTAGGCTCATTTGCATATTTTTATTTGTATGCATATACGTAGGGGGAGCTTTGTGTAGAGAGGAAGCATTTAAATAGGGGGAGCAATTAGAGCATGTCAATGATCAAATAAATTTAATATATTCAAAATCTTAAATATATGTTTGTTATCATCAAAAGGGGGAGATTATTGAATATGCGCTTATATGATTTTTGTTTGATGATAATAAACATATATACATTCGTTTAAATGTATTTGTTAATGTACTATTTTATTTTTCATAGATTAAATATATATTTGCTGAATAAAATTAAATAACACAGAATTTGAATTCAAACCGAAATTTAATTCAAACAAATATTTATTACAATTTTGAATGGTACAAATTCAAGCTCTCACTATACATATACAATTTGGATTACAAATACATCACAATTTCATATTTACATTTAAGCTCACTACACATCACTCATTTACTCAATTCGTATTTTATCTTCAACTTCATTCCAGTTAGAATCCAGCATCTGAGCAATCTGCAAAAATATTCACTAATGCGGTAAAATTGAAAAAGAAATATTTTTGCAATATAAAATAAAATGTGAATTTTGAAAATAATATTTGCCGCAGTTATTTGGGTTGTTCGTCATCATTTACATTTGAATTCATCACACACGAACAATGTGACATGCACAGTGTATCACTGTACATGCCACAAGGCCGTGCACACCGATATACACTTGATAATGTTACAGGGACAGGTGAGCACAAGGTCAAACCCAAAATAAAAGGACGGGTTCAACTCAGGTGCAATATAAATAAAATCACAACACGTGCACAAGGTCAAACCCGAGCTATTAGCTGAAATCAACACAGGGCAGTTGTACAGGCTACGACTTCAAGCATGCAAACAAGATGGTGATCAAAATGCAGTACAGTGAAGTACAAAGCAAGTGCAACAGATGCAGTGAAGCAAAAATATGGCAGAACTCAGCATCAGGTCGAGCACAATGCAAATATAAACTGCAACAACACATGCATCTATACTGGAAAACAAATGCACCCAGTTCATATGTACAGCAAACAACACGAGTGCATAAAGACAGTGAAATAATGACTGGAAGCACGGAACAACTCAACTGTGTCTACATGAAGGAGTTGTACCAACACAAATACCACAGTGAGAAACACCTCAGAAATCTACAACTTCAAATAACAAATAACTCAAGTGAATATGTATGGTGATGCACCAAGTAAATGCACAACAAAAATGGAACAAACATGATCAGTTCAAACTCAATTCAATACGACTGTAAACAGTGCCACAAGACCAACATGCCCCCAAAGACCAGTGAACAACCGGACAACATCAAGTATACATGAAGACAATATGATCAAGGGTCTGGCATCAACAGAGACTCGAGTACTACCAGAACACAACCCAATACAGTGATCAAGTGCAAGTGCAACAGCAGTATCAAAATGATCAAGACCAATACCACTGACTCCATTGAACAAATCAATAATGAAGCAAACCACTTCAACAAGACACACATGAATATGAAGACCATCAAGTGTCAACCAAAAAGCTAAAATGACAACACAACAGCTACAAACTACTCACAACAATGCACCAAACAACATGAAGAACGTAAATCCAATAGTGGTGATGTAATGAAAACAGTCGAAGTCATGGAGCTGCAGTCAATACACAATGCTGAACAAAGCCACAAGATACCCAGTAACCAAATGAAACAATGAACTAGTGGCCATAAACATGTGTGGTCAACAAACTCAAAGCTAACAATACTCAGATGAACACATGGCCGAGGTCAATGAAGCCAAAGCAAACAGAAGGGATGACTGAAGTGCATCCACAAATGTTCGCTGACTCGAAGGATGAATCAGAATACAAATGCAAGTGAAACTACACTAAAGTATATGCCGAAAAAGATAGCTTGCATCAGGTGTACATGTCAGTTGAACAAGTCAAGGTTAGAGACCAGAATCAAGCCGTGAAATATACGAATGTGACAAAGTCAAATTTCACAAATTCAAGCCGTGGTCATCACGAAATGAATCAAAGCCGTGACCATCAAGCAACGAAAATATATACGATTATGAACAAGTCGTAAATCATCTCAAACGTCCATACGAAAATCAACGACCAAGCTATATCGGTTGACAAATTCAAATAAAGTATATACGACGAAATTTCAGGGGATCGAACCCTATAAATTGAAATCATCATCGGCATAAGGGGTATCTAGTTCAAGCAAGCCAAAACCAGAAAAGCAAAAGGAGTAAAGTACATACTGGTATCAGACGAACTCGATCAAGAGGAGGAGCCGCTAACAATTCAACTGATCGACGAAAGATAGTGAAGCGTCATTCAATCAAGAAATCTAAGTCAGCGACTCAATCTCAAAATCACTAATTTAAGAGCAAAAAGGAACGAGATCGAACGAAGCCCTAATTTGCAAAGACACGGCTGCCATTATCTCAAACATAAAAGGACCGGGCCATAAATTATAAAAGAAGAAAAAGGGGGCCGGTCTTTAATTTTAACATTGGGATTTATAATTATAAAGGGCTCTTATTTACAATTAGGGTTTATTTTAATTTTAAATTATTTTTAATTTGTATTTTCTTTTTTAAACCGTTTAATTTTCTAGTCGTGTGACTAGGGGACAAACTGCGTGGCGTAGTTTGAGAATTCGCAACTCAGTGGCTGAGTTGTGATAGGGTTTTGAGCATAGAGTTAGGTTTAGTCGATAACGGGTGTTGCGAGTTTACGTGTGTAAGCGTCTGACTATCTAATTTCTAGTGGAAACCTTAGGGGCAGCACGTACGTAGGGTTTCGCCAAAGTTGGGTAAATTCTGTGTCGTTCTATATCTGCATTTTATTATTCTACTATTATCTGTGCTGCTATTGTTCTGTGATCTGTGTTGAAATTATTCATAAGCTTCCGCAATTAATTTTTATAATTTGTACCATCACCCTATTCACCCCCCTCTAGGGTGAAATCGATCCTACATCATTAATTACCTTAAGTAATTATACTTAACCCAACATCAAAAGATTACCTTTAATTAATTAAACTTAATTAATTAACTAGATTTAACCCCATTTACTTAACTAATTACACAAATTAATTAACCTTATAATCACCTGCATTGATTAATTATCCTTGATTAATCATTCTTCCATTACACTTAGGTCAGTCAATCCAAATTTTAAGTATGCAACTACCCTTAATCAATTACAAGTTATTTATCTTAATTTAATTACCTAAATTAAACATCTTAATTAATTTATCTAATTATACTTTAATTTCCTTTGTTAATAAAACAAGATTAAATTAAGATAACTCATACATTACATTAAACTCTATTTATCTTTTGAATTAAAAGCTTGAAAATTTGTTTATACAAAATTATCATCTTTTAATTATTTAAAGATAAATCCTTTCACTTAATTTCATTTTAATTTCCACAATTACATTTATTTGGAAGCATTGTATTTGAAAACATTTAGAGGTTTATTCCATAATTTAACTAAAGCAAAATTTATAACCCAAACTATTTTTAAACAAATGTGTAAAATTAGAAAAACTTTTAAAACAAAAATTCCTTTAAACATCAAACTTTAAATTAATCATTTCATACATAAAAAAAACTAGCTAAACTTTGTTTAAAATTTTAACGTGCTTTAAATTTTTGAAATTCATTTTTAGATTAAAAACAGAACAGAATTCTCAAATCCTAGAACCAGCTTTATATGAGACAATCACACGCGGCCATCTCTTCAAATTTCATGAGCACCACTCGCATGGCCAATGCCTCGAGTCGCTCCAGCAACCATCACGAGCAATGCTTCGAGAAATCCAGGCTAACTCCTTCTTCCCAAAACATCTTCCAGATGCACGAATTCGACCGTGTGCACATGCACAACGTTTCTGGTCGATGGCGATCATCTCTCCGGCCTTCACCCAGCTACCGATGACCACGTAAACAAACCCAGCCTTCAGAACCATAGATTCAATGCCAAGACCAAATCGAGCAACTCGATCAAACCGACCACCCATAACCGATTGCACAATCAACGCTAGCCGTCATCTCTGACCATATTAAGCCTCGCCGTTGAACCCCCTCCATCACCAGAGCCTTACGCTCCACTACACCATCATCCGATCCAACTCGATTCAACATCAGTATCGCATTCAATTCGAGAATCGACCACAACTCAACCACAAACTAAACCCGAGATCACCATCGCCCGTTCACCACAATGATCTAGACACCACTTGACTATTTTTGCCAATATCCCTGATCATCATCCCTGCCTCAACCCAAGCCCCGACATTCCCAATGCCGTCGATCACCGTGAGTCCCTCTAAAACCATTTTCTGGTTAACCCAGAATTCCTCACAGAATTTCCAACTAAAAATCATGATTTTTTTTAAAAACCCTGAATTTCAGAAATAATTCAAGATACATACTTGAATAAATAAAATTTCACATTTGATTTTATCATAATATTAAAATTGCTACTGAATTTTCCCAGATGCAAGCATATTTTCAACTACTATACTTGTATGTATTTGTAGTACTTGATTATAGTTTAATTAAACTATTTTGTTTGAAATTCAAATCCTAACCGTGATTTATTAAAAAGAGATTTGATTTTTGATTTTATCTTAACTCTGTAACCTAGAAACAGAGAAGCATAGGTGTGCACATTCAAAAAATACAAATATACAGAAATCATACATATGTAGACAATCTTCATTCATATAAACATGTTTCAGAACTTAAAACAAACATGCAAACACATTTTCAAACATACGTGCTAAGCAACCATCAATACAGTAATTCACTTGCAAGAGATATTTGTTACTTAAGTTTAATTTAAATATTTACTCATAGGCATTTCAAAACAAAAACAGAGGAGGCTGGGTTAGATTACTCACAGTTCAAATGTCTTGACAGAAAGTTATAAACTGGAATTTGACAGTTGATTGAAACTTGATTTGGAATTATAATCTTGATTTGTTTTCAACTTTAAATTTGTTTTAGGTTGATTATTAACCTTTGCTTCAGGTTGAAACAACAAAGACGGCTGTAATTTGAATTTGATTCCATTGATTTTTTTTAAGTTTCCAAAATGAAAACATGGTTTATCTTCAGCCTATGTTACTTAAAATCCAAATTATAGAAAATAAAGTTTTTTCCATTTGTATCTTTTTCTAAGCTAACACTTGTTTGATTATAAAGAGTAATATTTACATTTGTTTTAATGCATGCTTTATAAATTTACAAATGTCAAGATAAAGTATTTTATGTTTTAAACCCTTGACTATTTTATAAATTGAAGTATACCCCTTTATCTTATTAAATTTATAAGTTTTATTTCAAATCCTTTATTAATTTGCGAATTAAATTATCTCACGTGTACTTTAGTTCCTATAATTAGATTTCAATATATTCATATCAAAGCTTAATGTTTATCTACATAAAAAAAATTTAATGAATAATTACATATCTTAATTTATAAAATAAAATCCTTTAAAATAAAATAATATAAAACATACTATTATAAATAAAATCATATATAACATATTTTTAAATCCAAAATGTTTTAAAATATCTATCTTTTAAATCTCAAATTCTAATCCAACTTCATATTCAAATTCAATTCAAAATCCAATTTGAAATCAACTCGAATATATGTATATTTAATCAGTACAAATTAAATTTGTAAACAATAAATTTTATTTTAAATCTATTTATATTTGAAAAACATTACATTATTACTATTGTTTGAAAATAACAATTTTTCCAATTTTAAATAATTTATAAAGGAGATTATTATAGTTGAATTTGTTTGAAATTTCTAGGATATCCGTGATATCCTTTATTATATTTTCAAATCCATTTACACATCCCGATATCTTTTATTAACAGAATTTTATCTGTTTAATATACAAATTAATATTTTAATCCTAATCCTATTAATTACCAATTACCAGATGCTCGAAAATTTAGGTTATCACATTAATTAACTATTTAATTAACCTTTTGTCAATTACATTAATTAGTTAATCATATTAATTAATTATCCTTAAATAAATTAAGTAATTAGCCCTTAAATCACTTTAATTAATAATTATTCTTTTAATTAATCACATTCATTATCCTCTAATCACTTTCAATAAGTAATTACCCTTAATTACTGTCTTCAATTAATAAACTATTAATTACTTAAGATCTTAATTTATTTAAAAGATAAACCATTTTTATCTTTATTAAACACTTTGATTATCTTTTAAATCTTATTAATAGCTTTTGGATTTAAATATTCATTACCAATAAATTTAAAAAAAATTAAGTTAAATTAATTTTTTAAAACATTTCATTTCTTAATTATCCATACACTTATAATATTAAGTTTATTTAAAAACTCTTAAAATAAAGTTATATAAAACTAAAATACTTTAATTTAATAAGTTTGTTTTTAAACTTTTAAATCTTAAACTAATCAATCATTTATTATTTAAGAAAGACAAAATGTTTTAAAAGAATTCTTTGGGTAAAAAATTAATTTTTTTAAAATTTAAAACTTGTATATATAAAATTTTCTTTAAACCTAGTAACTAAAGAAAAACCCGAGCCAAATTCGTGTTTTCTCGAGCTCAACTTCGAGTTACTAGAGTTCCTTCTTCTTCGAGTAATTCCTACAATGACTTTGGGCTATAATTCAGCTCACCTTCATCATCCCAAACTCAAGCATCTTCAGACACAAAAATATGTATGTGCACGATCGATTGGATCGACTCCGATCATCATTGCCGACTTCAGCATATCATCGATCGCCTACTACATCAACACGAACTTCCAGATCATACAATTTGATGATGAATTGAAAAAGAGTACCTCGTCTCAAACTGGAAACTAACCCGAATAATTAAAATTGCTTCGTGCCGCCACGACAAGCCACCAACGACCACGAAACCCAGACCAGAGAAACACCACCCGCCAACACATCAATCCCCTCCGGTGCGATCATTTCCGATCAAACATAGATGTCGCATGAACTAATGAATTATTGACGACCACAATCGCTACTTAAACCCTAATTTAACCTCATTCATCTCCCACGATCGATTAAAAATTTTGCGAACATTTTTACCATGCTCTCCTATACGTCAGCTTCCTTCACCATGGATTTCGACGCCCGATTCGTCGTGGATTGTCAGAATTTGACCCAAATACGTTTTCTGTCCATTTCGATAATTCTCGACATTCACGAACTTAAAAAACATGAAACTTCTTTTAAAAATCATCATATTGCAAGACAAATCTGATCCAATGATCAAAACTTAGGATTAAGATTCTTGAATTTTCATTTTTAAATGTTTTTCCTCTGTAATTTCAAAATTTTGAATTATTTACCAAATATTTTTACTTGAGATTATTTTTAAAAATAACTTTATATTTTTATAAACATTTTCTCTTTAGGATTCATGACTTGGATTAGCTTAAACAAGAAGATATGGATTTTCTTCTTAATCTGGTTACCCTGTTACTAACACAAACATATTCAATGTATACACAGACATGCATCACACAAAAACATATATACATTCAGATGCATTTATATTCATGCATTTGCATTACTTCAGGAATCAATCACAACATTAAATTTATAGATTCAAGGCTTTTAAAATAAAAGTTTGCTTACCTTTTATATTGAAGCAGAGAACCAGGTTTTAGTTTTGATTTGGTTTAGCCTGTACTTGAATAAAAACTGGATTCTTTGTTTTAGATGATATAAACTTGCTCCCTGATCTGAATGCTTGCTTTATTCTTGATTTTGATCCTTTTTCCAGGTTGATCTTCTTTTTGGTTTTGATTTTGAGATAATTTGGTTTGATCTTTTGTTTTCTGGTTTCCCATTTTGATTTTCCAGGTTTTACTTTTGATTTCTAGATTTTATCGTTTTCTTTTAGAAATGAGAAATTAAGAGAAAATATTGATGGAAGTGAGGATTCACAGGAAATGGCCTGGTTTCTTCATTACATACATTTTTATTTATTTTAATTTAAAGAGATAATGCCACTTGTTCTTTTATGTTTACACTTGTTGTCTTCGTGATCTATATATTCTACATTTGTCCTAAACAAGAACTTTATGTTCTAACCTTATTTATAATTAATTTATAACTTTTTTAAACCCTTATTTTATTATAATTATGTAATATGTTTTATATTTTCAAAAGATATATATGTATTTCTTTGTATTTTATTCATACCTTTCCTATACTTATACAACTTGATAAGAAAATTGATTCGAAATTAAATTATCCATTACAAATAAAAAATCATATGTTCATATATATATATATATATATATATATATTTGTTTCTTAAAACATAGAATTCTAAATCCAATTTTATTTATAAAAATATTTACTCTTGAATCTCCAAATCAAAATTTTATTTGAAATCTTTATATATATATATATATTTCTAAATTTCAAATTAATTCTCCATTTATTCACAAATTAACTAGAATTTTATATTAATTACCAATTTTAATTTGGCCTAAAAACGAAGAATGTTACAATTACAGAATAAACAATGATAAAACAGTGCGAACTTTTGATGACCTAAAATTTTGGTAGTAACAATTTGATAATCTTTATTAATAATTATTTAAATTTGACAATATTGGTTTAATAATCTTCTTTTATAAATATTTAATTTGGAAAATTTATCTTATCAAAGCTAATAAAAATGCTTTCTAATTATAATGTACATATGTGTATATATACATTGCGAATAGGAAGCTTGGATTTGAATTCAATATAATAATTTTGAAAAGCTGTTTAACCTAGTTCTACTTTTCAGAAACACTTATATAAATATTTATTTTAAAGTACTTTAACTTAGGTTTAAAATAAGATTTAAGAAAAAGGTTTATTTTGCTTTATTTTTAATTTTACATGAAATAAGTATGATTTGAAATTCTACATAAATTTAAAATATATACATAAATTCAATAAAGACATAACATATGAAATTGTAAACATAATACATAAAAGTTATATTAATAATAAAAGCATAAGAAAGTATTTAAATATAGATTTTGACATTTGTAAGATAATTAAAACACGCATTAACATTTGTAACTTATATATGCCTTGCAATTAACAAGTGGAAAGTGTGTTTTCTTTAAAATTTAATTATATAAATAACTAAGAATTAGAAAAACCTGGCTATTTTATTTTCAGGTTCATTCCTAAATCATCTTTCTCTCATCTTCTTAAAACAAAACCAAAAGAAAAATAAAATCAATCTTTTACAAGTTTTCAACCTGATTCAAGTAGTAGATCAAGCAATTTCAGTTTCAGTTCAACATTAAGAAGATTCAAATCAACTATCAATTTTCAAGCTTCCAAAGCTCTGTCATCTGTTTCGTATTCCGGTGAGTAAGCAATTTTTAAAAAGCTTATATCTGGTTGTATAATATGATGCATGCGATGAATCTTTGTAGTAATGTAGTAGATAATGTTTTCATAGGTGCATGAATGTGAATGCATGTATATATATGCTATGTCTGTGCAATGTCTGTGTATATGAATATATATGTCTCTGTTTAATGTCAGGCTCAAAATCCACTAAAATAAATCAGTCTCTCTTTCTCTAATCTTTTTCTGGCTTTGATCATTAAAGAGAAACTGTTTGAAACAAAGTAATATCATTTTTAAAAAAATGGTTTCAAGTGTATTTATTGTGTAATTATTTTAAAAATGGAAAACTACAGTAATAATCATTTAAAGTCAGAAAATAAATGATCTTAATTTCAAGTTTCGATTTCATAAAAAAATTTGTATCTGGAAATAATGAATTTTGATAAAGAAATCATGATTTTTTTTATGTTTATATAAGTTGAGATATCTCGAGATGATCAGTTTTGGGGTTTTCATCGATTTCTAGCGAACTGGAGATGGAGGCACGCCGTGACTGAAGCTGGAGGCGTCTTGTGTGCCGATGGTCAAAGGAAAATTGGCCATAAGATTTTTAGTTGTCGAGGCGGCTCGTCGCAGTTGATTTAGAGTTTTACAGCTGGTTTTGGTCGAGAGTGTTGTCAAGGTTCGTGCGTCGACGAGGGTGAATTGGAATTGATCGGAAGTGGGGGGATTGATGCGTAGGGTGGAGACACTGCTCTGGACAAGGCGGCATGGGTTCCGGTGGAAGGGATCATCGGGGAGAGCAGTTTAAGTTGATCGAACCTTGGGTTCCAGTGGTGTCGTATAGCTCGTTTTCGATTTCCTGGCGATTTTGTCAATTTGGGTGCTCAGGTTAATCGGTGAGGTCGCCGACGACTTGATGGAGGCGACATGGGTGGTCGGAGGTGGTCGGGATGGCGTGCACCATGCACACGTGCACGAACGTATCTGGTGTTGTTGATGGATCGAGGAAGAGAAGGTTGCTTAGGATTGTCTTGAAGTCTTGTGATGGTTGAATCGAAGAAAGAGGAGAGGTGAGTGGCTCGGGTATTAGCTCGGGAATTTGGAAGTTGGCTCGGGTTGCTTACTTAGTTAACATGTTTTAAAGTTTGTAAAAAAATGAATAAGTTTTCAATATGTATATTAACCAGGTTTTTTAAAGTAAAGTAAAAGCATTAACAAGTTTTTAAAGTTATTAAAGTGATTAAGTTTTCAAAGAAAAGTTACCAAGTTTCCGAAGCAAAGTATTAACAAGTATAAATAAGTTTTTAGAGATCTAAGTGTTTAAAATTGTTTGTTTAAGAGTAATTATATAGTAGGTTAATTATGTCACTAATTTCTCAAGTGAAGATCAAGATGAAGATTCAAAGTACAAGGTCTATTTTTCGTGAACTCTAAGGGTGATTCCAAAATGAGTATAATGGAGATAATGCCTTCGGTCAAGATGAAGAATTTAGAGTGCAAGGGCTATTGTCGTTAATTCTGAGGGTGATTCCAAAATAAGTGTAGCGAGATAGTGCTTTCAGTTTCGTTCGAACCCGAAACGGACTTGTATGATGAATGCTTTCGGACCATCATCTTTGGAGGACGACGAGCATTCCAAGATTTGTGTTCTAAAAAGGTAATCGTAGCCTCAAGCCTCATCAACCGGGAATGGCTAAAACAGGGGAGGTACAGCAACGCTAAGTGGGTAGCACCCAAGTAGGATGAGATTTTCCTCTGACTAGCGGTCCCTTTTTTCGGCTTAGTGGGCGGTTGGTCGCGCCAACTGCGGGGTTGTCTTATTCGGGATTATCCAGTAAGG
The DNA here is from genome assembly GCA_030765085.1 of Allium cepa. Lineage (NCBI taxonomy): Eukaryota > Viridiplantae > Streptophyta > Magnoliopsida > Asparagales > Amaryllidaceae > Allium > Allium cepa. The sequence continues at coordinate 630,354,532 of CM060940.1, read as the reverse complement.
GATTGTTCCGGTCATGTCTTATAGGGGATCAGGGTGGATCCTCGGTACTCTGATCTAGACAAGGTACTGTGACAGGTGGTACCCCAGTAGCCTTGCCATTGTATGGAATCCAATCTCTAATAAGTGCCATACGTTTTGATTGTGCCCAACTATGTTGGAATATGAGATGTAAGCATTCAAGCTATTTTCTATTTTACTTGAAAACCCTAGACACTATTATAATATCACTGGATTTCCTATCAAATGTTTTGGTTACCGTAAGATAAAAACCCGACATGTTTATTTGTGACGTGGTCTTACGAGATACCATTGTTTTCAATTGATTTTCAAAGTTTAACAACTTAAATTGTTTACTCACACAAGACCAATGTCCGACCCAGAGTTTATTTTCTGTTTTTCTTAAACTCTTTGGTACTCAAATTTTTATGAGTAGACAAGGGATTCAGGTTTGCTTTGATGAGTTTATGGAGGAGACTTGGAGTAGGAGGCTTTAGCATATGTAGATATATTGTATTTCCGCTGTGTTGATGTCTTGTTTGGAATTTTGAGATATATGATAGACAGGTCTTCACGACTGTCTAATATGTGATGTATTAAGCTGTATGACTCTGATAGATGATGTATATTATGTATTAACTATGTGATGTAATATATTTTATTCATTTTGCTGTGAGATTCTGATATTGTTAAGTTCTTTCTTTCCTATTTTTCTCATTTCTATCCCTTTCTTTCTTACCGACGATGCGTCTCTATGTGGAATGAAAGGCCGGTCGTTACAGTTGGTATCCGAGCTCTAGGTTGAGATAATACGTTGGCTTTGGAGTAATATATATCTTGAGAGAGCGTACTTGTGTGTGTATATATATATATATATACCTACCCGATTTATTGGGTTACCTGTTTGGGTGGCCAACATGAGTTCTTAGGGTAGAAGGGGTAGAGGTCTGAGGAGGAAGAGTAGCTGCTGAGGCTGTACACCCAATACTGCCTCGGGTAAGCTTTGCGACATTGTGTAAGGATTTCACCAATCTCGAAGAAAACCTTTTAGAGGGTACATAGTCCATCATTGAAGTGCAAGCTTGGTTGCACTCGTGCGAGCGGATTTTCAAGAGATAGGATCTGTCAGATGAATAGAAGCAAGTTATGGCATCTTGGTAACTTCAGGAAGTATTTGAGGAGCAGTTTATACCCACCAAAAGAAAGACTCGACTGAATAGGAATTTTTTGCATCTCAAGTAAGGAAGTTTGTCTGCATCGGAGATGAGACTAAGTTCAATGAGTTGTCTTGCTACGGACCTGGTCTTATTGACACCCCTTAAGAAGAATGAGATGTTTGTGCTTGGTTTGAGGTCCGAGTTACTTGAGAAGATGTCTACCCATCTCAAAGGCTCATTTGTGGAATCGATTGTTATGGCTTTGAGGTACGAAGAGCTTATGGATAAGAGCCCATGGCATTTGTGGCAGCACCGAGTGGAAATTCTTCCAATCATAATAAAAGGGAATTCAACCCGAATTGGAAAGAAGCAGAGTTAAGGGAAACTAGGAGGCACCAATTCGGCTCGGAAGTGTTCTATGTGCCAGCAAGAAGGTCACCTGGCTAAGTTGTGTCCTAGAGGTGGAATTCAGAAGCAGTAGAGTGGAACCATTTCTTCGATGGTTCAGAAATCTTTGTGTTTAACTATCAGTAGCTGGAGAACATGGTGGAATTTTTCCCACTTCTTCAGAAAGCTCAGTAGAACAAGGTGTTTGCTATTGAAGGTGGACCATCAGTTTCTTCTTCTGGTAGGAAAGGCTAAAGCTGTTCTGATTTGTGAAGGGAGAACAGTGTCTTTGGAAACTGAACTGAGAAGGATTGTGAGAGTGACTTATGATAGTTCAGGAGTTTACCTGAGTAATCTTTTGCTTGGGATTAAGGCATCTCAAGTGGAAGTACGAGCTATCAAAGTTATCAAAGATTTGTTATATGTCTTTGACAAAGTCAAAGGTCTGCCCCCGCATCGAGAGATTGAGTTCCGTATCAACTTGGTTTCAGGAGCGATACCGTTGTTCAACCCAGTAGAAGGATGGCTCCTAGAAAGAGAAAGGAATTGGTGAGCTGACTCAGGATTTCTTGAATAAGGATCGATCAGACCTAGTTTTCTAGTTGGAGCTTTTTTGTTTTCTCTCCGTTAGTCTAGCTTCGGCTTTTCACAAGCTAAGGGTAGATGAAGACAGTATACCCTTGACTGCATTTAGAGGACTCAATTGTTTCTTTGAGTGGTTGGTTATGTCTTTTGGGTTAACCAACGCTCCAGCTTATTTTGTGGATCTGATGAACCATGTTTTCCGGGATATGTTGTACAAGTTTGTGCTCGTATTCATCGACAACTTTCTCATCTACTACAAATCAAAGGAAGAGCATAAGCGTCTTTTGGGATAGTATTGGGAACTTTAAGTATACATGTGCTGAAAGCTAAGTTCTCGAAGTATCATTTCTGGAAGTCAAAAGTAAGATTTTTGGGACATATCATATCTGGAGAAGGTATTTCTGTGGATCCGGTCAAGGTAATAATTATTCTAGAATGGAAGCAACCGCAGACTCCTACGGAAGTTCATAGTTTTCTTGGATTAGCGGGTTACAACAAGAAGTTCATCCAGGATTATTCTAAGATTTCTTCTCATTTGACCAAACTAACTAGGAAGGAAGCAAAGTTCAAATGGACCCCTGAGTGTGAAGAAGCATTTCAGGATCTGAAGGCGAAGTTGACGAGTGCACCTGTTCAGGTTATTCATGATGGGAGAAGTAAGTTCAAAGTTTTCTGTTACTAGTGGACTAGAGTTTGAGTTCTATATTTCGATGGATCTTCGGAGGACCATCTTGTTAGGTAGAATATGGAGGCTGTCTTATTCTGGGACCAGATTTGTTTCGAGAGGCATCTGCCAAGGTTGACCGGATCAAGAAAAGGAGAAAGGCAGCCCAGGATCGTCAAAAAAAGTTATGCGGATAAGAGACAAAGGAATTCGGAATTTGAAGTTGGAAACTTCATTTTTGTCAAGGTTTTTCCAATCAAAGGAGTAATCAGATGTGGCAAGACTAGAAAGTTAGGTACAAGATATATTGGACATTTCCATGTTCTCGAAAGGATTGATACTTTGGCCTACGGGATTGAATTGCCAGTTTGGATGGCTGGGATTCACAATATATTTCACGTATCTCATTTGAGGAAGTACGTGCAAGATCTATCACTGGTTGTAGAATCAGCAGTTTAGGAGGATTTGGAAGTTGAGCCGGATTTGACTGTGATTAGACATTCTGTTCAGATTGTAGCTCAAGATGAGAAGGAGCTCAGGATCGTAGTGGTGAAGCTAGATATGATTCTGTGGAGAGAGGATTCCAGAGATTGTACCTGGGAAACTCTAAGATAGTATTAGGAAGGCCTATCCAGAATTGTGTCTAGAGAGTTAGTTTTGTTTATTAGAATAAATTGGTTGCTATGGTTGTTAGTATATGGATGGTGCATGCTTGTTGTTTGAATAATAAGTAAGTTTTTAATGGATTATTAAAAAAAGATTGCTTTTAAATTTCAGGAACAAAATTCTTTTAAAGGGGGATGAATATGATGACTCGAAATTTTGGCAATAACAATTTGATAATCTTCATTAATAATTATTTAAATTTGACAATATTGGTTTAATAATCTTCTTTTAAAAATATTTAATTTGGAAAATTTATCTTTTCAAAGCTAGCAAAAGTATTTTCTAATTATAATGTATATATGTATATATACATTGTGAATAGGAAGCTTGGATTTGAATTCAATATAATAATTTTAAAAATCTATTTAAAGTTAGTTCTATGTTTTCAAATAAATATTTATTTTAAAGTACTTTAGCTTAAATTTAAAACACGATTTAGGAAAAAGGTTTATTTTGCTTTCTTTTTAATTTTACGTGAAATAATTATGGTTTTAAAATTATAAATAAATTTAAAAAATAAACATAAGTTCAATAAAGACATAACATATGAAATTATAAACATAATACATAAAACATATGTTAATAATAAAAGCATAAGAAAGTATGTAAATATAGTTTTTGACATATGTGAGATAATTAAATCATGCACCAACATTTGTAGCTTATATATGCCTTGCAATTAACAAGTGGCAAGTGTGTTTTATTTAAAATTTAATTATATAAATAAATAAGAATTAGAAAAACCTGGCTATTTTATTTTGAGGTTCATTTCTAAATCATCTTTCTCTCATCTTCTTAAAACAAAACCAAAAGAAAAATTAAATCAAACTTTTACAAGTTTTCAACCTGATTCAAGTAGAAGATCAAGCAATTTTAGTTTCAACTCAACATTAAGTAGATTCAAATCAACTATCAACTATCAGTTTTCAAGCTTCCAAAGCTCTATCCTCTGTTTCACATTCTGGTCAGTAAACGATTTTTAAAAGCTTATATCTGGTTTTATAATGTATGCGTATGATGTATCTTTGTAGTAATGCAGTACATAATGTTTGCATAGATGTATGAATATGAATGCATGTATGTATATATGCTATGTCTGTGTAATGTCTATGTGTACGAATATATATATATATATATATATATATATGTGCGTGCGTGTGTGTGTGTCTATTTTATGTTAAGCTCAAAATCCACTAAAATAAAATCAGTCTCTCTTTCTCTAATCTTTTTCTGGCTATGATCATTAAAGAGAAACTGTTTGAAACAAAGTAATACCATTTTTAAAAAATGGTTTCAAGTGTATTTATTGTGTAATTAGTTTGAAAATGGAAACTACAGTAATAATCATTTAAAGTCAGAAAATAAATGATCTTAATTTGAAGTTCCGATTTCATAACCAAATTCGTATCTGGAAATAATGATTTTTGATAAAGAAATCATGATTTTTTGAGTTTATATAAGTTGAGATATCTCGAGATGATCAGTTTTGGGGTTTTCATTGATTTCTGGCGAACTGGAGGTGGAGGCACGTCGCGACTGAAGCTGGAGGTGGCTTGTGTGCCGATGGTCAAAGGAAAGTTGGCCAGAGGATTTTAAGGTTGTTGAGGCGGCTCGTCGGAGTCGATTTAGGGTTTCACGGCTGGTTTTTTCGAGATTGTTGTCAAGGTTCGTGCGTCGATGCGGGTGGATTGGAATCGATCGCATGTGGGGGGTTGGCGTGTAGGGTTGTGACACTGCTTTGGACGAGGCAATGTGAGTTCCGGTGGATGGGATCGTCGGGGCGAGCCGTTTAAGTTGATCGACCTTTGGGTTCCAGTAGTGTCGTATAGCTCGTTTTCGATTTCCTAATGATTTCGTTAACCTAGATGCTCGGGTTAATCGGCGATGTCTTCGACGTCTTGATGGAGGCGGCGTGAGTGGCCGGAGGTGGTCGGGACGGCGTGCACTGTGCATACGTGGACGAACATATCTAGTGTTGTTGAGGGATTGAGGAAGAGAAGGTTGCTCGGTATTGTCTCGATGTCGTGTGGTGGTTGACTCGAAGAAAGAGGAGAGGCGAGCGGCTCGGGTATTAGCTCGGGAATCTAGAAATTGGCTCGGGTTGTTTAGTTAGTTAATAATTTTTAAAGTTTGTAAAAAAAAGAATAAGTTTTCAATATATATATATATATATATATTAACCAGGTTTTTTAAAGTAAAGTAAAAGCATGAACAAGTTTTTAAAGTTATTAAAGTGATTAATTTTTCAAAGAAAAGTTACCAAGTTTCCAAAGCAAAGTATTAACAAGTTTAAACAAGTTTTCAAAGATTTAAAGTGTTTAAAATTGTTTTTTTAAAAGTAATTATATAGTGGGTTAATTATGTAATTAATTTCTAAATGTTTTTCAAATGTGATTTAATGATGTAATTAAGATGTGATTAAAGTAAGAGTAATTTAACTTTAATTAATCAAAAAGTTCACAAACGATTTTGTATAAATTGATTTCAAGCATTTAAATTGAATAAGATTTAGATGATAATTAAGTAAATTAATTAAGATAGAGGGTTTATCTTTAATTAATTAAGGATAATTAATTGTAGTGATTAATTAAGGTAAATGGTTTATTTTTAATTAATTAGGAACTTAATTAATTAAAAAGGTTAATTACTTAATGAAAGTAATTGAGGATAATTAATTAATTGAAGTGATTAAGGATAATTACTTAATGGAAGTAATTAAGGATAATTACTTAATGGAAATAATCAAGGATAATTACTTAATGGAAGTAATTAAAGGATTAAATACTCAACATAATTAATTAAAGGATTAATTGCTTAATGTAATCAATTATACGACAATTAATTAATGTAATTAATTAAGAATCAATGTAATTAATTATAGTATAATTAATTAATATGGGTAATTAAAGGTTAATTAATGTAATAATTAAGAGATGATTAATTAACTTCATTAATTAATTAAGATACATGGTTTAAAAATTAATTAAGATAGATAATTAAGAGATGATTAATTAATTGGTTTGTAATTAATTAATGTTAAGTAAGCAGGATTTAAAAGTAATTAAAGTAATCAATTTAATTTATTTGGAGATTAAATTAATTAGGAATTGTAAAACTTATTAATCTTGCTTATGGATGATTGAATTATATTGAATTCCTTGGATTATTTAATATCGCTGATATGTGATTTGTGATGTTCTATGAGATGAGATGCATGATTTAACTGTGATAATGTAAGTTATCTATCAGTTATAGAATTGCTGTGTGAATATATTACCCAGAATATAAATTAAATTATTTAAACTTAAACAATTTGGACTTTAAGATGATTTTTTGGATTTTGATGAGACCGAGATCAGATTCCTAATTGGATATCCGAAAACTACATCGATCCAAATTAAATGTTAGGTTGAGAAATCTCAAGTGAAGATAAAGATGAAGATTCAAACTACAAGGTCTATTTTTCGTTAACTCTGAGGGTGATTCCAAAATGAATATAATGGAGATTGTGCCTTCGGTCGGGATGAAGAATTTAGAGTTTAAGGGCTATTGTCATTAACTCTGAGGGTCATTCCAAAATGAGTGTAGCGAGATAGTGCCTTCGATTTCGTTCGAATCCGGAATGGACTTATACGGATGAATGCTTTTAGACCATCGCCATTGGAGGACGATGAGCATTCTAAGATTTGTGTTCTAAAAAGGTAATCGTAGCCTCAAGCCTCATCAATCGGGAATGGCTAAAACAAGGGAGGTGTAGCAAGGCTAAGTAGGTAGCACCCAAGTAGGATGAGATTTTCCCCTGTCTAGAGGTCCCTTTTTCGGCTTAGTGGGAGGTTGTTTGCGCCAACTGCAGGGTTGTCTTATTTGGGGTTATCCAGTAAGGGATAATTCTGGTCTTGTGTTGTAGGGGATCAAGTTGGATCCTCGGTACTTTGATCTAGACCAGGTACTGTGACGGGCGGTACCCCAGTAGTCCTGCCATTGTATGGAATCCAATCTCCAATAAGTGTTGTACGTTTTGATTGTGCCCAACTATGTTGGAACATGAGATGTAAGCATTCCAGCTATTTCTATTTTACTTGAAAACCCTAGACGCTATTATAATATCACTGGATTTCCTATCAAATGTTTTGGTTATCGTAAGGTAAAAACCCGACATGTTTATTTGTGGTGTGGTCTTACGAGATACCTTTGTTTTCAAGTGATTTTCAAAGTTAAACAACTTAAACTGTTTACTCACACCAGACCCATGTCTGACCTAGAGTTTATTTTCTGTTTTTCTTAAACTCTTGGGTTATCAAGTTTTTATGAGTAGCCAAGGGATTCTGGTTTGTTTTGATGAGTTTATGGAGGAGACTTGGAGCAGGAGGCTTCAACGTATGTAGATATATTGTGTTTCCGCTGTGTTGATGTCTTGTTTTGAATTTTGAGATGTATAATGGACAGGTATTCACGACTGCCTAATATGTGATGTATTAAGCTATATGACTCTGATAGATGATTTATATTATGTAATAACTATGTGATGTAATATATTTTATTTGTTCCGCTGTGAGATTCTGATATTGTTTAGTTCTTTCTTATCTTTTCTCTTTTCTATCCCTTTCTTTTTTATTGACGATGCATCTTTCTGTGGAATGAAAGGAAGTTAGTTATAGAACTGTTTTAAGGAAAGGAATTACCGAAGCTTAATTTATAAATATGACTTATAAATTAAAATGTATCTAAATTATGAGGTTTTGAATCCAATTCCCAGAAATTTTGAAATGTGTTTCAAAGTATATAAGGAAATAATAGGTAATATTATGAGAACAATTCTGATATAGAAATTTAGTTTTAAACAAGAGTTGTTTTGAAAATTCCGAATGAATTTGTTTCGGATAAAAATCAAGGCTGGTTTAAAATTTTAAAGTGTGAATTGATATCTAAATGGGATACATATATGTATATATGTATATATATGTATGTATATGTATATGATTTCAAAGTTTATTTGAAATAAATACCGGTGTTTGAATTTTGTAATCCCCCTTGAAATGAGGAGTATAACCCAAAAGAAAACGTAAGTTTCTGAACTTATAAGTGGGAAGTGATATTAATAAGAAATTTAAATTTGAAGGATAAAAAATTAAATTTAGTAAGTTTAAACGTATTTAATGAATTGGGAATTAACTCGGGTCAAATTAAATAAGTTTGAACTTATCACCTGATATGGAAATTTCAAGGTGAAATTAAAATTTAACTTATGGAAGTTAAATGGATTAAATTGAAGGAGAAAGAGTATGATAAGAAGTGCAAAAGAAATTATGTATATATGGATAATTTCAAATGGCTTTTGAAATAAAATGGGTTACGAATTATGGATATTTGTTGTAACAACCCGCATATTTATCGATTTTATATTTAAATATTTTAATTAAATATTTTATCGTTAGTCGGATTTAGTCCGAAAAGCTACTTTTTGCATACGGTCGAATTAGGACTCGGGACTACTCCCATTGGGTTTAAAATGCCGATTGCGACCTTTTTGAGTATAAGCTTCGATATGTTTGGAGAAAGTTGATTTTTGCTACCTTTTCACTTTGGGTTTGGGTTTGGGTTCAGCCCTATGTTTAACTTATACTCAAGTCTGAGCCACTCTTCCCTATTCACCTTCATTTTCTTCTCTTTTCAGTTCTAAGGCAATAATGGTGGGAGAGATTGGAAATTAAAACTCCAAAACCCTAGTTCCTCTAGCAACATCAAATTCCTAGCTCCAAATTCAAGAGAACCCATTGGTAAGCATTCTCTTCTTCTTCTCCAACTTATTCTCTTACCAATTTCAGAAATTCCTAAACCTAATTCTGGGAATGTTCTTGTTTTGAGCATAGATTCAAGCTCATTTGGGTTGTGTTGAAGAGAGGTTGATTCTCCATTTGCTCTGAAGCTTCTTCTAGTTTGATTTTGTAAAAAGGTGAGATTTTTATCTCACATCTTAGTATATAATTATCTTCGATTGTTAGGTATGAATTCCTAACGTTTATTCATGTGCAATTGATTTTGGTTTGGATCGATTTCGTGTATATTCCAATTTTTGGTGTTTTGTTCTAATTTACGAAAATCCTATTATGGATATTTGGACATTGATATTTGAGGTGTATCGAAGAGCCGTTTAGGTTGGGTTGTCATTCGACGTAATTCCTTAGTCATCGCCATTTGCTCGTTCGATCTTTTCCGATACTCATTTGGCCATTTTTGGCCTAGGTTCAGGGAATGCCCTGAACCCCAGATTCAGACGTCTGAAACGGAATATTCAGACGTCTGAATATTGTCTGGGAAGATTTCTATTCCCAGATTCAGACGTCTGAATATAGGGTTTCAGACGTCTGAATTGGTTCTATTTCAACCAGAAAGGAAATAGGCTAAAATATGCCTATTTCAGACGTCTGAAACACTTGGTTCATACGTCTGAATTGTGTTCTGGAAATATTTATATTTCCAGATTCAGACGTCTGAACCACTTGTTTCAGACGTCTGAAACTGCTGTGTTTTGCCTATTTTGCCTATTTGCCTATTTGCTTGAGAATTCCAATTTAAATCGATTCGTGATGATCCTATTTGTTGTTATCATTTATATGCCTTTGATGACTCCTATTTAGGGATTTTTGAATATCCATTTCGATGGATTCTTTATCGGTTTCTTTGGATTTTATTCACGTCTTCGAATGTGAATTTTAGTGATTGATTTTTCTTACAATCTTCTTTGTGGTTTGTCACTTTAAAAATATAAAGGTTTTCTATACTAGTAGTAAATATCAAAACTCTTTCCTCAAACGATTTCAATACTATTTTAATACCAAATTCGTTTATAAAACCGTTTTCCAATCTATTTGTATATACAAACCTTTACCTCACTCGTATGAGAAATCTAATTAAACGACTTAGTAAAACAAGTGGTATGAAATGCTTGCGTTCACTTTGTTGGTTAATTCTTGGACTTGTTCGATTGAAACTCTTGTGACAATTTTCTAGTGGAGATCTACAATTTGTTCGTAAATATTTAAGTTAAGCTAGTGGTTATGGGACATGAAGCTAAGCTCATATATTTACTAGCTTACTATAATTGACACTTCTTGATGATCATGACGATCATTTTTGTGATTTAGACTAGCAATGTGCGATGTCTCTTTGTCTACGAGGGAGACTAAACCCCGTTTGTGTGAGTTTCAACTCACATATGTGGGGTAGCGCCCCATGGTCTTCGGCCCATTCGTGTGTCAAAAAAATTAATGGCTAGCTACCATGACATAGCCTCTCGTTCGTGTGATACATATGTTGGTGAGTTTTCATGCTCCCGTTCGTGTGATAGGCCTCCCCCCTATTTTGTGTGATTTCTGGATTTCGTGTGTCGAATCCTGGATTTCGTGTGTCGAATTCTGGAATTTTCTTCTTCACCTATTTTTGTGATTTATATTGATATGATTTATCAATTTTTGTGCATAGGTGAATTCGTGTGTCATTGACTGGATGTCTTGAGATGATTTCTAGAATTTATGCTTCACCAATTTTCGTGATTTCCATTGATAAGTTTTGTCAATATTTGTGTATTGGTGAATTTGTGTGTCATGGACTTTTTGTGATTGACATTGATAAAATCGTCAATATTTATGGTTTGGTGAACGAAATAAGGAGTATGACATTTCCTTTGATTCTTGTGTAGATTTGGTGATATTGATTAATCTCTTTTTGATTCTCAATTACTTATATATATCACAGCTTGGCATTGTGATTATTATGTGTTTAGTCATATCTCTTATTCTATATCGTTTCATCTGATATTTATAGTTAGACCGATCCGTTTATTATTTTCTTATTAAATAATACTCAGGACCGAGATGTTGCATGTGCTTCTACTTGACTTCTCTCCAGGGATTCATTACTCTGACTTTTGGCAAACTACTTAGATTAGTAGTTTATTTTGTTGTATACACTTGAGATATTGACTCATTGATGTATTCTTTTGTATAGCACATGTTGCTATTATTTTGTGTTATTGTGGATCTTTTTGACCACTACTCTGATGTACACTTCCATGTGTTAATTATATATTCATATCTTCTTCCGCCTTTGTGATATGAATTATCTGTGACTGATTTATGTTATGTATATTTCTGTATTTGTTTCCAAAGATATTATAGCCACTGTGTAGTAGCTTTGAGTTTGTGTCGGTATGTCGGACTTCCTCTTGATAAAGTATTGCATGTTATACCATCTGACATATCGATGCTCGCACAAAGCAATTACACGGATGGTCGCTCCTCTATAGCCTTACTCTCCGTGCTAGTTGACAGCATCCACCGTAATGTTCTTGGCTAGCGTGGGTATAGAGGTGGGGCGTCACAGCTTGGTATCGGAGCCAAACTTCGAAACAATATGGAATATTATAACAAGGATTTATCGTCCTAAGTCTTTCTTAGGAGTCGTGCTTTAGGATTTTATTCGAGTCTTCGTACCGATTCATCCTATTTTCTTTTATGATTCCTTGTTTTATCTATCAAGATTGCTTGATATTCATTAGTGAATAATCTTCTTCTTGTTCTTCTTTCTTTCTAAGGAAGAGAAATGTCTAGACCAGGCCGTCCCAGAGCTGGACCATCTAGTGTTCCACCCCAAGATGGAGTTTTTATGACTGCTCAACAGCTTCTTGATTTGGTAACTAATGCTCAAGCGGCTGGAGCTAACCCGGAACCTACTCACCCAAAGTGGAGATTTGCACGCTTGTGCAGCGATTACACTAATTTCGGTGGGGAGCCATTCAAAGGTTCCGAAACTGTTATTGAAGTACAGGCTTGGCTAAGGTCATACGATCGAATCTTTTCTCGCATGAATCTTATTGACCTTCACCGAGTTCAGGTGGCCTCTAGTATGCTCCGAGAAAGAGCATTGGACTGATACGAGCTTCTTATTTCTGAGATTAATGAAGCGGATCTCACCTGGGAGCAATTCCGGAAACGCTTCGAGTTGAAATTTGTGCCAGAAGCAGAGAAAGTGACATTGGCTCGACGATTTATAGACCTTGTTCAAGGTGAGTCCTCCGTGACTGATTACGTCGCCTCATTTGAGTCGCTTTCCAAATATGGGGTTGAATACATCAACACCCCTTTAAAGAAGAACCGTAGGTTCGTCTATGGCTTAAACAAAAATCTCAAGAAGCCATTACTTCTAAAATTAGAAGTTTCTTTCGACCAACTCGTTGATATCGCTCTTCGTCTTGAAGAGGCGGATAGGGAGAATGATGTTGAAGTGGTGGGTTCCAAACCAAACTTCAACAACAAGAAGAGGCCAAACAAATCCAAAGGCCCTTATCCCAATAAGAAAGGGAGGCAAGCAACTCCTGTTGAAAAGACATTTTCCTCTACTCAAGGGAAATGCTATAATTGTGGTTCGAAAGACCATTTTGCGAACAAGTGTTCAAAGCCTCGTACTTGTCGCTACTGCAAAAGCCCGGACCATTTTATGCATGTGTGTCCCAAACTTCAAAATAGGAAGGAGGGAAAGCTTAATGTTGCTCAAGCCCCTGGCAACACATCTCGTGGCCAGGGTATTTCTCATTCTATTCTGGATGGAATTATTTTATTTCGTGATCATCCTATTCGAGTTCTTTTTGATACGGATGCGTCCCATTCTTTTATATCAAAAGAACTTGTTGATACTTTTTCTTTGGATGTTTTGTGTTTAATGACTTCTTTGAGAATTGCGAATCCGGTTGGTGGATCCGCGACAATCAGTTTATTGTGTAAAGATGTCGAGATTATTTTGTGTGATTTTTCTTTCCGAGCCGATTTGCATGTCATGCGTTATTTAGGCTTTGGAATGATTTTGGGAATAGATTGGCTTAACCGTTATGAAGCTCATATCCTATGTCCTGAGCGGACTATTCATCTTCGACATCCTCAATCTGTTAAGAAGATTTCTATTAATCATAAAAATTCAGATTCCAGCTTGGTCGCATCTTTATATTCTTTAAATCCTCGTGATGACGATGATGATGATGAGGGTGATATTATTTCTCTTATTCACGTCGTTCGTGAATTTTCCGACATATTCGAGCCCGTTTTAGGATTACCACCTAAGCGAGCAATTGAGTTCAGAATTAATCTTATTCCTGGAGCTCAACCTATCACTCGTCCTCCGTATCGTATGTCCAATAAAGAAAATGAGGAGATGCATAAACAATTATCCGAATTGTAGACGAAGCAATTTATTCGCTCTAGTTCCTCGCCTTGGGGAGCTTTAGCTATTTTTGTGAAGAAATCCGATGGAACACTTAGGCTTTGCGTTGACTACCGCAAGCTTAATGATCTTACTATGAAAAATAAATATCCTTTCCCTCGGATTGATGATCTATTCGATCAACTTAGTGGTGCTAGAGTCTTTTCACAATTAGACTTAGCTACTGGATTTCATCAGCTTCGTATTGCAGAGGATAGTATTCCTTTGACATCGTTCCGTACTCGTTATGGATCTTATGAATGGCTTGTTATGCCATTTGGTCTAACGAATGCTCCGGCTTATTTCGTTGACCTTATGAATAGAGTTTTCAAAGACTTCCTCGACCGGTTTGTTCTCATCTTTATCGATGATATTCTTGTGTATTCTAAAACCGAGGAGGAGCATGAGAAGCATCTTCGGATTGTGTTGGAAACTCTTAGGAGTAATCGTTTAAAGGCAAAAATTTCTAAATGCCATTTTTGGCAATCTCGTGTGAAGTTTCTCGGTCATATTATTTCCGAATCCGAAATTTCCGTGGATCCTTCAAAGATTGAAGCGATTCAAGATTGGAAGAGACCGGAGAGTGTGACAGAGATTCGTAGTTTTTTCGGATTAGCGGGCTATTACCGTCGTTTTATCAAAGACTTTTCTAAGATTGCCGTGCCTCTCACTAGTTTGACGAAGAAAGGTGTTAAATACATTTGGTCGGACAAATGTGAAGCTTCTTTTCAGAAATTAAAAGAGCTTCTTTTTGATGCTCCTATTCTAGTTATTCCCGAGGGGAATCAGGATTTCGTTGTTTATACCGATGCGAGTCGCGTTGGTTTGGGTGCCATTCTTATGCAAAGAGAACGTGTTATTGCTTATGCTTCTAGGCAATTGAAGCCTGCTGAGACTAGATATGCCACTCATGATTTAGAACTCGCGGCTATTGTTTTCGCCCTTCGTATTTGGCGTCATTATCTTTTAGGAGAGAAATTTGTTCTTTATACCGATCATAAGTCCTTGAAGTATTTATTCTCTTAGAAGGAACTTAATTTGCGCCAACAACGTTGGCTCGAGTTCCTTGCACCGTATGATCTCGATATCCTTTATACTCCCGGAAAGGGAAATCGTGTTGCGGATGCACTTAGTCGAAAGCAACAAGCGGTTGTTTCGATGATGATATCCGAACGGAACGATCTCGAGATTTTATCCTCTTGCGAAATTCGAGACCGTGTTTCCGATTTATGTTCATCACTTGTGTTACGTAGCCTTGAGGCTCATCCTTCTCTTTTAGACCGCATTCTTGAAGCTCAAAGGCTAGATCCCGAAATGGCTCTTCTTGGCCAAAATATTAGTGATAAAATTGATATTGAAGGATTGAAAGAATTTGATATCGATTCTCGTGGCGGCCTTCGAAAATTTGGTAGACTTATCGTACCAAATATTATTGATCTTCGTAAGGATATTTTAGAAGATTCTCATCGTTCTAAATTCTCCATTCATCCCGGTAGTAGTAAAATGTACGCGGATATGAAGCGACTTTATTATTGGGAGGAAATGAAACATGACATCGCTAACTTCGTTAAGCGTTGCATGACTTGCCAACTAGTTAAGGCTGAACATCAAAGGACCGGTGGGTTATTGCAACCTTTAGAAATTCCAATTTGGAAGTGGGACCAAATTTCCATGGATTTATAGATGGCCTTCCCCGTTCTCGTTCGGGTCATGATAGCTTATGGGTGATCGTTGATAGACTTACTAAATCCGCCCATTTTATTCCCGTTCGGTCTAACCGAACCGTTCCTCTTTTGGCCAAACTCTTTGTTAAAGAGATTGTTAAATTGCATGGAGTTCCTACTTCTATTGTTAGTGATCGTGATCCATTGTTTACTAGTGGATTTTGGAAGAGTCTTCAAAAAGCTTTGGGAACGAAGCTTAATTTTAGCACCGCTTATCATCCTCAGTCCGATGGACAAACTGAGCGTGTGAATCAAACTCTTGAAGATCTTCTTCGTGCATGTGTTCTTGATTTTGGTGGAAGTTGGGAAGATCATATTTCACTTGTTGAATTTTCCTATAATAATAGCTTCCAATCTAGTATTGGTATGGCACCTTTTGAGGCACTCTACGGAAGGCCATGCCGATCTCCTTCTTGTTGGCTTGAGACCGGTGAGAGGCTGGTTTTGGGTCCCGATTTTATTCGTGATTCCATAGAAAAGATTGATCTTATTCGTCATAGGATGAAAGAAGCCCTGAGTAGACAAAAATCCTATGCCGATAACCGAAGAAGGAAATTAGAATTTTCTGTTGGAGATTCTGTTTTTATTCGTGTTTCACCAATGAAGGGTGTTGTACGTTTCAGTCGATCAGGAAAATTGGCGCCTCGATATATTGGGCCATTTCCTATCACTGAACGTATTGGTTCCATGGCTTATCGCCTTTTATTACCGGCTCAATTTTCTGCTATTCATGACGTGTTTCACGTTTCTCAACTTCGGAAATGTCTTCGAGATTCCGATTCTATTCTTGAGCCCGGTGTTGTGGAAGAGATTGAAGTTTCGCCTAATTTAACTTATGAGCAACATCCTATTCGTATCATTGCTTCGGAGGTCAAACGACTTCGAAATAAAGATGTTCCGCTTGTTAAAGTTCAATGGTCTTCAAATCCTAAGGATTGTTCTTGGTAATCTAGAGAGTACATCGAGCGAACACATCCGGACTTGCTTTCTCGTGCTCTTTGAGGTGAACCTTTTATTTCAAATCTCTTTTGTCTTGAATATGCTTTTATGGTTGTTACTACATATCTTCTTCTTAAATATTGCGAGGACGCAATTTCTTTAAGGAGAGGAGTCTGTAACAACCCGCATATTTATCGATTTTATATTTAAATATTTTATTTAAATATTTTATCGTTAGTCGGATTTAGTCCGAAAAGATACTTTTTGCATACGGTCGAATTAGGACTCGGGACTACTCCCATTGAGTTTAAAATGCCGATTGCGACCTTTTTGAGTATAAGCTTCGATATGTTTGGAGAAAGTTGATTTTTTCTACCTTTTCACTTTGGGTTTGGGTTTGGGTTCGGGTTCAGCCCTATGTTTAACTTATACTCAAGTCTGAGCCACTCTTCCCCATTCACCCTCATTTTCTTCTCTTTTCAGTTCTAAGGCAATAACGGTGGGAGAGATTGGAAATTAAAACTCCAAAACCCTAGTTCCTCTAGCAACCTCAAATTCCTAGCCCCAAATTCAAGAGAACCCATTGGTAAGCATTCTCTTCTTCTTCTCCAACTTATTCTCTTACCAATTTCAGAAATTCCTAAACCTAATTCTGGGAATGTTCTTGTTTTGAGCATAGATTCAAGCCCATTTGGGTTGTGTTGAAGAGAGGTTGATTCTCCATTTGCTCTGAAGCTTCTTCTTGTTTGATTTTGTAAAAAGGTGAGATTTTTATCTCACATCTTAGTCTATAATTATCTTCGATTGTTAGGTATGAATTCCTAACGTTTATTCGTGTGCAATTGATTTTGGTTTGGATAGATTTCGTGTATATTCCAATTTTTGGTGTTTTGGTCTAATTTACGAAAATCCTATTATGGATATTTGGACATTGATATTTGAGGCGTATCGAAGAGCCGTTTAGGCTGGGTTGTCGTTCGACGTAATTCCTTAGTCATCGCCATTTGCTCGTTCGATCGTTTTCGATATTCGTTTGGCCATTTTTGGCCTAGGTTCAGGGAATGCCCTAAACCCCAGATTCAGACGTCTGAAACGGAATATTCAGACGTCTGAATATTGTCTGGGAAGATTTCTATTCCCAGATTCAGACGTCTGAATATAGGGTTTCAGACGTCTGAATTGGTTCTATTTCAACCAGAAAGGAAATAGGCTAAAATATGCCTATTTCAGACGTCTGAAACACTTGGTTCAGACGTCTGAATTGTGTTCTGGAAATCTTTATATTTCCAGATTCAGACGTCTGAACCACTTGTTTCAGACATCTGAAACTGCTGTGTTTTGCCTATTTTGCCTATTTGCCTATTCGCTTGAGAATTCCAATTTAAATCGATTCGTGATGATCCTATTTGTTGTTATCATTTATTATGCCTTTGATGACTCCTATTTAGGGATTTTTGAATATCCATTTCGATGGATTCTTTATCGGTTTCTTTGGATTTTATTCACGTCTTCGAATGTGAATTTTAGTGATTGATTGTTCTTACAATCTTCTTTGTGGTTTGTCACTTTAAAAATATAAAGGTTTTCTATACTAGTAGTAAATATCAAAACTCTTTCCTCAAACGATTTCAATACTATTTTAATACCAAATTCGTTTATAAAACCGTTTTCCAATCTATTGGTATATACAAACCTTTACCTCACTCGTATGAGAAATCTAATTAAACGACTTAGTAAAACAAGTGGTATGAAACGCTTGCGTTCACTTTGTTGGTTAATTCTTGGACTTGTTCGATTGAAACTCTTGTGACAATTTTCTAGTGGAGATCTACAATTTGTTCGTAAATATTTAAGTTAAGCTAGTGGTTATAGCTTACTGTAATTGACACTTCTTGATGATCATGATGATCATTTTTGTGATTTAGACTAGCAATGTGCGATGTCTCTTTGTCTACGAGGGAGACTAAACCCCGTTTGTGTGAGTTTCAACTCACATATGTGGGGTAGCGCCCCATGGTCTTCGGGCCGTTCGTGTGTCAAAAAAATTAATGGCTAGCTACCATGAGATAGCGTCTCGTTCGTGTGATACATATGTTGGTGAGTTTCATGCTCCCGTTCGTGTGATAGGCCTCCCCCCTATTTTGTGTGATTTCTGGATTTCGTGTGTCGAATTCTGAAATTTTCTTCTTCACCTATTTTTGTGATTTCTATTGATATGATTTATCAATTTTTGTGCATGGGTGAATTCGTGTGTCATTGACTGGATTTCTTCAGATGATTTCTAGAATTTATGCTTCACCAATTTTCGTGATTTCCATTGATAAGTTTTATCAATATTTGTGTATTGGTGAATTTGTGTGTCATGGACTTTTTGTGATTGACATTGATAAAATCGTCAATATTTATGGTTTGGTGAACGAAATAAGGAGTATGACATTTCCTTTGATTCTTGTGTAGATTTGGTGATATTGATTAATCTCTTTTCGATTCTCAATTACTTATATATATCACAGCTTGGCATTGTGATTATTATGTGTTTAGTCATATCTCTTATTCTATATCGTTTCATCTGATATTTATAGTTAGACCGATCCGTTTATTATTTTCTTATTAAATAATACTCGGGTCAGACCGAGATGTTGCAGGTGCTTCTCCTTGACTTCTCTCCAGGGATTCATTGCACTGACTTTTGGCAAACTACTTAGATTAGTAGTTTATTTTGTTGTATACACTTGAGATATTGACTCATTGATGTATTCTTTTGTATAGCACATGTTGCTATTATTTTGTGTTATTGTGGATCTTTTTGACCACTACTCTGATGTACACTTCCATGTGTTAATTATATATTCATATCTTCTTCCGCCTTTGTGATATGAATTATCTGTGAATGATTTATGTTATGTTTATTTCTGTATTTGTTTCCGAAGATATTACAGCCACTGTGTAGTAGCTTTGAGTTTGTGTCGGTATGTCGGATTTCCTCTTGATAAAGTATTGCATGTTATACCATCTGACATATCGATGCTCGCACAAAGCAATTACACGGATGGTCGCTCCTCTACAGCCTTATTCTCCGTGCTAGTTGACACCGTCCGCCGTATTGTTCTTGGGTAGTGTGGGTATAGAGGTGGGGCGTCACATTTGTGATGGATGCTATTGATTGAGGTTTTAGTTAATTTGGATGGTTATTTACTTTGATATATGCTGCTATTATCCTGTTTATTATTTACAGTATATAAAACTGTAAATTGGATTATTCTGAATAAATTAAGAAGTGGATTGATATGATATATACCTATTCCTGAAATTAAATGGAAATAAAACTTTGATTTGAAAATATTTAAATGATTTTAATTTTAAGAAATAAAAATGAATTTATAGAAATGGAATCATTTGAACTCGAGATTGAAATGTTAAAAATGGACTTGTCATCTGGAATTCTTTAAAGAATCGGATTTGAAATTTTGAAGTTATAATTAGGAAATCAATTGAGTTCTGAAAATTGATTTGTTTAAAAAGATTTGGATGCTTACTCGAACCTTGGAATAAATCTAAGTAAAAAGTAATATAAATGGACACTTCGAAATTTGGGCCCAGAATTGAATAATTTTGAAATTTTAGATTGTTAAATTAAACATTGAGGGTTAATTTGATTTAAGTAATTAAATCGGTATTTGAAAACATAACTCGAATTTGTATAAATCGAGATGGTTTAAAATTGAGGATTCAATTGATATTAATTCAAACTGGAATTGAGTTGAATTAATTTGAAATCGAAATGGGAATTGATTTGAATTAGAATGGGAATCGAAGTTAATTCGAATTGAAATCAGGATTGAGTCAATCTAAATGGGAATGGAAATTGAAATTGACTTGAATTGGAGATTGGGAATTGAATCAGTTTGACATTGAAACTATTTTCAAACAAACTATTTTAATATAGACTGTTAAAATCTATCTTCTTAACTATTCAATTATTTTGATTTTCCAAGCTATTTACTATACAAACCATTCTCTTTAAAACTCAAAATATATTATATTAACTATTTAACAATTTTGAAACTATTCAAGCTATTTTTTAAATTCAAATTAGTTAGAGTGGAAATTATTTATATTTAAATCATGGATTTAAATTCAAATTGGGATAAAATTGAAGTATCAACCCAAATGGAAATTTGAAGCATTTTTGGATTGGAATCGAAATCAAGATATTATGACAAAAATGATTTTATATGTATATGGGAATGAATTGAAATAGCTTTGGAACCCATTGATTTTAGAAGACTTTTGATTTTGGCAAAAAGTCAATTTCAGAAATTTGGTAAACCAAATTTAGAATTACTGATTTTTAAGATATGGATTTTGTATAGATAACTTTTATATGTGATACATATAAAGAGTATGATTTGAAAGGTACTATATATATTATGATATGTTTTGAGACAAAAGTATGGAAAGGCACCCCTATGAAAGTCGAAACATATTGTAGGAGATCCACTGGGTTGCTCTACCACGGAATCCAAAGGGTGGGTTCAATGAGAATTGGTATCCCAGAAAATGTCCAAACAAAACTTAATGAGTTCCTGATGATCATTTGTGGGGTAGCGTAAGTCGAGTGGTGCTGATGCCTACAGTTACATTAGGTTTCGCTATGATGGAAACATAACTTTTGTGTAACTGCGATCTATCTACTTTTGATTTCGTTGGGAGAGAGACGTAACATCGGTAGTTTGCGATCTATGTGGTTTGGTTCCGTAGAATAATTTGAGTGGAAGCGAGTGCCTATAGTCCACATTAGATTTCACTGGGATACTGATGCAACCTTCGTGTAGCCTGCAATCTATGTGGTATAGTTTCGTTTGATAGCGTAATTCGAGGAGCAGTGATTGCCTATAGACTATTTACGGTTTTGCTATGATATCAACGTAACCTTGTTGTAGCTGCGATCTATGGTGTTCCCTTGGCGTAAATCTAGATGTATGGATGCCTACAGTTTTCTTACAGATTTCGCCGGGATGGTAACGCAATCGTCGGGTTAACTGCGATCCATGGTGGTGAAGGGGGGTGATACTTTCCATAGCATTTTCGAAAAGAAGTTTTTAAGTATTTTCACCGAGTGTTGAAAATGGGTCCACTAAATACTTATAGATTTTCAATCCTATGCCTGATCAACGTGTGACTGAATTTCTATAAGAACAAGGGTGGACTTGTTTGGACATCAAGTTATGAAAAATAATTTTATAAAACTAGTTTGGTAATACTATGGTATTTAAAGTGTTTAAATGTATAGTAAAAGAGTAAAAGTTTAAAATGTTTTAAAGAATGATTTATTTAATAATATACATCAAAATTCTAGTTCTTGCTTCGTTCCTTTTCGAGGACGAAAAGTTCTAAGGGGGGAGGAATGTAACGACCTGGATTTTTATCCATCAGATGTTGGGATAATTAACTAATTTTAATTAATGGAATATTAACTTTTATTAGTCGAGTAAAAAAAAAATTGGTGTTTAAAATATCTAAATATATAAAATTGGTTAAAACTATAAATTCTAGATATGATAAATTATATATATATATATATATATATATATATATATATATATATATATATATATATATATATATATATAAAATCCACCATCTAGAATAGTATGTATGGAATCTCCATATATTTTAGTTAAATTGGTTAAAACAATTATCTCATAATTTCCTTTAATTTATAATTAGTTGGATTAAAATATAAATGGATTCCATTATTAAAGCCTGATGTGTGAATTTTTTTGATATTGGATATTGATCGTTAAATTTGTAAGGACCTATATCTTGGCTTAACTCTTTCAGATAGTTATTTCAACTATTCTTGCCTGCGCCATCAAGTTGCCAAACGAGTTAAAATAGTTAGATTAAAATGATGATGCATTTTATTTGAAATAAAAATCTGTAATAAATGCCCATATGTGAATATTTCCACCCTAGATATAAATTTTTTATTTTAAAAAATTTACTCTTTTAAATTAATTACTTGGACTCGAAGAGACCGAAATCGAATACCAGTGTTATCCGGAACCATTTCGATTTAATAATCACTATGGACCTTTACGGTTTTAATTACAAAGTCTAATATGCTGAAATCGAATTAATTTAACAAATGCAAATATTTTAAATAAGTATTGTACTTAGACACTATTATAATGTCACTGGTCTTTCTAAAAAAGTATTTTGGTTATCGTAAGATAAAAATTCATCGTGTTGTACGAGTTTCCTTGATTTTCAAAGAAATTTGATAACATAAGTATTTCAAATTTAGTGGGTTTTACTCATGCTGGTTTCCATCCTGACTCGGGCGTTACTTTACTGTATAGCTTGGGTCAGACCGATTATTATAGATTTCAAGTTAGGACGCTTTGGAGCTTAGGGGACGAGCAGGATGGCAGAGGCGTATTGCACATGTTCGATTATATTTCGCTGTGTATTGTAGGCTGTATATTCAGCATTTAGGGACAAGTTATACCACATTATATATATGACGGTTGTGCTCTGATAAATTGTATGTAAGCTTTTCTTTGTATAAAATGATGTTATTGTATATTATAGTTTGTTCCGCTGCGATTGTGAGATTCTGTGTTTTTTTCTTTTGTTTCTTCTATCTCATTTTCTTCTTAAACCCTAACAACCGGGTATTTTTAGCACTCGATCGCTCGGCACTCCGTACAATGAATGTATTAGTGTCGATTTTTGAGGGTCAAAAATCAACCAGTTGTTACACAACCTCCGAGCTCGTACATCTTAGAGAAGGGTATTAAGCTAAGAGAAGTTGCCTTCTCTGCTACCAAACAGATCTACGTTCATAAAAGTCAACGTTATGATCTTAGAAATGCAATGTCAGATATTTGTCCATATAAGTTCGTTCGGGGACTGAACAAAACCAAAGGCACTCCTCCTACCACATCCTGTCAGGAATTATCCCTTAGATTAGTAGCAATCAGTCCTTGCAGTCGAAGATTTTCATAACAGAGAACTACTGCAACCACAAATATATGATATGGTAAATTTCACTATGGGGACTGGTGGTAAGTAGCCCATCATCATGAAAATCCTTGTCTTCAAAAATAATAATCATCATCAGGTCTTCATTTTCGAACGTATACATTGATTTGGAGTGGTTTTTAGGTAGGAATTACCCTAGATCCGACCCCGGTCCTCCAAACCGATCATCGATTAAAAAGATGTTTAGTTCATATGTGATTATCAATCATCAATCAATTCAATTCATCTTTTTTATTCATTAATAGATATCTCTTAGAGATATATTCATTGAATTATTCCTTTATCTTTTTAATAGAATATGGAATCATTAAGCCTAGTTTGTCAAATCCTTCGGTTAATTTTAAAACCTTTTTAATCTTTGAATAATTCCAAATCATTTCACCTTTTATTTAGGGAAACACTTCCAAATAATTTATCAAATCTTAATCAAAGATTTCATATTTCCGAAACATAACTTTTAAATTGGGCAGAACGATGTTATTTAAGACATATTGCAAACCCAAAACAATTAATTTCAAGTATTGGAATTAGACTAATTCCAAATCATTTATATAAATTTCATATTGTTTAGAGCATCCGGCTTTCCCTATGATCTATTCCACACCTCGTCTAAAAGAGAATATAGAGGCCAAGTAAGTTCAGGGCACTGGTTGCTCCATTCTTAACCTTAGTTACACACCTTGTTTTACCGTTTAGATCTCACATGCGGGACAAGTATACTAGTCTTTTCCGCATACCCCTTTCATTTTTAGAAATGATTTATAAAACTTCCAAATCACTATTTAAAATGCTTGTTCATTTATTTAACCATTCCATAAACCCTTCAAATTAAATTTAAAAAACTTTATTAATCATTTAAAAACATTTTTAAAATAATTGAAAATGAATTGTTAAGTTTTAAACTATATTTCAAAAGCTATAGAAAAGTGCTCCGAAAAAGTGCTCTAGAAAGTGCCCTATAAGCTATATTGATCAAAACAACTTTTTATCATTTGGAAATGCTTTTTATTACTTAAAATATTTTAAAATATTTATAAGATTTATTCCATATTTTTAAACATTTTAAAACATCATTTTCAAAGAAATCCAGTTTTGGATTTGGAACTGCAAAATTAGGATTTTTTCAAAACTTGTTTTATGGATATTACAAAATCTACTTATCGAAATCTCGACTTTATTTCTTTGTTGGAAAACTATGGATATAATAGTATGGAAAATTATTATCTTGAATAATTCTGAGCTATATTCCAACTTTTACACTTATTTGACTTTTATAGTGCGAAATCGCGAACTACCGTTACATGACGCCCTTATTTTTGACCAAATTTTCTATTCTCATTCAAACTTCACCAAAACACTTACATATCTTTATAAAACATTTATAAACCATTTTCAAACATTTAAACCAATGTTTTTTCATATTAAATCTCTTTTTCACTTTCAAATCATTTCATAATATTATATTACTATATTATTCATTTTCAACCATGTTTATATTTTCAAAACCATTAAGAGGCTAAATAATTTCCATCCATATATTTATATAGATTTAAATCCCATTTAATTAATTATGGTTAATTTCTAACCATTTCTTTTATCATTTATCAAATCAAATAATCATCCTTATTAATAATCATGCAAACAACCAACTTTGCATCCAACTTATCACACATATTATAATCTAAGATATTTAACTTTCATATTATTAAATTTGGAATTATTAGTTAATTCAAAAATGAGTACTCGCCTTTAACAGATCAATTAACTTCCTACCAACATTCTTACTAATAACACTTTGCTTAAACTTCAACTAATCAGCTTCTACTCCATTCCTTTTGCTTTATGCTATCGACCCCTTCTTCTAAACTCCCAAAAATTGGGCAGAGCTTTCGCAGAACCTTGAATTTGCTCCTAGCTCCTTGGACTAAAATCGACGGCACTTCCTTCTCTTTCTCTTACTCCTGAGTTCTCGAACTTGCTTCCTTTTCTCATATGGTTCGGCCTTGATGGGTTCCACCTCTTTCTCCATCATTTCTTCACTTCTTAGATGCTAAACCATGTTTTAATAGTATTCTAATTAATGTCTTTGGCAAAGTTTGGTGGTGTTTAGAGTTGATTTTATATGATTTAAGAAAAGTTGGTAAAAAAAAGATAGAAGAAGAAGCCATTAAAGAGAGCTTCAAGGAGGAAGAAGAAAGTGGTTGGTATTTATAGAAAATAAATCAAGTGGTAAGTTACGAAAATATCCCTTTACCAAATTACCAAAATAACCTTACTTACTTTTTAAGCAACCTTATTTTTTTCAACATTTAACATCACATTTCAAATCATTACTTTATGTCATTTTCACTTAAGTATTAAGTAAATAATTCAATAATTATGTTTGCCTTGATTTGATGTTTATTTTTGACCTTTGTAGCTTTTTTTGTTTTTTTATGCTTACCTTTTATTAATTATATTCTAGGATTTTCTAAGTATATTTAGTAAAAGTAAACTTGATTGGTGAATTAGTGAACACTTATACTATTTGAATATATGTTTATTAATAAGAAAATAAAAGTGCAATAACGTTACGACAACTTTAAATCGACAAAACGTTGATTTTCGATAAAATGTTTTACGGTCACATTTTGACGTTTTAGTTAAGCTATTTATTTATGTAAACCAAATTTAACAAAAAAATTGTATGATGTTATTTAAAAATATAAACACTCATAAATTAATTAAAACAATTTATTTAACCATTGAAACTTCTTTTCTAAAATTAGGATTTTGTCACTTTTATCAATATAAGCAATTATTCCAATTTTGTGCATATTTCCCTTTCCAAATCCTATCTAATATTATTCGAATCATAAAATCATATATATTCTATATTTAAAATCACTTTAGATGTTATGTTTGGAGGTGGTCAAATTCTGGATCGTTACACCTAATCTCATTTTGACCTTGAGCTTCCTCAACAAATTGTTAGAGACTATTCACTCATAATTACCATATCGCGACGACCTAAGTATAATATATGTATCTTGAGTTTGCTCAACAAATACATATAGTTATCTTTTCTTGTCTATGCAATGTATTAATAAAGCTACACGTAACATCCATAGCTTGAGTTTGCTCAAAAGCTAAGGAGTATGCAAGTAATTTGTGTATATATATATATATATATATTGAAAATGGGTTAATCATATAATTGCAACTGGGCTATGCGGCTCAAGGAAATACAATAGCATTCGAATCCTCAACTAAAAACAGAAGCAACAAAATAGACAGCAAGTATGGGAAGAAAAACCAAAAAAACCAACAGAAAATACAACTGTTTTACCTAAGACGAGTAGTTCAAAAAATGATGAGGAGATCATAAAAAATAATATACGCAACACCTCTCCTACTAACCAGCCACCACTAAAATATTCAACTCCACATCGGAATCCTATGCAATTGGGGTATGGATCAAAGCAAGTAGTTCATCAATCTACTGTTCAGTCAATGAAGACACCTTGCCTATTGAATGATTCTGAAGTTAGCTTTCACCCACCTAGTGCTCCTATGGTTTCAACTGTCCTGGATCATTCTTAAGGTAGCTCTCACCCACTTGCGGCTCCTATGGTCCACCTATCCTAGATCCACTAATTGAAGGTTAGAGTAAGAAGGAGGAGGAGATGTCAGGTTCTTTGTCTGATATCCACAAGCTGGACATTGAGTTGGATTCATCTGAGGATGAGGAAGATGAAGATGTGTCAGAGGACATTAACAAATAAACTGAATGTAATGTTGAATATGAGAAGCAGTTCACCATTGGTGATAAGAAAAGGACTGATAAATCAGTTGTGGCAAGTTCTGCTATAGTTACAAGGACAAAAACCACCAGAAAATCATATATGCCATTTTATATTGGAATGTGCGAGGTCTAAATAATAACATAAGGCAATTAGACATCCACTACATCAAGGCCAAATTCAGGCCTTCTATTTTAGATCTTTTAGAAAAGAAACTTACTAACAGTAATATAGCGATGTTTAGATTTCAAACAGGGAATCAATGGTCGTCTACTCATAATTTGACTACTTGAAATAAAGATAGAATTTTTGTTGGTTGGTAAAACAACTATTGGAATGGAAATATAATGAATATGGATGATCAACAAATAACTATTAAGTTTTAGAATATTAGAGGATTAAAATTGATAACCACTTTTGTTTATGAGAGGAACCTGGCCTCTAAATGAACCGAACTTTTTGGAGACAAATAACTGCTAATTCAAAAAACGTCAATATTCCTTGGGTGGTCATAGGTGATTTTAATGTGGTCATAAGCACGAGGAAAAAAAGAAAGGACTTACACTGAAAGTAGCCCAGGTTGCTTAATTCAACAAATGTGTACTAGCTGCTGGACTCGTTGAAGCACACCATTCAGGCCTGAAATTTACGTGGAAAAGCGGTGAGGCTAAGAAACTCACATCATGACTAGACAATTTACTGTATCAACTTATACTCGCTGTCCCCATTTGGTACAATTCTACATTGTTCTACAAGTGATCACTTTCCCATCTTGATGCAATTCAATGACGACGAGATATACATAAAGGAAAACCTTTCCGATATACAAATCATTGGCCTCTAATTGAAGGCTTCGATGAAGTAGTGAACTTTAATACAGTGAGAATTCTCTAAGCAATCACATGTATTGACTTGTAATACTTGTCAAAATCATGAAAAATTAACATAAAGACAGGAACAAGTGCAGACCAAAGACCACTGACACCATCACAACTATTCAACAATAGTTAGAAAATATTCAGAATCAACTGGATAATGATCCCCAACATGAGGGCCTAAATGCTGACTTCTATACACTTCAAAAAAAAAATTTAAAGTGGAACTTGATAAACAGGCAGTGGAGTTGAAGCAGAAAGCTAAAGAAAAATGGTTTCAATAGGGAGACGAATGCAATAAAAAAATTATACTAAAATGTCACTAAGAGAACATAATAACAATCTAAACAACTGTTTAAACGAATAGGGCAATGCCTCCAGACATATTAAAGACATTGAAGAGCAAGCTATCACTTATTTTTCACCAACCTGTATAATGGAGGCAATCACAATCACTTCCCTCACATCAATTGCAAGAAAAAGATCTCCCCCGTTGGTGCTGACATGCTGACAACTCACATTTTGGAAGAGGAACTGAAGAAAGCTATCTACTCGATTCACAGTGACTCATTCCCCGGCCCTGACGGTATAGGGCAGCCTTCTTCAAAATGAACTGGGTGCACCTGAAAGATTACATGCTAAAAGCTTACAATAAAGCCTTGGAGACAGGAGAATTTGTACAAGAAATTAAACACACTTTCATATCCCTTATTCCAAAAACTATGAAACCAGAGAGAATTGAAGACTACAGACCTATTGCTTGTTGCAATGTCATGTATAAGATCCTTAGCTAAATTATATGCATGAGACTGAGCAGAGGTCTTCTTGATTTAGTTTCACAATGTCAAAGTGCTTGTATTAAAAGTATGCTTATTTTTGAAAACTCCCCGGTGGCACATGAATTAATTAGATATTTTAGCAAGCATTGGGCTGATAAAATATGCATCAAAGTCGATCTATGAAAAACATATGACAGGGTTAACAGAATCTTCATCATTCACATGCTTGACTCTATGGGGGTTCCATTGAAGTTACTAAAACCGATAAAGAACTCTTTGGACACTCCTACTTTATCTGTCATGATAAATGGTGTACCTAAAGGTCATATTCAGAGCAATCGTGGGATTAAACAAGGTGACCCTCTCTCTCCATATCTATTCGCTGTAGCTATGGAATGGTTTAACCTTCAAATGGAGTTGGCATGCTATCACAAATACATTCAACCTATATACAAATATCCTCACAAATGTAACCCATTTAATATATGCTTAGGACTTATTAGTGGTGATAAAAGGCAATACAAAGGCCATTAACAGGGTCAACTCTATATTCATAGACTTGGAGCTGCTGGCTGTGCTAAAATTGAATGAAATAAAAGCCAAATGCTACTTTCATAAATTCTAATCTCATAAGCAGGCAATGCTAGAGAGATTGAGGGTTCTTGGAGGGTCACCTTCCAGTTAAATACTTGGGGGTACCACTCTCTAATAATACAATCACAGATTCGGAATGTGGTAAGCAGTTGATGACATTAGAGACAAATTACAAGGGTGAAGGTCCAAACTGCCGTCATTTGTGGGTAGAGTTGAACTGGTTCACACTGTAATCACATCTAAAGTCAGATTTTGGTTGCAATCCATTCAAATACTTGACTGTTCTATTGCCAAAATAAATTCAATCTGTGCAGAATTCATATGGAAGGAGGGAATGCACAAAGTAAGATACTCAGATCTTTGTAGAAAGAAAGAGGAAGAAGGAGTTGGGCTGAAAAACTTATACGAGCTTAATAAATTATATGGATTAAAGCTAGCATGGAATGTTCTAACACCTAAAAACCTAAGGACATGTTGGATGAGATCGAGGTATCTTAAAGAAAATTGTTGGACCTTAAAAATTGATAATACTGCCTCTGTCACTTGGAAAAATATCCTAAAGATTAAGGGTGAACTACAATCTTATTTAGATGGAGAAATTGTTAATGGGAATAACATGGACTTATGGAAAGACCCCCTGGTTGAATTCTTGAAGTTTTATTGACAGAATAGGCTAGGAATCCTTTTCAGCATATGGGACTCCTACCTGCAAATTGGCTGAAATTCTGGATAATAGTGAATAGCATTGTGATAGAAATTTTTCTCAACTCAAACTACAAAGAGGAAATTGAATGCAAAAACATTAAAACTGATGGAATGGAGTATCTCTGTAAATGGAAGAGCAGCTCAAATGGACAGTTCAAATTCAAAGATGCATGGGAGGAATCTAGGACCAAATTTCCTTTAGCTAACTGAATGAAAGTGGTCTAGAGTAGGTCTAATAATCCAAAAATGGCTCATACTTTATATAAGGCCCTACTCAAAAAATTACCAAAAAGACAGAGTTTACAGACTAATAATGCATGAAATCTAAAAGATGAAATAGTTTACCTGAACAGTGGGAGCAACCTTACGAAGCTGATGCAAGAGATCGGGAAAATTGGCCTCACAACCACTCTGCGGCACATCTAGAGGGAACGAAACAATTAGGATTTCAACAACAAACAACAAGACGAGTCAGTCTTCATGAAACAAATTAACAGGGACATTAGCTTGCTAATTGGAAAGATACCGAAGAAGCTACTAACTACTATAGCTGCACGAGCATGACTATTAATAAAGACGTTGTAGTTGACGATAGCGAACGAATTAGCTTAATCAGTGTATTAGGAGCCGCCATGATCGAGCCCTAATATTGGAATGCTTTAGGTTTTGCAGTGTAAAGTTATGTAAAGTCTGTTCTATATATATATATATATTAGGAGACGACATTATATTGAAGATTCATAATCTTCAATATATTATATTGAGTGATGTTGACCTATGGACTAATGTATTTTTAGTGAAATGCCCTCGTGATTCAAGTGTTAAATACATTAGAAATCACGGTATACATACATTTACATATGTATTTATTCCTTAAGTCTATTTGCATTTCTTTGATGTTCCACCTTTAGCTTGCATTAATATCATATACATTTTATTGTTATATAACTTTTATGTTTCATTTTACTTATATGATAGTTTTATGTATATTATTTTATTTAATTAAATCTTATTTAATTAATCTAATTTAATTAACTCTTTATTTAATTTTATATTAATATTCCAAAATAACATTTATATTGGACATATCTACTATAACATTTATAGTGTATACTATAACCTTCATAGTATAACACATATATCTTATATATGCGTATTTTTATTTAATTAATTAACCTTTAATTAAACAGTTTTAATTAAATTATATTAAATCAAATTTATCTTATATACATACATGTATACTTATGTTATCTTAAACATTTTAAAATAATATAATATATATCAACGTATATAATACATGCATATAAGTATTAATTAATAAATTCAATTAATTATTTGTTTAACAATCTTAATAATAAATTTTAAATTTTAAAATTATATTTAAATAACTACAAACATTTTGAAATTTTCATTACATTTTCTAAAATTTTGAAAATTTATGTTATATTATATCCAATTATAATATAGGTTTTTATTTTACATTAAATTTTTTAATTTAAAATCTTATTTAATTTTCAAAACTATTTTTGAAATTAGCCCAAGGCCTAATTCAAATTGGGCCCTTTTTATCAAGGGCAACCTTTGGGCT
The DNA here is from genome assembly GCA_030765085.1 of Allium cepa. Classification (NCBI taxonomy): domain Eukaryota; kingdom Viridiplantae; phylum Streptophyta; class Magnoliopsida; order Asparagales; family Amaryllidaceae; genus Allium; species Allium cepa. The sequence goes on along the minus strand of CM060940.1, from coordinate 630,322,789 downwards.
CATATTACCTTTCAGACCAGGCAGGTAACCAAGTAGGACAGGGTACTTGATTATCCAATTCCAATCCTAGACATCACCTTTCCAGACACCAAACTAAGTGCGCAAGCTTAACTAGTAAGCCCTAACTTGACTAATTTTGACCGCATAGTTATTGGGCTTTGATACCATTGAAGGAATGGGCCAGCCAGCAACGGAAGAAATTGGTGAATTTCATAATATTAGCCATTTTGGATATTCAATGAGCCTATGAAGTCTAAATTCGTTTGGAACTTTCCTATGTTGCTTTTAAATAAAATATTTTTTTATTTAACTTCATAAATTATGTTTCACTTTAATTTAAGGGGCATTTCACTAGAAGGACAAACTTTGCAGTTCAATTGGTTTCTAGGACACACATCAACAGAAATTAATTTTAAGGCCAAAGTTAGCAGAATAGTTACTTTTAAGGACAAAGTCAGCAATCTAATTATTTTCAAGGACATAATTTCATAGGTTTTTTGGCCTTAGAAACTAAATGTTTTGCATTCTGTCCTTAAAAGTAATTATTTTAGCCGTGTCCTAGAAACTAATTGCATTTGCTAAAGAGGACCTTGTGGCTAATTTCCACTTAATTTAATGTGTATGTAAGTTGTAGTATATCAAATATGCTCTTATTTACAAATTTGCATGTAACGTTTACTTTTCAAATTTATTCAGAGAATGAAATATTTAATTTCCTTTCTCTTAACTTATTCAATTAATGAAGGAGATATATTTATTTAGAGAAAGGAAAATTTTCATTTTCTTTCTCTTAAATTATTTAATTAATAATGGATCACAAATTTAGTTAGAGAAGGAAAATTTTCATTTCCTTCTCTTAATTAAATTAAATAACTGATTAATAAAATAACATTAATGACTAATCAAAATATGAAATTAATTGTAAATATATTCACAGTAAATATGTGCAAGTGCAACATATAGGGAGTGTGCATAGTCAGTGGTAATTGATATGTATACATAAAATAAACGAGAACAATTTGAATGGTCACTATATAGGAACTAAAATGGAAATAAACAAGGGATGATAAGGGTGATTGAAACAGTTTCTCTTTTAATAAACTTACTTAATGCAACATATAAATGACATTTAATAGGCATCATAATACAAGGATATAAACAGTCAAAAACAAATGTACGTATATATAATTGCCTTGTTTTAAATTGTCTTTTTTTGGAAAGAAATCTAATTCATACTTTGACAATATGTAATACATATAATAAATTTTATATATACAAAAAAAATATAAAATTAATTATGTGTAGATAAGATTAAAATAAGTCTTTCTAATTAATACAAATTAGAGATTTATCAATAAATTTAAAAATAGATTTATTGTCAAAACTTTAATTATTGCGTGTATGTATGGTTCAATAAAACATCCCTAATTAATACAAATTACAGACTTAGAGTAATCAAATTAAAATTTAGATTTATTGCCAAACATCTTCCTTTTTTTTAATTTCTGAAACAATACAAGTAAAAAATACATGCACGTAAACTTTCTAATCTAAAATTACACTTTATTTTATATGATTTAAACATGAATCTTCAGTAAAGCAATATAATATTCATACCCAAATTATACTTTAATTTATTAAAGTAAAATACAATCAGAACAATATAAACATACAAAGTTTTAGATCTAAAGGATTATATTTTGAACTGAATGTTTACAATTGTAGCAACCCTGACTCGACCTTCGAAAATCGGTACCGAATATGACACTCGTATTCAAATGCTGCAGATCCAAACGTCGAATCTGGTTCGCCGGAGCTAATAACACATTAAGTACAACACAGCGGAAGAAAAAGAATATACATTTATATATAACATTTGATACAATATTTGATACAACAGAATGATACAATGAGTATCAATATACATCAGCGATATGATACAAGACAATAGCAGCGGAAAGAGAAAAATAACACCAGTAGTGGAACAATATCTCCAATATGGTCTTCAAGAAAGAACTTCAGTATCGGTAATCTCCATCTCCAAGGTACCAATCCAGAAGTAGCTCGAAATCCCAATAACGATGCATAAAGATAAGCAAGTGCAGTCCATCCAAAGACTGTACTATCTCCAGATAATCTACTAAACCTGACTATCTGAAAAACCCAACTCTAGACCGCCCGTGTGGGAAAATTAGGGACACCCAGAGTTTAGGAAAGGAACAATAAACTCCAGGTCAATCATGGGACTGGTATGAGCAAACAAGAACAATTTATCTTTTAAAACAAAACGAAAGAGTTTAAAATAAATCCGCAACGCTTTTTGGAAAATGAAACTACCATAAGGCCTCCCGCCACACACATAATGCAAACGCAGAATTGGAGGAGATTTCTCCTTATGATAGTAAAAAATTCTTGACACGAGAAAACTTCTTTGATATTATACTAGCGCATAGTGTAGAAAACCATTTCGAAAGTATAATATAAATCTTAGCCAACATCGGCATTTCGCACTTATGCCTACTATAGCTACCATGTTCAATAGCAGGTTACGACCACATTCCATGGCAGGTTATACAACTAAAACTGTATAGGGCACGTATTGTTTTGATTGGATTTCCAACAAATGGTCAGGCTAAGGAACTTCCTACTGTCCATGGGATCGCCTCTGGCGGGATGTCCCGAGAACCTAACCAGATCTCTACCAACACAAGGTCGGGTTACCTCTGTAACAAGGTAACTACTACTCGAGCATGCCATCCCCCGGTCCTTTGGGACCTTTATCTGAGGAACCTCTAAACCACAAAGCAATCACAAAGTAATAGATCTGCAGTATCCACATGAGTAAGTATCTGGGCTCCATGCCATGATACCACCCTTTTCCAGAAAGGAATGACACACCCTAAAGGGCGCGACCGTCATAACCTTGCCGCATCTTTCCTGTTTCGACCATTTCCGGGGTGTGAGGTCCCGATGCAGTCTCGTCCATAAAGCTACGCTTTATACAAAAGCCATGCTTTGATCAACAAAAGATACACAGCAACACTCAGCATGCCACACTACCAAATTGGGAGTATATCACTGATAACTATCAACCACATAACCTTTGAGCTCGTACGTCTCAAAGAAGGGTGTTAAGCTAAGAGAATGAATTCTCTACCACCAAGCAGAAATGTATTTGATAGAGATTAGTTTAATATCTCAAAGTTTAGTGTCAGACATACAACCATACAAGTCTGTTCCAAGTTCGAACAGAACCGAAGGCACTTCGTCCAATTAAGGAAGAAGCCCTTGCAATCCGGGCATCCACAATTCCGATCAGACTTCCCGTTACTTAGAGAGAACTCTATACCAGAGCAACTCAGTGCAGAGTCAATCGACAGGTTATCCTATCGGTCTCGCAAAGACCAGGTCTTCAGCACAGGTCTTCAAATGCAATCCATAACGTCGTATCACTATTCGGAATGGGTTATATGGCAGAAGGTCCTCTCCCGGCTAAATCGAATAATGAGCGCAATCTTTAAAAATATATGGACATGGGATTTCAGTTAAGTCACAACTTAAAAATCCAAAGCTTTTCTTTCAAATGGTTAAACAAATTACCATTTCAATCTTTTAAGAAAAAGATTCGTTTCACAATGCTCACCCATTTTCACAAAGATCCATTCATAGATTTCCAAAACAATTTCCATTTCAATTGTATTAACTCATTTAAACCTTTAAATTAAAGATTTAACTTATAGCTTTCAAACCGTTTCTAAACTTTTATTTATAACTTGAAAGACCATTTTTATTTTAGACTTGAAATCCTTCTTACACAAATTAGAAGTTCATTTAAAGCTTATATTATTTGAAAACAAACAGTTTTTTTTTCGTTTCAGAAAAATCCAATTATACTTATACAAGTTAGAGTCTTGGGTTAAATTCAAGTTCCCAAACAACACCTTTAAATGCTTTAAAACCCATATAAACTTGTATAACCTTATAAAATCATAAATAGGATTTAATTTCAAATTTTGAATTCAAACTTAGATTAAATTAAATTTCAAAACTAAATTAAGTTATTCAAAAATAAATTTTATTTTTGAAATCCCTTTTCAAAAACTTTAACTTTAACCCTAATCTATTTCCAAAGCCATTTGGATTCAAAAATTCAATTTTACAATTATTTCAAAAATCTACGACTTAACCAATTTCCATGTGCAATCCATATTTGTGTGTGCATAAGTGTGGTCCAGGGGTTTTGCACAATAGTGTACAACATCAATCATCACAGATTTAATCATATCGATAAGCGGTATAACCCATAATGCTTATCTTTATTCACATATTCATAGATAAAATAAATTATCGATCACAAAGATTCATCATTATGATTCGATGTGGGTTTCGGATAACTAACTGGAATCCGACTCCCTGTCGCATTGAAATTCGAATGTCGTTTTACGTGACAAAAAGGCTTTTTCACATAAATACGGAAACAAATCACAGTTCGGCAAAAAGCAACTCACATCACATAGTATCACAACCACAACAGAAACATCAATCCGGTGCACAACAATTGATAATAGTTATCATTTTCAATTAAGGTGAAGGTGATTTAAGTGAATTATCTACATAACTATTCTTATTGATTTTTCTTTTAATCAATAATTATTCTTAATAATAAATTAATTAAATCTTGATCAACTTTATTAATTAATTATTCCTTAATTAGTTAACTTAATTAACTACTAATTATAATTTAATTAACTTAATCACAATTCTTAATTACAAATAAATAAATTAAACACTTAATTATTAATTAACCAATCTTTACTCACTTAGTTAATTACAATTATAAATTAACTAACCATTCTTAATATCGCTTAATCCGGTTTGATAAATCATAAATTAATTAACTATCCCATTTCAAACTATTTAATTAATTAATCAATTATTAAACCTTAATCACTTAATTAATTGCCCTCGATTATTAATAAATTAATAACCTACATTGTTAATTAATAAACTTAATTACCCATTATTTAACCTCTAGTTACTTAATTAATCAATTATTAATTCGTCATTAAATTACTTGATTATTTAACTACTAATCATACATTATTTAACTTTAAGTAGTTAATTACCAATTTATTTATCACTTAATCATAAATTATCCAATCTCTAATTACAATTATAAAGTAATAATTCTTAATTGCTTTCTCAAATAATTAATTAATATTAATTATTTGTCTTACTTAACATTTTAAAAATCTTCTTTAACTTTGAAAATCAAATTATTACTACATTGAAAACTTTAATGTTAATTAAATTTAATACTTAACTTAAATTAATTACTAAATTAAAATATTAATTAAGAGTTTAAAAACATTGTAAAGTATTAACTAAAATAATTAAAACCTGTATTAAAGTATTAACTTGAATTGTTAAAAATTTATTAAGTTTACAATGCTTAAAACTTGTTGAAAAGTATTTTGCTTAACTTTACTTTACATTATAGCAAATTTGAAAACTAACCCGTGTATTGTCCAGGTTTTACTCGAGTAAACACTCTAGTGTTCCACTATCTTCCCTCGCATCCTATTTCTTCTCCATCACGTACTTTCTTCTCCCTTTTGTTTTCCCATTTAAATTTTAAGTTAAAACTTAAGTTTAAATGGTAATAACAGATAAGTATGCTCATGGGCCCTAGTTCCAAACCAAAGCAGCCCACCTTTCTCTCGAGTACCAACTCGAGTCACTCACCCCCATAGGCTACTGACATCAAACGACATCGTGTACGACCAGTCCGGTCAACTCTAGTCATCACCACTACCTCCGACAAGTCGGCCCCAACCTCACTGACTAGCCTCAACCACCAGATCGACGAAATTGGAATGATATCAAAATTAAGTTGCTCGAGACATCTTGAACCCAAACTCTGACCAACCTACACAGCTTGCATCACCACCCTCGTTTACTAGCGATCACGCCACCGTGTTCTAAGCTTTGCCACAAAACTACGCATCGATCCCCTAGGGTGCGATCGTGTGGATCTACTTGATGACGACACACGAATCCAATTCCTGACATCGTCTTAAAACTAGGCTAAAACCCTACTATCTCATCGCTTGATCACCACAACATTTTATAAATTCAATTCATATTTTTCTCAAATCCACCGATGTTCCAGCTAGCTTCACTAAGAATCACGGCCATCGAATCGTAACAGTTCGTCAGAATTTGACGAATTCCCCCACGCAGTTCATCTCTTAATATCACAGCCGATACCAAACTAAAAATCATCATTTTATTTTTAAAATTCACCACTTCCTGCGATAAATTCATTCATGTAATCCAAACTTTGAAATTAAGATATAAATTTTTTGATAAATTTTGGATTTTGTCTATGCTTCATAATTTCCAAAAGAAACTCAAATCTATTTACTCGGGAATATTTTGAAACTTGGCACTTAATAATATATAACAAGCTTTGTTAAGATCTTAAAGCCCCAAAAAGATTTGAGGAAGGATTCTTTAAATTTTGAAACAGGTTTTATAACCTATAATCTTAAACAGGGAGACATACTTAATCAAACATGCACAAGGATATGTACACCTATATGCATATATGCAAACATATCCACAGAATCCATTATTCTACTTCACAAAACAATCAAATAATTTACAAATCCTATTTGAATAGGTCAGATTTTGCTCACTGTGTTTATGATGATGAACAAAGATGGTTGTTTTGAGCCTGGAAACTTTTATTTTTTGTTTAGCCTGCCTGAATTTTTGTTTCTTCTTTAATCTTGGAGTTTAGATCTGAAAATTGTAAACACGGATCTTTATTTACTCTTTGTTGTACTTAATTCGTTACATACAAACAATTTTAAATTACTTACAGGTTTGCAATCTTTTATTTATAACAGAGGAACTTTCCTGCATTTGAAAACAGAAAAACTAATTTGTCTTGAACTTGATTTTCTTCCTACAGCTGGTTAATTAAATCGATTAAATCTTGTTTAAATATTGATTAGCAACTTTAAATTCAAATCTTTTTAAAGAAATTTACTTTCCTTAGTTTGTTTGATAGGATCTGCACTGTCAAAACTACAGCTCTGCTTCCTTTTTTATCAATCTGCATTTTTTGAATTTGTGTTAAAATATGATTTCGAAATCATAATTTCACTAAACTATAAAGTTTTAAAACTTTCCAGAGAGATGGAACCATACTCTACACTTTGATGCTTAAGAAAGAGTTTCAGATTTAATTTTTTTTGTTGAATTGAAGAAAGTAGGCAGTTTTTTTCCTTTTTTTCTTTTTTGATTTTTTTTCCTTTCTCTTGAGTGTTGGAGTTTGAAATGCTAGATCATTGATTACTGTATTTTCAGATTTGCTGAGAGTAAATATGATTTAGTTATGGGGGGATGAAAAGTTTCCTGTAATTTTTAATTTTATTATTTTATTTAAACAATGATGTTGAATGCCATTTGTAAGAAATCATCATGATATTCCCATGTAATGTTCACTTCTTTACTCCACCTCCTTGTGTATGTTATCATTTAAAGTTTTCAAAAACAAAAGAATTTTTTTTTAAATAAATTTTATATCATATTTACTTTGTAAATGAATATACCTCTTTATTCATTTGTATGTGTATATATATACAATGTTAAAAGAATTGTTTTACCCAATATTTACACTATATAAATTTCACCTTAATGGTTTTAAAATCCAAATATTTATTTTAAAAACATTCATTTCAAATGTAGATTCAAATTCCCAATTCACTTGAATTAAAATTCATTTATGTCTATTTATATATATTAATACGTACACTTGTATAATTTTATATTCAATTTCAGTATGCATTAAATCTTACTCATATATGCAATATACATATATGTACAAAATTTTAAATTTAATTGACTTTTTAAAACTCTCATAATTTCAAAATTTTAAACTCAAAATAAATTGGAATTCATTTATGTATAGTTTATTACTTATTTTATTTGTTTTGAGATTTTTTTTCAATTTATTTCCAAATTAAATTCTAAAAGTTAAAATATTTTATAAATTTTAACTGATAAAATTTTTGGGATATTACTTTTTATTTATAAGATATTAAATATAGAATTTCAAATCCACAGTTAAATTTTAAAATCAATGTCCAAATAAACAAATATCCTATTTAATTTGAAATCAAATTAATCTACAATTTTATTCAAAAATTTATTTTAATTATCAATTTAAATTTAATTAAAGATCGGCATCGTTACAGGTTCCCCCCTAAAAAAAATTTCGTCCCCGAAATTTGCAAGGAAGACAACAAAGAATAGATGCTAGATAGAGAAATATCTTTCCAAATCAAACTGGATATCAATTCTGTATTTGGCTTACCAAATCAGAATATCAACAATATTAGAACAAACTCATACAACTATTTCATAAGATACTCGGGTCCTCCGGTCTACGAATATGCAAGGGCATTGATTAGTTCGAAGGGATAACTAATCGTTCGTAGAATATATCGAATCCCAAATGATAGATAAATAGATTTAATCTTTTACAATTTCTCAAAAAACAAGTATGGATTCCAAATTCAGGTCGGAATACCCTAAGATATATATATGAAATTGTCCCTCTTCGGACTTCGATCTACATAAGAAATTACAATAGAATTCCAATTTTGGTTTAGACCGATATCATTTTATCGATACAATTCAAATTTAACCTCATATTTTATTAACTAATTTAACTCAATTTAAAATTTCCAATTTATTTAAAAATTTCAATTTCAAGTTTCAAATTCATTAAGGTTTAGATTGAAAAACTGATAAGAAACCGATGAAGATATGAAGTAAGGATTTTCTACAACGATACGTAGGGCCTCCATCACACCAAAACTTCTTCCTGGAGCTGTCACGAAGATACCAAAGGAATTTGAAAAGACGAATCAAAGGAGGTTGAAAAGAAAGGTTGTTTCCACTGTTGCAGGGTATTGACCATTTATACTGGCACTCCCCTGTCCCCTATCTCGTCCTCTTCTTGCACTCATACTCACTATCAGTGGATAGTAAGAGAATTTACTGAGGCGTTCGACGGATATCTTAGGAATATACTTATTCTAGGGTATACTTCATTCTATCTCTAGTGAGTTACTCAATGTGTTATACTCCTAAGCTAAAGTTTCAACCTTCAACTCTGATACCAAATGCAGCAACCTTGACTTAACCTTCAAAAATCGGCACCAAATACGACACTCGTATTCAAATGCCGCAGATCCAAACGTCGAATCTGGTTCGCTGAAGCTTATAACATATTAAGTACAACACAATGGAAGAAAAATAATATACATTTGATATATAACATTTGACACAATATCTGATACAATAGAATGATACAACGAATATCAATATACATCAGAGATATGATAAAAGACAATAGCATCGGAAAGAGAAAGATAACACCTGCAGCGGAACAATATCTCCTATATGGTCTTCAAGGAAGAACTCCAGTATCGGTAATCTCCATCTCCCAGGCACCAATCAAGAAGTAGCTCGAACTCCCAATAATGATGCACAAAGATAAGCAAGTGCAGTCCATCCAAAGACTGTACTAGCTCCAGATAATCTACTAAACCTGACTAACTGAAAAATCCAACTCTAGACTGCCCGTGTGAGAAAATTGTGGGCACACAGAGTTTAGGAAAGGAACAATAAACTCCAGGTCAGTCATGGGACTGGTATGAGCAAACAAGAACAGTTTATCTTTTAAAACAAAACGAAAGATTTTAAAATGAATCCGCAATGCTTTTTAGAAAATGAAACTACCATAAGGCCTCCCCCCACACACAATGCAAACGCAGAATTGGAGGAGATTTTTCCTTATGATAGTCAGAAATGATTGACACGAGAAATCTTCTTTGATATTATTACTAGTGCATAGTGTAAAAAACCATTTTGAAAGTATAATATAAATCCTAGCCAGCATAGGCATTTCGCACTTATGCCTACTATAACAACCATGTTCAATATCGGTTACCACCACATTCCATGGAAGGTTATACAACTAAAACCGTACAGGTCGCGTATTGTTTTGTTTGGATTTCCAACAAATGGTCAGGCTAAGGAACTTCCTATTGTCCATGGGATCGCCTCTGGCGGGACATCCCGAGAACCTAACTGGATCTCTGCTAACACAAGGCCGGGTTACCTCTGTAACTAAGTAACTACTACTCGAGCATGCCATCTCCCGGTCCTTTGGGACCTTTATCCGAGGTGCCTCTAAACCACAAAGCAATCACAAAGTAACAGATCTGCAGTATCCACATGAGTAAGTATGTGAGCTCCTTACCATGATACCACCCATTTCCAGAAGGGAGTGACATACCCTAAAGGGCGCGACCTTCATAACCTTGCCGCATCTTTTCTGTTTCGACCATTTTCGGGGTGTGAGGTCCTGATGAAGTCTCGTCCACAAAGCTACGCTTTATACAAAAGCCATGCTTTGATCAACAAAAAATACACAGCAGCACTCAGCATGCCACACTACCAAATTGGGAGTATATCGCTAATAACTATCAACCACATAACCTATGAGCTCGTACGTCTCATAGAAGGGTGTTAAGCTAAGAGAATGAATTCACTACCACCAAGCAGAAATGTATTTGATAGAGATCAGTTTAATATCTCAAAGTGTAGTGTCAGACATACAACCATACAAGTCTGTTCCGGGTTCGAACAGAACCGAAGGCACTTCATCCAATAAAGGGAGAAGCCCTTGCAATCCGAGCATCCACAATTCCAATCGGACTTCCCATCACTTAGGGAGAACTCTATATGGGAGCAACTCAGTGCAGAGTAAATCGACTGGTTATCCTATCGTTCTCGCAAAGACCCGGTCTTCAACACTGGTCTTCAAATGCAATCCATAACGTTGTATCACTATTCAAAATGGGTTATATGACACAAGGTCCTCTCCCGGCTAAACCGAATAATGAGCGCAATCTTTAAAAATATATAGACATGGGTTTTCAGTTAAGTCACAACTTAAAAATCCAAAGCTTTTTGTTAGCACCAAAATTGGCCACTAACACCCTTAGAAAGATTGTGTAGAGAGATTAATGAAAAAGTAAATTAAAACAGAGGATAAAGTGTAAATTTAAATGCAGAGAACAAGAACACCAAATTTATAGTGGTTCGGCGTAACTGCCTACATCCACTTTGAAGTTGAATTCCATCTCCCCAGTGTTCTCTCTCGTCTCCCCCTTTCTCAGTGCCCCTTCCCCTCTATTTATAGACAAAGGTGGGTTGGACTTCCCTGGTGGGCCTGGTAGCTGAATAACTTGGTCCAAATAGGACAATCCCTGTATGCCGAACCGAGCAGGCCGAACGGTCGAGTGCCGATCCATTCTCCTTATGTCGAACGATACGTTTGTTGTGGAAACAGTAGGCCGATCAATGATCGGACCGGGCGTGCTGGGGAGAATGCCGAACCATCCTTGATTGCCGAACGTCTTGGGAGGCCGAATGAGAATGCCGAGTCTTCATAGATACCGGACCATCCTTGGGGCCGAACGGTATGATGCTGAATGGTCTGGGTGCCGAACGAGGCGCTTGATGTTCGAACGCAATCTTGACCGAACGAGCCTTTGGCCGAACGATGCTTTTGGCCGAACAAGGCCCTTGGCCGAGCGAGGCCTTTGGTCGAACACTTCTGAATGACGTTTGAAAAGAGATGCCGGACGAACCAGTTAGGGCTGAGCGGTGGGTATGCCTAGTGTTATGGTGCCGAACCACTTAAGGGCCGAGTGAGGTTTCTGGCCAGACGGTCGCTTTGGCCAAATGATATCTTGGGCCGAACGATATTCTAAGGCTGGGCGATCTTAGGCCGAGTGTTCTTCTTCGGCCGGATGGTATTCAATACCAGATGTTTTTTAATGCCGAACGCTCCATCTTAGACCGAACGATACGGGAGGCCATTAGTACTAAGTTGCCCGGTCGATTCCCTGGGAAACACTTACCCCCCAAAGTGTATCGCGTTGACCGAACGCAAGGCGCTTTGAACCATGAGTCCCTTGCGTTCCTCTTCGAACCTTGTCCCACTTCTCTTAAAGGGGTTATGGTGTGTGCCGAACGTAATGCAACTACTGAACGATCTAGCTAAAGATAAGTGCTCGGGATGCTGAGCGAAGCAGAATTGCTGAGGCCGAACAACTGGAGATAGCCGGTCGATATCGCCTCGACCGGTTCTGTCGGTCATGGACGATTCAACTTCTTCTCCCTCCCTATAAAACCATGCGTCCTCCCTCTTCCTCTCTTTTCTACATCCATTTCTGTTATGTTTTTAAGAATTTGCGATTCTAGCATGTTAATCGGTTACCTAAAGCCTAATCAATTCTTCTCGAGCTTCGATCTGTCAACCAGGTATTAACCCTTCTATCTTAATCCCTTCCATGATTAAAACTGAGAGGCTTAGGTTTGCACATTAGGACCATGGCCGAGAGGGTTACGTGGATGGTCTGGGCTAAACGGTGTGTGGAGAAAAGAAGCGGCCAGGGATGATCGCTCATAGGAGTTGTTGGAGGTGGTTAGGATATCGGTCGGTCTGATTTGGGATGATTCGTCGAGCGAACTGTTCTTGTTGTTCGGCGTGGAAGAGATGAGTGGAGCTATATCCAAGGGTGGGGCACCGAATGTTAAGGCTCGGAATGACTCTGGTTCGGTGTGTCTCACTATACGCCGAATGGGGGAATGGAAGGCCAGGGAGGAGGCACGAATTGCCGGGGATGTCGAACGTTACCTCGACCGAGCAGGACTTAGGCCGAACGTTACTTGAGCCGAACGGTAGTTTGGCCGAACGACAGCTTGGCCGAACGAAATTAAAAGCCGAACCATACTCAGCTGACCAAACATAAATGCCGAACAGAACATGCCGAACAATACATAGCCGAACAACACATAAATGCTGAACCAAACATGCCGAGCGATTGTAAAGCAAGAACAATGACTCTAACATTCTAGCATATCGAACCGATTTGGACTAATAATCTTCTATTTTCAGTAGCTATAAATCTGAACTTTACTTGACATAATCGGATGACTTCCTTTAACGTTCCCTGAACTTGAAACTGTAATCGCCATTTAGCGGGCCTTTGGCACAGTCAGCGATGATGGTCTTCGAAGGCGATGTTTTGGAGCTTGATTTTATATCAGTAACCTTGCGACTCTCGAATTTCCAATGCTTATACACGATCGATTGCACTAGCGCACACACCACACAGGGGTAAATTTACTTTGTTAAGTCTAACGATGATCCTTTTTTGAGTATAGTTCATACAAGTGCTCTGCAGGATTCGATTTCCGTCAAAAAATGTCTAAAAAATCCAGTTCTGCCACAATCTCGGACAGACCCGGGCCTTCTTCCAAACAAGGGGATGAAGATACTTCTAATCCGTCGACCTCCCCTGCTCATAACTTAGCTCCTGATGCTCTGGAGTCAACGGTTCTCTTGGATAATCCGATCGATTCGCAGGCTTCGAAGATTAACGAAGCCGCATTCTGGCGAATATGTTCGTTCCACGGAATCCCTTTTGCCGACGTGTTGGTTCCGTCGGGCCATGATCGTCCATACCTGCCCCTAGTCGGATACACCACCTGCAATAAGTTTATGTGCTGGGTGGGCAGCGTGCCTCCGTTCAATTTATTTCTTCGGGACGTGTTGCAATAATAGACGTCGCCCCGTCGCAGCTGCACCCAAACGGTCATGCGTTCATTTATGGGACCTACCTCCTTTTTATGGTTGTCTTCTCCAGGCCTCCAACTCTCGGCGACATCAGGTATATTTATATGATCAAGAAGCAAAGAGATAGCCCCGCCTTCGTGTTCCTCAAGCCGCACCACAAGTGCCAAATTCTAACCGGAGCGTGGAGCAAGTTTTCCTTGTACAAACAGGAATGGTTCTACATGTGCTGCCCTCCTGGTTTTGCGAGGAGATGGGTTGAAGGAAGTAAGTCTTCTTTTTAGAGCGATGCTCATATTCTGGTTGAGGCGATGCTTTTTCTAGCTCTTGTTTCATTTTTTCAGATATCAATCCACGTCCTGAGGGCCGCGGCTATTCAGAGGCTGTTGAGGCTATTAGAGCTCTTCCCGTCGAGGAACGAGACATCCGAACCCTCATTTCAAATGAGTCACTGTCAAGGTTCGGGTTGTTAGTAGAAGGTCATCGGGTGAGACTTCCTAAAGGCGTCTCTATCCCTAAGCCCGCGTTCGGTAAAGGGAAGAAGTTGGCTGGATCGTTGTCACGCCACACCCCCGGTACACAGGAGGAGGGGGAAATCAGAGAGGGTGAAGCACCCGAAACACAAGGTGAGACTGCGGGTCCTACTCAGGATCCGCTGGTCGAAGTGCACGATATTGAAACGTCATCTTCCCCTACGAAGGGGAAAAAGACGTCGACGTATAAGATTAGAAAGGAGAAGCTTGGCGGAACTTCCAAAGTTACGCTCATCCCGGCAGAGATGAGGCTTCTTCACAGCACGTTGAAAGTTCGCTAAAGGGCCTTTCGAACCTCTCCATTCCGGAAGATCTGCTCAACTATGGTTTTGGTGATCCAGAGGCATTCGAGTACCATTCGCCCATCAGAGGCGATGTGGGCATTCCAATCCAAAGTCAGGGAGAGAAAATCCCTGTTAGCAAGGCTGCTGGTCCGTCGGGGGGAAACACTAGGACACACACGAACATTTGCACTTCAATTCGCACTTAAATTTTTGTTGTCACATCTCTCCTTGCTAACTCGTGGTTATTTGAATTTTGTGCAGGTGACATGGGGCGCTCACACTGATTCGATCATCTCCGTGGTTCTTCTATTTTTCATCCGTACGGATGGGACTCGGGTCCCGAGAGACGTCGAGATAGAGATGGTGATGGTGATAGGGACCATCATTCTCGGGACTCATCATCTCAGAAGAAACCGTATTACCAGCCCAAGCATCATCGATGCCCCTCTTATCATTCGGGGCAAAGTAAGGATAAGCCTGGTTACAAGGGGTCGCAGTCTGATATACCCCGAGATCAACGCTTTGATTCTTCTTTCACTCGACAGTCCTGAGACTCTCACAGGAGGGGCGAACTTTCAAAGCTGTCTCCTCCTGCTCCTGTATTGGATCCAACAGTATCAGAGAGATTGAGCAGCTCAAGGCTGCATTTCCTAAGATTTGCTTTAATGGGTTAAAGTTCCTTCCGGCGATTCATCCTATACCTGGAGATGTTAAGACGAACGCCATTGCCTGTACCGACGATGTCTATGTTCAACTGACACGTTCGTTTACCTAGCTGAGAAACTTTTCGAAGTCTCCGTGGAGTGCCAGCACGAAATAGACTGTTTGAAGCTTGAGGCTGCCTACGATAAAAACATCATTAAGGCCCAGGATGAAGAAATCGTGACTTATAAGTCTGAACTCGAGGTCGCCCATCAGAGTGCCAGGGATACAGCTGAGGCTGTCACTCGCTTGGAATCAACTCATAAGAAAGAGATTGATGAGGCGGTTCAACGATTTTGGGCTTTGGCATTAGAGAAGGACTCCATTCAAAAGGAGAGGGATGCGTTCAGCACCGGGTCAAGGAACTTGAGGAGCTTCTCCGCAGAGAGAAGGAGGAGAAGACGGCCGCCCAAGAAGAGTCGCAGCGATACTGTGATGAGATAGTCGCCAACCGACTTTTAAAAGAACAGCTCGAGGGCGAGCTTTCCAGGGTTGAGATGCTAAAGAGCGAGGCCCGCGAAGAGGGCAAGAAGATGGCGTGGATAGACATCGACTCCCGTCTTGAGGCAGCCAGGGAAGAAGGTAGAGAAGAGATCCAAACCGCGTTCGACCCGCTCATTGCCCAATTCAACGCCCACGTGCTCATGCACCGTGACTTAACTTTTTTAGGCGATGGCTATCTTGAATCATTGCTCGAGGCGTGGGAAACCTTAATTCAGATCAGGAAGGCCGAGCGCGATGTCAAGGAGGTTGATGAGGGGGATTTGATAAAAGAATTTCTAAAGGGGAATGAGCCTTCAGACTTATGGACGGCCAAGGCCCTTTACTAAAGCTCCCCCTCGAGGAAAGGGAAAGAAGTTGTTGCCGGTCCCTCCAGGGTCGAGCCTCCTGTTCATGTGCCTACCTAGCCGACCGGTCGACCGATACTTGATACCTTTGAACATCACATTGGCCATGATCTGGAAGCCCCCGGCCTGGGCGTTCATGTTTTGTCTCCTATCCCGAAGGGTGAAACCCCTTTGATGGCAAAGAGTTTGGCAAGGCCTTGTAGATAACCTTTCACTTTGATATTTTGAAAGTCGTCATTCTTTTTGAAGTAATATTGCATTCTAATGCTCTTCTTCTCTGATTTTGTGCAGGTCGTTCCGATCCCGATCCCACTCCAAGGAGCGATGTCGCCAAGGAGGCGGAAAAGATTGGTAGGGCTGCTCACGCTGGTGAAGTTGGGCCAGATGCTCAAGTGATCGGGGCGCTTGACGAAGGCAAGTCTGATTCCTCCTCTGGGAGTTATGAAGTAGAAGTCACAGGCGACTCTGAGCATACATCTGAATTGAGCATGAAGGAGCGGCTCGAAAAAGAGAAAAGAGATACGGCCAGGGTCAAGGTTGAGCCACGTGAAGTGGACCTGGACGATCCCTTGAACAAGCCATTGAAGGTCATCCTTCCTAGAAGGTCCAAGCCCTTGGTGGTTCCCCCCTACTTCTTCAGTTGTTACTCCTCCATCAAGGAAAGGTTCCAAGGGCAAATGCTCTGGGAAAGAGTCGTCCGGGAAGAAGTTGAAGAAGCACAAGAAATGACTACTGTCCTCTTTCAATGAGAGTCATTTTAAGTCATGTAATAATTTTTGTAATTTTTGTAGATAGACCGTTGACTCCGAATTTTGGAGTGCTTGTAGTAGAAAACTTTTCCAGAATAAAGTTTAGTTTCCTTTTCTACCTTTTCAAAAGATTCTTATTATTCAGTTTTCCTTGTGATTGTGATTTTAATCCATGCTGTTGTGCGTAATATAGACTTCTTGGTTTGTCTTCACATAGCCCGTTGATTCTCTGAGAGTTATTCATTTTCCTCCCATGCTTCAAGCACTTAGAACATTTAATCTGCACAATGGGAACTTAGAATATTCCAGTCCGCATCCTGGGGGCTTGGAGAATTTTTACCGTTTTATACTCGAGTTCACGCTCCGGGGACTTCGAGCAATCCAGTCCGCATTCCGGGAACTTGGAGATTTTGAGTCGTTTGTATACGAGTTCGCACTCCGGGGACTTAGAGTATTCTAGTCCACACTACGGGGACTTGGAGATTTTTATTCGTTTATACTCGAGTCTGCGCTCCGAGGACATAGAGTACTCCAGTCCGCACTCCGGTGACTTGGAGATTATCATTCGTACATACTCGAGTCCGCGCTCCGGGGACATAGAGTGCTTCATTCCGCACTCCGGGGACTTGGAAATTTTATTCGTATATACTTGAGTCCGCGCTCCGGGGACATAGAGTACTCTAGTCCGCATTCCGGGGACTTGGAGATTTTTATTCGTTTATACTCGAGTCCGTGCTCCGGGGACATAGAGTACTCTAGTTCGCACTCTGGGGACTTGGAGATTTTTATTCGTTTATACTCGAGTCTGCGCTCCGGGGACATAGATTACTCCCGTCCGCACTCCGGGACTTGGAGATTTTTATTCGTTTATACTCGAGTCCGCGCTCCGGGAACATAGGGTACTCCAGTCCGCACTCCAGGGACTTGGAGATTTTATTCGTTTATACTCGATTCCGCGCTCCGGGGACATAGAGTACTCCAGTCCGCACTCCGGGGACTTGGAGATTTTTATTCGTTTATACTCGAGTCCACGCTCCGAGGACATAGAGTACTTTAGTCCGCACTCCGGGGACTTGGAGATTTTTATTCGTTTATACTCGAGTCCGCGCTCGGGGACATAGAGTACTCCAATCCGCACTCCAGGGACTTGGAGATTTTTATTCGTTTATACTCGAGCCCGTGCTCCGGGGACATAGAGTACTCCAATCCGCACTCCGGGGACTTGGAGATTTTTATTCATTTATACTCGAGTCTGTGCTATGGGGACATAGAGTGCTCTAGTCCGCGCTCCGGGGACTTGGAGATTTTTATTCATTTATACTCGAGTCCGCGCTCCATGGACATAGAGTACTCCAATCCGCACTCCGGGGACTTGGAGATTTTTATTTCTTTATACTCGAGTCCGCGCTCCGGGGACATAGAGTACTCCAGTCCGCACTCCAGGAACTTGGAGATTTTTATTCGTTTATACCCGAGTCCGCGATCCGGGGACATAGAGTACTCCAGTCCGCACTCCGGGGACTTGGAGATTTTTTAATTGTCTGAGCGCATTCGTACGTTAGCCGGGATAACATAATTTTATTTGCCCGTCACAGGATCATCATTTGTAGAGACATTAGTAATTCATGGAAAGAATGGCTTCAAGCCTTTATTAATGAGAGCAAGCTAAATCGCCTTATTACATGACAAGAATTAGAAATAAAAGCATACTGGAAATAAGTGCCACTAATACATGAAAGAAATAGACTAAGTATAATAATGCCGCAAGTGCTCGCTGTTCCATGCTCGGGGGAGTGTTGCACCATTGACGGTCGCTAGCTCGAAAGTTCCTTCTTCAAGCTTCCGTTCAATGACGTATGGACCTTCCCATGCGGGATTCATATGAGACGGGGTTGGGAAAACTCGTTTCAACACGAGGTCTCCCATACTAAAAATTTTTGGTCGGACCTTCTCGTTATAATATTTTGCGACTCTGTGTCTGCATGCGGCCGCTCTCAAATTGGCTTCTTTGCGTTTTTCATCAATGAAATCCAACGATTCCAATAAAAGCTTCTGGTTCGACTCGGGGTCGTAATAGGTTACCCGATGTGATGGGACCTCAAGTTCCACGGGTATGACAACTTCCATGCCATACGCCAAAGCAAATGGAGTGTGGTCAGTCGCGGTCTTGTGGGTGGTCTTGTAGGCCCAAAGTGCCGTTGGAAGTTCATCCACCCACCTGCCTCTAGCCTTTTCCAAACGTTTTTTCAATATGGACTTGATTACCTTGTTTATGGCTTCCACTTGTCTGTTGGCCTTTAGGTGAGCTACCGCTGCAAACTTCTTTTCGATGCCATATTTTTGACAAAATTCTTTAAACTCCTTGCTTTAGAACTGAGTCCCATTGTCTGTAACGATGGTCCATGGAAGGCCAAAGCGGCATATGACTTTTAGTACGACGAAATTAATAACCTTCTTGGTGGTTATCGTGGCCAGAGGCTCTGCTTCTGCCCATTTGGTGAAGTAGTCGACCGTAACTATTGCATATTTCTCTCCACCCTTAGCTATGGGTAAGGAACCAATTAAGTCAATTCCCCACATTGCAAATGGCCAGGGACTTACCATTTTCGTGAGTTCCTTTGGCGGAGCTCTCTGGATTTTTGCATATATCTAGCATTTATCACATCTTCTCACATAGTCTGCAGCATCCCGATTCACAGTTGGCCAGTAGTATCCATAGCGGAGGATCTTCTTTGCTAATGTCTGCCCCCCGGTATGGTCGCCGCACTCTCCTTCATGGACTTCCTCCAGGACTCGTTTTATCTCATCTGGGCAATGCATCGGAGTAGTGGGGTCGAGAATCCCCTTCGATACATTATTCCATCCTGTATTACTTAACGTGAAGCTTTACGAAGGACTTGGCGTCTTTCGCTTCTCTTTTCAGGCAAATCCCTTTGTAGCAGGTACTGCTTGATTGGGGTCAACCACTATTCCTCCTCAAGTTTGATCTCTAACACGAAATCTACCTCCATTACGTCTATACTTGGAGCATAAAGGGTCTCAACAGGGAACAATCCCATTTGCTGTGCATCGCCAGTGCTTGCGAATTTTGCCAATGAATCGGCCTCTCTATTTTGTTCGCGTGGGACATGCGAGATGTCGTAGTATTCCAGATTCGCCAGCAGCTCTTGAACCCGAGCAAGGTAAGGAGCAAGTCGCTGTCCCTTCGCTTGATAGTCTCCTCGCACCTGGTATACTACCAGCCGTGAGTCACAGAAGATTTCGATTGATCTCACTCCCAACTCGATAACAAGTGTTAAGCCAGCAATCAATGCTTCATATTCGGCTTCGTTATTTGTTGCTGCGAACTCGAGCTTCAAAGCGTAGCAGATTGATCGGTCTTCAGGAGTTACGAGGATTATACCTGCCCCTGAGCAATGGTCGTTAGATGCCCCATCGATGTACATCATCCATCGAACGGGGGGTATGATTCTGTGATTGCTCGGTTCATCTAGCACAGTGAATTCAGCAATGAAGTCGGCTAGTGCTTGTCCTTGTATGGCCCTCCACGGCAAATAGGCAATATCGAACTGACTTAACTCAATATTCCATTTCAGCATTCTTCTGGAAGTTTTCGGTCGTTGGAGTACCTGTCGCAAGGGTTGGTCAGTGTACACACCGATTGAGTGTGCCTGAAAGTAGGGGCGTGTCACGACCCGGCTTCCAAATACCAGGAAGCCGCACCGTGAATTAAGAAAGAAAGGGATAGAAGAAGAAAAGAAAGAAGAGAAAGAAGAAACAACACAAGAATCTCAACAGCGGAACGAATAAATTATATTAATAACATAAATATTACATAGTTTCATATACATCAGAGTACACAGACATATACAACACATACTAGACAGTTATAAACACCTGTCTAGTTATTACATCTCAATCACAAACACAAACACTCAGAGATACCAACACAGCGGAAACTATATAACTATACGCAGAAGCCTCCTGCTCCATATGCTCCTCCACAATTCGTCAAAGCTAATCCTGAATCCTAACCTGAATTCCCTTGGCTACTCGTAAAAATTTGAGTACCCAAGAGTTAAAGAAAAACAGAAATAACTCCGGGTCAGACATGGGTCTGGTGTGAGTAACAGGTTAAAGTTGCTTAACTTTTAAAAAGCCTTTGAAAAGAAAAGGTATCACGTAAGACTTCCCACACATAAACATGGAAAAGTTTTTACCTTACGCTAACCAAAACATTTGATAGGAAATCCGATGATATTATAATAGTGTCTAGGGTTTTCAAATAAATAAGAAATAGCCGAAATTGTTACATTCATTAAATTCCAGCTACTAGCCACAAAAGTGGGTAATACAATCAAAACCGTTGGCACTTATTGGATTTTGGATTCCATCAATGGCAGGGCTACTGGGGTACCGCCCGTCACAGTACGTGGCCTAGATCACCGTACCGAGGATTACTCCCTTCATCCCCTGCAACACAAAGCCGGACCCGTTCCTTACTGAACAGTTCCAAACAAGACTACCCCGCAGTTGTGATCAGCAACCGCACCACTAAGCCGAAAATATAAAAGGGACCTCTAGACAGGGATAAATCTTGCTCTCAAGTGGGGGCTACCCACGAAGCTTTGCTGCACCTCCCCTGTTTTAGCCATTCCCGGTTGATGAGGCTTGAGGCTACGATTACCTTTATAGGACATATCACTTAGAATGCTCATCGTCCACCTGACGATGTTCTGAAAGCATTCAATCCATACAAGTTCGTTCCGGGTTCGAACGAAACCGAAGGCATTATCTCGTTACACTCGTATTGGAATCACCCTCAGAGTTAACGACAATAACCCTTGCACTCTAATCCACCATCTCGAATCTATAAGTGCTATTCCGTCAAACTCATTACGGAATCACCCACAGAGTTATACTGACGTATAGCCCTTACACCTCGAGTCTTCACTCGCTCCACTTAGGTTAACGACCTAACGTTATTTGGAATCGATGTGGTTTTCGGATCCCAAATATGGAAACCCGATCCCGGTCTCATCGAAAACCAAAGCGTGTCTTTTAAGGTCCAAGTTGTTTTAAGTTTAAAACAATCACATTTCATTATCTAAATATACACAGATAGATAATTCACAACATAATAGATAATCAACATTATCATTACCAACAGATAATTCATATCAGATAATCACTATTACCATCCAAAAGCAACCAATGCATCCATATCACATACACTACTAATCTCATAACTGAGATTACAAACCATACATGGCAATCAACACCATTCATCAAACATAAGCAACTATCTAATGATCATTCCATTCTATAATTAATTTAAAATGAATTAAATTAATTATCTAACTCTAATTAATTTAAAATAAATTAAATTAATTACTTCATCATCAAAATCCTGCTTATCTTAACCATCAATTGATTACAAATCAATTTATAAATCATCATCTCAATATTCACTTCAATTAATCATTACTGATTAACCATTTCTAATTACAATAAGTAATTAGCATTTAATATTAATTATACCTTAATTAATCAATTCCAAATTACATCATTAATTAATTAATTAATGATTTCTAATTACATTTAATCAATCACCCAATATAAATTAATTACATAAGTAATTAATCTCCAATTTAACCAACATATATATTAATCATCTTTGATTAATAACCATTCAATAATTAACTGCTTAATTACTCATTCCATAATTAATTATTCTTAATTAATTATCTTCATTAATCTCTTGATTAATGTTCAAAGTAATTTAAATCAAAATTACTTCTATAATTAATATCTTTAATTACATTCTGTAATTATTATTTAATTACTTCCTCAAGTAATTATAAATTCATAAATTACATAAAGTAATTATCAAACAATCCTCAAATGTTTAAATTAATTAAACTTAATTAATCTAAACTAATCACCTTAATCAAATTAATTACACCAAGTAATTAATTCATTAATTACTTGTATTAAGTAATTAAACAATTGATTATTATTAATTAATTAATCTAATTAATTATTAAAAATTAATCACATTAATTAATTGTTAAATAATCCTATGTTAATGACTTTCATTAACATTTCTTAATTACATAATTAAGAATTAACTTATATCAACCATTATTAATTGTCAATTAATTAATCTCTAATTATCAATTAATTAATTATTAATTAAAATCATTAAATAAATTTTAATCATTAATTAAAATTTAATTAACAATCTTAACTATAGATTAATTAACCTTAATTAATTAATCTCAAATCTTAATTAATTAACTTTAAAAATCATTAATTACTTAATTAAACATCCACATTATTAATTAATTAAATAATTAACATTCCATTTAAATTAAATTAAACAATTTAAATGAAACCAAATTCTTAAGTTCAAAATTTAAAAACATTCTCCTTTATACAAGTATTTTAAACACTTTCTTTCAAATACAAATTCAAATTTAAAAATTTCTTTTTTTTTTAAAAAAAAATTTCAAACTGAACACAACTCAAATTTCATTCTAGATTCAAACTTAAAATTTTAAATCTTTACTTACATCCCATCTTCATTTCAAATGCAAACCATTATTTTAAAACAAATTCATATTTAAACCTTATTTTTAAAAAACTGAAGTTTGAATTTAAATTCCAGATTTAAATTAAATCAAGCTCAGATTCATTTCCAAACTTCACTTTCCAGATTAACTTGTTTAAATTTTTCATTTGCAATTTAAAATCTGCTTTTGAATTTAAAACATAAAACAGCAAAACAGTTTACTGTTTTGGATTTAAACATATGGAATTCAAAAATGTTTTAATTTCAAGAATTAAACTATTGATTTCAAATTTAAACTTCAGGTTTAAAACTTCCAGTTTGATCTTTATATTACAAATTTGAAAATTTACCTTTAAATCTAAAAACAGAAACAGTTTCTGTTTTAATCTAAAACCCAGCTTGAATTTAAAAACATTTTAAATTTAATTCAAAGATTTAAAACTTAAAACTTACTGAATTTCAAATCCCATTTCAGGTTCAAGTCTCATCCCATATTTTGTTCTACAATTATTTTACTTCAATCTTATAAACCTGTGAAAAACAGGTTTTCTGGTTTTGCTTAAACCAATTTAAACTTTCAAATTTTAAATTATGTCAAGATCTAAAATTTAACTTAATTGAATTTAAATTTCAATTCTAAATTCAAACTTACTTCAGATTTTTATCTGCATTTCAATTACATAAATTTGTAAAACCTGGAAACATATCACTGTAAAAAAAAATACTAAAACCTGAAACAATATTCAACCCGAGCGACCACGAATTCTACTTCGGGTAAATTACCAATTTCTTCGAGTCAATCACCAATTTTCCCGAGACCTACCCGAGTAACCAAAACCCTGCAACAAAACAGAACTCCACCTGCACACACAACCATGCACATCACCCCACTGTGCATCTACCCATCCACTCCGGCCACCACTGGCCCAACCCACGACCATCCCACGGTCAATAATCTTTCCCTCAGGCCAACTCGACACCCACTTCTACAACATATGCTCGAATTCAAATTCGAGATCCAGATTTCAAACCTGGAACTGCAGACAACAAAACACCTCCCAACCTGTCAACATCAATGCCTCCCATCACTGACCACCATCACCTCCCATACTCCGGCGAAGACCTCACCCAACCACCATCTATCATTATGCAAAATGTGGTTGAACTCGATCAACCGAGGAAACCACAATCTGACCAAACACAGTGACCAAATAACTAGGGTACCTAACTGGAAAATTCTAAATTCAACATCATAATGAATTTTAATTCAAACTAAAGAATTTTCCTATGTCACTGATCATTATATTACCACCAAAAGAAATTTAAATCTAAACGGTCATCAAAATCCACCGAGTTCACTCAATTTTTGAAATACAGTTAAGGTTTAAACTGTTCCCAGTATAGTGTAATAGAATTTTAAATTTTTCTTTTGAAATCAGAATGTTGGAAGTAGTTTTATTTTCTAACCCTGAACCATTGATTCATGAGACTTAAATTTTTTCAATTTTACAAAAACTAGCTGTAATGTTATGATTCAGGCAACACAGAACTATACAACTTATAAAACTATTTTTAAAATTTTATTTATCATGTAATAAACAGGTTCTATTCAAATGCTAAACCATAATAGCAACCAGATCAAGTAAAAACTATTTATCAAATTTGAATTTAACTGTAATAATCAGAAACTTGAAAATCAGACATGCACTGCATAACATATATACACAGGCAGTTTTAAAAATAAACATATACAAAAATTAAACTCATCAGATAACAAGCATGCAACCTTACTTAATTTATTAAAATTAGGTGTTACTCACCTGTATATTGATGCAGACCCCAGATTAATCATACAGTAGCTTGAATGCAGATGCAAATCCACTTGTACTTGTTCCCAGCCTTAACATGCAGTGGCTTCCAGATTAAAGAGAATTGAATGCAGACCTCTTCCCCCTTTTTCAGATTCAATTGCATGTTTAAAATTGGGAATGCATGCAGGCTTTTGTTTCCAGTAGACAAAACATGTAGGTTGCTTGAATGAAATGCAGGCTTCTTGTTTTAAATGCTCCCAGATTTGAAATGCAGGCTTGATGTTTGGTTTAATGTGTGCAGATTTTTAGAAGAAAATGCAGGTCTTCATGTTTTCCAGATTGAAGAAATTAGAGTGATTTGAAGATGAATATATTATAGATTTGAAGAATGCAGATCTGTATTTTTGAGGAGTATGCAAATTTGAAAGTGGAGTTTGATTGCAATGCAATGTTTACTTGATTGAAAGATGTAAGTGTTTGCATGAGATGAAGAAGGTTTCAGATTCTCTTTATTCAGAAATGAGAAATGAAAAAAGAATGAAGAAATGAGTATTGCAATGCTTTATAATCTAAATTTTATGATTTTAATTAAAATTAAAGAAAACAAAATTAAACAAATGACACATGTTAAAAGAATGGACACATGTAAATATACTCACTTAAATATCTAACACATGTCTTTTTAAATGGTTTTGTTATTAAAATTAAGACTAATGAATATTTAAACTTAGATAATTAGTTCTTATATTCTTTAAACAATCTATGAAAGATATTATAACTTATATGAATACATGTTCATATTTTAATTTGTATTTTAAATTTACAAATTAAATTAACAAATCAAATTTTATAAAACAATATTTTAAAAAGAATAACACAAACATTTTGTAACTTTATTTTAAAATTCAAACTTAAGTCAAAATGAATTTTTAAACCAAATTAAAACATTTATCTTACATGTTTAAAATCATATAGTATTTTATTAAACATTTTTGAAAAGCTTAATATTAAAAATAAATCACAATTCCTATTTTTAAAACATTAAAAAGATGCTATACTATTTTAAATTAAATAACTTGTCTATTTAAAATATATACAAAAACATATACATTATTAAATAGAAAACAATTTATTAGTTTATTAAAAATAATTTCACAAATTAAATATTTAAATAAAGAAGATTATTAAATCAAATCAAATTTATTAACAAAAATTATCAATTCAATTTAAATTTAAACTCAGATTATTAAATTTAAATTGTCCAAATTTCCGGGATATTACAATCCTTCCCCCTTAAAAGAATTTCGTCCCCGAAATTTAAAACAAAGGCAATTTAATAATCTATTTACAGATTTAATTTTAAAACACAGCATATGTTAATCATATGCCAACAACCAAAGCAACCAATTCACACAATCAAAACAAATCTAGTTATCCAAAAGAATTTTGGATAAAACTTTCACGAGTTTCCCCGGTATATATATATCGAGATACTCGCTCTATAGAATCCAATCAATCAATACTATTAAGCTATAGAGCTTCTAACAACAATTCTATACAGAATATCAGACTACAAACGAGTCTGACTCAACAAACAAACCATCCTAAACTAGTGGTTCTATAACCAGAAATATCAAACACGTACTCCCTCAGAGATACGTGAAACATACTGAATCCCAGTTATCCTAACTGGCAATCCAACTCTAGAAATCCAAACACTGATCTAACCAAAACATAGAAGAAACCAAAACACTACGGAGATAGCTTCTCAAACTTATAGCTCCCTGAATCAGAGAAAAACTTATCCAAAATCAAATCTCCAATTCCAGAATCCAAATTCTCTGTCTCTTATCAAAAAAAAAACTCTTCGGACGATCCTGGGCTACCAACATCCATCCCGATCAGCTTAACTCTTGCTGATTCTATCAGAAACAGACTGAATCAAAACAATCCAATGATCTCCTCAAGATCAATCAAAAACCAAGAACACACACTCAACTTCTCAACAACAGAAGACAGAACAAACTTCTCCTTATCTGAGAAAAACAAAACAGAAGCATTCCCAAACTGCTTCCGCTGCACAACTCTGATCCGAAACAGAAGAAAATGCTGAAGAACCCAAGCACAGACCAGACAACCCAGCACAGAAATATGGTTCCACATATCCATAAGAAAACTCAGATGTTCCTCCCAAACCCGAGTTACTTCACCAACTTATATCTCAAGGAACCATCTATCTACTAACTGAACCACTAGTTCCATCCTGGAAAGAAAACTCGATCTCCAGATGCAGACAAACTTCTGACTTCCTGGAAGAAACCCGGACAATCTCCAACAATCCAAAGAACAAACTATCGCAAGTCACTTTTGCGATCAACTCAGCCTAAATCCAAAGAAAACTGCTCTCTCTTTACCAAACAGAACAGCTTATGCTGGCTTAGCCAACTTACACGAGTAACGGATTCACTATGCTGCTTCTGAACTCCACTTCAGAAAAATTACTCAGCCAGAAGACTCCTTTCCAACTCAGAATACTCTGCTAAACTCAGCCACATCACCGGGCTGACTCACTTCTTACTCCTGTTCCAAAGAAAACATCTTCGGAAATATCCATATTCACTGCATCTCATCACGCAGCTACTACTTCCTGAGATATCAAGACATCTTTACTCACTGGCTTCTGCCCTACCGACAGATCAAAACTCAACTTAGCACTTCATAGATGAACTCCGAATCTTTACAGGTTACCTTCAGAGATCGATGAAGTCCTACACCAAACAAAACTCACTCGAGACGGTATTAGATCTACAGCCTCGACAAATACACTTCCAACCTCATCCATCAAACTCCAACCAATGGTAGTCGTGTTACGCACACTTCTACCTCATCTACCTTTATAACTTATATTGGAAATACCCGAACAGGTAAACCAACAAATAGGTAGAACCATAAAAATATATATACATAAAAATACAAATACGCTCTCTCAAGATAGACACCATTACAGAGCCTAGGTATTCACTCAACCTAATGCTCCCTAAAGAAAGACACACTTCAGAGCCTAGGTATTCACTCAACCTACAGCTCTGATACCAAAATGTCACGACCCGGCTTCCAAATACCAGGAAGCCGCACCGTGAATTAAGAAAGAAAGGGATAGAAGAAGAAAAGAAAGAAGAGAAAGAAGAAACAACACAAGAATCTCAACAGCGGAACGAATAAATTATATTAATAACATAAATATTACATAGTTTCATATACATCAGAGTACACAGACATATACAACACATACTAGACAGTTATAAACACCTGTCTAGTTATTACATCTCAATCACAAACACAAACACTCAGAGATACCAACACAGCGGAAACTATATAACTATACGCAGAAGCCTCCTGCTCCATATGCTCCTCCACAATTCGTCAAAGCTAATCCTGAATCCTAACCTGAATTCCCTTGGCTACTCGTAAAAATTTGAGTACCCAAGAGTTAAAGAAAAACAGAAATAACTCCGGGTCAGACATGGGTCTGGTGTGAGTAACAGGTTAAAGTTGCTTAACTTTTAAAAAGCCTTTGAAAAGAAAAGGTATCACGTAAGACTTCCCACACATAAACATGGAAAAGTTTTTACCTTACGCTAACCAAAACATTTGATAGGAAATCCGATGATATTATAATAGTGTCTAGGGTTTTCAAATAAATAAGAAATAGCCGAAATTGTTACATTCATTAAATTCCAGCTACTAGCCACAAAAGTGGGTAATACAATCAAAACCGTTGGCACTTATTGGATTTTGGATTCCATCAATGGCAGGGCTACTGGGGTACCGCCCGTCACAGTACGTGGCCTAGATCACCGTACCGAGGATTACTCCCTTCATCCCCTGCAACACAAAGCCGGACCCGTTCCTTACTGAACAGTTCCAAACAAGACTACCCCGCAGTTGTGATCAGCAACCGCACCACTAAGCCGAAAATATAAAAGGGACCTCTAGACAGGGATAAATCTTGCTCTCAAGTGGGGGCTACCCACGAAGCTTTGCTGCACCTCCCCTGTTTTAGCCATTCCCGGTTGATGAGGCTTGAGGCTACGATTACCTTTATAGGACATATCACTTAGAATGCTCATCGTCCACCTGACGATGTTCTGAAAGCATTCAATCCATACAAGTTCGTTCCGGGTTCGAACGAAACCGAAGGCATTATCTCGTTACACTCGTATTGGAATCACCCTCAGAGTTAACGACAATAACCCTTGCACTCTAATCCACCATCTCGAATCTATAAGTGCTATTCCGTCAAACTCATTACGGAATCACCCACAGAGTTATACTGACGTATAGCCCTTACACCTCGAGTCTTCACTCGCTCCACTTAGGTTAACGACCTAACGTTATTTGGAATCGATGTGGTTTTCGGATCCCAAATATGGAAACCCGATCCCGGTCTCATCGAAAACCAAAGCGTGTCTTTTAAGGTCCAAGTTGTTTTAAGTTTAAAACAATCACATTTCATTATCTAAATATACACAGATAGATAATTCACAACATAATAGATAATCAACATTATCATTACCAACAGATAATTCATATCAGATAATCACTATTACCATCCAAAAGCAACCAATGCATCCATATCACATACACTACTAATCTCATAACTGAGATTACAAACCATACATGGCAATCAACACCATTCATCAAACATAAGCAACTATCTAATGATCATTCCATTCTATAATTAATTTAAAATGAATTAAATTAATTATCTAACTCTAATTAATTTAAAATAAATTAAATTAATTACTTCATCATCAAAATCCTGCTTATCTTAACCATCAATTGATTACAAATCAATTTATAAATCATCATCTCAATATTCACTTCAATTAATCATTACTGATTAACCATTTCTAATTACAATAAGTAATTAGCATTTAATATTAATTATACCTTAATTAATCAATTCCAAATTACATCATTAATTAATTAATTAATGATTTCTAATTACATTTAATCAATCACCCAATATAAATTAATTACATAAGTAATTAATCTCCAATTTAACCAACATATATATTAATCATCTTTGATTAATAACCATTCAATAATTAACTGCTTAATTACTCATTCCATAATTAATTATTCTTAATTAATTATCTTCATTAATCTCTTGATTAATGTTCAAAGTAATTTAAATCAAAATTACTTCTATAATTAATATCTTTAATTACATTCTGTAATTATTATTTAATTACTTCCTCAAGTAATTATAAATTCATAAATTACATAAAGTAATTATCAAACAATCCTCAAATGTTTAAATTAATTAAACTTAATTAATCTAAACTAATCACCTTAATCAAATTAATTACACCAAGTAATTAATTCATTAATTACTTGTATTAAGTAATTAAACAATTGATTATTATTAATTAATTAATCTAATTAATTATTAAAAATTAATCACATTAATTAATTGTTAAATAATCCTATGTTAATGACTTTCATTAACATTTCTTAATTACATAATTAAGAATTAACTTATATCAACCATTATTAATTGTCAATTAATTAATCTCTAATTATCAATTAATTAATTATTAATTAAAATCATTAAATAAATTTTAATCATTAATTAAAATTTAATTAACAATCTTAACTATAGATTAATTAACCTTAATTAATTAATCTCAAATCTTAATTAATTAACTTTAAAAATCATTAATTACTTAATTAAACATCCACATTATTAATTAATTAAATAATTAACATTCCATTTAAATTAAATTAAACAATTTAAATGAAACCAAATTCTTAAGTTCAAAATTTAAAAACATTCTCCTTTATACAAGTATTTTAAACACTTTCTTTCAAATACAAATTCAAATTTAAAAATTTCTTTTTTTTTTTAAAAAAAATTTCAAACTGAACACAACTCAAATTTCATTCTAGATTCAAACTTAAAATTTTAAATCTTTACTTACATCCCATCTTCATTTCAAATGCAAACCATTATTTTAAAACAAATTCATATTTAAACCTTATTTTTAAAAAACTGAAGTTTGAATTTAAATTCCAGATTTAAATTAAATCAAGCTCAGATTCATTTCCAAACTTCACTTTCCAGATTAACTTGTTTAAATTTTTCATTTGCAATTTAAAATCTGCTTTTGAATTTAAAACATAAAACAGCAAAACAGTTTACTGTTTTGGATTTAAACATATGGAATTCAAAAATGTTTTAATTTCAAGAATTAAACTATTGATTTCAAATTTAAACTTCAGGTTTAAAACTTCCAGTTTGATCTTTATATTACAAATTTGAAAATTTACCTTTAAATCTAAAAACAGAAACAGTTTCTGTTTTAATCTAAAACCCAGCTTGAATTTAAAAACATTTTAAATTTAATTCAAAGATTTAAAACTTAAAACTTACTGAATTTCAAATCCCATTTCAGGTTCAAGTCTCATCCCATATTTTGTTCTACAATTATTTTACTTCAATCTTATAAACCTGTGAAAAACAGGTTTTCTGGTTTTGCTTAAACCAATTTAAACTTTCAAATTTTAAATTATGTCAAGATCTAAAATTTAACTTAATTGAATTTAAATTTCAATTCTAAATTCAAACTTACTTCAGATTTTTATCTGCATTTCAATTACATAAATTTGTAAAACCTGGAAACATATCACTGTAAAAAAAAATACTAAAACCTGAAACAATATTCAACCCGAGCGACCACGAATTCTACTTCGGGTAAATTACCAATTTCTTCGAGTCAATCACCAATTTTCCCGAGACCTACCCGAGTAACCAAAACCCTGCAACAAAACAGAACTCCACCTGCACACACAACCATGCACATCACCCCACTGTGCATCTACCCATCCACTCCGGCCACCACTGGCCCAACCCACGACCATCCCACGGTCAATAATCTTTCCCTCAGGCCAACTCGACACCCACTTCTACAACATATGCTCGAATTCAAATTCGAGATCCAGATTTCAAACCTGGAACTGCAGACAACAAAACACCTCCCAACCTGTCAACATCAATGCCTCCCATCACTGACCACCATCACCTCCCATACTCCGGCGAAGACCTCACCCAACCACCATCTATCATTATGCAAAATGTGGTTGAACTCGATCAACCGAGGAAACCACAATCTGACCAAACACAGTGACCAAATAACTAGGGTACCTAACTGGAAAATTCTAAATTCAACATCATAATGAATTTTAATTCAAACTAAAGAATTTTCCTATGTCACTGATCATTATATTACCACCAAAAGAAATTTAAATCTAAACGGTCATCAAAATCCACCGAGTTCACTCAATTTTTGAAATACAGTTAAGGTTTAAACTGTTCCCAGTATAGTGTAATAGAATTTTAAATTTTTCTTTTGAAATCAGAATGTTGGAAGTAGTTTTATTTTCTAACCCTGAACCATTGATTCATGAGACTTAAATTTTTTCAATTTTACAAAAACTAGCTGTAATGTTATGATTCAGGCAACACAGAACTATACAACTTATAAAACTATTTTTAAAATTTTATTTATCATGTAATAAACAGGTTCTATTCAAATGCTAAACCATAATAGCAACCAGATCAAGTAAAAACTATTTATCAAATTTGAATTTAACTGTAATAATCAGAAACTTGAAAATCAGACATGCACTGCATAACATATATACACAGGCAGTTTTAAAAATAAACATATACAAAAATTAAACTCATCAGATAACAAGCATGCAACCTTACTTAATTTATTAAAATTAGGTGTTACTCACCTGTATATTGATGCAGACCCCAGATTAATCATACAGTAGCTTGAATGCAGATGCAAATCCACTTGTACTTGTTCCCAGCCTTAACATGCAGTGGCTTCCAGATTAAAGAGAATTGAATGCAGACCTCTTCCCCCTTTTTCAGATTCAATTGCATGTTTAAAATTGGGAATGCATGCAGGCTTTTGTTTCCAGTAGACAAAACATGTAGGTTGCTTGAATGAAATGCAGGCTTCTTGTTTTAAATGCTCCCAGATTTGAAATGCAGGCTTGATGTTTGGTTTAATGTGTGCAGATTTTTAGAAGAAAATGCAGGTCTTCATGTTTTCCAGATTGAAGAAATTAGAGTGATTTGAAGATGAATATATTATAGATTTGAAGAATGCAGATCTGTATTTTTGAGGAGTATGCAAATTTGAAAGTGGAGTTTGATTGCAATGCAATGTTTACTTGATTGAAAGATGTAAGTGTTTGCATGAGATGAAGAAGGTTTCAGATTCTCTTTATTCAGAAATGAGAAATGAAAAAAGAATGAAGAAATGAGTATTGCAATGCTTTATAATCTAAATTTTATGATTTTAATTAAAATTAAAGAAAACAAAATTAAACAAATGACACATGTTAAAAGAATGGACACATGTAAATATACTCACTTAAATATCTAACACATGTCTTTTTAAATGGTTTTGTTATTAAAATTAAGACTAATGAATATTTAAACTTAGATAATTAGTTCTTATATTCTTTAAACAATCTATGAAAGATATTATAACTTATATGAATACATGTTCATATTTTAATTTGTATTTTAAATTTACAAATTAAATTAACAAATCAAATTTTATAAAACAATATTTTAAAAAGAATAACACAAACATTTTGTAACTTTATTTTAAAATTCAAACTTAAGTCAAAATGAATTTTTAAACCAAATTAAAACATTTATCTTACATGTTTAAAATCATATAGTATTTTATTAAACATTTTTGAAAAGCTTAATATTAAAAATAAATCACAATTCCTATTTTTAAAACATTAAAAAGATGCTATACTATTTTAAATTAAATAACTTGTCTATTTAAAATATATACAAAAACATATACATTATTAAATAGAAAACAATTTATTAGTTTATTAAAAATAATTTCACAAATTAAATATTTAAATAAAGAAGATTATTAAATCAAATCAAATTTATTAACAAAAATTATCAATTCAATTTAAATTTAAACTCAGATTATTAAATTTAAATTGTCCAAATTTCCGGGATATTACAGGGCGAAGCTTGCGTGATGCGATCACTAAGCAATAGGCTAGTTTTTCAATCTTTGGATAATTTCTTTCCGCCCCGGCCAAGTGCTTACTGACATAGTAAACTAGCTTTTGAATCCGGTCTTCCTCGTGGACCAAGGCTGTACTGATAGCTTGCTGGGATACCGCCAAGTATACATACAACGTTTCGTGGTCTATCGGCTTGGATAGTACGGGAGGACTTTCCAAGTGCCTTACCAGAGCCCGGAAAGCTTCCTCACAGTTGGATGTCTATTCGAAGTTTCTCTTTCCTTTCTTTACAATGTCGAAGAAGGGAATACACTTGTCTGTAGCCCTGGATATGAATCGACTTAGCGCAGCCACTTTTCCATTCAGGCTTTGCACCTGCTTTATGGTTCTGGGTACTCGTATATCTCGGATAGCCTGGATCTTTTCTGGGTTAGCCTCGATTCCCTGGGCATTCACAATGAATCCTAGAAACTTTCCTGATGCTACGCCAAATGAACACTTCAACGGATTGATCTTCATTCCATAATGCCTGAGTATGTCAAACATCTCTGTTAAGTCTCAGATGTGGTCTTTTGACTGCCGTGACTTCACTAGCATGTCATCCACATAGACTTCCATTGTTTTACCAATCTGGTCTTTAAACATTCGATTCACCAGGCGTTGATAAGTCGCTCCTGCGTTCTTCAATCCAAATGGCATTACTACATAGCAATACATCCCACATTTGTGACAAAGCTGGTGTGTTCTTAGTCTGGGATGTGCATTGGAATTTTATTGTA
The DNA here is from genome assembly GCA_030765085.1 of Allium cepa. Lineage (NCBI taxonomy): Eukaryota > Viridiplantae > Streptophyta > Magnoliopsida > Asparagales > Amaryllidaceae > Allium > Allium cepa. Next base: position 630,287,696 of record CM060940.1, on the reverse strand, counting down.
ACCAGAATACGCGTCCATAAATGATAGTAACTCATGTCCGGTAGTTGAGTCGACAAGTTGGTCAATCCTTGGCAGCGATAAACTATCCTTCGGGAATGCCTTGTTTAAATCGAAGTAATCAACTCAAGTCCTCCATTTTCCATTCGCTTTCTTTACTAACACCGGGTTAGATACCCATTTAGGGTAGAGGGCGTCGCGAATGAACCCGTTGGTTTTGAGTTTGTCCACCTCCTCTTTGAGAGCCGTGGACCTCTCCGGGTCCATGCCTCTCCTTTTTTGTTTCACAGGAACATGTCTCGGGTCTATGTTCAACATATGAATCGCGATTGTAGGAGAAATCCCGCACATATCAGAATGCGTCCAAGCAAAAACATCAAGGTTCGCTCGGAGGAAGTCGGTAAGGTTCTCAGCTGCCACGGGGTCGAGATGTGATCCTATTTTAAGAACTTGTGATGGGTCGCTGTAGCTAACTGAGATGTTGATAGTTAGTTCAGCTGGTGCCGCATTTGTTTCCCTGGGTTCCCCATCATCGTCTCGCGGATCTATGTCTCTATGGATCCGAGAATGCCGCCAGAGCCAGGGCTCGGGCGCTAGTTGTCAATCGTCAGAACCTTGGATGCGGACAGAGTTGTCCGCAACCTTTCCTTTCTCCCTACGCCGTGCCTCCCTAAGCTCAGCTACATAGCATGCACGGCCGGTTGCCTGGTCGCCGTGTACCACTCCAACCCCTTTGTCTGTTGGAAATTTTAACGTCAAACACCAAGGGGCCAAAGTTGCCCTGAATTCCGCCAGGGCTGGACGATCCAGAAATACGTTGTACGGGGAATCAACGTCCAGTAATATGAATGGTAAGATTCGCACCCTTCTATGATCACCTTGTCCCAGTTTAACTGGTAATTCCACATACCCCACTGCATCATTCGTTGCGCCATTAAAGCCATGGATTCTGGCTTTGGACGGCTTCAAATCCTTGGTCCCCAGCTTCATTTGGTCGTATGCCTTCCGAAAGAAGATGTTAACGGAACTTCCGCAATCAATTAGAATTCTCTTTACGAATGCTGGCCCGATGGTCGCAGATACGACCATTGGGTCAATGGTAGGAGCCTCTACCTTATCCGCATCTTTGTTCCTGAATACGATATCATCATTCATCATGCGCTGTTGCTTTGCAGGATTCCCATCCTCCACATTCCAACAACACTCGTACTCCTAATGTCTTAAGGAGTTAGCATATCACTCCATCTCCTGCCAATTCTTGTCTGCAGGATGAGGTCCGCCAACAATCGTGTTAATAACCAATCTACCCACAGTCCGAGTAGGTTGTTCCGGTTGGTGTGGGGCTGGCCCGCGTCCAGGGTCCGATGTTTCTTGTCTCTCATCCTGTGGGTCTTTGACAATTTCCTCTAGCTTCTTCTATCTAATTAGTTTTTCTATAGCATCATGGAGGTGTCTGCACTCCTCCGTGTTATGCCTATAAGACTCGTGGAAACGGCAATACTTCCCAGTCCGCTTCTGTTCTTCCGTCGATTCCTTTGGACGCGGCTTTCTATATTGGAAAGTGTTGCAAGTTGATAGGTAGATGTTTTCAAGAGATGCGTTCAACGGGGTGTATTCATTGTATGTTGGGATCCTTGATTTCCATTTCCCAGTTTCTTTTTTCTTTCCGAGATTTCCACCTCCGGACCCTTTAGACTGGCCGGGCTTGTTCTGGATGTTAACTTGAGTTTTTCCAGGATTATCTTCGGTTTGTTTCACGACAACGTTAATTTTCACAAACTCTTGAACGGGCCCTGATGCGTTGTCTCGCCTTGTCCACCGGGCTTCCTCCCTTCTTATGAACTGATGAGCTTTCGAATAAAAACATTCCAGCATAACTGGGGGCTTTCCCGCCAACCAATCTCCAAATTCAGAATCCAGATCCACTCCACGCATTACTGCCATCAAAATCATGTGGTAGTTAGGATTGCTCACCTCGGTAGCAGCAACATGAAATCTTTTCAAGTATGCTTTCAACGACTCTCCTGGAGTTTGAGTTACATTTGATAAGGACATCACGTCCTTTGGACGAGTGGTGTGTATCCTGAATTGTTATATGAATTTCATTGCTAATTCGTCGAAACTGGATACAGATCGTGGTGGGAATCGAGTGGACCACATGGTGGCAATCCCGGACAAGGTGATTGGGAAACACCTACACTTGGTTGCGTCATTAGCTTTTGCCGAATCCATCATCCATCCGTACCTCATCACATGCTTCCTAGGGTCAGTCTTCCCTTCGTACGCTGGAATGGCGGGCATGCTGAACTTTCTTGGGTATTCGGCCTGTAGAATGGTATCTGTGAATGGAGTACGACTCGTAGACACTCCCCAGTCTTCATTAGTTAGACCTTGGTTTTCTTTCATCAACTGCCTGACCATAGCCGTCAAATCCGAGGTTTGTATAGAAGATGGGAGGTTGGGTTCCGTTCCACGGGACCGTGCAGGTTGATGTCTCTTCCGATTTGGGTCTTGGTTTCTAGTAGATCGATCAGTAGTATCTGCATGCGCATCTTCATTCTTACGGCGTCTACGCCTTGGAGGTTCATCAGCAGAAGTCGAACTATCATCTTCAGAGTAAGGGACAAGGCTACCTCTGGCATTCTGATGCTGTTGCTGAGTAAGCTGAGTCATGAGGTCAGCGTTGGCTTGCATTTGCTCAGCAAGTTGCCTTCTACTTTCCTTAAGTTCTCTTATCAAGTCATTGAATTCCGCTCGGGAAACAACTTCTGCTTGGTTTTGGTGGGAGGGTCCTGCACCTCGAATCGCTTGCTGATTGCTAGCTCCCAGTTGTTGCACACTAGCGGTCTCGTGGGCATCTGCATTTTGAGAAGCTGGTCTAGTTCGTGGTCTTCCCATGGTAGAGTTGTTGGTTGTAACCCTGAGTAGAATCAACAAATGCCTTATAGATGATTATGGATCTTCTTCGGGGGATTTATGCAATCTAGTAGCTGCAAAGCAGATCCTAATAGCCTGAGAATTCAAATTATTAGTGAAATCACCAAAATGTTAGCACCAAAATTGGCCACTAACACCCTTAGAAAGATTGTATAGAGAGATTAATGAAGAAAGTAAATTAAAACAGAGGATAGAGTGTAAATTCAAATGCAAAGAACAAGAACACCAAATTTATAGTGGTTCGGCATAACTGCCTACATCCACTTTTAAGTTGAATTCCACTGATTTCCTTGATGGGTGATTACAAATACAATCCATTTTTAGTTACTAGAATACAGTTGCAAAGTAAAAGAAATAAGTCTAAAATGAGTCTTGAAAATGGCAGAGTCTCCCAGTGTTCTCTCTCATCTCCCCTTTTCTCGGTGCCCCTACCCCTCTATTTATAGACAAAGGTGGGTTGGACTTCCCTGGTGGGCCTGGCAGCTGAATAACTTGGTCCAAATAGGACAAGCCCTGCATGCCGAACCGAGCAGGCCGAACGGCCAAGTGCCGATCCATTCTCCTTATGCCGAACGATACGTTTGTTGTGGGGAAGAATAGGCCGATCAATGATCGGACCGGGCGTGCTGGGGAGAATGCCGAACTATCCTTGATTGCCGAACGTCTCGGGAGGCCGAATGAGAATGTCGAGTCTTTATAGATACCGGACGCTCCTTGGGGCCGAACGGTATAATGCCGAACGGTATGGGCGCTGAACGAGGCGCTTGATGTTCGAATGCAATCTTGACCGAACGAGCCTTTGGCCGAACGATGCTTTTGGCCGAATGAGGCCCTTGGCCGAGTAAGGCCTTTTGCCGAATGCTTCTGAATGACGTTTGCAAAGAGATGCCAGACGAACCAGTTGGGCCGAGTGGTGGGTATGCCGAGCGTTATGGTGCCGAACCACTTAAGGACCGAGCGAGGTTTCTAGCTAGACGGTCGCTTTGGCCAAATGATATCTTTGGCCTAACGATAATCTGAGGCTGAGCGATCTTAGGCTGAGCGTTCTTCTTCGGCCGGATGGTATTCAATACCAGATGCTTCTTAATGTCGAACGCTCCATCTTGGACCGAACGATAGGGGAGGCTGAGTACTAAGTTGCCTGGTCGATTCCCTGGGAAACACTTTTCTTTCAAATGGTTAAACAAATTACCATTTCATTCTTTTAACAAAAAGATTCGTTTCACAAAGTTCACCGATTTTCATAAAAATTCATTCATAGATTTTCAAAACAATTTCCATTTCAATTGTATTAACTCGTTTAGACCTTTAAATTAAAGATTTAAATTATTGCATTCAAACCGTTTCCAAAGTTTTATTTATAACTTGGAAGACCATTTTTATTTTAGACTTGAAATCCTTCTTAAACAAATTAGAAGTTCATTCCTTATGTGAAAGCTTTTGTTATTTGAAAACAAACAGTTTTTTTTCGTTTCAGAAAAATCCAATAATATTTATACAAGTTAGAATCTTGGGTTAAATTCAAGTTCCCAAACAACACCTTTAAAATGGTTTAAAACCCATATAAACTTGTATAACCTTATAAAATCATAAATAGGATTTAATTTCAAATTTTGAATTCAAATTTAGATTAAATTAAATTTCAAAAATAAATTAAGTTATTCAAAAATAACTTTTATTTTTGAAATCCCTTTTCAAAAACTCTAACCCAATCTATTTCCGAAACCATTTGGATTCAAAAATTCAATTTTACAATTATTTCAAAAATCTGTGACTTAACCAATTTCCACGTGCAATCCATATTTGTGTGTATATAAGTGTGGTCTAGGGGTTTTACACAATAGTACACAACATCAATCATCACAGATTGAATCATATCGATAAGCGGTATAACCCACAACGCTTATCTTTATTCACAGATTCATAGATAAAATAAATTATCAATCACAAAGATTTATCATTATGATTCGATGTGGGTTTAGGATAACCAAATGGAATCCGACTCCCTGTTGCATCAATATTAAAATGTCGTTTTATGGGAGAAAAAGGGTTCTTCACATAAATACAGAAACAAATCACAAATCATAGTTCAACACAAAGCAACTCACATCACATAGCATCACAACCACAACAGAAACATCAATCCGGTGCACAACAATTGATAATAGTTAATCATTTTCAATTAAGGTGAAGGTGATTTAAGTGAATTAACTACATAACTATTCTTATTGAGTTTTCTTTTAATCTATAATTATTCTTAATGATAAATTAATTAAACCTTGATCAACTTTATTTATTTAGTTATTCCTTAGTTAATTAACTTAATTAACTACTAATTATAATTTAATTACCTTAATTAACAATTCTTAATTACAAATAAATAAATTAAACACTTAATTATTAATTAACCAATCTTTACTCACTTAGTTATTTACAATTATAAATTCATTTACCATTCTTAATTATCGCTTAATCCTGTTTAATAAATCATAAATTAATTAACTATCCCATTTTGACTATTTAATTAATTAATCAATTACTAAACCTTAATCACTTAATTAATTGCCCTTGATTATTAATAAATTAATAACCTAAATTGTTAATTAATGTACTTAATTACCCATTATTTAACGACTAATTTCTTAATTATTCAATTATTAATTCGTCATTAAATTACTTGATTAGTTAACTACTAATCATACATTATTTAACTTTGAGTAGTTAATTATCAATTTATTTATCACTTAATCATAAATTAACCTGTAACAACCCGCATATTTATTGATTTTATATTTAAATATTTTATTTAAATATTTTGTCATTAATCGGATATTGGTCCGAAAAGCTACCTTTTGCAAACGGTCAAATTAGGACTCGAGACCACTTCCATTGAGTTTGAAATGCCGTTTACAACTTTTTTAAGTATAAACATTGATAGGTTTGGAGTTAGTGGAATTTCACTAACTTTTCCCGCTTTGGACTTTGGGTTAGTTTAGCCTATTAAGCCCAAGTTCCAACCCCCTTCTCCTCACTCTTCATAAATTTCCTAACTAACTCAAGCTTTGGCATTAATGGTGAAGAGAATGGGAAATTAAAACTCCAAGCACAAATTCAATTGCAAATCCAACATTCAACTCCAAATTCAAGTAGAAGATATTGGATTCAAGCTTTGGATTGCTTCTCCTTGCTTTCAAGCTTCATCTTCAAAAATTTTAGTGCAAAGGTGAGATTTTTATCTCACAAATCTAGTCTATAACTATATTGGACTGTTGGGAATGATTCCCTATCACTTTTGCATGCACATTTGCCTTTGGTTTGGATTGGATTGGCGAAAAAATCCAATTTTTAGCATTTTTGGAAATTTCCTGCACTTAGCTCGTTCTGGCCACTTGACTCGTTCGGTGATAGGTCGCTAAGTCGTAGGTCGCAGGGCTTTAGGTCATTCTGGAAATATTGGCACTTCGGAGTTAGGTCGCTCACGAGTTAAGCCTTAAGCCATAGGTCGCTCACGAGTTAAGCCTTAAGCCGTAGGTCGCTCGCGAGTTAAGCCTTAAGCCGTAGGACGCTCACGAGTTAAGCCTTAAGCAGTAGGACGTTCGAGAATTAAGCCTTAGGTCGCGAACCCTGTTAGATCGTTAGGCCTATAACCCGTTAAGTCGCGAATACCTTAGGTCGTGAACCCTGTTAGGTCGTTAGGCCTATAACCCGTTAAGTCGCGAATACCTTAGGTCGTTAGACCCTTGAGTCGTTAGGTCGTTTCGCCTCTTAAATCGATAGGTCGCATGACCTTTATACTTTTAGGTCGTTAGACCCTTGAGTCGTTAGGTCGTTAGACCCTTGAGTCGTTAGGTCATTAGACCCTTGAGTCGTTAGGTCGTTAGACCTTATCCCGATAGTTCGCTTGACCCCTTAGACCCTTAGGTCGTTAGACCTCATTTTGTCTTCACTAGGTCGTACCGTTTTGGACGGGGCGCTGCCCCCTGGACCCCCACGACCTGACCGGGCAGGTCGAACCCCGTAGCGGTGGCGTTGCCCCCGCACCCCCACCTAGGGGGTTGCCACCCACCCTGGACCCCCCCTCCGTAGGGGATCTTATATGAAAAACATTCAACAGAACTTGCTGAGCTGATTTCCTTGGATTTTTATCACATCTCCGAATGTGATCTTTGTGATTGATTGTTTCTACAATCGCTTCTGTGATTGGTCACTTTAAAATATAAAGGTTTCAAAACTAGTAGTAAATATCAGAACTCTTTCAATAAAAGGATTTCAACTCTATTTTTAATAACAAAGCTCTTTTCTTAACCCGTTTTCCAATCTATTAGTATATACAAACCTTTACCTCACTCGGATGAGAAATCTAATTAAACGGCTTAGTAAAACAAGTGGTATGAAACGCTTGCGTTTGCTTCGTCGGTTAATTCTTGGACTTGTTCGATTGAACCTCTTGTGACAATTTTCTAGTGAAGATTTACAGTTTGTTCGTAAATATTTAAGTTAAGCAAGTGGTTATGGGACATGAAGCTAAACTTTTATATTTACTAGCTTAGTGTAATTGACACTTCTCGTTGATCATGACGATCATTCTTATGATTTAGACTAGCAATTGTGCGATGTCTCTTGTTTGCGAGGTTAGACTAGACACCACTTGTGTGATTTCACTCACGCATACCTTTTTGATTTTTGGTTAGTCTAGACCTCATCTGTGTGATTTCGACTCACACATATGGGGTAGCTCCCCATGGTCTTCGGACCGTCATGTGATAGGCCTCTTTCCCTTTTTCTGTGATTTCTGGATTTCTTCTGTTGATTTCTGGAATTTATGTCATTGACTTGTTATGAGTACAAGTTTAGGGTATGATGCCCTCTTTGGATCTTTGAGAAGATTCTTGTGATATCGATTTATCTCTTATTGATTCATCTTATGTTGATCATCATTTGCATACTTATAGTAGTATGTCAGTATGGATATTTTATGTTATGCCATATCTTTTATTTTATACCATGTCATCTGATATTTATATCTAGACTGATCCATTTATTATTTTCTTAATAATACTCGGGTCAGACCGAGATGTTACAGGTGCTTCTGCTTGACTTCTTCCCGGGATTTGCTACTCTGACTTTTGGCTAACTATTTAGATTAGCAGTTTTTGTTGTATACACTTGAGATATAGACTCATAGTTGTATTCTTTTGTATAGCACGTGTTGCTATTCTTTTGTATTATTGTGGATCTTTTGACCACTACTCTGATGTACACTTTCATGTGTTAGTTATATATTCATATCTTCTTCCGCCTTTGTGATATGGATGTATGTGACTGATTTGCGTTATGCTTATTTCTATGTTTGTTTTCGAAGATTATTTATAGCCCCCGTGTGATAAGCAATTACATGGATGGTCGACCTCAACAGCCTTATTCTCCGTGCTAGTTGACGGCACTACTCCGTAGTGTTCTTGGCTAGCGTGGGTATATAGGTGGGGCGTCACATAACCAATCTCTAGTTACAATTATAAAGTAATCATTCTTAATTGCTTTCTCAAATAATTAATTGTATTAATTACTTATCTTACTTAACATTTTAAAAATCATCTTTAAACTTTGAAAATCAAATTATTACTACATTGAAAACTTTAATGTTAATTAAATTTAATACTTAGCTTAAATTAATTACTAAATTAAAATATTAATTAAGTGTTTAAAAACATTCTAAAGTATTAACTAAAATAACTAAAACTTGTATTAAAGTCTTAACTTGAATTGTTAAAAATTTATTAAGTCTGCAATGCTTAAAACTTGTTGAAAAGTATTTTCCTTAAATTTACTTTACATTGTAGCAAATTTGAAAACTAATTCGTGTACTGTCTAGGTTTTACTCGACTAAACACTCGAGTTTTCCACTATCTTCCCTCGCGTCCTCTTTCTTCTCCATCACGTACTTTCTTCTCCCCTTTTTTCCCAGTTAAATTTTAAGTTAAAACTTAAGTTTAAATGGTAATAACAGATAAGTATGCTCATGTGCCCGAGTTCCAAACCGAAGCAACCCACCTTTCTCTCGAGTATCAACTCGAGTCACTCACCCCCATATGATACTGACATCAAACGATGTCGTGCACATGTACGACCAGTCCGGTCAACTCTGGTCATCACCACTCCCTCCGACAAGTCGGCCCCAACCTCACCAACTAGCCTCAACCACCAGATCGATGAAATTGGAATGATATCAAAATTAAGTTGCTCGAGACATCCTGAACCCAAACTACGACCAACCTAGATAGCTCGCATCACCACCCTTGTTCACCGCGATCACGCCACCGTGTTCTAAGCTTTGCCACAAAACTACGCGTCGATCCCCTGGGGTGCGATCGCCTGGGTCTACTTGATGACGACGCACGAACTCAATTCCTGACATTGTCTTCATACTAGGCTAAAACCCTACTAACTCATCGCTTGATCACCAACGCATTTTATAAATTAAATTCATATTTTTCTCAAATCCACCGATGTTCCAGTTAGCTTCACCAAGAATCATGACCATCGAATCGTAATACTTCGGCATAATTTGACGAATTCCCCCACGCAGTTCATCTCTTGATATCACAGCCGATACCAGACTAAAAATCATCATTTTATTTTTAAAATTCACCACTTCCTGCCATAAATTCATTCATGTAATCCAAACTTTGAAATTCAGATATAATTTTTTTGATAAATTTTGGATTTTGTCTGCGCTTCCTAATTTCCAGAAGAAACCCCAAATCTGTTTACTCGAAAATATTTTGAAACTTGGCACTTAGTAATTATAACAAGATTTGTTAAGATCTTATAGCCCCAAAAAGATTTGAGGAAGGATTCTTTAAATTTGGAAACAGGTTTTATAACCTGTAACCTTAAACAGGGAGACATACTTAATCAAACATGCACAAGAATATGTACACCTATTTGCATATATGCAAACATATCTACAGACATCCATTATTCTACATCACAAAACAATCAGATAATTCACAAATCCAATTTGAATAGGTCAGATTTTGCTCACAGTGTTTATGATGATGAACAGAGAAGACTGTTTTAAGCCTGGAAACTTTTATTTTTTGTTTAGCCTGCTTGAATTTTTGTTTCTTCCTTAATCTTGGAGTTTAGATCTACAAATTGTAAACACAGATCTTTATCTACTCTTTGTTGTACTTAATTCATTAAATACAAACAATTTTAAATTACTTATAGGTTTGCGATCTTTTATATATAACAGAGGAACTTTCCTGCATTTGAAACCAGAAAAACTAATTTGTCTTGAACTTGATTTTCTTCCTGCAACTGGTTAATTAAATCGATTAACTCTTTGTTAAATATATTTTAGCAACTTTAAATTCAAATCTTTTTAAAGGAATTTACTTGCCTTAGTTTGTTTGATAGAATCTGCACTGTCAAAACTGCAGCTCTGTTTCCTTTTTTATCAATCTGCATTTTTTGAATTTGTGTTAAAATATGATTTCAAAATCATAATTTCACTAAACTATAAAGTTTTAAAACTTACTAGAGAGATGGAATCATGCTCTACAGTTTGATGCTTAAGAAAGAGCTTCAGATTTAATTTTTTTGTTGAATTGAAGAAAGTAGGAAGTTTTTTTTCCTTTTTTTTCTTTTCTGATTTTCTTCCTTTCTCTTGAGTGTTAGAGTTTGAAATGCTAGATCTTTGATTACTGTATTTTCATATTTGCTGAGAGTAAACATGATTTGGTTATGGGGAGATGAAAAGTTTTTTGTAATTTTTAATTTTATTACTTTATTTAAACAATGATGTTGAATGCCATTTGTAAGAAATCATCATGATATTTCCTTGTAATGTTTACTTTTTTACTCCACCTCCTTGTGTATGTTATCATTTGAAGTTTTCAAAGCCAAAAGATTTTTTTTAAATAAATAAATTTTATATCATATTTACATTGTAAATGAATATACCTCTTTATTCATTTGTATGTATATATATACAATGTTAAAAGAATTGTTTTACCCAATATTTACACTATATAAATTTCACCTTAATGGTTTTAAAAGCCAAATATTTATTTTAAAAACATTCATTTCAAATGTAGATTCAAATTCCTAATTCACTTGAATTAAAATTCATTTAGGTCTATTTATATATATTCATACATACACTTGTATAATTTTATATTCAATTTCAATATGTATTAAATCTTACTCATATATGCAATATACATATATGTATAAAATTTTAAATTTAATTGACTTTTCAAAACTCTCATTATTTTAAAATTTTAAACTCAAAATAAATTGGAATTCATTTATATATAGTTTATTACTTATTTTATTTGTTTTGAGATTTTTTTTTCAATTTATTTCCAAATTAAATCCTAAATGGTAAAATATATTATAAATTTTAATTGATAAATTTTTGGGATATTACTTTTTATTTATAAGATATTAAATATAGAATTTCAATCCATGGTTAAATTTTAAAATCACTGTCCAAATAAACAAATATCCTATTTAATTTGAAAAATTCAAATTAATCTACAATTTTATTCAAAAATTTATTTTAATTATCGATTTAAATTTAATTAAAGATCGGGATCGTTACAACAATGTAGATCTATAACAAAACATCGTACTTAAACATATAAAAGTTTTTAATTTTAGTTTAACAAATTAAGAACCTATTAGATAAATTAAACATACAAAATTTCTGATCTTAAAGTTAGACTTTAAATTGTATGTTTAGGACATAGTTCCAAAAAAACACTGTATTTAAACATATGAAAATATTAGTTTTGATTACTAAAATAATACACCAATCGATTCATTCAACAAACAATTCAAGCTACATAAACAATCTTCAGACTAAATGAGGCAATGATATATACATACAAATCATGATAACTAAATTTTTATTTAAACAAACATTACGTCAAATAACATTATGTCAAACATATATTATTACCCAAATCCTTAAAGCACATCTTGAAAATGTATTCCCCTTAGGATGTTACTTATAAGTCACACCTTGGATGATGATATCTCCTCAGACCTTCAAGTTCTACATCCTATCCTTGCAAGAGATGGATGAACCGGTTTTGTTATATTTTATTTGATATTTTATATGGAGTTGAACGATTTATGTAAATTTTTTTGTTTTTGTTTTCTTCCACGAAAAATTTAGAATATAGAAAGAAACATAGTAAATGAAAAAGAATGAATTGTATGTACAGAATGAATTAGGGAATACATTTTATTTGAAAGAATGGAACTTTTCTCATTCTTTAATTAAACTTCCCTATTTAATTCCCTTGATTATCCCCCTCTCTCTCTCCAATCGTTTCTCTACATGTAGGTTATCAAATGACATAATTTCCACAAATCATGTCTTTAAATGTCATAATATTTCGATAATTCATTTAATGCAATTATCTTTAAATTACATCGATCTTGTATATCAATGCATGTAAATATAACTTTTAATAAATGTACTAAAATAATTACACAAACTTTCAAACATTAATTAAATAATAATTAATATCTCTAAAATATCGATTAATTTAATCAATTTACAACATTTTATAAATTAATTAAATCATGTGGTTTTTCAAAGAATTCATCATTACGATAGTGCGACTCATTGGTGTAAATTCAGTCAACGATTAATATCGAAGTACTTGAATATTAAAGTTCGCACGTCACTTAGCAGGTAGTGTGACATTTTGGCCAAATTTTTACTTGCATGTCTTTTGGTAAAATATAATTTTACTTATTATAAGCGGTACCTAATAGTGACAATTATTTACACCAATTATTTTTGTCAAAACTATATCACTTCGGACATATGAAATTTAGTAATGGTCAAATTCCAATATCATCCGCATTCAAATTTGTGATCCATACACAATGTCCTTGATTCAATAGTGACTATTATTATTGATCGAAATACTCTGGCTAGAGACTTTGACTTTGAGTTGACTTTAGTTGATCATGATATTAACCTCATATAACGGAGGAGACAAATCCTCTCTTGAATAGTGCTTCACTTCCAATGCTTCCACTCGAACCAACTATAGTCGTTCAATGGATGTCGTGCCATGATTTATATAAAATCAAAGCGGTGCTTACACAATGAAGATCAACAATATTCTTAAGTTGAGAGAACCGTGTAAATTAGTAACATCGTATTCTCTAGTTGACCTAAGTTATATTAACCAATACAAAACTATCGAGTGAGACATTCCATAGTTTTTTAATAACTATAAGTACATAACCCTTAGTGCCCTCAGTAGTCATGAGTAAAACATTGCCCAACATTTGAAGTGCGTTACGTACTCTAATCTCAATAGTTATATCGATATCTAGTCTCGATGCATCTTGACTAGGAACATTTAAAATGGTATATTTGTTTCATTGTGATAAATCACTTATGGTTACAATACTTTGTAACTACCATCACAAACATACCATTTATGGGTTTTCTGATAGATATACTTTTGATTAAAATAATTAATTAATATAACTACATTATATGAAGTGTATAATAGAAAGAAAACACATTTCAAACAAGATTGGTCAACGAGTTAGATACATGTAACAAATTACATAATTGCCCGTAGGGCATACCCCTAGCTCTTTTGACAATAGGTGCTAAAAATAGAAGCTCGCCATTAGAACCGGAGGCAGAATGAAGTTATGGATCAAAGACATTCATTAGATGACAACCCCACGATTGGTATGGATTGGGATCAGGTTCGATTCCTTTACCTGACTTTAAATAAATAATGAAATATTATCCTAGGCCGCTTACACGTTTATGGGATTCCAAACAGTCCCTAGGCATGCTTTGAGTCGTATATCTGAGATCACTATTTAGGATGATAATGTCTTCAGACCTCTTACATATGTATGGACTTAGATTGATCCCTAAACATGCTCTTCATTGGATGTCTGGGATGAATAATTAGGATTTTTGTTTATTTTCTTCGATTATAATATTTGACATTTTGAAAAATCCACATTAAATGTGATGACTGATATTGATCGCTTCAATTCCCATTCGGAGAGATGGGATAGGAATGCAAGGTGCAAGTCCGTTTATTGGAGAGCGAGTGGATGGACTTGTACGATACTAATCGCTTTAAGTTCCATCCAAAGCACAAAACCATAGTAGCAAGCTCCGTCAATGGAAAGCAGTGCATGGGCTTGTTTGAAAAGTAAGTCCCCTTGTCAAAGTGTGAGTGAATGGGCTTGCTTGGTCAATGAGTTCCTTCGCCAGAGAGAAAGCGGACATGGCTAGGATATGGAGAGATCGAAACCCTAGATTGGACAATAAATGACCTGGAGATGCCAAACCCTAGATTGAAAATCAAGTGGTCCGGAGAGATCGAAACCTTAAATAGAATGCCAAAAGATCTAAAGAGATTGCATCCCAAATATAATGCCAAACGATACAGAGATATTATCCCCCTAAACTAAATGTTAAGTAGTACAAAGAGAATGAGTCCTAGATTGGATTGTGAAAAGATTCGGAGAGAACGCATGTTAAATTGAATATAAAACAACCCGGAGAAATCTAACCCCCAGAACGGATGTAGATTTAATAAAAGAATTTGAACATCTTGTAATTAGAACAAAACAAATAAATCTCGAATGAACACAGGACGATTCTGATATGTGATGTAATAACTCTAAATGAAATCGAAATGATAATGATGTAAATCTTAGATGAACACGAGACGATTTTGATATGTGATGTAATAATCTGAATGAAATTGGAATGATAATATGTATTGTTGGAGTTCTTAGCTAAATAGAATCTGGAGCGACCTTTGACATGCAAGAGAATTCGATGGAACTGGATGATTCACTAAGGTTAAGATTAATAGATAGCTGAATAGCTCAACTATCGAAGATTGATTACTAGAACTTGTTCTTGAGAAAAGAACACTTTACGTTCGAAAGGCGTACTATTGAGAGAAAATATCAACCCACTTTTGAGCCAAAGCAGATTTCAACTGGACTTAGAAGAATGAAACAAGGACGTAACAAATTGAAAATTGTCAAGCACTCTTAGGCAAAACAGGAAATTGATTGGGAAAATTTCTGCCATACACTAAGGAAACAAGTATGTACCGACTTATTTTGGACAACAAGTAGATATGAACTTGTTTTGGACAACAAGTAGATACGAACTTGTTTTGGACAACAAGTAAGTGCCGACTTATTTTGACAACTCGATAGATGTTTCGACTTCTTGGGACATCTCAACATGGAATTAGAAGAACGTTGTAAAAGAGTACAAGTTATTTCGAGATATAGAAATAGATTGGTACCAAGCTATTTTGGCAAATAGGATGGTACCAAGATATTTTGGACAAAAAGTATGTACCGACTTGTTTAGGACGACCAACAATTAATGGAAATAACATGGGACCATTAAAATGAAGTAAGAAGAAGGATGCAAGAAGGTTAAAAGTGATTTGAACTAAGGAAACATGTAGGTACCGACATGTTTAAGTTAGTTCCGACATGTTTGGTAAAGTCGAGAGATTCTGCAATTTGGCAAGTGACTTCGGGAAAATGTCTAGACTTTGCTCCAGGTGGGTTTCTGGCCCAACACAACTAAAGAGGGGTCGTTTTCTACTCTTATCTTCCAGCTTTCTAACTTTGGAATAAGAACTCTCTACCATTGGAGACTTCTTCTTCTTCATGTCTAACCTCTCCTCCATTAGAATCAACTAGGAAGCTAATATTTGCTGTTCTAGGATTTAGATCAGCAGATCTCTACTTCTAGTGACTCTAATATAATAAAACTTCATTGTAAATATGAGATCCAATAGATTGTGGTCAGATCTTATATAACTAGTTATAATCCAGAGAGAGAACAAATAATAAAAGTTTAAAATGGACATAAGCCGGAGATTATACCAAATCACTTTAAAAATTATGACTCCTTTTCCTTCTATTCTGTTTATTTAATCTAAACCGGTGCTTCCATTTAATTGCTAGACATTAATTCATCTTTTGGGTTAACAATTACATTCTCCCCCCTCAAAAGCATTCCGTCCCTAAAATTCCAAAGGGGCACAAAATGTAATAAATTATCAGTCTTCCATTCACACACCTGTATCACTCATGTACACTCACAACCATTAAATTTAAGCAACCGTCTATGGTAAAGCCATTTTAAAAGTATATATAAATCCTAGTCAGAGCATTAACATTCAAAATAAGGCATATAATGAATATGATCTTGATACTTGTGATAATCTAGTATAATGCAGTAAGTGCTATAAATGCAACCTATATGAATGCAAGAATATGGCATAGTAGGCATGATGCATTAAATCGTAGTATAAAAACTGGTAGTCCTATATGAATTTAAATTTAGTAACATAAGTGGTAGTACATATCATAGGATCCAAAAAATATCACATACAAGTCCTAACATCCAATCTAAGCAACTATAACCCAATTTCTAACAAATCGCACCAACCAAATGAACATACTGGTAAAGAGTATAGGATGAGAAGCTCGTATCTTCTCCTCAAGCTACCATGTAGCCTTAGCCGAATCATTTCCTCACTGTATTTTCACCATCTTGATCACTTTATTTCTCAGCCTTCAAATGCCTTGCTCCACTATTCGTGCAGTTCCTTTAGAAGAATTTTCTTCAGCTTCTACTTCCATATTGTAGCTAACTAGGCTCCACCAATGTAGTTGAGTCATGTACACATTTTTATAAATTTTGCACATGAAACATATCATGACTCCAACCATCCTCTGGTAGCTCCACCTTATAAGTCAATCCTCATGTGCGCACTAATAAACCGCGACACCAACTTTTTTGAGCTTCCAAACCTCACTACATGCTTAAGTGGTAATAGCTTCACAAACGCAAGGTCGCAAACTTCTAATTGCAACTCCTTTCATCTTTTATAAGCATATTATTCTGTCTATCTTGTGCCGCCTTGATACTTTTCCTTATCAACTCTACCAGTGTATCCCTTATCATTTATGGTCCAAATCATACCTTGTCCGTTGACACCCACTAACATGAAGGTGATTTACACGAACTTCCATATAATGCTTCGAATGGTGTCATTCCAATATTAGTCTAATATACATTTAGTGATTTTTGGAAGAGCCTATTAAGTAGTTTAGGAACGAAGTTAAGTTTGAGCATGACATCACTCGTGGACATATGGATAGACCGAGAAGGTGAATAAGGTGTTAGAGAATTTGTTAAGGGCGTGCATTTTTGATTTTAGGTATGCTTGGTAAGATCATTTACTATTAGTGGAATTAAGCTATAATAACATATATCAGACCAGTATTGAAATGACACGATTCGAAAAAATAGATAGAAGGCTATGTAAATTACCTTAATCTTAGTGAGAGTCAACAGCTATGAGGATACTTGGACTACAGACGATAAGGGATACATCGAAGAAAGTAAAGTTGATAAAGAAGAGGACGATGGCGACACAGGATAGGCAGGAATCATATGTCAATTTTCAAATAAAATATTCTTTATTTAGCAAAAAACACTTGAATTCACACCACTCGATGGCCTTCCTTAATTTTACTTTAGTATCAATTATGTGACGACCCGGAATTTTGGAAAATTTGAAATTAAAATATTTAACTGATTTTAAATATTTGAAAGTTAGTTTAACTTGAATTCCAAATATCACTATTTATTTGGCAATTAAATTATTGAATTTAATTATTGGAAGTTGGGAAAAATATTGAATCTTCAGTTTTATGCTTGTTAAAAACATTTCAAAAGCTTATAAAATTTTATATTAATAGTACTGAAGATACTAGAAGCATTAAAATTGAATTTTAAGGTGATTTTTTAATTTTTAAAAATATATCGTTTAAATTAATATTTAAAATAGCCTTCCGAGGCACGGTCTCGGATTTTGACAATATCAGTTCCATTGGATCCTTAATAATGTGTTATCGGATTTCAATTTTCGAAGCATTCAGAGTTGTCGTGTGATCGTACGGTAGATAAACGGCTGAAATTCATATCGAAAATTCAATATAATAACTGGGTTCAAAATCTATCTTCTCCATACGATCGAGTTAGGCCTTGAAACTTTTTCGTTACGTCCGAAATATGGGTATAACATTATGAACGCCTGGCGGCACGCCTCGATAGGAGTTCGAAAATTGAATTTGCATTTTCAAGTCGATTTAAATTTAAAATGTAAATATAATATATATGTTTTGATTGGTCAAACTTCTTCACATCACAAATTTATTCTTCATGTCATTGCCACTTATCCACCCTGAGAGAACTTGTCTCCTTTTTTCTATTTAGTTTCACACGCGTCTTCAATTTCAATTTCAATTTCAAACACGTCCTCTTCTCTTCTGTTAACATGAGGCCGTGCTCCCCTCTTATTCATTTTTCTTCAAATCGAATTTCTTTGAATAATGGAACCCCTCTTTTACTCTCTTTGGAAATAAAAAGAAATTAATGGCCACTGTTTAAAAGAAATCTTCTTTCTTCAAGTCGCTGCTTCCTCGTGCAGATCGATTCAAAACCGGCTTTCGAAATTCGTTCTTCCTTCTTTAAGTTAAAATCGAATTCATATAAAAAAAGAGAAGAAGGAGACCGAGATTCAAGCAGTAGCTAGAATACATGCTTAATCGAATTACGCGAATTTGGTTCGTGGTGCTTGAGGTCGAGACAATGATGAAATTGAGGTGGCAGCTCGCCTGGAGCACGAGTTGATGATGGGCGGTCGCTTTAGTTCGTGGGTTTCGTGGATCGCAAAACCAGAGGTCTCGATCTGGGTGACAGTCGGCTCGATGATGAAGCTAGGGCGTACGCAAGCAGATAGTGAATGTCGCAATGGGTTGACGGTTCGTGCGAGGCGAGGTCGATGCTGTGATAATCTTGGCAGTGAGGTAATTCCAGTTTGATTTTGCTGTAGAGTATATGTTAGTTTCTTTTTTTAAAATTAATTTAATATGTAATATATATATATATATATAGGTTGGAGTAAATTTACGGTAAAGTAAATTTTTGTTACATTTACAGAAACAGGAAAAAAATTGATAATGGAATATATATATATATATATATATATATATATATATATATATATGTATGTATGTATATATATGTATAAATACACATAAAATTTCAAAACAATAACAGTACATATATATTTAGGACTGTAGAAAAAATAAGTATTTTAAATTTATTACAAATTTTATATAAAAATTAAATTTTAAAAATGTGTATAGGTCATTTTTAGTATATCTAGCCTGAAAGCAAAAAATAGATAAATACACACACACACACACACATATATTTCACTTAATAGCTTAACATTAAAACATTGTATTATAGAGGTCAATTGTTTAATAAACTCATTTAATTAATTTAGTCACTAAAAATATTTTTATTTAAAGAAAGTTAGTTCAAAATTAAATTATTGGATAAATCAAATTATTAGTTTAAGTTAAATAAAAAATAGTGATTAATTGTTTGATTAATCCCAATGTTAATAAATCGTGAATTGTTTATACAATGTCAAAAACCGTGAAACCGAGTCGTGATGGAGTGGATTGCAAATAAAAATCCAAGGTGAGTTAATCTCACTCACATCTGGATTATCAGTTAATTTAAATAGTTAAAATTTAAATTATTAATTGGTTGCTTGAGTTGATTATTATTATCAGTATAGATGTGATAGTATATATGGCAGTATGTGTGTGTGTGTGTGTATATTGGAGTGATTGATTTCCCACATTATATTGCGGACGAGACCTTATGCGCCCGCATATTAGCGAATGCCCCTTCATACTGCGATATCCCGCATTGAAATAGGACTCGTATTTTAAATTGTTGTGCAAACATCTGTGGATGTAGAGAAATAGGTTGGAGGGATCCAACTAGATTCCTCAAAGTTGAATTTATTTTATATTCAGTAATGTGATGTATGTGATAATCTGTAATCGATTATATTGACTATATTGGAAATTGAAATTATGGTGTGCTATGGCTTGGTTGAATATATATTGGTGTTTGAGAAAAATGAAATATATATTAAGTTTGGGTTTTTTAAAAGGAAAGTAAAAGGGAAATTTCTAAGTAAATTAATTATAGTGAATCCAAATAATTTACAGGAATGATTTTGGAAAAGGGATAAATGTTTGATTTTTAAATCCAATATAATAAATTCAAGGATGAAAAAAATAGGGATTTTGAATAAATGGAAAAAAGGATTTTTATTTGAAATAAGGACCTAAGCAATATTATTTTGCAAAGAATGAAGAAATATATTTTAAAATTTAAGATTTGAAATGAGTTTGGGAAAATAAAATGAGAAGTTGAAATAAAGTATTAAATTGGAATTTCCAATTTAAATAAGAATTTAAATCATAAATAAAGGTATGAATATGGGATAGATGGGTTGTGAAATAAATTTAGTTAAGTAAAGGAATTTATTTTAAAATGGAGTTGGTTTTGGAAATTGCTTTGAAAACCGACTAAGTGTTGTAACTGTGAATAAAGGAGAATGAGATTGTGAAATTTATAAACAGGGTTATAAATAAAGATTATCAGAGGATAATTTGAAAGTATAAATTCAAGATGGGAATTTATAAGGGAAGGGTGATTTGTTTAAAAATAAATAGTGGTTTATTTTTAAGGGTGTGGAAAGGAAAATATATTTCCCTGAAAAGCCAAGTATATTTTCAAAGAAAGATTTGCAAGTATGAGTTAGAGGTTTTAAAGTGGCTTTAAAAAGAATGTTTTAGAGAAATTTTATTATTTTAAATTTTTTTAGAATTTTAAAGTAAACATTTATTTATTTTAAAGGTTTAACTAGTATAATGATTTAAAAGATAATTATTAAATATTTATATTTTATAAAGTAGTTTTAATTTAAAGGTAGTTTGGCTAAAGTTTTTATTTAGAAAATTTGTCTAGAATTTCATAACTTTATTTTAAATTAGTTTTGGCTTAAGTTTTACATGAGGAGTCATTATAAAATTGCATAACTAGTACTTTAAATAAAGTGTTTTTCATAGTTTTTATTTTAAATATTTTAAAGTATATATTTTTGAATAAAGTGATTTAAATTATTAAAAAAACCTAAGTATTAAGATTTGGTGATTTTTAGTAGAAATAAAACAATGGGGTAGAAATTTATTCCGCGAAAGAAATGTGATCTGTAAACTATTTTCAAAGGGTTAAAGTGTGGAAAAAATAGCTTGCGAAGATATTTTAAATTAAATAATTTGAAAATATTTAAATCCGATGATTGTTTGTGGATGTTATATGATAGTTAAATAACAGACTATCAATATTGGCCAATGCGCTAGTCGTTTCGAAGAGACTGGGATCGGGATTAATTTTCCAAAAACCACTTCGATCATGTTTGAACGTTTTCATGAGGAAGACAAGAGCTTTGAGTCAAAGATGGAGCAGTGTAGTGCAAGTGCTAATCGCTACTAATCCTAAGGATGATTCCAAAATGGATGTAGTAGGAGTAGTGCCTTTGGTACCGTTCGGACTCGGAACGGACTTGTATGGATGAATGCTATCAGAACATCGTCAGGAGGATGATGAGCATTCAAAGTGAATGTGTGCTAAATAGATAACGCATAGCCTCCAGCCTCATCAACCGGAAATGGCTAAAACAAGAGAGGTGCACGCAAGGCTAAGTGGCTAGCAACCAACTATGGTAAGGTCATCACTTAGGTCCCTTTTATTCGGCTGTGTGGGCGGTTGCTGATCCCAACTGTGGGGTGATCTTATTTGGACTATCCAGTAATGGATAGCTCCGGTCTTGTGTAGCAGGGGATCAGGTTGGATCCTCGGTACGGTGATCTAAACCACATACTGTGACGGGCGGTACCCTAGTAGCCATTCCATTGTATGGAATCCAATCTCCAATAAGCGCCTGTATGGTTTTGATTGCGCTTAACTATGCTGAAACATGAGATGCAAGCATTTCAGCTAGATTCTATTTTACTTTCTATAGATACTATTATAATATCAGAAGGATTTGATAAAAATATTTTGGTTACCACAAGATTAAATCCCAGCATGTTTATTTGCGGCGTGGTCTTACGAGATACCTTTGATTTTAAAGGATTTTGGAAATTTTAATAATCTAATTGAGTGTGTTTTCTCACTCTGGTTTTCCAGACTGACTCAGGTGTTATTTCACTATAATGCTCAGGTCAGATCGAGAATTATAGATACAGGAAAGGATGCTGTGGAGCTCAGGAGACGAGTTAGATGGCAAGATGTATCACACGTATTTGATGAATATTCCGCTGTTTTTGATTAATTGCATAGTCAGTTTGTGACGGCAGGTTATGATAACTATCCAGTTGTGTGCTATGAATTTTGTTGAACTTTGATGATATAATGTATAAACAGATATTGTTCTTTTTGTTTAGATATAGTCATTTATTTATTACATATTGTTCTACTGCGATTGTGAGATTCTGATATTGTTTCTATTTCTTCTTCTACCTCCTTCTTTAACCCCAATGCTTTGGTTTTATGGCATTCGATTGTTCGGTATTTGATACAGTGGACGTTAATGTCGATTTTCGAGCGTCGAAATATCAGGTCGTTACGTTGTGGTATCAGAGCGAGCTTAAGTGAGAACCTTGGCTCTAGTGGGAATTACTCATTAAAAATAGAGTTTGTAAGTACTCTAGACTAAGTTTGAATGTATTAATAGATATGAGCATGTATTTATTAGTGAATATAAAATTATTTTATATTGTATTGACTTATCGGTTGAGTGTTTATGAGTTCTGGTCAGTGCGGGAAGTAAAGCCGTATCGATAAGGATTTCTAAACTCTTAAAAAAGATAAACCGACACGGTATTGTTTTAAAATAGCGTAAATGAAATAATTTTACCCAAATTAATTTTGTATATAAAAAAATAATTTTCCTTAAATTATTATAGTTATGTATTATTATCATTACTGTGTGGAAACTGAACTAGGGATTAAAATTATAATCAAAGTTAAGAAATTAACTTATATAACAAGTTGGAATTTGAAATGTGAATTATAAATGTGATTTATAAATTGAAATAAGACGCCAGAGTAATTTTTGAATAAGGATTTGGGATTTAAAATTTTGAGAAAATTTGATTCCTTTTGAGTTTGAAATGATTTTCAAAGATTTCGAGGGAATAATAGTAAGTATTATTTGAAAGTATTTTTAAGTCGGATATGAAATCTGGTGGGATTTGGATTTAAAAATATTTGAAAATGTATTAAAGGAATAAAAGAACTAAACTCTTTTCGGTCGCTGGTAAATGGTTTCAGTGATGGCTGCAGCATCATGATGTTCATTTTCGAGTTTCCAATAGAGGAATTGCTACTAAAATGTTTTAAATTGGAATTGTTTGCAAAACTGAGTTTGGTTTTAAAATTCAAGAGATAATTTGATACCAAAGGATTTTGGATATAATTGATTTCAAAATGATTTTGAAATACTTAAGTGATTATTGAAAACTCTGGAGTCGGTTTAAAATATATTGGAATGTTTAAGCAATTGTTTAAAGCTCTGGATGTAAATTGGAAATGTTTATGTAGCAAGTTTGGGAACTTATAAAAGTTTGAAATTTGTTTAGAATAGAAATTTAACTTAAGAAGAGTTAGATTAAAATAAGTGGGAAAGCTTATAGAAATTAAAAATTTGAATTGAAATGGAGCATAACTAATTCTAGTTAAATAGAAGGGTGAATTTGGGGAAAGTCTAAGTAGATTAGATTGAATGGAATGGCCATTGAAATAAAATTTATTAAGTTGATAATAAATTTTGTATGGACAAATGAATTTATATTTGTAAGTAAATGGAAAATTAGTCAAATTAGAAAAAATAAAACAAAGGTTTGAAAATAAAATTTGTAAGTGAACTAATAAATTTAAATGGATAAGCAAATGAATTGAAACGTATATTAGGATGATATTTAATTTTATATAAAGTAAAGTGAAGTTGAAGGATTAATTCGAAGTGAACTAAAATAATAAAAGTTTGGAAATAAAAATATTTGAGAGTAAAATAAATTACTAAGTGGAACTAATTAAAGAAATGACTAATTAAATATGGTTTGAGATAAGATGAATAAAATTCAATATTCAGAGTTTGATTGTAGATTGAATTCAAAAGGAATTGAAAATGTAAATTGTATAAAAGAATAGATATAAAAGCTTAAGTGGTGAAGTAAAAATATATATTAAAGTATATAGAATATTTATAATAAACTTAAGAAAGGTAAATGGTGAAATTCTTAAGTAAATTTGGTTTTGGGAAAAAAATTTAAGTTAACATTTGATATAGCTAAAAATCAATTGGAATAAATACGTAGGATGTAAGTTATTATTTTATTCGCATAACAATTTGATCGGATTCAAGCACAGAATTTCGAGATTTTTATATCGATCCGAGTTGGGATTTTTCACACGATTTTCGATGGCGAACCCTGGATATAGCCTTTTGATTGATTCTGGAAATTCTCTATCATTGTATATGGCTATGCAAGAAGAATGATGGTCTCTGATCAAGAAACCAGATCTGAGTCTGCACTAGGGAGTCGGGTGAATGATACTAGTTCGGAAGTGAAATTGTGTGATCGATTTAGCGATCGAATTTGATATTGCAAATTGATGATATTTGTATATCTTATGGGTTTGAATGAAATAAATATTGAAACTTTTGTAAAGAAATGTATAAAGTGATTTTGAATCTGTAATTGGATATTATTGCTAAGTAGGATATGCAGGTAATTAAAAGCTAAAGGAAATTGGAGTTTTGAATATGGAAGATAAATTGAATTGCTCGACAAAAAGGTATGTTTTTAAATTTCTGTATGAAATTTGATGATTTTCTGGTATGGCCACATGGCCTTTTGTTTTCTATTGAAATCTAGGGGCCCATAGAGGAATTTTGTAGTTGTACCGAGCTAGCCGCGCAAAGGAGACGCTGGCGAAATTTTTTGAAAATTTAGGAAGGCAGAAAAATTTCGAGAAAATCTTGATAATTTAAAATTTAGTTTTAAATTTAAATTTGAATTATTGATTAAATAATATTGTTTGGAAGTTATGTATGAGTTTAGGAAGTTAGTAAGAGTGACAGTGTCTCTACTAAAAAGATTGTCTTAGGAAGTTGTTAAAAACTATTTGGTTTTGGGAAAATGATGACCGGGTTATGGATCATTTATCTTAACTAGTAATTTCGGGGACGAAATTCATTTAAGGGGAGGAATGTGACGACCCGGAATTTCTAGATATTTGAAATTGAAATATTTAAGTGATTTTAAATATTTGAAAGTTAGTTTACTTGAATTTCAAATATCACTATTTATTTGGCAATTAAATTATTGAGTTTGATTATTGGAAGTTGGAAAAAATATTGAATCTTCAATTTGTGCTTGTTAAAAATATTTCAAAAGCTTATAAAATTTTATATTAATAGTACTAAAGATAATAGAAGTATTAATATTGAATTTTAAGGTGATTTGTTAAGTTTTAAAAATATATCATTTAAATTAATATTTAAAATATCCTTCCGATGCATAATCTCGGATTTCGATGAAACTAGTTCCATTCGATCTGTAATAATGTATTATTATCGGATTTCAATTTTCGTAGCATTCGGAGTTTTCGTGCGATCATATGTAGATAAACGCGCTGAAATTCATATCAAAAACTCAATATAATAACTGGGTTCAAAAATCTATCTTCTCCATACGATCGAGTAGGCCTCGAAACATTTTCCATTGAGTTCGAAATAGGAGTATAACATTATGAATGCTGGCGGCATGCCTTGATAGAAGTTTGAAAATTTAAGTTGCATTTTCAAGTCGATTTAAATTTAAAATGTTAATATAATATATATGTTTTGATTGGTCAAACTTGTTCAGATTAGAAATTTATTATTCATATCATATTCACTTGTCCACCCAGAGAGAACATGTCTCCTTTTTTTGTTTAGTTTCAAACATGTCTTCAATTTCAATTTCAAACACGTCCTCTTCTCTTCTGTTAACACGAAGCCGTGCACCCCTCTTCTTCATTTTTTCTTCAAATTGAATTTCTTTGAATTATAAAACCCCTCTTTTACTCTCTTCGGAAACAAATCGAAATTAATGGCCACTGTTTAAAAGAAATCTTCTTTCTTCAAGTTGCCTGCTTCCTCATGTAGGTCGATTCGAAACCGGATTTATAAATTCGTTCCTCCTTCTTTAAGTTGAAATCGAATTCATATAAAAAAAGAGAAGAGAGAGAGAGAGAGAGAGAGAGAGACCGAGCTTCGAACCATAGCTAGAATAAATGCTTAACCGAATCGTGCTATTCTGGTTCATGGTGCATCAAGGTCGAGGCAACGACGACATTGAAGCTGGCGGCTCACCTGCAGCACGAGTTGATGATGGACGGTCGCTTTCGTTCGTGGGTTTCGTGGGTCACAAAATCAAAGGTCTCGATTTGGGTGACGGTCGGCTCGGTGAGAAGTTAGGGCGTACACGAGCAGATGGCAACTGTCGCGATGGGTTGAAGGTTCGTCTGAGGCGAGGTCGATACCGTGGTAATCTTGGCAGTGAGGTAATTCCGGTTTGATTTTGCTGTATAGTATATGTTAGTTTCCTTTTTTTTAAATTAATTTAATATGTAATACACACACACACACACACACACACACACATATATATATAAATATATTTAGGTTAGGAGTAAATTTACAGTAAAGTAAATTTCTGTTACATTTACAGAAACAGGAAAAAAAAAATTGATAATGGAAAAAAAAATATAAACACACATACAAATTTTAAAACAATAACGGTAGATATATATTTAGGATTTTGGAAAATATAAGGATTTTAAATTTTTTATAAGGTTTATATAAAAACTGGATTTTAAAAGTGTGCATAGGTCATTTTTAGTATATCTAGCCTCAAAGAAAAAAATAGATATATATATATATATATATATATATATATATATATATATATATATATATACTAGACACACATATTTCACTTGCTAGCTTAACTTTAAAACAATGTATTATAGAGGTCAATTGTTTAATAAACTCATTTAATTAATGTAGTCACTAAAAATATTTTTATTTAATGAAAGTTAGTTCAAAATTAAATTATTAGATAAATCGAATTATTAGTTTAAGTTAAATAAATAAATGATGATTAATTTTTTGATTAATTCCAATGTTAATAAATCGTGAATTGTTTATACAAGGTCAAAAACCGTGAAACTGAGTCAAGATGGAGTGGATTGCAAAGAAAAATCAAAGGTGAGTTAATTTCACTCACATTTGGATTGTCAATTAATTTAAACAGTTAAAACTTAAATTATTGGTTGATTTCTTGAGTTGATAATATTATTAATCTGGATGTGATAGTATATATGGTAGTGTGTGTTTATATATATATATATATATATATATATATATATATATATATATATATACACACATATATATATATACATATATATATATATATTGGAGTGATTGATTTCCCGCATTATATAGCAGATGAGACCCTATGCGTCTGCCTAATAGTGGATAACCCTTTATACCACGATATCCCACCTTGAAGCAGGACTTGTATTTTAAATTATTGTGCTAACATCTGCGGATGTAGCGAAACAGGTTGGAGGGATCGAATTGGATTCCTCAAAGTTGAATTTATTTTATATTCAGTAATGTGATTTATGTGATAATCTGTAATGGATTATATCGATTATATTGGAAATTGAAATTATGGAATGCTACGGCTTGGTTGAATATATATTGGTATTTAAAAAAAATATATATATATATATTAAGTTTGGATTTTATTTAAAAGGAAATTAAAAGGGAAATTTCTAAGTAAATTAGTTATAGTGAATCCAAATAATTTAAAGGAATGATTTTGGAAAAGAGATAAAGGTTTGATTTTTAAATCCTATATAATAAATTCAAGGATGAAAAAAATAGGGATTTTGAATAAATGGGAAAAAGTATTTTTATTTGAAATAAGGACCTAAGCAATATTGTTTTGCAAAGAACGAAGAAATATGTTTTAAAATTTAAGATTTAAAATGTGTTTGGGAAAATAAAAGAAGAAGTTGAAATAAAGTATTAAATTGAAATTTTCGATTTAAATAAGAATTTAAATCATAAATAAAGGTATGAATATGGGATAAATGGGTTTTGAAATAAATTTGGTTAAGTAAAGGATTTTATTTTAAAATGGAGTTGGTTTTGGAAATTGATTTGAAAACCGACTAAGTGTTGTAACTATGAATAAAGAAGAATGAGATTGTGAAATTTATAAATAAGGTTTATAAATAAAGTGAAATATTTATCATAGGATAATTTGGAAGTATAAATTCAAGATGGGAATTTATAAGGGATGGGTGATTTGTTTAAAAATAAATAGTAGTTTATTTTTAAGGGTGTGGAAAGGAAAGTATATTTCCTTGAAAAACCGAGTATATTTTCAAAGAAAGATTTCCATGTATGAGTTAGAGGTTTTAAAGTGGTTTTAAAAAGATTGTTTTAGAGAAACTTTATTATTTTAAATTGTTTAAGAATTTTAAAGTAAATATTAATTTAAATTTATTTTAGCAGTAATTATTTTAAAGGTTTAACTAGTATTATGATTTACAAGATAATTATTAAATATTTATATTTTATAAAGTAGTTTTATTTTAAAGGTAGTTTGGCTAAAGTTTTTATTTGGAAAATTTGTCTAGAATTTCATGACTTTTATTTTAAATTAGTTTTTTCTTAAGTTTTACATGTGAAGTCAGTATAAAATTGCATAACTAGTATTTTTAATAAAGTGTTTTAATATTTTTATTTTAAATGTTCTAAATTATATATTTTTGAATAAAGTGATTTAAATTATTTAAAAAACCTAAGTATTAAGATTTGGTGATTTTTAGTGGAAATAAAACAATGGGGTGGAAATTTATTCCGCGATAGAAAAGTGATTTGAAAACTATTTTCAAAGGGTTGAAGTGTGGAAAAAAATAACTTGCGAAGATATTTTGAAATAAATAATTTGGAAAATTATTTGAATCTAATGATTATTTGTGGATGTTATACGATAGCTAAATAACCGACTATCAATATTGGCCAATGCGCTGATCGTTTCGAAGAGACCGAGATCGGTATTAATTTTTCGAAAACCACTTCGATTCGATTTGAACGTTT
Organism: Allium cepa; assembly: GCA_030765085.1. Lineage (NCBI taxonomy): Eukaryota > Viridiplantae > Streptophyta > Magnoliopsida > Asparagales > Amaryllidaceae > Allium > Allium cepa. Next base: position 630,258,531 of record CM060940.1, on the reverse strand, counting down.
TCGTGCGGAAGACAAAAGCTTGGAGTCGAAGATGGAGCAGTGAAGTGCAAGGGATAATCGCTACTAATCCTGAAGGTGATTCCAAGATGGATGTAGTAGGAGTAGCGCCTTCGATTCCGTTTGGACCCGGCACAGACTTGTATGGATGAATGCTATCAAAACATCGTCAGGAGGATGATGAGAATTCAAAGTGAATGTGTGCTTAAAAGATGACGCATATCCTCGAGCCTCATCAACCGGGAATTGCTAAAACAGGGGAGGTTCAAGCAAGCTAAGTGGCTAGCAACCAATTAGGGTAAGGTCATCCCTGTCTAAAGGTCCCTTTTATTCGGCTATGTGGGCGGTTGTTGATCCCAACCACGGGGTGATCTTATTCGAATTATCCAGTAAGGGGTAGCTCCGATCTTGTGTAGCAGGGGATCAGGGTAGATCCTCGGTACGGTTATCTAGACCACGTACTATAATGGGCGGTACCCCTGTAGCCCTGCCATTGTATGGAGTCCAATCTCCAATAAGCTCTTGTGCGGTTTTGATTGTGCCCAACTATGCTGAAACGTGAGATGCAAGCATTTCAGCTAGATTCTATTTAACTTTCAATAAACATTATTATAATATCAGACAGATTGTTTTGTTTATCGTAAGGTAAAAATCCGGCATGTTTATTTGTGGCGTGGTCTTACGAGATACCTTTGATTTCAAAGGATTTTGAAAATTTTAATAATCCAATTGAGTGTGTTTTCTCACTCTGGTCTTCCAGACTGACTCGGGTGTTATTTCACTATAATACTCGAGTCAGACCGAGTATTATAGATACAGGAAAGGATGTTGTGGAGCTCAGGAGACGAGCTGGATGGCGAGACATATCACACGTATTTGATGAACATTCTGCTGTGTATGATTAACTACATAGTTAGTTTTGCGAGGAAAGGTTATGATAACTGTCCAGTTGTGTGCTATGAATTTTACTGAACTCTGATGATGTAATGTATAAACAGATATAGTTCTTTTTGTTTAAAGATTAGTCATTTATCTATTATATATTGTTCCGCTGTGATTGTGAGATTCTGATATTGTTTCTATTTCTTCTTCTGCTTCTTTCTTCTTTAACCCTAATGGTTCGGTTTTTCGATATTCGATTGTTCGCCATTTGATACAGTGGACGTATTGATGTCGATTTTCGAGCGTCGAAAAATCAGGTCGTTACAAATTTAGTCAAATGCATTTTTTCTTAAGATTTCCAAATAAGATTTCTCTCAACAAGTGAAATCCATTGTCAACACATTTTTATTTTCATCAATCAAAGTATTTCCCATATAATCCTTGCTACCAATCCATTTTGAGACTTTTTTGCATACAGATGTTACAATTCTCCACAATTCTCTATTCTTCAAATCATATCTGTCTATACAATTCCAAAGACTTCATTACATAACAATACAAACTTATATTATCTTAGTTTTCTACAATTTTTGTGTCCTGCCAACTTATCCAGTACATCAAATAGTTAACCTTATAAAATCTTGATACAAATTAAAATCCACAATATCCTTTACACTCAAAAGTCCAAACTCAATAACCTTTAAAATCAAAATCAAAAGCCAACCCTAAATCATTTTCCATAATAATTAGTCAATGGTATATTTCCTCATATATCATTTCACCAACTTACTATAGATGAGAAAACTTAATAGGGGTAGTGTGTTACAATATAAATCAAGTCGATATAATATTAAGCAATTATGGTACCTCGTACCTTAAACATATCTAAGATCCCAACCCGATGGACATGTGATTAAACTCATCTCATATCTAATTTAGATAATATACTTGCAACTACAACTCTCACTCAAATATCAACATATATAATTATCACCCCAAACATATTTATAACAAGAGAATGATCACTTTCTTAGTAAATAACATCATAAGACAAATGGTGTAACTTTACATGCTACATAAGGTCAATGACAACCATCCACGATATCAAACAACAAAGTATCCTAAATATCATTTGCTTCTATCTTTGACCTGTAACAGCCCTGCTTTCTACACCTTATAAATAAATAGTTTTACTAAAATAGAAGTGTTTGAATTTGAATTGTGACGACTATATTTTGAAAATAAATAGTTAGTAATTAAATTATATTAATAAAAGATTTTTTATAATAAATAAACTAAATTTATAAACTCTTTTAGTAAATTTATTGAGATGGAATAAAGTATTTTAAGTTGAATAAAAGGAATTTTTTAAAGTGTAAATAATTTTAAATATGTTAAAGTGGTTGGAAAATAAATTTATTTCATAACATTATGATGAATTATTAATAAAATAAGTGAGTGTAAATTGAATAAAATTGTTAATTATCAAGATATAATTTATAGAATGAGATGTGAATCAATTTACAATAGATAGGAATTTATTCGAAGGTTAAAGTTCAAATTTAAATGCATTGGATGTTAGGTAAAATTAAATTAACTTGAAATTGGGATCAAAGCAATTAAGGACCAAAATCGAATTGGTCCCATTTCCATTTCTTCATTTCTGGAATTCTCATTAGTCGACTCTTCAAGCATTAGCCCGAACTTCTTATATTTATTTAACCCTAATTATTTGCCCCAAAAATTAGAATGCAACTAATTAGAAAAAATAAATAAAGTCACAATCGATTTATAGGCACGATGCTGGAGGTGTATTTAATGTTCGATTCAGGGGTGGAGCAGAGGTTGATGTGGGTGAGAGACATAAGTAAGGAGGGCTAATATTCGGTGATGTGACTTGGAATGATGTTCTCGTGTTGGACGTTGTAGCATGCGTGACTATTAAGGTCGAGGGAGGTGCATGGTTGATGCTTGGAGGAGGATGTGTTGGTGGCTATGGTTGATGGCAAGGAGTTGCATGCTCACAGTAGGGTTGGTGTGTAGTTTTGGCACAAGAAGAACGCGTTAGTTTAGAAGTTGCTAACCAGCAACGAAGGTGGATTTGAGATGACTTCGATTGATGCAGTGAGGGCTTGTAACGACCTGCCTTTTTGGACAGTTTAAATCGACAATAAACCACTCATATCAAATCCAAACCATTTAAAAGGGAGGATTGTTATGGGGTAAATAAGAAAAAGAAGAGAAAGGAAAGAAAAACAAGGCACAAAATCTCATAGAGGAATGACAAAATATAATAATCAAATAAACAGTTCATGAAGCTGTTTTACAAATACATTTGATTACACTTGCAGTACAATCAGAGTTACATATACAACATGAATAAATGAATAATGCAGCGGAACAACATTATGTAATGGGGTAAATAATAATAAAGAGCATACAAATCTCCATCTTCATCCTCCAAAAATAAAGTCTTCAATACATTGAAAAGCTCAGACTGACCCGAGCATAATGAAAAGAAAAAATACTCGAGTCAGACTAAAAGATCTTGTGTAAGCTAAATCAACAATAAATAAATATGAGTGCAACGGCTTCAGAGATGTTTATGAGGTTTTACATCCCCTATCCAATGTTTAAAGTGCATGAATTAACTTAAGAGATGTTTGGGATTACCATATCCTAAGGATACATTAAATTATCTATTATGTAGTAATATACCCTTTTATAATATGTCTATCCGTAAAGTAAAGTATTAAAATAGCATTAAGGCGTCACATATATCCCTCTTAACACACTTACATATAATTGTTGTAGTCTATACAGATATTGTAACTCCACCGTAAACTAGTAGGCTATCAAGGAGCACTCCATAGGTACAACACCAACCAAACTCGTAATGGGCGCGATAAGGATGTGACAAGGCATGCAAGGCAATGTCAGGGTAGGATTCTATCGTTTGCACTCCCAGACTGGTGGTAACGCATAGCAGCTACTACCACCCACCTCGGAACACACTCCAAATTCAAATCGAGGTTGCCACCAAATTAATCACAAAATAATAAATATTGTATCGAAGAAGCATGTCAGATACAAGGAGCAACCTCACTTGGCCCGATATAACTCTTGTTTTAGTCACAAGAAGCTGACTCGAGGGAGTCAGGGATACATTAATACCTCATATAAAATCATTCGCCAAACCATCCTACTTCACTCAGGAATCTCCACCACGTGCACATAGTTAAAGCGTTTTTCATTCTGGTAGAGAGTATGACAATATCCGATCCCGGTCTCTTTAAAAACCAAACGCTTATTTCACATCGGATGGTTCTTTTACATTTCAAACAGTTCATATATCAAAATATCATATTCGCTTCAAAAATCATATTGCTTTCGAAATCATTATTTACTTCGAAATAATATTCACTTCCAAATCATAATCCTTTCAAAATCATATTCACTTTCGAAATCATTATTTACTTCAAATCATATATGTTTCAAAGTCATAACCACTAAAGTAGGTCAAACTATCATATCAAAATATTGCCCTTTAAATCGATTAAATTTAAATCATAACAGTTCTAACTCTAGTAGTTTGAATATTGAAAGTAGTTTATATATTGGAATAGTTATACTTTTAGAAAGGGTTTATATGTTTAAAAATAGGTTATAGATTAAAATAGTTTATATAGAAATACTTTATATATTAAAATAGGTTATACATTAGAAATAGTTTATATATTAGAAATAGTTTATAATAGTTTAAAATGGTTTAAAAATAGTTTTTAATAGTTTAAAATAATTTAAATAGTTTTAAGAGATTAAGGGTTTAAATAGTTAAAACAGTTTAACATAAAATGGTTTGATTATTGAAAATAGTTTATACAATAAAAAGTTTGAAAATTTGAAATTTTAAACATAATATATTTTTAAACAGTTTACATGAAAATAATTAATTTGAAAATAATATCAAATCAAACCATTTGTTTCATTTCAACAAATTTGAACCGTATCCAGATTCCAAATCAACAAACTCAATTTTAACCTTTCAATTCAAATTCTCATAAAATCATTTCAATTTATATCAATTTCAAATCCATGTTTAAACCACTCCAAATTCAGTAGATTTCGAAGTTTAAATATTTAAACATTTACACTAATTCAGTTTTGATAAATTTCATTTATATTCCAAAATTCAACTTTAAAATTCCAATTTACTTCTTCAAACAATTCATTTAAACCAATTTCAAATTCAACATTCTAAAGATTGGATTGTGGAAATAATTCAGTTTATATAAATCTATTTTTATTTCAAAATATCATTTAACTGGATTAAAAATTAAGGATTTAAAATCATTTAATTTAACCAACCCGGTGTCGGTATATAATTTTCTACCCTATGGTCAAGTGATATGGATATATATTATTTCAACCCTAATAATTTAAATTTACGGATATATATCATTTCAACCTGTAATCTTGAGTTAAAAGTTAAAAATACATAAAATCGCTCGGGTTTATCGTTTCAACCCATAACTATATTTCCCTAATCTATAAGTTCATTTGGGTATGTATCATTTCAACCCATAGTGATTTTCCTAACGATAACTAAGGGAAATTGCAGCGTGACACCAACATATGAATAAACATACATCTAATCATCCACATATCAACAATAAATCATCCATCACAACCATTATTCAAATCAGCCAATAAATCACGATAATTAACTGGTTATCAGTAACATGTATTTAATTGGCAGTTTAAATTCAATATTAAATTAATTGTAATTAAATTCAATATAAATTCTATTTAAACTCGAATGAGAATTTAAAGTACCAAACAACAATCAATTTCTAATCATATCATAACTTTAACTAATATAAGATAGTTTAGCATACGTGAGTGGGTTAAAACACTCACCTTTGATGCTTTTATCGATTTAAAATCCAATTTAAGCCCAAAAATCTAATAGTCCTACAATACAGCCAGACCAGTTTAATAGTGTTCGGAATTTCAACACGATCGCAATGGAGAAAACCACGTCCAAATCCAAGCTGGTATGAAAAGTTATTCGAGTTAGAAGGTTTAAATTTTTAATAATTTAAATAAAATAAAATAAAATATACCACATTCTCTGACACACGAAACCCTAGCGACTTTGTTCGACCTCGATCAAGAAACTGCAAACTCAGCCGCTACCCAAGTTTGAGTTACTGCACCTCCCTCCGACCATATCTTGACCGACTGACCTTTTCGTTGGCCAACCCTCGCCATACCGCCCTTATACGACCCCATGTGCATCCCTCCGTCTTCCTCCAGCCTATCGTGGCTCCCTTCACTTCAAACCCCATTCTAGGCAAATTCAGGCCAAGATACCACGAACGACGACCACCATAAGACCCGCTCGACCTTCCCTTCCCAAAGCTGCCTTCCGATCGTCAAACAATCGATGATCCACCATTGGATCGTAAGCCCTAGAAATGGACGGCTAAGAAAGACCACAATTTCTAGCCAAATGGTGATTTGAATCGAAAAGTAAATTGCTGCAGTAGATCATGCTCGTCGAGAGCTTTCCAATGATATATAATATAATTTAGTTTTGAGGAGTTTGATTTTTGATTTGAATTTGAAATCGAATTAGGGTTTTTGATTTGCAGTCATTGAAGAAGGAAGAAGTAGCAGATAATTGAATAGATTGATAAATACAAAAATAAGAAATGAGAAACAACTATGGTTTATAGCAGCCGATATATTGGTAGAGTTGAAATAGAAAAGGATGGACCGGATCGATTTGGATTGAAACGATAACAACGACCCGAAAAGCCCATTTCGTTCCAGATACGAAAGTAGGTCATCCAACATATCGAAATATATGTTTTCGATATTTTAAACTCAGTGAAACTACTTTCAAGTTTCAATTCCATTGTATACAGAAGTCATCTTTTAAAATCCGCTTATATTCATTTAAACTTTTTTTAATTGATTTTAACGTATTTTAAGCTCGTACGGCTAAACGACAAGTCTGATTGCTACGAAACTTGAATTCTTACAATAGTACACCATTATGGATCCGATAAAACTTGTTTCGTCATAATCCAAGATAGTGAAAAAAATGGCTAATTTCACGCTAATTAAATAAATTATTATTAAATTATTTAAATCGCCTTTAAATTCAAATTTAATAGTTAACAATTTTCATCATTTTTGATTACATAGAATTTAAAATCCTTTACAAATAAATTTTCCATGTCAAATTCAATATTAGATATTACACTAGTTATAGCATTCAATTGCAATTGAAATTAATTCATTAACTATAATTTAAATTCCAATAAATTCATTTATTTTGATTTGCATCATATTATTCAATCAACTATCACCTTATAGGTATAATTAACATTAATTTACGTCTTATTACATCAATATTCTACAGTTATCATCTTCATTCATATTAACTGCAATATTTAATTAGATTAATTTCAATTATTTACGATTAAATTTCAACGGATTAAATAATGAGATGATAATTAAACAATTACTGCACATTAATAATTCAAACACTATACTATGTTTATTTTTAACAAACAAAGCTAATAAATTCACATGCCGATTAATTTTTCTATATTAATCAACTTTAATTAATTACATACAATTTCACCATTAAATCCAACATTTAATTTATTTCCTCATTTACAATTTATAACCAATTTTACTTTACAGTTATTTCAGTTACATTTAAATAGTTGCTAATTAAATTGAATCAACATTATTAAATTATATTCTAGTTAATTTTCTCTTTAACAAATCACAACTTTAATTTCTTCCACTATTAAATACCAAAATCTTATTTATTTTAATTTTTTTAATTATCGAACAATACCGATCGTTATAGGGCTGGTGATGTAGGATACATAGTAGAGCTTGATTTAAGGATTTTGGAAGCTTGCTTGAGGGAAGAGAGTGTGCCAATAAGGTGAGTTATCTCACTCACAAATATGTCTTCTTAATTGATGTGTAATCCCCCTTATATTATTTGATTATTTGGTTGGATGGATGATTGAATTATTTTATGAAATAGTTGTTTATTGATGATTGATGTTATTTAAATTGGATGAAATTATGTGGTGAACTATGATATAATTGTTGTTTCGATGATTTTTGCCAGATGGTTGATTTATGATGTTTAAGTAGTAATTAGATGATAAAACTCATCGAATGATATTGGAAATTCTATTAATAAGTGAATTTTCAAAGGGTTGAACTATTTGTTTATCATTGATTACGATATTATTTGAAGGATGTTTATAAAACATAAGTTTAGGTTATACTTTTAAGAATGATGAATGATTTGAAATTGAAATATGGAAGTTTATATAATGGCATTTTGTAGTGACTATAGGATGATTGCAATTTATTTTATTCAATTGAATGAAAATGTTTATTTATGAGGATTTAATAAGAAGTGAATTTTGAAAGTAATACATATTATTATTATTGATGGATTAATAGCTTAAAAAGTGAAAAAATAAGGATTTTATAATTTTGAAGTTGTAGATTTGGAGTTGCAATTATTTTTAGATTGAGTATATTTTTCGAATTTGAGATTTTAAAGATAACTGGAAAATATAAATTCCTTTGAAGTATTTCTATTTTACTAAAGAGGAAATTTGAAGTGAAAATATTTTCGAGATTTTAAAATTTATCGAATAGGTTCAATAAAGGTTTCCTCAAACCAAATAAAGTACTTTGAAATATATATTGGAAATTAGATGAGAGAATTAAATTTATTATTTTAAAAAGAGATGGAAATAATTAAAAAAGATGTTTTCTGTTAAATCAAATCAAAGAGTTCTTATAAAAAGAGGAGGAAAATTAAAGTGAAATAGATTTAAATCTCATAAATCACTATTTGAATAATATATTGATGTGTGAATGGATGATTGTTGATTTTTGTATTACGAACGAGATGAAGTAAAATTACCCATTATGTTGAATTACGAAATAATAAAATCAAAGAATAATGAATAGATAAGCGAAGTAGAAATTTATTTAATAATCAAGGGTGTCATGTATATAATTGCATTTCACTAGGCACTATGAGACATCCATGTGAGGTATATTTATTTACTCGACACTAGTATGATGTTGGATAGTTCATCGAAGATCGAGTATTTAATACTTGGATATTGGTGAATTATTCTATATTTTACACACATATTAATCGATGCTATTTGGATTTTTGACCCAACGTTTAAGGTAAATTATATTATTCTTTATTTTATTTTAAAGTGGGAATATGATTATCTCCGCTTTTGAGTGGATCGAGGAGTAAAGAGTCCCTTACGAAGATGTGCTAGATAGAAGTTTTTGCTAGCCCCATCCTTGCTTGATCAACTGTGGGATGGCTCCCCATTGGTTATGGTGACATGTCACCCTTGTCACATGGTCACAGTTCGCTGCATGGGCCAGTAGGACAAATTCAAAACAAAGCGAGGTAGTTGACGATAGGAGCGAGGAGGCGAGGAGATGAGAAAGTGTTGTGCTTATTGTGAGCTAAAGATTAGTGAGGACGCTTATAAAATATTTACAAGTACGGACTCCCTTTTCATCCGAGAAGCCACAACGCTCAGGTGTAGATTCGGCTTTCGGCAGTAGCAATAACAATAGCACATATAGTAGCAGTAATAGTAATGAAACTAAAAAAGAAGAACATAAGTATAAATCTAATACTACTAAATAAATTTTAATGAATTGATGTTCGGTGCATGCTGTATGTTGTGTGTGATGTGCGATGTTTGAGTTATATGCTATGTGTGATGTATGTGATGGATGGTTGATGTGTGCATTGTGTTATATGTGATGGATGTTTGATGTGTTATGGATGTTGTACGATGTGCTGTGGATGTTTGATTAATTTTTGATGATTGGATATCTTTATTAAGTTTTGTATATCTTATTCCTTATGATATCATTTATATTCTCACCATTGAATCTAGACATAGTTTGACCTATTTATTATTCATATAATACTCGGGTCAGTCCATGACATTTCAGGTTTGGGGACGTTGTGACTAGATTAGCTTATTAGGCTTAGTTGGAGGCTGTATTACGAGATATATAATATATTATGTATTTGGACTCGTGCATGTACAGGTTGTTGGATTAGATGTATTGGTCTTATCTTGTGGATAATTAGGATTTTGGGAGAATTTAATTTTTTGTATTCCAACCAGACTTATATGATGTATTATATTTTTATCCAAGCATTGATGACTTTAGGTTCTTTGTAATTTATTTTATATTGTGTATTATTCTATCCTTGGATTCACACATGTGAACTGCTTTGTACTGAGACTGTTTACATTGAGATGGGTATTTTTATATTATCTGACGTATTAAGTATTGGTCCAAGGGAATATTCATTTGTGTTTTACCTACATCGCCTCATTCTCCATGTCACTCAATAGTATTACTGTGTAATTTGGTTCTAGATTTGGGGTGTTACGTTTTTGGTATTAGAGTAGGTTCAGAACAATAAAAAATACAAGAGATATGAGTCCTGACCTTAGATGAGACATAGAGTCCCTGTCCCAGTGGCTTGGTAGATTATTGAGTGATAGTAGGAATATTCGATGATTATAGGGGTAATCATCTGGGGACGTATTTATATTTTTCTTATTATGCAATATATTTCTTCTACTTTTATGAGTAATAGTTTCTGTATGAGATGTTGAGGAATTGAAGGAGGTTGAAGAGGTAGGAGAAAATTATCCGACCAGCAGTATCAGCATCGATGAAGCGGATTGGACCATTGCGTGGCTTCAAATGAGAATAAAGTTATTTGGTTAGGAAGCAGTAAAAGACCCTAATTCAAATTTCATATCAAATATTTCATAGTTTTAAATTCATAATGAAAATGATAAGTGAGAAGTTCCAATAGTAATCAAAGTGGCGAAGCGGAAGTGTATATTTTGGTCTCCGCTAAATATTTTGATTATTTGGCTGTTTTGATTGGAGGATTGATGTATTGATTTCTTCGCATGGTTAGATTGGTTAAGTAATAAGTTTTTATATAAAACTAGATGTGATAAAAATAAACATAAAGACGAGAGCTTAGTTTTTATCATTATGTTTAGATGATTAATGATGTTTGCATATTGTAGGTTAAGTATTTTTTATTATACTTAATTGATTTATATACCTTTTGATATGAGCAAGCACGTATTGATTAAAAATCTTTTTGGGTTATAGTATATATGATTTAAGGAAAAGTTTTTTTTAAAAGCTAGTAGGTGTTTTTATAAAAATTGAATTGTTCTCCAAATGAATATTTACAAATAGTTTTTGAAGAAAAATTTCATGTTAATTTATCTGTTCAGTGTTTAAGAATTCTGATCGATCCATCTTGCCAATGTTATTAGTAGGGATTCCTAAACACTAGGATAAGACAAATAGACACAAGATTTTGAAGATATTACAGGGATACAGAGAATATTTTACACCAACATAATGTTTTGAGAATGAAAATTTTCTGTTTTGAAAGAAATATATAATTTGAGGAAAAGTGTAATTAATATTTTGAAAAATATGTTTTGCAATAAAATCAATATTTTAAAGAAGCATTTGGGTCTAATTTTGAAATGGAAAAATATATATGTATACACACACACACACACACACACACACATATATATATATATATATTAATAAGAGGAATATTCTTTTGAGATGATTTAAAAAAGATGAGATATAAAAATGTACAATATTTCAAAGTTTTTTGAGTTGTTGTGACTTATGTTTATATTTGTATGTGTGTATATGAGGGTGGGTATTATTATAGTGAAGCAAAAAAATTCTTTTGAAATATAACAAAAAATTATTTTTCTATATTTAGATGTAATGTGATAATTGCAGCTTTTAAGCACTAGTAGATAGCTATAGCTAATGATGATGCAATATTGGTCGCATAGTCAACATTGCAGCCAATTATTGAAGTAAACCACAATAAATTCATGACATGATGTTGTCGCTAGATTAATAAATATGTTTGAATTTCAAATTAGCCTAGTTGTTATGTTTTGCGTGGATGCTATATTGTATAATATTTGTGATTTGGTTGTGTTGTGAAGGTGTTTCTAACGCGACCCATTGTAAAAAAAATTAAGGACAAGACAGTGTGATTTTGTTCGAGAAAATATGCATAGTTGGGTTATTCGGAAAATTTCAAAGGATTTCTATAATGGAAGTGTTGTACATATGTTGTATAAATATTGTAAGGTAATAATGAATTTTTTAGTTTGAAATTGAATATGGTATGGATGTTTTGAAAATTTCTTCTGAAATAAAATTTGTAAAAAATGTATTTAGAAGCGGAAGATACTTTTGAAAGCATGATTTTGATTAAAATAGTACATTAGAATCATATATTTAAAAAGAAAGTAACCATGGATAACTTTGGAAATACAGTGTCAAATGTTTTATGAAAAGCCAAGAATGATTCGATAAAGATTATGCATGGTCAATTTCAAAGTATTGTGAAGTTTTGAAATAATAGAAATATACTTGGAAATTAAAAAAAATATGGTTCTTACTAATATATGATCATAACATGCAATGGAGTGATCCAATTTTGTCGATTCTTCTTTTGTTGGTTAGGCAATTGCATAAGTAATAATTTTGCTATTTATTATTTTCCAAAATTTTACGTTTAGATGAGGTAAAAGTGGTAGTGTACATTGTACAAAAATGAAAAATTGTCTAAAACTGAGCTAAACTCATTTTCTCATAACTTTGAACCATTTGTCCCATTTACATGATTTTTTTCAGTTTTAAAAGCTTGGAATATAAGGTCCATCTTTTATTTTAAGCATTTCACAAAATTTTGATGTTTTCTAGGCAAAAAATGTTGTTTTATGTCGCTAACATGTTGTGTTTATTAAAAATCTGAGGTGATCTCCTTTACAAAACTCCGCATAACCTGAGTTATAGTTTATATTTTTGCAATTCGAAATATAGCTTAGAAAGTTAACACATTATGTGTGATAACCTGGATTTTTGGATATCTGATAATTGGATAATTAACTAGTTTTTACTTTTGAGATACTAATTTTATAGTTATGATAATAAACATATATATATATATATATATATATATATATTCGATAATCTTCTAATATAATTTTGTAAATTTGCGAAACTCATCTTTCCAAACAAAATAAAATATATGTTCTCAAATTTCTAATTGTTTATGTGTATAAGATTGAAAATAAATATCTTAAAAATAAATGGGATTTAAAAACTCTATATTTAAAAAAAAATTGTTTTCTAATAATTTCTATATATATAATGTGTGTGTGTGTATATGTGTGTGTGTATTGTGATTTGGGAGATATATTTTGAATTCATCAAAAGTCTTTAGTTTGGAAGCTTTTGGTTTTGAGATTTTTGGTTTGAACTTTCGAGCTTTGGAAATGAAGATGCAATATGTTGGACTCCCTTGGAAGGCCCTGTTGATGTTATTTTTTCGCTATATGTTGTATTCTACTATTGTGTAGTATATATATGACTCTGATGATTATGGTCACTTGTTGTAAGAATGTTGTGGTCCATGTAGTGAATGCATGAAAGTAGTTTGTTTCCATTGTGTTGTTATCATCTAATGTGTTATGACTCCAGCGGATCGGACTCCAACATTTGAATCTCCAACATTTGAATACGGATGATGTATTAGATGCTAGTTTTCGAAGGTTGAAAGTCGGGGTCGTCTCATTTGGTATTAGAGCCAGGTTTCGTACTGGGACCTGTGGGCTATGGAGTTATCCACTGTTGATAGACCGTCACATTTGGTAATAGAGCTGAAGGTTAAGTGAGAACCTTGGCTTTGTTTGGGTAAAGGCTCATTAGAGATAGAGTTAGTAACAACCTAGAATGAGTTTGAGTGTATTCAATATAAGCGCTTATTTGTTATTGGACATAAAAAATGTTTCGTGTTGATTAATTTGTTGAGTGGTATATGGATTCTGGTCAATGCATGAGAGCTCCATGTAATCGATAGGGATTCCTAAACACTTAAACAAGGCGAACAGACACACTGATTTTGGAAAAATTGGTAAATGAAATAATTTTACCTAGGATTATATTTTTAATATAACTATATATTCTGAAAAGTTGTATAGTTAAAAATTAGGATTAGTGAAATTTAAATATGAACATCTTGTGATTAGAATTTCACATTTTGAATAAGAAGTTTCATAAAGATAATCGATAAGTAAGCAATCTGATGCGGTAATTAAGATCTTTAATATTCGTTACAAAATGATAAATTAAGAAATGATAATGTTAAGTTACTATCATAAATTGGTCAATTGTTTGATTTAAAAGTTTAAGTAAAAATACCTTGTGAATTAAGTTTCACGATTTGACTATAAGGTATTTGATAATAAGATTTGGTTAAGGAATGAATATATAAGATAAAAAGTATTAGAAAATAATTATGTGAAAGGAAAATAATATAAAAAAGGAATGAGAATTTAAATTCGAGTAAAATAATTATAGTAATTTAAATGAAGTAATATAAGATAAATTTATAAAATGAATTAATAAAATAGGTTTTATAAAGTAATCTCTAAAAGATTTTGAAAAGGGGAATTATTTCAAATAAAAAGAGGTATTTTGTGATAACTAGTTCAATTGGCTCGAAAATAAACTAAAAATGGGCAAGAGATGTGTTTGGATGGTAGACACTTCTCCTAAGTATTACTCTTCTTGTTAAGAGGATATATAATACTATTGGTAGTACCCAGTTCCTTGGATTATTTTGGAGTTACTCGATCTATATAACTTTCTTAAGTTAAAGAAATAATCTGAATCATTGATTAGTAATCTTTATAGAAGTGTAAACTAAAGATAAATTGGGATCGCTAATTGATAAGATAAAGTGGGATTCTCGACACTTTTGGACAGTCGAAAATTTCTGAAAACTTTTGGTAAAATATTGTGAAATACTTTAAATTAATGAAATTGGATAAGTATAATTTATAAATATGATTATAAACAAACAGGAAATTATAGCCTAGAAAATATTTTATTAATGAATTCCAACTTTAACTAAGAATTTGGACTTAAGTCTTTAGAGTGTGATTGATTTACATAAGTTATAAGATGTAATAAAGTTAAGTAACAGTTTTACGAAATTATTCGTAAATAATATTAGTGTCAAAAGAAAATATACTGAGCTAAAAGATTGTGGAAAAACTTTTTTATAAAGATAAATTATCTTTTGAGTGAAAAATGGTTTCTTTGGGATACTTTCCTTTAATAAAAATATTTGAAAATAAATAATTAAAGGGATTATATAAAGAAGCACATTCATAAGATGTTTAAACTTAAGATAAAGTTTTTACGAAAGTTTTTGAAAGTTAATAAATACATATATAATATGTAGATCATTTCATTACATAAATTTTGATCTAATATATGAGTTCGGAACATTGAGGTGTTTACACCAATCCGAAATAGGATTTATCACTTGATTCTTGACGATGAACATTGATGAGGGATTTTGGTTAGGTACTTTAGTTTTCTATCATAGTTGAGAGCAATGCAAGGAAAGCAAAGGTTTCGGAACAAAGAGTCTGATTAAAGTATGCACTAGAGGATCGGGGGATTGATGCTAGTTTGGAAATAAAATTGTGTATTCGAATAGGTGATCGAATAAGATATTTCATACGGATAATCTGTGTATATTATATGGAATTAAGTTTAAACATAAAAAAATTTGGCAAACTTTTGTTTGGGCAATTTTGAGGAAGAAATTCTTTTAAGTAGGGGAGAATGAAACGACCCAGAATTTGACCACTTTAAAATATACTATTTAAAGTGATTTTAGTATAAAATAAGTGAGGTTATATGATTCAATAATTTAGATAAGATTTGAAAAGAGAAGTATACACAAAAATAGTAACATTTGCCTATAATGACAAAAGTGACAAAATGCTGATTTTAGAAAAATAAGTTTCAATGGTTAAATGAATTATTTTAATTTATTACGAGTGTTTATATTTTTAAATAGCATTATAAATATTTATTTTTAAATCTGGTTTACATAAATAAATAGTTTAACTAAAACATCAAAATGTGACCGTAAAACATTTTGTCGAAAAACGACGTTTTGTCGATTAAAAATTGTCGCAACATCGTCGCACCTTTATTTTCTTATATAGAAACATATATTCAAATAATATAAGTATTAATTAATTTACTAATCAAGTTTACTTTTACTAAACATACTTAGAAAATTCTAGAATATAGTTAAGAAAAAGTAAGCATAAAAAGACAAAAATGTCATTTCAAAGCAAAAGGTAAGCATCAAATCAAATTAAACATAATTATTACAATCTGTACTTAATACCTAAGTAAAAATGACATAAAGTAATGATTTGAAATGTGATGTTAAGTGTTGAAAAAAATAAGGTTACTTAAGAAGTAAGTAATGTTATTTTGATAATTTATTAAAGTAATATTTTGGTACCTTACCACTTCATTTTTTTCTATAAATACTAACCATTTTCTCAATTTTTTTCATACTATTTCTACCTTTTCCTCATCCTCCTTGAAGCTCTCTTTAATGGCTTCTTCTTCTCCTCCATTTTCTTACTAATTTTTTCAAAACCATATCAAATCAACTCCAAACACCACAAAACTTTACCATAGACCTTAGAATACCATTAAAACACGGTTTAGCATCTAAGAAGTAAAGAAATTATGGAGGAAGTGGAAGATCAAGCTATGGCCGAGACTTATGGATGTTTGGAGGTGGTACACGAGCACTTTAAAGCATGGTGGTAGAGTTAACGTGATGGTTTGGTGTAGTTAAGAGGATGAAGTGAAGCGTTGTTGCATATGAATGTTGGAAGGAAGAATTGGTTAAGTTAAAAATGAGTACTCAATTTAAAAGTTAAATCATCCTTATAACTATTTAAACATGTCCATTAAAACCCCTTGAATAAAATTGTTTGAATGTTTGATAACTTCGTTGATATTTTGGTTGATTACATGATTGTTTATGTGGTTGATAACTTGTTTTATGAATGATAAGAGCAATGATTAGTGATTAGCCATAGTTAATTAAGTGAAAATTAAATCCATGTAAATGTGTGTGTGTAAAATATTTAGCCTTTTAATGATTTTGAATAATCTAAAAAGGTTAAAAATGATATTACAGTAATATAATATTATAAAATGAAATGAAATGGAATATAAGTTTGAAATATAAAAATATTGTTTAAAATGAGTTTAAAATGATTTAGAAACGTTTTATAAACATTTAAACGTTTTTCCAAGAAGCTTGAAAAGAAATTGAAAAACAAGTCAAAACTATGCGCGCGGCGTAACGGTAATTTTCAATTTCACGCCTTAAAAGTTAACTGAATGTACAAAGTGAAATATAGCTCGGAATTCTTCAAGATAAGAATTTTCCGATGTATTATATCCATAGTTTTCCAATGAAGAAACAAAATCAAGATTTCATCAAGTAGAGTTTGAAATATGTCAAAAACACTTTTCTAAAAACATAGCGGTTTTGCAGTTCGAAATCCAAAATGGAATTTCTTCATAAATGATATTTTTAAATGATTAAAAATATGAAATAAATTTGATAAATATATTAAAATGGTTTAAAAAAGATTTAGAATGGAAAATAAGAATTTTCAAATATTAAAATTTGTTCAAATCAAATAAGCTTATATTGCACTTTCCGCAGCACTTTTATGCTACAAATTCTATAACCTTTTGAATATGAGTTTAAACTTAACAATTATTTATTAAATATTTTATGAATGATTTTAAAAGAACAATTAAGTAATTTAAATATTATTTGGAATTTTTAATAAGAGTTGGAATAAATATTTAAAAGAAATTAATTGTAACACTTAAAGTGAAGAATATTGAATGTAATAACAAACTGAGTATGCGGAAACGACTAGTACAATTGTCCCACCTATGAGATCTACAAAGATAAAACAAGGTGTTTAACAAAGGTTGGAGATGGATCAACCAGTGCCTTGAACTTACCTGGCCTATGTTTTTTCTTTTTAGGCGAAGGGTGGAATAAATCGAAAGGAAAGCCCGGATGCTCTAAAAGATCGTATTTAAGTTTTTCCAAGATAAAAGAAAAGAAACAAATTCTTGGAATGTTAATTAACCACTTAACATCTTTATATCTACGATTAGATGAAGGAATCGAGATCGGATTTGGGTGATTCCTATCTGAAAAACTAGGATCGGATTTGGTTGATTCCTATCCAAAAGTCCCTTCAAACTAATTTTCGAAATAAGACATATTGAAGACAACGACCATTGATGAAAAAGATCTTAATGATGTAGGATTACTTGCCATTAGTCTGGAGGTGAAATTTACCATATCTAAGGTGGAAATAGTGCTCTTTTATGAAAATCTTTGATTTGGAAGAATATGGGTTGAAGTTAGGAAAGAAATCTTTGATTATGGTTTAATAAATGATTTGGGAATATTTTCCCTAAGTTAAAAGTTATAGCTTGAATATAAGAAATCTTTGGCTTAGATTTAATGAATGATTTGGAAAGGTTTTCTAAAGTAAAAGAGAAATTGATTCAGAATAAATTGAAAAGAATATATCTAAGAAAGATATTTGATTTAAATAAAAGATGAAGTAATTGATTGATGATTGATATCCACGTATAAACTTAACATCTTTTGAATTGATAATTGGCTTCGAAGGAACCGGTGTCAGATTTTGGCGATTCCTATTCGCAAAACTGCTTCGAACCAATGTATACATTCAAAAGTGAAGACATTTTGAAGATGATGATTATCGAAGACCGTGGATCTTCATAGCGTGAGGACTGCTTGTTGAACATTCCCTAGTTAGCACCCATTACAGAGTTATTTATAGCAGTGGTCTCCCATTGTTGAGATTTTTCGGATTGCAAGGGCTTCTACCTAGTAATGGCCGAGGAAAGTGCCTTCGGTTTCGTTCAGTCCCAGAACGAACTTCTATGGACGAATGCTATTGCATTTCTGAGACAAAACATTTGACTTTTACAAATGTACATCTGCTTGGCGGCGGATAAGGCAACTTCTCTTAGCTTAACATTCTTCACTGAGACATAAGAGCTAAGAGGATGTATGCTTGTGGGAGTCAAATAGTGATTAAGGAATGACAGTGTGGCATTCGAAGTGGAGACTGTTATGATCAAAGTGTGGTTTTGAAGGAAAAGCGTGGCTTTGAAAAAATTGAGCATCGCCTCGCAAGCCTCAAACGTCAGTTATGATGGGATAATATGTGGTCAGATGTATGCTCATGCTTCGGATAGTAGTGATTTGGGTTATCAGATGTTCTAAGCCCTAGGTCCAGATACGTCTGGGCCTCATGGCAGGGATGCGTGAAGTCTGAGTCCTTGGATGTTATTCGTAGATTGTATCCACGTTTAGCTATTTGTGTTGTTGTATAACGACGTCTGAGTCTTGGATGTAAGCTGTAGATACAGATTGATCTTTCCACTAGTTCCATATCATGTTGGAAATCCAATCCCAATACGAGATTTATGATTTTGATTGTATTCCCAAATAGCTATAATGACTTGCAAACATTTCAACTACCCCTTTTGGTATCATATATTCTGTTTGGTATATTCTATTGACCCAGTCCGAATATATTCCGTTAGACTTAGTCCGGGTATTGATACCTTACTTGAATAAGTTTATTTGGAAGTTTTTTCAAAGGAATGTCATTAAAAGTAATATCAACTGTATTTTGGTATAAAAGTGTTTTGGTTATCATAAGGTAAAAACCCGTCTGTATTTACATGTGGGTGTGGTCTTATGGGATATCCTTCTTTCCAAATATTTTGATAGCATCGTTATGATTTATACATTTAAAACTTCGAGTATCTCACACTGTTTATCAAACCTAATCTGAGTATCAGATCCGAGTAGTTTCAGGTTGAGTTGCAGATGGTTAGAGTTTCCAGAGGAGAGCTGGAGATCTTCATCATCGTATGGACGTGTTCTATTTTCTACTGCGTTTATTGTAATTGTGTTGTTATTGGTCAGCATTTGTAAGGGCAGGTGTTATAACTGTCCAAGCTGAATCTAGGTTAGAATCTGATATGATATTTAAATTTTTCCACGGTAAAGATTATTACTGAAATAATATGTGTTATTCCACTCATGTGATCAGTTCTGTCTTTATTTTCATTCTACCCTTGATGATCCGCTTATTCGTATAGTTTGAGTTGGACATGTGTTGTTTATTGTTGATTCAAAGGATATGGAAAAATGGTCCATTACTGATTCAAATTTAACTTGATTCTTAGAGAGATCTATATATAAGCACTCTAATCACATTGATAGAATATATGTTTTATTGTCTCATTCTCTTTGTCAAAAGAATGCGGTTTGGGTTGATTAATTAATCCCACTGAATGACTCAATTTTTAGTGCTTAATTTACCTATAATTGCTTCATAGGCATAGTATGCCATTTTTTGGCTGTTTACATTATTCCAAATTATAGTAGCTTATGGTTGTTTGTCATGACAATCTCTTATTGTATCCCGTGCATGGTGAAATGAAAAGTTATTATCATCCCAAGCTAAATAGTCTATCTTTATCCCTATAGGATCAATTATGATCCAGATCGAAGATTTGAATCTACGAAACTTTATCAAATCATATTGCTATACTTGTGGGTCTGATTGTAGCCTGTAAAAATTAGGTGTGCTTAGTAGCCTATAAATCTAGTGGATGTACTTGTAGCTCGAAAATCAAGTTACTCTACGTAGACGTTAGGATTCTAAAGGGTGCATCTTATAGCCTTGAAATCAAGATTGTGTTTGCATTTACTAGTTGAAAAATATCCCTACAAGGAATCGTGCGAGACTTGATGTAGGGTAACCAGTATAAAATCCTAGTGTACTCTTTTCTTTTTACTTTTACTGCATTTACTTTTATCTGCACTTTATTTTGTGATTGTTTCCATGATTGTTAATTACATCGTTCAAAGTACAATCTTAAAGAATTTGAAAATATTCAGATAATCCATTAAACACTATTCATCTCCCTTTAGGTTAATTTAGCCTTAAGATCCCTATTCCACCGACACACAACCAAAACAATGTTCTGACACCCTCCTCATTACAACCCACATGATAGATGTAAAAGAACAAATTGCTAGAGCTAGATGTGTTCAGTTGTTGGAGAAGTCATTTTTTCCTCTCATGCTCGATGTTGATGTAAAAACTTGTTATCGATGGAATACCATTAATTCCAGGGTAGTAGTCATAATCAGTATTCTTACCCTTTCATTGTTTCCGTTGTGAATTTAGATTTATGTCAATCTTTGATAATGCTCATGCTTATTTGCAGGTACCAAATCTATTGAACTGTGCTTTGATAGACTCAAGTTTCGATTTTCATTGAAATTTAGACCCATTGATGTATGGGTTGTTGCATTTGGTATCAGAGCCTAGGTTGGTAAATCGGAGGAATTAGGATACATTAAGAGAACGTATTCCTACTTTACTATCTATTATTATTATATTTTTATGCTAGATTTTAAGAGTTTTAACTATAGAAGTACTTACACTTCCGCTTCTAGGAAATAGGCAAAGCAACTATGGGTTGGAAATATCTTAGAGTTAAGATTTTCACACCGACTCCGAAGTACCCTACGTAATGTTGGCGATGCATAAGGTGCTGCTGAGAAAGAGCATGAGTGCGATAGATGAAAGAGTCTTGGAGATTGAAGGTTTTAGACTTGACGGTTTAGGCTCTAGCTATCTGGTGACTTTGGATTTTGATGATAAGTGCTAGTCGAAGACACTTATTTATTCCAGATGGGCAAGAAATTAAAGTTTGTATATCGCAATTATTCGAAAACAATTTTTTGCTACGGTGCATTCATTGATGGAAAACTGGATTTTTATTTGGATAATTAATGTCATTCCTTAGTATAAAACTTGTGAGAGAATTTTTATAAAGTGTATTTTGGAAATGCCTTAGATTGTGGAAAAATCCTTAAATATTTATATATATTAGTAAATGCTTGGTTTTGATTTTTTGGCAAATAAAATTTTGATCTTTAAGGGAAGCTTTGGTATAAAATGGTTTCTACTATTCAGAAACAAGTATAAAGGAGCTTATATTTAGCTTAGTGATTTGAGTCTTCTAAAATCTTCTCACTTTAAGGTATGGCCAAAATAGGAATGACATTCAATTTTATTGGGGTACGTACACCAGCCATTGGAAGAAATATTTTTGTGCAAAGTAGGTAAGAAATAGCAGCTGGAATATTTTCGGGTTTTTGAAATTGTTATTGGACGCAGAAGTTTTATTGGGACTACTATGAATTGTTGGAGCATGGTTCGAGACTAGGCAGCAGGCTTTGACATGCCGTGAGAAGGGTAGAAATTTTTTGGGTCGTGTCGAATCGAAGAGGATGGTGCGAAATGATTATTATTATTTGATCCGACCCTAATTGGTCCAGGTTCGATTAACACCCAAAGCCCTTCTAACGGTTGAACACTTAGCGGTAAACCTAGAGTGGTCTACCAGTTAATGAATTTGGGCATGTGATGATTCACCTTTCTAACCCCTAGGAATGATGCTTCATACCTCCATGGTATTCATGTGCCATTACCCAAGCATTCGAAAGGTAAGTTGTCTTAGGTTGAATGTAAAGACCTCACTGTGATGCCCAGTTTAGCAAAGAACATCACAAGTGATATCGTCTGCTAATCCAGAGAATATGGCATGTTAGGGGCGACTGAATGTGGATATATCTTTCTACTAACACCGACATGTCGTTTATACCTTTTTCACTTAATATCTGAACTGAATTTGACGTGTACAATATTAATACAAAATAATATACAACACCGATTTCTCAGAATCAGAACAATATATCATATAAATAATAGTCACATATCACAACGGAAAAAATTTCAACTTTACATTTACAAATTTTGAGTTTGCAAAATGCAATATTAAACTCGATTGTTATACAAATTTTACAGTTCTTTAATCTCAATTGTACATCTTATAAACATATTCACAAATTTTCTAAATAAGATAAACCAAAAATTCAAAATTGTTTATCTCCGTGCTAGCATAAACATCCAAAGGTCAACTTCCTTTAACTTGAAAATTCTCAGCCTGACCCGAACAAAATAAAACCCAGTCTCATGATCTCTAAATATCCAATAGGGTGAGAACAAGATATAACACGAGAAAAAATAATGTATAGGTAATACAAATGCCCAAGAAATAACATGTCACGAGATTAACTTAACTTAGAATTCATCACAAGATACAGGTTACACATTTAAGTCACAAATATATATTAGTCACTAAACACTAAATTCACATAACAAACCACAACTTCTCTAAGCACACAAATATCAATTATTTAATTTAGAATCCATCACAAGACATAAGAATATATGTATTTATTTCATTAACATAGAATAGCCATATAATCCTAATTTCCAGAATCCAAGAGTCTTAATCCAAATCGATCATAATGATATTCCAAAATAATCACAATGATTGTCAAACCCATGGAACATAAATAAAAAAATTGGCATCACTCGAATCAATCTGATACCAAGGATCATACTCAGATTAGGAACACAGAATCACAAAATGATGTTAAGGATAGTCCATACCAATCAAGGTGATCGTGGAAACCATGACTTGATAAATCACACTTATTTAATATTATTATTCTATCATGTTCAAAAAGAAATCCAGGAATAAACTTCTTAAGGATCTAGTAGCCACTTGCTGCACACCAAAATAGAGTAAACTCTAATGTTCCAATTGCTATCACTTTCAATAATCACTAGAACCTAACCAATACGTCACATACTGTATGGTGAAATCCTAATATTTACTAAAAGTTAGTAAATCTCACTCGTTACGGACACCACCAAAAAACCTGAACAATATTCTCTTTAGGATCTAGCAACCACTTGTCGCACACTCGAAGAGAACACAACTCTAAAGCGTTAATTACAATTCGTTCACAAGAACTTAACCCAAGGATCCTATGCTAACCCGAAGAAATTCATGTATTAGCTAATGGGTTAGTGAATTCCTCTCAAACATTCTATTCAATAAGTTATACCATATTCATTGAAGCGTTATTCGAAAGCATTCAAAACAATCGATAACATTAATTTGAATAATAATACTTCCCAACTTATAGAATTGACAATCTCAAAACAAACTTTTCTTTTTGATTTTCATTGTTTAAAAACACTTGTTATAAATTTCCGTATGTCAGTTTATTATGTATATTATAATAAGTGTTCACTTAATTGATAAATATTCCATAAACCCAAAGTTTTCCTTGATTTCACGTATATACACAAGGTTTTCTTAAATTTCCATATAAAAGTATTATTCACAATACTATTTTTTAAAACCATATTTAATTACTCTTCTAAATCCAATTTAAAATTTTACCATTTTTATTTAGAAACAAACTAAGTATATACTTTTCAAAACTACATCTCTGAATTCCATGAATCCTATATTATTTATTTAACAAAACCGTAATACTTATTTTCCAAATCTATAATCATTTTTGTGTAAAAATAGATTAGATTTGTATTTCCAAAGTCATATTTCCAAATCCATAAATATTTTACTAACCATGCTTACTATATAAAATAACTTGCTAAAAATAATTTTTAATATCTATTAACTTAATTTAGAAACAATTTTAAGATTTATAAATGTAATAATTCTCTTTCGTAAAATTACTTGTATATGAAGCTTGTTTATTTATTTCATTTAACTCAAATTTAAGGTTTAAAGATCTGCAGTTCGACCACATAAATCCCATAATTTTACAAAAATTAAAGCATGAAAGTTGTAAATAAAAGTCAAAGATTTCCATAACATCAAGAATTTTTTAATTTCGATAAGTAGCGAAAAAAATTAGGATTACAAAATTCTCTCAAATTTGAACATCATTATCGCTGTCCTTTATTCTCGGGACAACGACACTAAAATGTATTTTTAATCATGTAAACAACAAAATATTACAAAACTCAAAACATGAAATTTGTAATAGATAGTCTATGCTTTCTAAAATATGGCGATTAATTGAATATAGATAAGTAGTGAAAAAGTTGTGGCCATTTTAATTTTAGGTTTTAACTCGGAAAATTGACAGGGCAGAGCGTGTATATCAGTTTCAAACCCAATTTTGACTCGTTGAACTGCAAAATTTTAAAAAATGACAAAAGATAACATATAGCTGATTAATAGAACTTTCCATCACAAAATGACTGATTCAATTTGAAGCATTTTACACTAAGATATCACAGTTTTACTGTAGCGATTTTTGTAATTTATTTCAGCAAACAATAAAAAAATCACCAAATTCTAGTACCCAATTTACAATCAAATTGAAAGTATCTCAATCAAAAAACTAACCAATTCAATCCAAACATTAATTATTCTTATGGGTTAGAGATAGTAGTGTGAAGGATTAACACACATTTAATGGTTCCTATATCTTGCTAATCTTTTCCTAGGCTTTGCCACACCTTCAACTTCACCAAAGTTGTGAAAAAACACACAAAAAAACCAATCAGCAAATAGTTCTAATTTAAATGAGATCAAAATCACTCTATTGTGGTTCTAAAAGATAAAATTAGAGTTTAGAATACTTACTTATCATTATAGAACAAAAGCAATTTGATTTACACCTGAATTTGAAGATTAAAAGAACTAGGATTTTGTTTTTAGAGGATGCTTGCGTTTTCTATTTTGAGAAGATGAAAATGAGAAAGCTAAGTACGTATTTTATTCCCTAGTACATATTTTATTCTTCTTGGGTCAAAAGGTTTTGGAACCCAATAAGCATGTGTTGCAAAATCCTTAAGAGAAGCGAAGCGTTACTAATTTCTATTTGGTTTAATCACTTATTAAAGCACTAATTTTTCTATACTATACAAAGTTTTACCAAATCAAAATTAATTACTCAATTTACTAAAACCAATTGACTTATTAAAACTTCCATTTTTAATATATTGAAATATCTTATTCAATTAAATATAACTTTTTAATAATAAAAGTTATTCTCTTTATTTCAATAGAATAAAACAAACTATGATTTAGAATTCTCATTTCAAAATAATAAATCACAATACTAATGTTTATTTAAATTTACACTATTTACCAAAATTACTCTTATAATTTCAATTATAATAATTCAATTCATCAAAGATATTTATTGAATTTCCAATTTATTAAATCCTAATCCAATTAATTTTGAAAATAATAACTATTAAAATTTCCAATTTTTATCTTAAGATTAATTAAGACAAATCAAACCAACTATTCACAAAAACTAGATTTAATTTCACAAATCACAATTTAAAATTAATTATCCATATTAAAATTAATTTATCAAGTAATTAACAATAGGTTGTTATAGACTCCCTAGTTAAAGAAAGTTATGTCCTCGCAATTTCATTTAATGAAAGAAATCCATGTATAAATTTCTTCTTAAATAATTATTTGTTAACATGTTCCTAATTTCATTCTCAAAATCACCTAATTAATATCACTCCAAAATAAAACATTGCTATTAAATTATAATTTGCAAAAATTCTCAAAATTCTCAAAAATTCTAATGCCTTAAATCTACGGGAAATTTCGTCAACGTCACCTTTGTGCGGCTAGCATTTCAAAAATTTACAATACGAATATAGTTACATAATATATATCTCATCCCAAGGATGAGCCATCTCGTAGGGAAAAAATATAAAAATGCAATATGTAATCCGAGATACGTACCTTATATTTGAAATAATAACGAGTCTGCTAATATTCATTAAGCAAAATAATTTATAATCTTTTAAATGATATCTATTTAACTTAATATACCTACACCTATCTTAAAAATTCATATTAGTATTTAATATCAAATTCATATCATATATGAGACATTAACAATTCATGATTACACTTTAGCTAGATCGACATCATGATATTCCGTAACAAAAGAAATTTGTACTTAAATTTCCAAGTTTTAATTATTACTTATGTCAAAATGTCACGTTTGATGTTTAGGAACCCTTCTCGATAACATGGCATCCTACATATTGATCAATATCCTTAAAAAACGTCTGGATAAGTTAATACAATAGATAATCACAAGTTTAGATGCATTTATTTTATTATCACAAACATCCATGCATCCAACTTTAAATAAATGCAACCATGCAATCAATTCCTAGCAAGTAATCAACCAATCAACAAAAACATCCATAATCACTTACAGCGAAACAATTTAATGTTTGAAATTCCGTTGTGTAACTTTGATTACTTCTAGATCATTTAAATACTAAATTTATTCACTCAAACTTCCCAAATTTTCTATTAAAATAAGATAGTTCACTTTAATCTAATTCATTCCAATTTAATTCCAAAATTTTCTCAACTCAAAAGATTTTATTCGTTATTCTCCAAAAGTTTTAATATCACAAATTGCAATTTATCAATTTAAATTTTTTAAATAAATTTACCCCCTAAATGATTATCCTGATAATTATTTATATTCCTATCCCTAATTAGATATTTAATATAACTATCCACCATACACCCCAATGGACAGGACTCTAAGTCATCTAGGTCGAAGATACATAATATTATATGCTACAATGTTTTGATACAGCTCTGATACCAAATTGTAACGACCCCACCATGATGCCCAGTTCAGCATAAACATCACAAGTAATTTCGCCTGCTAATCCGGATAATACGGCTTGTTAGAGGCGATCGAATATGTATATATCTTTCTACTAACACTGATATGTAATTTATATCTTTTTCACTTAAAATATAAACTGAATTTGACATGTACAGTATTAATAAAAAGTAGTGGACACACCGATTTCTCAGAATCAAAATGATATATCATGTAAATAATAGTTACAGATCATAGTAGAATAATCTCAACTTATACATTTACAAATTTTAAGTTTACAAAATAAAATATAAACTCGATTGTTATAAAAGTTTTACAATTCTCTAATCTCAATTGTACATCTTATAAACATATTCGCAAATTTCCTAAATGATATAAACAAAAAAGTCAAAAGTGTTTATCTCATTGCTAGCACAAACATCCAAAGATCAACCTATCCTATAAACTGAAAAGTCTCGGCCTGACCCGAGTAAAATAATAATACCCTAATCAGACTATCTCCAAATATCAAATAGAATGAGAACAAGATGTAGCACAAGAACAAATAATGTATAGGTAATACAAATATCCAAGAAATAACAAGTCATGTGATTAATTTAACATAGAATTCATCACAAGACACAGGTTCATACATTTAAGTCACAAATACAGATTAGTCACTAAACACTGATTTCACATAATAAAGGATAACATCTCTAAGAACACAAATATCAATAATTTAATTTAGAATCCATCACAAGACACAAGCGTATATGTATTTATTTCACTAACGCAGAATAGTAACTTAATCATAATTTTCAGAATCCAAGAGATCTTAATCCAAACCGATCGTAATGATCATCCAAAACAATCGCAATGATTGTACTCAAACTTACGGAAAACAAATGAATTGGTACCACTCGAACCGATCCAACACCATGGATCGTACTAAGACCGGGAAGACAAAATCACAGAATGATCTCAAGGATAGTCCATACTGAGCAAGGTGATTGTAGAAGCCATGACTCGATAAATCTATATTTATTTAATATTATTATATTATTATGTTGAAAAGAAATCCAGGAATTAACTTCTTTAGGATCTAGCAGCCACTTACCGCACACCAAAAGAGAGTAAACTCTAAAATGCCAAATACTATCACTTACAGTAATCATTAGAACTTAACCAATACGTCCCAACCGTATGGGGATATCCAAAGGTCAACCTAAACTTCATTCTCTTTAGGATCTAGCAATGACTTGTCGCATACCCGAAGAGAACACAACTCTAAAGTGTTAATTACTTTCCCAATTCGATCACAAGAACTTAACCCAAGCATCCCATAGTAACCGGTGAAATTCATGTATTCGCTAGTGGGTTAGTAAATTCCACTCAAACATTCTATTCAATGAGTTATACCATATTCGAAAAAACATTACTCGAAAGCATTTAAAATAATCGATATGTTTAATTTGAATAATAGTACTTTCTAACTTATAGAATTAAGGTTCTCAAAAAAAAAAATTCTTTGATATTTATTGTTTAAAAACACTTGTTATAAATTTTCATAAGTCCATTTATAATTTAGATTAAAATAAATGTTCAATTATTTGATAAAAATTTCCATAAACCCAAAGATTACCAAGCTTTCACGTATTTACACAAGGTTGTCTCAAATTTCCATATAATTGTATTATTCACAAAACTATATTTTATATCCATATTTAATTAATCTTCTAAATCCCATTTAAAATATAACCATTTTTATTTAGAAATAAAGTAAGTTTATAATTTTCAAAACTATATTTCCAAATACCATGCATCCTATGTCATTCATTTAATAAAACTGCAATACTTATTTCCCAAATCCAAAATCACTTTTATGTAAAAATAGATTAGATTTGTACTTCCAAAGTCATATTTCCAAATCCATAGATATTTTACTAACCATGCTTAATATATAAATTAACTTGCTAGAAATCGTTTTTAATACCAATTAACTTAATTTAGAAATAAATTTAAGATTTATAAATAAAAATAATTATCTCTCGTAAATTATTTGTATATGAAGCTTATCTATTTATTTCATTTAACTCAAATTTAGGGTTTAAAGATATACAGCTACAACCGCTTAAATCCTATAATTTTATAAAACTTAAAGCATGAAATTTATAAATGAAAGTCTAATATTTCTAAAACATCAAGAATTATCGAATTTCAATAAGTAGTGAAAAATTCGTGACTTAAACAATTCTTTAGTATTTTAAATTCATTATCGTTGTCATTTATTTTTGAGACAATGACACTATAACATATTTTCAACCATGTAAACAAAAAAATAATATGAAACTCAAAACATGGAAGTAATATCAGATAGACTAAGTTTTGCATAACATTAAGAATCATGGAATTCCAATAAATAGTGAAAAAGTTATGGCCATTTTAATTTCATGTTTTAACTCAGAAAATTGACAAAGTAGAGTGTGTGTATCGGTTTCGAACCCAATTTCGACCCTTTAAACTGCCAAATTTTAAAATAGGATAAAAAAATAAATTGTATCTTATTGAAAGAACCTTCTACAACAAAGAAATTGATTAAATTTTGAGCATTTTACACTAAGATATCGTTGTTTTACTGCAGCAGTTTTTGTAATTTATTTTCAACAAACAATCAAATAATCACTAAATTCAAGAAACCAATTTATAATAAAATTGAAAGGAATTCAATCAACAAACAAATAAATTAAATCCCAAAAATTATTCTTATGGGTTAGAGATATTAATGTGTGTGATTAACTCACTTTTAATGCTTCCTATAGCTTGCTAATCTTTGCCAAGGCTTTGCTACACCATCAACTTCAAAAAAATTATCCAAAAACCAATAAACAAAAACCAACCAATAAATAATTCTAATTAAAATGAGATCAAAATCACTCTTTTTTATTCTTATTTGCCATTATAGAGCAAAAGCCCTTTAATTTGCATTTGAATATGAAGATTAAAAAAACTAGGGTTTTGTTTTTAGAGGATGCTTGCATTTTTCTATTTTGAGAAAATAAAAATGAGAAAGCTAAGCACGTGTTTCATTTCTTGCCACATATTTCATTCTTCTTGGGGCAAGAGGGAACCCCAATAAGCATGTGTTGCAAAATCACTAAAAGAAGTGAAGTGTTACTAATTTCAATTTGGTTCAATCGCTTATTAAAATACTAATTTTTTTACATTAAACAAAGTTTCGCCAATCAAAAATTAATTACTCAATTTACCAAAAATAATTAACTTATTAAAAATTCAACTTCTCATAACATTAAAATATCTTATTCAATTAAATGTTACTTTTTAATAACAAAAGTTATACTCTTTATTTTAATAGAATAAAATAAACTATCAGTTAAAATTCTTTTATCAAAACAATAGATCATAATACTAACATTTAATTAAATTTACACTATTTCCCAATATTACTCTTGTATTTTCAATATAAGAATTAAGTTCATAAAAGATATTTATTGAATTTCCAATTTATTAAATCCCAAGTCCAATTAATTTCGAAAATTATAACTAATAAATTTCCAATTTTTATTCTTAAGATTAATTAAATAAATCAAATCAACCACTCACAAAACTTGATTTAATTTCAAAATTAAATTTCTTAAATCACAATTGAAAATTAATTATCCATAATTAAACTTAATTAATTAGATAATTAACAGCAAGTTATTATAGTAAAATAAAGATAGAATAAGACAAAGTAGATAAACGTAACATCAGAATGTTATATATAATGCAAAATGATATAGTACAAAAGGTTACTCCTTATAAGGAGTTATCGGAGTTATAAAAAAGGTACTACATCTAACAGATTGATAGCTATACATTCTGACATTTCATTAATTCGATACAAAATACATGTACATAATCATACATTGGAAATAAGTAACTAGACAATTAAGGAGCCGCCTGCTCGTATGTCATTTTCAAATAGCTCCAAAGAAAAACCTGCTATTCTTGGACTACTCAAATATAACTGAGTACTCAAGAGTTTAGGAAAAATAAACAACTCTGATCAGATAAAATGTCTGGTATGAGTAAAACTATGAAACAACTTAGGTGCATTTAAATAATAACATGTGGGACTACACCGCTAACGTGGAACGGGTTGTCTCCCACATAAGCAACAACCAAACATAACAAAAATGGAAATGAACAAAAACAAACAAATCTAAACACAGATGATGGGCATAATTAGTATAGCATTCAGACTTGAAAGAGTGGAAATAATCTGAATAAAATCCAAACTGGACATAATGGATAAAATAAGACAACGTTCCAAACTTGATAGAATTAACTAAACAAGATAACATTCAAACTCGATAGAATGGACAAAACCAATAATTGAACACCGCCAAGAGTGATTGACTCTTTCTGTTGTAATTAAAGAAAATAGATTCAAAGGTTCGAATCAAATAAGGGAAATCTCAAATAAGGACTAGTATGGTGCACCCCTTTACCGAAAATTTACCTTTAGAATATATATTTGAGTACTCTGATGGCTCTCGGACACGTCGAAGCCTGACCTCGCCAACGGTTACCGAGTATCCGAGTAATATACATCTTGGTGCATAAATATCCAAACCAAATCTAGAGTAGCCATGATAATACCCTAATCAGAGCAACCCCACGTAGCATGGTTTTCGCTCACTCTTTTGGTTTAGTCATTTTCGAAAAAGGATAACAATGCTCAAATGATCAACACATCATCTTAGAATGATGAAAAACAAAGAAGGCTGAGGTAATCGATAGCTGAGAAACCAACTATCGAGGTTATAAAATGATCATATACGAAAATTAAGTCTTTTATGCTTATCACCACTCGTCAAATTCCAACCAATACTATTTTTTAGCTAACAATATATATGGAAAGTCAATGTTATATTACCACTAAGTTATGTCTCACCATTATTCTTAACTTTCGAAATAGCTATAAGTTTACTTGTTCAATTTTTAGTGCAAAGTATACAAATAAATCATTCCCATAAAAGTGAATCGCTTTACAAAAATTAATTCATTTCCATAAGCGAATCAACCTTTTTTTTAAAAAATCCGAATTTGTGCTAGGCCTCACATCACAAGTATTAGTTTTAAAACACTTTGTTAAAAGAGTTTACTAACTTCATGTAATGACCCGTAGATTTTTAATAATTGAAATTGTAATTCATTAAGATTTTTGTATTTATATCTGGTAAGAAATAAAAACTTTATAATTTATCTATTATTTTAAAATGATTTGAAATTAAACCCGGTATTTAGTTCTTAAGTTTCCATTAATTAATAGTTCAGTTGGTGTAGTGAAATGAAATTCAACTAATAATTGAAACCTCTAAATGAAAATAAGGGATTAAATGATAGGTTATAAATGAAATTTCAAGAAAGTTGAAATTTATAACTTATAAAACAAAAGATATGATTTTTGAACATTAAATTAATTAAAAGAAATAAGATAAACTTGTATAATTTTCAATTGCATTCTTTAACATATATGTAACTTACCAACTATAAAAAGTTAAAATGTTAAAAGAAAATGTAATGGGAAATTTTACAAGTAAAATTTGAAATAATGAAAGTATTTAATGAAATTCTTTAAAAAATAAGAATTGGATGTTGTAGTTTTTATAACATTAAGTATAATTGAAGGTAAGTATTATAAATAAATGAATAAATGAAATTAAGTAATAAATGAATACTGTAAATAAATGAAAACGGGATTTTGTAAGAAATGAATAAAGGTAAATGAAACTGTAAGAAATAAAATGTAAATTAAAAAGATAAATCATATATGAATGAAAAAGGAAATCAAACAACAAATATTATGAAATGAAATTGATAAAATTTAACTTGATTTATTGTTTGAAATTGTTTTTGTTTGGTTTATGATTGTTTCGGCAAGGGTACTTTAAAATTGTTTGGATGTATAAATAATCTATTTAGTTTCATCTAAGACTGTTGAGTAAATGGTGCACTTAATAGCTTACTTTCCATTCTGTACGATTTAAAGTTTTGAACCGGACAACTATTTGTTTTGTTTGATATGAATGAAGGATTGATTTGTGTTGATTCTATGTGATGGTTGAATGCCTTGTTGCAAGTGATTGATGTTTGTATCGATTTGTTTGTTTATGGTTGAAACCACTTTAAATATTTCATTTTATATAATTGTTAACCTTTTTGGATTATATAAGTGAAATACAGGTTATGGAAGTAATTGCTACTGCTTTTGGTTACATAAAATAAGCATTGTTTGCCCGACAAATAGGTACGTTCTCGGATTACGGTTTTACAGCGCTATTATATTATTTTTTCCGTGTTGGGATATATTATTTTGGAACATATATGTTATATATTGTTATATTTGATATTATATTTTCTCCCAAGCCTCTCTGTTCAAAGGAGACTCTGTCAAAATTTTCTGTAAATTTTGGTCTTAGAAAATTTTTGAAAAGTGTTTTCCAAACTTTATTAAATTGAGTATAAAAGAACTAATAGTTATAAAATTGGTATATTATTGAAACTAATTAATTTTGTAAGTTTGTTTGTTTATAAAGTAAATATTATTGAATAATATGTATTAATAATTTAATTCTTCTTTCCCCTCCTTCTTCCTTTTCGGGGACGAAAAGTTTTGAGTGGGGGAGAGTGTAACGACCCGTAGATTTTTAATAATTAAAATTGTAATTTATTAAGATTTTTGTATTTAAATCTGATAAGAAATAAAAAATTTATAATTTAATTTTGAAATGAACGCTAAATTGAAATATAGCAATGTTAATTAAAACTAATTATTAGTAATATGAATAAAATTCTAATAAATGAAGTAGTGAAAGTGTTATACCTGAATATAAATTGAATATGAGAAAATAAAAGTAAGTATTGAATTAATTAATGAAATAACACATTCTTAATAGTAATTGAATGTAAATTAAGGAAATATGTTAATGCAAGTTAATAATTAATGAACTTGAATGAACATTCCAATTTAATAAAATAATTTAAATGTTATGACTTAGTTATAAATGGCATATAATAAAAACAATTGTAATTATTGTATTAACGTGTCAAATAATATAATAGATGGAAATTTTTTGTGAAGAATAAACATACAAGTATTATAAAGGTATAATGGTGACAAATGGTAGTTGTTACCAGTTATTTACCAATTATAAATAGGGGTAATTAAATGTTACTTTAATGATAATAAATATAATAATGGAAAGTGTGAACGTAAATTTAATTGAAACGTAAATTTATTTATATGGTAGTAATTGACGTAATAAAATTATGAAACCAAGTAAATAAATTAATTAAGAATATAAATCGTAATTAATGTACATATTTGGCAAATAAAATATAATGGAAATAG
Organism: Allium cepa; assembly: GCA_030765085.1. Lineage (NCBI taxonomy): Eukaryota > Viridiplantae > Streptophyta > Magnoliopsida > Asparagales > Amaryllidaceae > Allium > Allium cepa. The sequence goes on along the minus strand of CM060940.1, from coordinate 630,223,492 downwards.
TAGTTGATACAAAGGAAAGATGGATATTTGATTTTAGTAGTGTAATGAATGTGTAACGACCCAGAATTTTAATAAATTAAAATTTGAATATTTAATTAATTTTAAATATTAAGAAGTGAATTTATAAGTCAAATAAATTTTTATTTGAATTATTGAATTTAGTTGGATAATTAAATCGATGATTTAATAAGTGAAATTATGGAAATAATTGAATTTTGAGTTAAATATGATTGAAAATGATTTGTAAAATTTTATTTTATCATGTTGGAGTTAGAACGATATTTTAGAACTTTTAAAATCGAATTAAAAGTTAATTTGTGAAAATTGAATATTTTAATATTTAAATCGACTAGTGAAAATAGTCAATTTTTGAACAGTCTCAGAATTGAACGAAACCAGTTCCATTGGATCCGTAATAGTTAGTTATTACCGGATTTCAATTTTCGTGTCAATCGGAGCTATCGTTTGAGCGTGGCAGCTCGAAACGTATCGAATCGTTTTTAATTTTAATTTGGCGAGTGAAAATAGCCATTTTTCAAAAAGTCTCGGATTTCGACGAAACTAGTTTCATCGGATCCGTAATGTGATATTATTGTAAGGTTTCAAATTTCAAGTCAATTGGAATTACCGTTTGTCCAGTACGATTTAAAACGCCTAGAAATTGATTTAAATCGGTTTAATTTAAATCGAACGTTTGTAGCCATAACTTGCACAGATGTATGAATTAGCTTCCGAAACCTGTTCCATTGTGTCCGGAACGCGGGATAAACCTTAGGAACATCAGTTTCGACGCGTAAATCGGAGTTCGGAATTCTCGGATGAATAGTGTTCGTTCGTTCTTCTATAAATAGACCAACACCCCCCTCTATCTCTAAAAAAAAATAAAAAAAAATAAAATAAACCCTAGCCAGCCCTAACAAATGAATGGCCAGTATTTCTTCTCCTTCCTCCCTCAATTACTCCAAATCCATCAAGAATTAGCAAGAATGTTCAACATCAAACTTGTAGAGCACAACATGTTCTACGTATTCAACGGTGGAGATGTGGTTTGGAGCATCGTAGTGGGAGATAAGGAGGGCCGACCGTGGCCAGTCACGCACGCAATTCCATGCTCATGTGGGGGCCGAGCTTCATGCTAGGGATGGTGGAGATAGCTCTTGCGAAGGGCTTCGAGATGGCGGTGGTTTGATGTGGTTTCGTCGAGAGTTGGAGTTGCAAAGTGAAAACCTAATTTCAACGTGGTGGGTTCTAGGTTGCGTACATCAACCTGTAGATGGGAACGAAGAAGAAAGGGGAGGGGGGTGTGCGCACGGGCCTGATGAAGGGGGGGGGGTGAGATCAACGGCCTTGATTAAGTTTAGGTTTAAAATTTGTTAGTTAATGTTGTAATTATTATATTAAAATTTGTGTAAACTTCAAAAATTCATAACTTTTTCATACGAGGTCGAAAACGCGCGAAACCAGTTGCGTTGGAATCGTATGCACGAGCACTACGCGATGGAGTTGGAGTGGAGTCGTTTGGAGTTAGTGAAAATTTTGGGTAAAATTAAACGTGCGTTTAATTTTATTCGAAATAAATCGCTAAAACGAAAATGAAATCAAGGTGAGAACTTCTCACTCAATCGAATCAGTTTCGATTTTATTTTAAATAGTTAGATTTAAAATATTTAAATGCATGTTTGAATGTCGATTAATATCTATTGATTGTTAAAATAGACATTATACGCCGTTAGTAAGCGGATGTTATTTATTAAAAACATATACCGCGAATATTTCATAAACAGTGAAATTGGTATTATATATAATAACAATATATATATATTGGCATATGTATATATTGGAGTTATTGATTTTCCGCATTTTTTGTTTAGCGGATGAGACCCTATTGCGCCGTCTATTAAGCGGATAATATTTAATAAAAACATATACCGTGATAATTTCGTACTGGAGCGAAATTGGTATTGTGCTAATGTTTGTGGATGCAGGAAACAGGTTGGAGGGATCCAACTGGATTCCTCAATAGTTTTTATTTGATTTCAGATATTTTGATATTTGATGGATTTTCATATTGATATATGATATCGTTGTAGTCGTGATTGACTATTTGGTGTGTAGCATCATTGGACCCAGATTTTGGGATTTTAAAATGATTTTTAAAGTGATTTTTGAAAATATACTTTATTTTTGGAATTGATCCATTTCAAATAAATAAACGTTATAATTTTTAAAGTTATAAAAATTTTGATTTTGAGAAATACGGTTAAAGATTGATTTTTGAAAATACGGGTTAATGATGTTATAAAATAGTTTAAACTGGGATTTTTAAATTTATTATAAAAAGTTTAAAAATAGGACTTATAAAAATTTGATTATTTTATAAATCAAGAGAATGATGAAATTATAAAGGAGATTAAAGATGTTTTAAAATGATAGTATAAATTGATTTTATAAAGGATTTATAAATTGATATTTATAAGTTAAAACATTTGAATTATAAAACGAGTTTTTATAAGTGTTTGAATGAAGTGAAAATGAATTTCATTAAAGAATGAAATTTATAGAATTACAAATGGTGAAGTTATAAATGAAATTTATAAATAGTAAGATTTATAAATTTGTGAAGTTAATTGAAGAATAGATTTGGTTAAATAAATGAATCTTATAAGTTATAAGATTTATAATTTGGGAAGTTTAAAAGAACGATCTTTGTAAAATAATTGTTTTATAAGTATTTAACTTATAATATGAACTTTTAGTTTATAATTGAGTTATAAACTGGAATAGGTTAATAAAAGAATTTATAAAAAAGAAGTTTTTATAAATAAATAGAAATGGAATTTATAAACATTGTTTTATAAATCCGCAAACGACTTATTTTGATAAGTTAATTGTTATAACCTATTAATGGAGTTATATTCACATTTTTGACTGTGAATAATCCTTTAAAATAAAATGTGTAAAAGGGATGAAAATTGTTAACGTAAGTTTATTCACGTTTTTTTTGAATAGTGAATGATATGTTAAAGAAAATTGTTTTGAATGTGATATTTCAAATAGAATTAAAACGATCTAACGATGTTTTAAAATGTGTTGAGATTCGAAACCATAGATTTCAACATTTATTGTTGAAATAGACGTTTTCGAGAAATAAAAGGAAATGGTGGACTATAACACTGTTGTTATAGTAAATGATTTCCGAAAGGAAATGTTTTGTATAGTATTGGGATTTATATATCTATTTTAATTTCGAATCCCTATACTAGTGATTTTGGGTTGTCGTAACGATGTTTTACGTAACATTCGTTTTGGCCCAAATAAATATGTTTAAGAGAATGATTTCCTTAAAGAATGAAATATATATTTAATCTCGATTTAAGTATATTGAATATTTTCCAAGTGTTGAAAATAAATAAAATTTGTGATTTACTTATGAATGTATAAGTATGGAAATGTTTTCCAATATAAGGTGAATATTTTGAGAATTTATCTTTTTGAAGATAAATTGAAATGAATAATTGAAATCGAATACCCATAGATATTTTGGATTATAAATTCACTAAGGAATTTATAAAAGAAAGTGGAATTGGTTTAAAAATAAATATTGATTTATTTTTGAAGTATGAAATAATATATCTTGTAAAGATATTTTGGAAAATAAATAATTTGGAAAATTATTTGGAAACTGGTGATGTGTGCATATCCATTGATAGTTCAATAACCGACTATCAATATTTCCCTTTGAATGGGTATTTGATGTGATTTGTTTGAATTTGAATGCCACACTTATTTTTGAATAAGCGCTCACTATTCGGGTTAACCGGGAAAGGACCATGGGGTCGTATAACCCATTCCGAATATGTGATACGTCGTTGTGAATTGCATTGAAGATCGGTGTTGAAGACCGAGTATTTGCAAAAGCGATAGGATGACCTATCGATTGTCTCTGCACTGGGTAGCTCCTGGTATAGAGATCTCCTAAGTGATGGGAAATTCGATCGGGATTGTGAATACCCGGATTGCAAGGGCTTCGTAAGAAGTGCCTTCGGTTTTGTTCGAGCCCGGAACAGACTTGTATGGATTGTATGTCTGACATTACAAATTGAGATGTAAAGCCGATTTCTTTCAAATATATTTCTGTTGGTGGCGGAGAATTTATTCTTTTAGCTTAACACCCTTCTCTGAGACGTACGAGCTCAGAGGTTATATAGTTGAAGTTATCAGCGATATATTCCCAATTTGGTAATGTGACATGCTGAGTGTTGCTGTAAATGATCATTGTGTTGATTATTTGTGATAGGATCGTTTATTTGATCGTCTATCTTTGTGATCATTTCTATGATCATTTGTTGACCCAAAGCATGGCTTTTGTATAAAGTATGTTTTTGTGGACGTGACTTCGTCGAGCCTCACACCCCGTGAATGGTCAAAACAGGAAAGATGCAGCAAGGTTATGAGGGGTAGCGCCCTTTAGGATGTGTGCATTTCCTTCTGGAAAAGGGTGGTATCATGGTATGGAGCCTAGATACTTACTCATGTTGAAAACACTTTGTTATGATTGTGTGAATTGATTACGAGCGCTCGGTGAAAAGGTCCCAAAGGACCGGGGGATGGCATATTCGGTCAGTTGTTACTTAGTTAGGGGTAACCCGGCCTTGTGTTGGTAGAGATCCGGTTTGGTTCTCGGGGATGTCTATCCAGAGGCATTCTCATGTGGCAATGGGAAGTTCCTTGGCCCGATCATTCGTTGGAAATCCAAAGAAACAATACGTGACTTGTACGGTTTTAGTTGTATAACCTGCTATGGAATGTGACGGTAACCTGCTATTGAACATAGTTAGCTATAGTAGGCATACGATAATGGTCGTATGTTGGCTAAGATTTATATTCTATTTTCGAAATGAATTTTCCCTACACTATGCACTAATAATAATATGAAATGTTCTTTTTAAATGCGTATCAAGCATCTTTGACTATCATAAGGAGAAATCTCCTCTGATTCTGCGTTTGCATTGTGTGTGTGTGCGGGAGGCCTTATGGTAGTCTCATTTTTAAAAGCATTGCGAATTGACTTTAAAAATATTCCTCTATTTTGATTTTAAAGATAAATAAACTGTTTTGAGTTCTCACACCAGTCACATGACTGACTTGGAGTTTATTGTTTTCCTTCCTAAACTCTGGGTGCCCACCAATTTCCACACGGGCAGTCAAGAGTTAGGTTTATCAGGATATTCTGGATATTCTGGAGTTGCTGGAGGCAAGCTGGATGGCATGGCATATTACTTATATAGTATTTCTTTTTCCGCTGCACTGTATGTTGTTGTACACTCTGATGATGATATGATGTAATGAAATGAAATGTATAAAATGTAATAACTGATATAGTTCTTTGTTTAAAGATTATTCATTTATTATTATATGTTGTTCCGCTGCGAATTGTGAGATTCTGATGTTGTTCTGTTGTTTTCTCTATGTTTTCTTTTCTGTTTTGTTTCCTCCCTATTCTCAATTCCGTTCTATTTTCTCTATTTTCTTTCTGTTCTCTTTTCCTATTTTCTTTTCCCTCTATCTTTTCTATCTTTCTATCTTCTTCTCTCTTCTTCTTCTTTTCTTCTTTCTTAAAACCCCTCAGTGTTCGGTTTTCCGTTGTTCGATTACTCGGCAGTCGATAAAGTGAGTAAACTGTTGAATTTTCGGAAGACGAAGAATCGGGTCCTGACAATGTGGTATCAGAGCATGTGGTTAAGCGACAACCATGGTTCTTTTGGGTATTACTCATTAGGGATAGAGTCAGTAGTACTCTAGAATGAGTTTGAGTGTAATAATAGCTATGAGAGCGTATTTGTTAGTGAATATATAAAATTGTTTTATATTGTGATGATTGGTTTGTCGAGTGGCATATGAACTTTCGTCAGCGTGGTCCGCAAGACTATGCCGAAGGGGTTTCTAAACACTTGAATAGAACAATTCGACACAGTATTGATTTTAAAATTGGGTAAATGAAATAATTTTACTTGAGTATATTTTGTATATAAAGAAATAATTTTTCAGAATTATTAAAGTGTATATAAGTTGATTGTTTAGTTGTTTGAATAATCTAAATAAAAGAATAATTGTATAAGTATAAAGAATTATAAGAATTGAATTATAATTAAAGTGATTTACAATTGAGAAATAAACTTATATATATAAGAAGTGAAACTATATGAATATATTTATGAATATGAGTTGTAATAAAAATGAACTTAAGTTATGTAAATGAAATTCAACTTTAGAAATTGAATTGAATTATTGGATTGAATATTAATCAATTAAATATGAATAATTGATATGAAATAATGAATACAAGTGTTAATTCATTAAAATCTAATGATATTAGAAGTTGAATAATTGAATGAAAATCAATTTATTTGAACCAATTGAAAGTGAAAGTGTTAAACCAAATAGAATGAATATAAGAAAAGGAATTTGGTTGCAATTAATATACATTGATTGTTATATGGTTGTTAGTTGGTTGATTGTATATAATTCATTAAGTATAAATGAAATTGGAAGCTAAAGTAATTGAAATCCAATTGGAAGTTAAGTGAATCTTGAATAGAATTGAATTTGATTTGGAAGTGAACCAACTTGAATATGAATTAGTGAATATAAACTAATTGAAAAATGAATGTTAGTAAGAACATCCATTGTTAATGAATCAAATGTGATTAAATTGAAAACCATTTCATTGAATATTAATGAGAATATGAATGAATAATTATTGGTTATGAATGATAGTTGGTTGATGGTTGCATTTGTTGCTTTTGTTTCAATTGCTATGTTAACATATATAGTTATTATGTTGCTATATGTTGTATATCGATACTATTATCTATATGCATGTTCTCATGTTGTTTGTTGAGTGATTAGTAGGTGCGGATCGCGTTTGCTTTGCATTTGGAGCTCGCTTTCGCGCTATATTAGCCGTATATGCTTGCTAATAAAATATAAGGTACATATCTCGGATTACATACCGTACTTTTATACTTTTTCCCTGCGGGATGCCTCATTACTTGATGAGATGTATATTTGTGATATATATACTGTCATTTTTTTTTCGGATCGAGCCGCGCAAAGGAGACTATGGCGAATTTTTCCGGAAATTTAAGGCGTTAGAAAAATTTGAGGGAAAATTGGAAAAATTTTGAAAACTTTAACTTTGATTTTGGAATTGAAGTTAAATAATAGTAATTGTTTTTGAAAAGATAACTAAGTATGATTTGAAAACTTGGTAAAGTTATTGTAAGAAGTTTGACTATGAATTTTGGAAAATTAATAAATTCTATAACCTTTCTTACTTGATAATTTCGAGGACGAAATTCTTTTAAGGGGGGAAGATTATAACGACCCAGAATTTTAATAAATTCAAATTTGAATATTTAATTAATTTTAAATATTAAGAAGTGAATTTATAAGTCAAATAAATTTTTATTTGAATTATTGAATTTAATTGGATAATTAAATCGATGATTTAATAAGTGAAATTATGGAAATAATTGAATTTTGAGTTAAATATGATTGAAAATGATTTGTAAAATTTTATTTTATCATGTTGGTGTTAGAACGATATTTTAGAACTTTTAAAATCGAATTAAAAGTTAATTTGTGAAAATTGAATATTTTAATATTTAAATCGACTAGTGAAAATAGTCAATTTTTGAACTGTCTCAGAATTGAACGAAACCAGTTCCATTGGATCCGTAATAGTTAGTTATTACCGGATTTCAATTTTCGTGTCAATCGGAGCTATCGTTTGAGCGTGGCAGCTCGAAACGTATCGAATCGTTTTTAATTTTAATTTGGCGAGTGAAAATAGCCATTTTTCAAAAAGTCTCGGATTTCGACGAAACCAGTTTCATCGGATCCGTAATGTGATATTATTGTAAGGTTTCAAATTTCAAGTCAATTGGAATTACCGTTTGTCCGGTACGATTTAAAACGCCTAGAAATCGATTTAAATGGTTTAATTTAAATCGAACGTTTGTAGCCATAACTTGCACAGATGTCCGAATTAGCTTCCGAAACCTGTTCCATTGTGTCCGGAACGCGGGATAAACCTTAGGAACGTCAGTTTCGGCGCGTAAATCGGAGTTCGGAATTCTCGGATGAATAGTGTTCGTTCGTTCTTCTATAAATAGACCAACACCCCCCTCTATCTCTAAAAAAATAAAAAATAAAAAGAAAATAAACCCTAGCCGGCCCTAACAAATGAATGGCCAGTATTTCTTCTCCTTCCTCCCTCGATTACTCCAAATCCATCAAGAATTAGCAAGAATGTTCAACATCAAACTTGTAGAGCACAACATGTTCTACGTATTCAACGGTGGAGATGTGGTTTGGAGCATCGTAGTGGGAGATAGGGAGGGCCGACCGTGGCCAGTCACGCACGCAATTCCATGCTCATGTGGGGGCCGAGCTTCATGCTAGGGATGGTGGAGATAGCTCTTGCGAAGGGCTTCGAGATGGCGGTGGTTTGATGTGGTTTCGTCGAGAGTTGGAGTTGCAAAGTGAAAACCTAATTTCAACGTGGTGGGTTCTAGGTTGCGTACATCAACCTGTAGATGGGAACGAAAAAGAAAGGGGAGGGGGGTGTGCGCACGGGCCTGATGAAGGGGGGGGGGGGGTGAGATCAACGGCTTTGATTAAGTTTAGGTTTAAAATTTGTTAGTTAATGTTGTAATTATTATATTAAAATTTGTGTAAACTTCAAAAATTCATAACTTTTTCATACGAGGTCGAAAACGCGCGAAACCAGTTGCGTTGGAATCGTATGGACGAGCACTACGCGATGGAGTTGGAGTGGAGTCGTTTGGAGTTAGTGAAAATTTTGGGTAAAATTAAACGTGCGTTTAATTTTATTCGAAATAAATCGCTAAAACGAAAATGAAATCAAGGTGAGAACTTCTCACTCAATCGAATCAGTTTCGATTTTATTTTAAATAGTTAGATTTAAAATATTTAAATGCATCTTTGAATGTTGATTGATATCTATTGATTGTTAAAATAGACATTATACGCCGTTAGTAAGCGGATGTTATTTATTAAAAACATATACCGCGAATATTTCATAAACAGTGAAATTGGTATTATATATAATAGCAATATATATATATTGGCATATGTATATATTGGAGTTATTGATTTCCCGCATTTTTTGTTTAGCGGATGAGACCCTATTGCGCCGTCTATTAAGCGGATAATATTTAATAAAAACATATACCGCGATAATTTTGTACTGGAGCGAAATTGGTATTGTGCTAATGTTTGTGGATGCAGGAAACAGGTTGGAGGTATCCAACTGGATTCCTCAACAGTTTTTATTTGATTTCAGATATTTTGATATTTGATGGATTTTCATATTGATATATGATATCGTTGTAGTCGTGATTGACTATTTGGTGTGTAGCATCATTGGACCCAGATTTTGGGATTTTAAAATGATTTTTAAAGTGATTTTTGAAAATATACTTTATTTTTGGAATTGATCCATTTCAAATAAATAAACGTTATAATTTTTAAAGTTATAAAAATTTTGATTTTGAGAAATACGGTTAAAGATTGATTTTTGAAAATACGGGTTAATGATGTTATAAAATAGTTTAAACTGGGATTTTTAAATTTATTATAAAAAGTTTAAAAATAGGACTTATAAAAATTTGATTATTTTATAAATCAAGAGAATGATGAAATTATAAAGGAGATTAAAGATGTTTTAAAATAATAGTATAAATTGATTTTATAAAGGATTTATAAATTGATATTTATAAGTTAAAACATTTGAATTATAAAACGAGTTTTTATAAGTGTTTGAATGAAGTGAAAATGAATTTCATTAAAGAATGAAATTTATAGAATTATAAATGGTGAAGTTATAAATGAAATTTATAAATAGTAAGATTTATAAATTTGTGAAGTTAATTGAAGAATAGATTTGGTTAAATAAATGAATCTTATAAGTTATAAGATTTATAATTTGGGAAGTTTAAAAGAACGATCTTTGTAAAATAATCGTTTTATAAGTATTTAACTTATAATATGAACTTTTAGTTTATAATTGAGTTATAAACTGGAATAGGTTAATAAAAGAATTTATAAAAAAGAAGTTTTTATAAATAAATAGAAATGGAATTTATAAACGTTGTTTTATAAATCCGCAAACGACTTATTTTGATAAGTTAATTGTTATAACCTATTAATGGAGTTATATTCACATTTTTGACTATAAATAATACTTTAAAATAAAATGTGTAAAAGGGATGAAAATTGTTAACGTAAGTTTATTCACGTTTTTTTTGAATAGTGAATGATATGTTAAAGAAAATTGTTTTGAATGTGATATTTCAAATAGAATTAAAACGATCTAACGATGTTTTAAAATGTGTTGAGATTCGAAACCATAGATTTCAACATTTACTGTTGAAATAGACGTTTTCGAGAAATAAAAGGAAATGGTGGACTATAACACTGTTGTTATAGTAAATGATTTCCGAAAGGAAATGTTTTGTATAGTATTGGGATTTATATATCTATTTTAATTTCGAATCCCTATACTAGTGATTTTGGGTTGTCGTAACGATGTTTTACGTAACATTCGTTTTGGCCCAAATAAATATGTTTAAGAGAATGATTTTCTTAAAGAATGAAATATATACTTAATCTCGATTTAAGTATATTGAATATTTTCCAAGTGTTGAAAATAAATAAAATTTGTGAATTACTTATGAATGTATAAGTATGGAAATGTTTTCCAATATAAGGTGAATATTTTGAGAATTTATCTTTTTGAAGATAAATTGAAATGAATAATTGAAATCGAATATCCATAGATATTTTGGATTATAAATTCACTAAGGAATTTATAAAAGAAAGTGGAATTGGTTTAAAAATAAATATTGATTTATTTTTGAAGTATGAAATAATATATCTTGTAAAGATATTTTGGAAAATAAATAATTTGGAAAATTATTTGGAAACTGGTGATGTGTGCATATCCATTGATAGTTCAATAACCGACTATCAATATTTCCCTTTGAATGGGTATTTGATGTGATTTGTTTGAATTTGAATGCCACGCTTATTTTTGAATAAGCGCTCACTATTCGGGTTAACCGGGAAAGGACCATGGGGTCGTATAACCCATTCCGAATATGTGATACGTCGTTGTGAATTGCATTGAAGATCGGTGTTGAAGACCGAGTATTTGCAAAAGCGATAGGATGACCTATCGATTGTCTCTACACTGGGTAGCTCCTGGTATAAAGATCTCCTAAGTGATGGGAAATTCGATCGGGATTGTGAATACCCGGATTGCAAGGGCTTCGTAAGAAGTGCCTTCGGTTTTGTTCGAGCCCGGAACAGACTTGTATGGATTGTATGTCTGACATTACAAATTGAGATGTAAAGCCGATTTCTTTCAAATATATTTCTGTTGGTGGCGGAGAATTTATTCTTTTAGCTTAACACCCTTCTCTGAGACGTACGAGCTCAGAGGTTATATAGTTGAAGTTATCAGCGATATATTCCCAATTTGGTAATGTGACATGCTGAGTGTTGCTGTACATGATCATTGTGTTGATTATTTGTGATAGGATCGTTTATTTGATCGTCTATCTTTGTGATCATTTCTATGATCATTTGTTGACCCAAAGCATGGCTTTTGTATAAAGTATGTTTTTGTGGACGTGACTTCGTCGAGCCTCACACCCCGTGAATGGTCAAAACAGGAAAGATGCGGCAAGGTTATGAGGGGTAGCGCCCTTTAGGATGTGTGCATTTCCTTCTGGAAAAGGGTGGTATCATGGTATGGAGCCCAGATACTTACTCATGTTGAAAACACTTTGTTATGATTGTGTGAATTGATTACGAGCGCTCGGTGAAAAGGTCCCAAAGGACCGGGGGATGGCATATTCGGTCAGTTGTTACTCAGTTAGGGGTAACCTGGCCTTGTGTTGGTAGAGATCCGGTTTGGTTCTCGGGGATGTCCATCCAGAGGCATTCTCATGTGGCAATGGGAAGTTCCTTGGCCTGATCATTCGTTGGAAATCCAAAGAAACAATACGTGACTTGTACGGTTTTAGTTGTATAACCTGCTATGGAATGTGGCGGTAACCTGCTATTGAACATAGTTAGCTATAGTAGGCATACGATAATGGTCGTATGTTGGCTAAGATTTATATTCTATTTTCGAAATGAATTTTCCCTACACTATTAACTAATAATAATATGAAATGTTCTTTTTAAATGCGTATCAAGCATCTTTGACTATCATAAGGAGAATCTCCTCCGATTCTGCGTTTGCATTGTGTGTGTGTGCGGGAGGCCTTATGGTAGTCTCATTTTTAAAAGCATTGCGAATTGACTTTAAAAATATTCCTCTATTTTGATTTTAAAGATAAATAAACTGTTTTGAGTTCTCACACCAGTCACATGACTGACTTGGAGTTTATTGTTTTCCTTCCTAAACTCTGGGTGCCCACCAATTTCCACACGGGCAGTCAAGAGTTAGGTTTATCAGGATATTCTGGATATTCTGGAGTTGCTGGAGGCAAGCTGGATGGCATGGCGTATTACTTATATAGTATTTCTTTTTCCGCTGCACTGTATGTTGTTGTACACTCTGATGATGATATGATTAATGAATTGAAATGTATAAAATGTAATAACTGATATAGTTCTTTGTTTAAAGATTATTCATTTATTATTATATGTTGTTCCGCTGCGAATTGTGAGATTCTGATGTTGTTCTGTTGTTTTCTCTATGTTTTCTTTTTTGTTCTGTTTCCTCCCTATTCTCTGTTCCGTTCTATTTTCTCTATTTTCTTTCTGTTCTCTTTTCCTATTTTCTTTTCCCTCTATCTTTTCTATCTTTCTATCTTTTTCTCTCTTCTTCTTCTTTTCTTCTTTCTTAAAACCCCTCAGTGTTCGGTTTTCCATCGTTCGATTACTCGGCAGTCGATAAAGTGAGTAAACTGTTGAATTTTCGGAAGACGAAGAATCGGGTCCTGACAGAATGACAAACGAATCATTCCATTGAATTCTAATTTATAATAAGTGTAATTATTGTAGCAATTAGAATTAAATATTATGCAATTGAAATAAAGATGAAAATGGAAATATTGAAGTATGTAATGCAAGTGTATCATAAATAGTAATGGAATAAAATTAGTGTTATATATGGAATAATAACCTGGGTTGATTGGTAACAAACTTTTATATGCAATTAAAAGCAAATAGGTGACAATTAATATAGGTTGTTTATTTATTTAATGTGTTAAATAAACTTTGGTAATCAAGTACAATAAATCTTAATTTAACGTTTTGTTAAAGTAAATTAAAGTAATATCGGAAGTAATGTTAATTTTAGCCATAATAGGACAATTTGTTGAATTGAAAGAATGTAATGAAGACTTATCAATTTAATGGGATTTGAACTATAGAAATTGAATTTAATTGCAAATAAAAATGAAATTTAATATCTAGATATTACGTTAATTAAAACTAAGATGAAATTTGAAGATTTTAATGTAATAAATCATGAACCAATGTTAGTTGCATCCTTATGGTGATAAGAGATGTGAATAACAAGGTTTAAAAATTTAATAAATGGGTTTTGGGGATTTTATATTATAATTTCTGAATATAATGAAATTGAAATTTAACACTGCAATTGATGGTTTAAATCAACCTTAAATTGGTATCTAAAATTTTTCCTAAGTTATTATAAATGATTGAGGAACCAAAATTGGTGAAAATTTGTCAATTATCGAATTGAAATTGAAAATTTGATTTAACTAGTTAATTATTAATTTATTTAATTAATATAAAAATAGCCATTTTGGCCATTGACTCAGATTTCAACAAAACCAGTTTCATCGGATCTATGACGGTGAATTATTGTAGGATTTCAAATTTCGTAGCGATCAGACTTGTCGTTTGATCGTATGGACTCGAAACACCTTGAAATCAATGAAATTGAAATCAATTGAAATCAATTTGAAATAATTTGATTTTAGCATAACTTCTCCATGCGATGGAATTTGAACTTAAAACCTGTTCCATCGAGTTTAAAATATTCAAGAACATCTATTTTGATATATTGGTTGATCCATTCCGTTCCAGAGTCATAACGGGCTTTTGGGCCATTATCGTTCAATTTCCAAACCCGATAAAGCCCATTGATTCCTATTTTCAGTTCTGCCTATATATACCATGTTATAAACCCTAATTCATTTCTTATTCCTTATTTTTGTACATACAATTTCTTTTCACATCCTCATTTCAATGGCAGACAAACCCTAGTTTCAAATTGCAATTTCAAATCAAATCCAAAGCCAAAAAATTCAAACTCCGGAAATAATATCAATATATATATCGATTTAAAGTTTTTAAAGAGTGCAATCCAGATTCACTTTTTGTTTTTCGATTGGAGTTTCTGTGCATCCGGAATCAGTGGAATCATTTTTGGCCGTTTATTTTGTCGCGATCGACTACTGCTGATCGACAAATTGATGACACCATCGTTTGGAGAGTGTCGCACGCTGTCCATCGGCATAGCCCGTTCATCGTTGCAACGATTGGATCGAGGGGATTTTTTTCGATTAGGGTTTTAAACCCATGGCGGCAGCGACAGTGATAGAGGAGGCCGAGAGGGGCAGCCTTTAGGGCGTTGTTGCGGTAGAGGGAGGCGATTGCGTTGGCGGTGGCGCGACGCTCGCAGGTGGCCAAAGGGGTCGTTCGTCGCGGTCAACGACGAGTAGGGGTTCGGTTTTATCACGTTCGTGCCTGCAGTTCTCTGAAAGAATGGTGACGTGGTGGCTACTGTATGTATTCTTATTTTATTTTTATTTAATTCTTTTGAAAACTTTAAATTCAAATGTTCTGATATCCATAACTTTTACGTATGAGGTCGAAATTTCGCGCAGATTTCTCTGCTAGGTTCGTAATGGAATTCCGGGCATTTTGACGCTAGTTTGGACGAATTTCGAGACTTTTCAAATTTTGGATTTAAATTCAATTTAAATTCAAAAGGTGAGTGTTTTAACCCACTCACAACTTCTAAAATTTCTTTTGTGTGTTAAATTAATTTCTGATGTGATTAGAAATTTATTTATTGCTGATAGGTATATTTTTATCATCATTCCAGTTAAATTGAATTTATTGAATTAAATTGTTATTGAATTTATTATTGCATATAAACTGCTAGTTAAATTAATTTATTATTGAATATAAATTGCCAGTAATTACTTGTTATTTATTATCTGTTCTATATTGATGTTATTGTTTGAATTAGATGATGATTGTGATAAATGGTTGATGATTGATATTGGATGAATGGATGCTGTATTTTATATTGTTATAGACTGCAAGTTGTTATGCATTTTATTTCATTCGGGATTGCAGTTTGAAATGATATATAACCATATTTTTGTTTTAAATTGCGGATTGAAATGATAAATATCCGTATCACTTGACCAAAGGGTAGAAAATTATATACAGACACCGTGGTCAAAATATAAAAATATTTTGAAATGATTTCTATGGTTTTGGATAGAGAGATACGGTTTAATAAATATTGATTTTTGATACTATAAATATTTTTATATATATGGTTAAATTCTTGAATTTAAGCTGTGTATAAATGTGTTAAAAAACAAGAATAATAATAGAGTTTGATTTTATTAAAGATAATATGGTAAAGTATTTAAATCATATTTTAATATAGAGGTTATAATGATTTAAAAAAATTAAGATTGGAAGATAAATATGAAATTGATTTGAAGAAAATTATTTAAGAATTATGTGCGAATAAATTGGATTTGAGCTTTTAATAAATTGAGATTTTAACGGGTATGATTTTTATAACTTGATTTTGGTTTAGAGTTATTTAAAAGAATATCAAGTTGATTTAAATGAGTATATCAATTTAAATAAGTTGAAAGAATATCCAGTTAATTAAAGTTTAAAAGTTTTACTTAATTATTGGATTTATTTAGTTAAACTTTCAAATTTAAATAATAGTAATTAAATTTGATATATATGGAATTATCAAAGAATTAGTTTTGAAATAGTGGAATATTTAAAGCTTTGAAATATATGAAAGTCGAAACGATTTATTTGGGGGTTCAAATCTGTATTTGGAATTTATTTGTGAAATTAAAGAAGCTATTTTATTATATAAAGTAATTTAATATTTGAACCATTTAAGTATTGAAAGTTATGTTTCAAAGTTATGGGTTTCAAGGTATTAAGATTAGAAACTGCTATAATTTTGGAAAAAGGATATATTTGAAATAAAAATGATTTTATCCTGATTTGGGTTTTATAAAAAAGATATCATATTGATTTGGTTTTTAAAGCGGAAATGATATCGTATTTATATGATTTTGAAAGGGAGAGTAAATTCTGGTTTTGAAAGTATAGTTGTTTTGAAATGATCGCGGTTTTATAATAATGTTTGGTTGTTAAAGAGACCGGAATCGGAAGTTGTCATACTCTCTGCCAACTTCGAAAACCACTTTAACAACCGTGTACGCGGTGGATATTCCAGAATGAAGTAGGATGGTGGCGACGTTCTATTAAGGTTGTACGCGGACCTGACTGCCGTGAGTTGCATAAGGTGGCCAAAACAGGAGCGATTCTCGGGCCAAGGAGGTAGCCCCTCTTATCGAACGCATCCCTTCGACATTATACTCTGACTTTTGGATTGATTTGGTGGCCACTTTTGATTTTTTTTTATTTGAGGGTGTGGCTCGAGGTGGGCGGTAGCTGCGCGCTACACATTACCACCAGCCCGGATGCGTTATTGGTATATCTACCCTGATATTGCCTTGTGTGCCGTGTCACCTACCCTAGCGCGCGTTGTAAGTGTTTGATTTGCGTCGTACCTATGGAGTATCCTCTGGTAACCTCCCGATCAGGAGGTATTACAGTACTGTATAGACTAATGGCACTATTACGTGTTAAGGGCTATATGGGTAACCCCTTAACGGTATTTAAAAGTAAATTTATTTTACTATTAGACATTATTATAATAGCGAAATATTACTACATAGTAAATAGTTTAACGGATCCTTAGGAGGTGTGAATCCCGAGGATCTCTTAAGTTACCGCACTCACGTTAGACACTGGATAGGAGATATTAAATCCCATAAACATCTCTGACGCCGTTCCACTCATAATTATTTCTGTTGATTTAACTTACATAAGATCTCTTAGTTCTGACTTGAGTGTTTTGTCTATTCAATTCACCCGGGTCAGCCTAAGTATTTCAGGATCTGAAGACCCTATTACTGGAGGACGAAGACGAAGATTTTACTATTATTATTATGTACTATATTGTTCCACTACATCACCTTATTCCGCTGCATTATTTATTATTCTCTGGTAGGTGTAACTCTGATATGTATTGTATCGAATATTTTGTAAAACAGATTTTTGAAATGTATATTTGATTATTATATTTTATCGTTCTACTGCAAGATTTTGTTTTGTTTTTCTTTCTCTGCATTTTCTTATTTTCCCCAATAACAATTCGCCCTTATGTATGGTTTAAGTCTGACGTGTGTGGTTTATCATCGATTTAAAGCGTACAAAAATGTGGGACGTTACACTTCAAAGCATTAATTTAAAAAGGATTTAATAACTTAAAACATCCTTATTACATAGATTAATTAACTTTAAACTTCATCACACAATTTGATTTTTGAACTTTAAATGTTTTTAAATAATAAAAAAGGGTAAACCGCTTTTAAACCTTATTAATTCAATTAATTAGTAAAATATAATGAATTAAACTAATGAATAATTAATTATTGTTATTTAAAATTAATAACAAATTCAAAACATCTTTGTTACTTTGAAACTTCATAAATTAAGTTGATTAATCAACTCTAATAACCTTTAATTAAAAATTGTAAATCACCTTTAAAACATCTTAATTCATTTAATTAATAATTTTCAATATAAATATTAAAATTAAATTAATAATTATTTAATTCTCGTTATTTAAAAATGATTTATTAATTATAAACATAAATAAAGGAAAGACTAATTAGAGTAAAAACAAGTTGATAATTTAAAAATCATTTATTAAAAATATTTATTAATTTAAAAGCATTATTAGCAAATTGATGATTAACTTTAATTCATCATTAGTGAATGATTAATTATCCTTAAACGTCATCAAATAAAATGATAAATTAAATTTAAACCTTATTAAATAAAATGGTTAATTAATTTAAATAATCATTAACCATGTAATTAGTTAAATTTAAAACACATCATTAACTAAGTAATTAGTTAACCTTAATCCTAATTAATTAAGTAATTAAATAATCATTATTATTTATAGTTACTTTTTTGAAAACATAAGTAATCAAAAACTTGCTTAATTTGTAAAATAATACCAAGCACAATAATGAAACCAATCGATTTCGATATAAAGTGATTTTTCGAAAGTGCCGATATAGCAACTATTACAATATGGGCAGTTAGGCAAACAAATTTATGATATTTGCCGTACATCCAAACATCATATAGCAATGGTTTAAGCATAATACAAGGTAAGTAATGATGATACAACATGTAATAGTATTTACTAACAATTATATTAACTTTAACTACCAACTTTTCATATAGCTAACCACATGCTAACTTTCTAATGCGACAACTTTTCAAAGCATGAAACAAATAAACAACCGAATCACCACTTCACATATACAACAAGAATTCATGGGCTATTAATATGAATATATCTACTACTAATAATGATAATTCAACGAACTAGAATCAACCGTGTCTTTTTGAAATCCCCAAACCATCCTTCACTTATCGTCCCCTTTACCATCTGCTTGTTAGTATGAAAATAATGTCAGCCTCATTTCCTAATACTCCACTACTTCAACTACATCGATGCAGTCCTCCACTACTGCAACTACATCAGTCGATTGTCCGCTAATCAAAATCAATTTTACGCCGATGACGATTTCTACGTCTTCTCCAATGAGCCGCATCTATTACAATTTGTGACTGATTGATTAATTAATCATATTGTTGTGTTTTTATTATATGCTTTCATTGCCATTGAATGATTAGCATGCAATGTAATTACGTTTCTATGAATTAGTATGGGTTTCTGAACCACCCGCTTCTCCATTTTCCAGTTTTGCAACAGATTGTCTTCTCTTCTTAAAATTTGCACGTACGATAATAACCTATCTTTACTGAAATAGCAGATGGAATGAAATTTTAGGTACTACAATATACAGTGGTTTGTTTTAATGCTGGACCAAAAATCGAGTGATCGGAATTTATAACACAGGTGGATTGCTGAATCAACGCATTGCTTCGTCTCTAATTTTGGATGCTGCACATAATCTACAATATCGAATAACATACATACATACATATATATATATATATATATATATATCTACTATTAGTAAGGAGAATTCAATAAACAGAATTTCCACGACATCCTTTTGAAATTCCAAAAATACCTTATTCTATCAATGAAATCTCATTACCGATGAACAACTTTTACCACAGTCCTCTTCGCGACCACCCATTCACGGATTCCACTATCAATTTGCTGCCAAAAAATATTTGAAATAAAAGCATTGTAAACATCAAAGATTTTTCACTTATATCACATATCCATTCATTAATTTTTTAAATAAAAACCAAATATATTTAGCCATTAGATGCACACATCGTGAATTTATACAAGTTAACAAAGTATAAGCTTCGTTTAAGAAGGTGTAGTTTTACTCGCGGAAAGCTATCCAAATCCTTGCTGACTTAAGGTATGTCCTAGCACTTCCATTCCTAATCAAAAATGGAGCCTTGGATCCTTAATACACTAGGTACGCTTGGGTTGAAAGAAGAAGGAAGTGAAATAGTAACTTTGGATGATCATCGAATTCTCAAAAATGAACCCAAAATAGGCTATATTCCAACTAATTTTTGGACTACTTACTCTCGGATTTTGAAAAAATGGTAAGGAGGAAAGCCTTGAAAAATTCTTTTCTATACAATTTCAATAATCACTCAACTTCGATTAGTTTTGAAGAAGATATGGTCAAAAGAAGAAGGACCATTTTTGGACTTGAAATTCTGGGTCCCAAAACACTTTGTAAAAAAATGATATTTTGACATATCTATGCTCGAAATTTGAGGAAGTGATCAATGTAAAAGTTGTAGCTACAAGAATTTGACATGCTTTGGCGAAGGAATAACTTTATTTATGAGATAGATCTGATCGGTGGAAGAAGAGCAATATTTAAAGAGATGAAAGGCTATTTATAAGCATGTGAAAATGTGAATTGCCTAAACATCCCTTGTCCTTTACCCTCCACATCATTTTGCCACCTCAAAACCCTCCACCACACGTGCCAATTCTACCTCCACCTTGTCCTCCCTCAACTTGTCAAAGAAAACATGTTTAAACATGTTTTGGTACTCGAGTCCGTATGGTGTCAAATCATGTCTCTTAAGGCATTTTTAGTATATACATCTGTATACTTAAACATGTATACCTATGTATATACCAATATATACTAACTAATTTACATTCTTAACCATATAAATGTTGTTTCAAATATAAGTAATGCTCACAACATTACCAACAACTTTTATACGATGGAACGTCCAAAATTCAAAAAACAGTTTCTAGTCACATTTCTTGTTTTTCATGGATCTAAATTTCTTTTTTGAAAATTGAATTTGAAAACCATTTCATCATCATTATTTATTATCTAAAAGAGTTTTATTTTAATTATAAACCTATTATTTGAATATTTAAAATTAATTAAATATTTGGAAACTAATGTAATGAAATTCCGAGTCGTTACACTCTTCCCTCTTAAAAGAATTTCGTCCCTAAAATTTACCACAATCCTATCCCCAAATATAAACTATCCTAGAAATACCTAACACGTCAATCAGTTGTAACTTATCCAGAAAAACTAGTATGATATAAATGTATATGCAACCAAATTCAAAGAACACCCTAAAATAAAATAATGCACATCCAATCATATCAAAAGGTAAATTTAGAACTAAACGCCCAGGCTATTATATTCAAAAATTTATTTTCAAACTTATTTCATAAAGAAACATATTAAAACCAAAGCCAAAAATGACTAGGAGGGGATCCTCCAAGCAAACATGTAAAACTCTAGAATCAAAACAACATGGAGCATCCAATGGTATTCTGGATCCTCCAAATACAACAACTTGAGTGAACAATCTTTATTTCTTTCCAAAAAGTTTTCAAAATCACTTTTTTTTTATAAAGCACCAGGTTTTAAGTCCTCTTAAACAACAATTCAAAAACCTTGGTTAATAGTTTTAACTTTATAAACTATGGAATGTAAAACCACACAATTAATCAATCAAATTCAATTAAATTAAATCAATCAAATTCAATTAAATCAAATTAACCAAATTCCATAAAGGGATGCACTAATACTACCAATCATTCAAATTCCATAAGGGAAAACTCTAACACTCCACATTATTTAAAATGGTAAAAGATTAACAACAAACTCCTAAACTTAGGTCCAAAACATTCTTAATTGTCCAAAATATAGATAATTATCTAAGTGTACCAGTCTTTACTTATTGGCCTTTGGTTATTGCTTAAAAGATTATCCAAACTTACTCGGACAAAATTGAAAGTTATGCTCTAAAATTATTGGCTTCTTGACTATACCAATCTTTCTAAATCGCATAAATTTTGATTTAGTATTTATTCAATACCAAAGCCATTTCTTTATAAAACACCAAATAATAACTTATTATACTTTATTTATTTGTAAAATATGCTTCTAAATCATAATAGTATACATAAAATACAAAATTTATTTTTCTTTTCACAATTTAGGTGAATATAAAATCAAAATTTAGGACTTTTAAAACCGAGTCAACCTCTCGAACTCTTTAACTCAGAGTGTTTGCGACGACCCGAAGTTTTTAGATATTCGAAATTGGAATATTTAATTGATTTTAAATATTTAAAAGTTAGTTTTTAACTTGAATTTCAAATATTGCTATTTATTTAATAACTTAAATATTGAATTAAATGATTGGATTGGGAAAATATTGAAATCTGAAATTCTGAGCTTGTTAAAATTATTTCAAAGGCTTGGAAAATTTATATTGATTTTACTAGAGATAGTAAAAGTGTTAAATTTTAATTTGAGGGTGTTTTGTTCAGTTTTGAATTTATATCGTTTAAATCGATATTTAAAAATAGTCTTCCGACGCACAGTCTTGGAATTTGACAAAACCAGTTCCATTGGATCCATAATAGTGTGTTATTATCGAGTTCCAATTTTCGTAGTGTTTGGAGTGAACGTTTGGCCGTACGATAGATAAACGCGCTGAAACTATATCGAAATTTCAATATAATAACTGGGTTCAAAAAGCTATCTTATCCATACGATCGAGTTAGGACTCGAAACCTTTTTCCAGTGCATTCAGAATAAGGGTTTAACATTATAAACGCCTAGCGGCATGCCTCGATAGGAGTTTGGAATTTTTTGAATTGCATTTATCGAGTCGACTTAAAATTTAATATATTTTATAAACTGAATAGTGTTTTTACAATTCTCTACACGTGTTCACCTGATAGACATGTGTTTCCCTGCTATTTTAGATCGCGTACATGTGTTTTCTACGTCTTCCAAAATATGTAATTGCTCTTTGAAAAGAAAAGCTTGAATTCTCAAAGGAATAATACTATGACTGATACCTTTAATTGATATTTATAATAATGGAACCTACTTTTTCAAATCAAACCAAACTTCCCTTTTCCAACTCATTCAAACCTTGTTCGAAAAGAGAAGGCCGATCCTGGCGGATCGAATCGATCTTCGTCGAGATTCGAAGGGGAGTGTGCTCGTGCTATCAAATCGGTTGGTTCGATCACGCATGAATGGAATTAGTGAATTCGAAGAAGAGGCGGCGCCGTGGTATTCATCGTCTGGGATGTGGTGTCAGGTGATGGCGAAGTATGGGAATTGGGAGCTAGGATTTGCGATCGCTTGGGGTTTCGAGATTTGGGTTTCGCAGTTATCAGAGGCGCGTGTGCGATTACGTACGCGCTCACGCAAAGGGGGTTGGAGACTCGCGATTTGGGGGATAAGGCTTCAGAGTTGAGAGGCACTGACGGCAAGGTGATGCTCGTCCTCGAGAAGGGCAGCGGCGGTTTGAATGAAGTGGAGCGAGCATGGCAGTGGTCGCATGTAGTAGCTCAGGTGCGCGTTGGGGTATGGTGAACGGCGAGTTCCATTTCGATCGATAGGGACAAGGTATTCACTCGATTTATTTTCTATCCGATTTAAATACAATAGTATAATGCAAGTGTATATACGCAGAGAAGGATTTTAAACCCAGATTTCTTATTTTTACAAACTTATACAAAGGAAGAAAATTTCTATTTTTTCAAACATATACAGTAAGAAATATATAACAGTTCTGTTTAAAAATATATGTGCATATATACACATTCATATATGCGTAGAAAATAGTAAATATATATATAAATATATAAGATTTTGGGAAAATATAAAAGTTTATATAAAGATAAGATCTTAAAACCCATATAAATTATTTTTATATGCAATCTGGAAATGGAAAAATATATATATATAATAATAATACCATTTACTTGTTATTTCAAATAAATTATTAAGGCGATTATTTGTTAAATTAAATCGTTAGTTAATTAAATGGTAATAATTTATTCGATCCATTAAAGTATTAATAAACCGTATAAATATTTATACGATGTAAAAAGCCGAAAAGAACTAGCTGGTCTGGAATGGATTGCAAAAAAAAAAAATCAAAGGTGAGTTAATCTCATTTATCTAGGCTTTATTTAAATCTAAATAGTTAAATTTAAATATCTGGTTTGAATGATTGGATTGATTGGATGTGGTATATTATATAGTAGTATATAGTATATATTGGAGTGATTGATTTCCCGCGTTATATAGCGGATAACACCCTAAGCGTCGCATAATAGCGGATGAGATTATATAACCCCATATACCGTGCTATTCCACCTCGAAGTGGAATTGGTATTTTATTTTGTCCTAACATCGGTGGATGCAAGAAAGCAGGTTGGAGGGATCCAACTGGATTCCTCAAAGTAGTGTAATTTATTTGTATAGTCTATGTTTTATTTGATAATCCGTGATAGGTTATTGATTATACTGGGAATTGGAATATTGGATGCTATGAATGGATTGGATAATTTTGGTATTAAGTTATCAAAATATAAAGATTTGATTTTTGAAAGATAATAAAAGAAGAAATTTTTTAAGAAAATTAATTTTGGAGAATTGGAATAATTAAAGAATGAATTGGGAAAAGATAAAAGTTGACTTTAAATTCAAATAAATAATTCCGATATGGAAAAGGAGATATATGGATAAATGGGAATAAATGAATTTTAAACTTAAGTGATATTATTCAAGGGAATAAAGAATTTATTTTAAATTCAAGGTTTAAAATTTGTTTAGAAAGATAAAGAAGAGATTTTGAAAAGTATGAAATTGATATTCAGTTTAAATAAGATTTTAGAATATAATATAGAAATAAAATCTGAAATTTATGGGTTTTGAAATAAATTTGGATAAGTAAAGGAATTTATTTTAATGAAGTAAATTCTGAAAATCAATTTGGATATTAATTAAGTGTTTGAAATTGTGTTTTTAAAAGGGAAGATGAGACTATGGAATTTATAAATTGAGTTTATATATAAAATGGATATTTGGAAGTATAAATCCACGGCAGGAATTTATAAAGGAATGTGAGTTTGTTTTAAAAATTAACAGTATTTTTTTAAGTTGTGGAAATGGGAAGTGTATTTCTTTGGAAAGCCAAGTATATTTTAAAGGAAACTTTTTATAAGTTAAAGACTTTAAAAATTCGTTTTAAATAAATGTTTTAGAATATTTATTATTTTCAATTGTTTTGAAATTTTAAAGTAAATATTTTTTTTCAAATTTATTTTAGTAGTAAGTATTTAAAGGTTAATTAGTATTATGTTTTAAAAAGACAATTATTAATATTTATATTTTATAAAGTAGTTTTATTTTCAAAGATAGTTTGGTTAAAGTTATATTTAAAACTTGTATAGAATTTTAAACTCTTATTTAAATTTAGTTTGGCTTAATTTTTATTTTTAAAAATTAGCTTTATATTTTATAAAGTAGTTTATTTTAAATATGTTTAAAGTATATATTTTCAAATAAAGTGTTTACGTAGTTTTTAATTTAAATGTTTTAAAGTATATTTTAAAACAAAGTGTTTTAAATTATTTTAAATCTGAAGTATTTGTACTAGGTGATTTCAGTAGAAATACAAAATATTTGAGAAATTTATTCCGTGAGTGGAAGATGGTTTGAAACTGTTTTTCAAAGGATTAAAAAAGATGGAAATATATCTTGCAAAGATATTTTGATGATTATAAATAATTTGGGAGAAATTATTATGGCTTGTGATTGTTTGTGAATGTTGTTTGATAGTTAAATAACCGACTATCAATATTGGCCAATGCGCTGATCTTTTCGAAGAGACCGGGATCTGGATTGATTTCCCGAAAACCACTTCGATCCGGTTTGAACGTTTTCGTGAGGAAGACAAGAGCTGGGAGTCGAAGATGGAGCAATGAAGTGCAAGGGCTAGTCGCTACTAATCCTGAGGGTGGTTCCAAAATGGATGTAGTAGGAGTAGTGCCTTCGGTTCCGTTCGAACTCGGGACAGACTTGTACGGATGAATGCTTTTAGTATGTCGTCAGGAGGACAATGTGCATTCTAAGAGATGTGTTCTAAAATGGTAACGCTTAGCCTCGAGCCTCATCAACCGGGAATGACTGAAAATCAGGGGTTGTGCGGCAAGGCTAAGTGGGTAGCGCCCATTAGGGTAAGGTCATCCATGTCGAGATGTCCCTTTTATTTCGGCTGTGTGGCGCGGTTGTTGATCCCAACCGTGGGGTGATCTTACTTGGGATTACCCAGTAAGGGGTAGTCCTGGTATTGTATTGCAAGGGATCGGGAGGTATCCTCGGTACGGTGATCTAGGCCACGTAATGTGACAGGTGGTACCCAAGTGCCTAGTCATTAGTTGGAAATCCATTCTCCCTACGTGCCTTTACGATTTTTGTTTGCAGAACCCACTTTCTGGCTAGTATGCTAGAATTTAATCATGTAACAATTTCAGCTATTTGAATAAGTATTTGTATATAGACCCTATTATAATATCAGAGGATTTTATAAGAAATGTTTTAGCTATCGTAAGGTAAATACCCGACATGTTTATTTGTGGCGTGGTCTTACGAGATGCTTTTGATTATTAATGGATTTTGAAACTTTAATAATCCAATTGAGTGTGATTTCCCACGCTGGTATTCCAGACTGACTCGGGTGTTATTTAACTATAATCCTCGGGTCAGACCGAATATTATAGAATATAGGATATGATGTTGTGGAGCTCAGGAGACAAACTGGATGGTGAGACTTACATTCGTATTTGATTATTATTCCGTCGAGTATTCTGTTATGTGAACGAGTTTACATAACTGTCCAGCATTTGGATATTGATTGTGTGAATTAATTTGAATTGTACTCTGATGATGTAATGTATAAAATAGATATAGTTTTCTTTTGTGTAAAGATCAGTTATTTTCTATTATAATTTATTCCGCTGCGTTGATAAGATTCTGATATTGTTTCTATTTCTTTTTCTACATTCTTCTTCTTTAAACCCTAATGGTTCGATTTTTTGGGCATCGAAAATCGGGTCGTTAAACTTGGTATCAGAGCTGAAGATTAAGCGAGAACCTTGGATCTGGTGGGGATCACTCATTAGAAATAGAGTCCGTCGTACTCTAAAATGAGTTTGAGTGTATTAATAGATATGCGCGTGTATTTGTTAGGGAATATAAAAATTAATTTTATATTGTGTTTACTTATCAGTTGAGTGTTTATAGATTCTGGTCGATATATGGGATGCCATTTTATAGATAAGAGTTTCTAAATTCTTAAACGAGATAAACCGACACGGTATTATTTTAAGATGGGGTAAATGAAATAATTTTACCCAAAATACTTGTGTATATAAAGGAAATAATTTTCTGCAAGTTATATATATATATATATATATATATATATATGGTTGTTGGGTTGTTAGGAGATGATAATATTAAATTATTATCATTGTTAAGTGAAAGTTGAATAAAGGATTAAAATTTTAACCAAAGGCTAAGGAATAAATTTATATAACAAAATGAAATATATAAATGTGAATTACAAAAGTGATTCATAATTGAAATGGTATAAAATTCCAGAGTAATGTTTGAAGATAGATTGAAAGAATTTAGAATTTGGAATTTTAGGGAAAATTTAAATTCCTTTGAGTTTGAAAATAATTTTCAAAGGTTTTGGAGGAATAATGGTGATATTATTTGAGAAACATTTTTATATTGGATATGAAATCTGGTGAGATTTGGAATTTAAAAGTATTTGAAAATGTTTTGGAGAGATAAAAGCATTTAACTCTCTTCGGTCGTTGGAAAATAACTTCGGTGATGACTGCAACATCATCGATGTTCATTTTCGAGTTTCCAAGGGAAGAAATTACTACCCGAATGATTTAATTTGGGGTTGTTTGCAAAACTGGGTTGATTTTAAAAATTCAAGGAATAATTGGATATGCAATTGAATTATGGATTTCAAAAATGGTTTTTGAAATGTTGAAGTTTTTGTTTGGTAAAACCTTTTGATTTTAAAATTCAAAGGATAATTTGATACCAAAGGATTTTGGATATAATTGATTTTAAAGGATGATTTTGAAATGTTAAGTAATTGATGAAAAGACTTTGAGATCTTATTTAAAATGTTATGGAATTTGAATAAGTTAGAAACTTAAGGAAGTTTAAAAAATTGAATGGAATTGGAATGTAATTGAATCCAGTAAATAAAGGTACAAATTTATTTTATTGGAAGTAAATTTGTGGCAGAACAAATTTATATAAATTTGTATGTAATAGAACTAGAATTAAAGTCGAATAATGGAATCAATTTAAATTGTGTTAAGTAAATTAAAATTATAGAGTTTGTTCGAGAGAACTAAAAGAAGTAAAAGTTTAGAAATAAACTATTTAGATTTGTGGAATTAGATTCAACTTGAAAAGGGTCAAATAAAGGTAATTGTGACTAGAGAATAAAATTAGAAAGATAAGCCAATTAAAGAAGGTTGGTAAATAGAATGGAAATAAAATTGTGGATAGACAAATGAATTTGCATTTGTAAGAAAATAGAATTGAAACTAAATATTGGAAATTAATTTGAATTGTGTGTAAGGGAAGTTAGTCAAGATTTGGCTAAATAAAATAATGGACTGAAATAAAAATTAATGAGTAAACTAATTGATTCGAGAAGGTAAGCAGATAAATTGGAATTGCACGTTGAGGTGATATTTAATTTTAAATGTGTAAAATAAAGTGAAGTTATAAAATTAATTCGAAGTGGACTAAAATTATAAAAGTTTGGAAATAATAAATTGTTTAAGATTTAAATAAATTAGTAAGTGGAACTAATTTAAACAATTATATGAACCAGTTGTGAATAGAAGATAGTTGATAAAGTTCAATATTCATAATTTGAAGATAAACTGAATTCAAGAAGAATTGAAAATGAAAATCTAGATGAAAATTGGGAATAGAAGTGTTTAAGATTTGAATAAATTAGTAGTGAAACTGATTAAAAAAATGATTAATTGAATATGGTTTGAGATAAAGGTAAATAGAATTCAATATTTAAAATGAAAGGCAAATTGAATTCATATGGAAATTGGAGATTCAATTTGAATAGAAGTAGATATAAACCAAATTGGTGAGATAAAAATAAATATTTAAAGTGTGTAATATATTTATATTGGACTTAAGAAATAGATGATGAAATTCTTAAGTAAATTTGGTATTGGAATATGCTAAGTTTATATCTTAATAAAGGTAATGAGGGTGTGAAAAATGGGATGGTTGTAAATAAGTGAGTAGAAATCAAAATAATATGAACAAAAGAAAATTGATATAGTTAATAATCAATTGGGGCAAATACGTAAGATGTACGTTTATTATAACAAACGCGATTTTCGACTCACGAAAGTCGTATATCCACTGTATCAACTACCAAGCAATCGAATGTCGGAAAATCAAACGTTGGGGTTAAAGAAGAGGTAGAAGATAGAAGAAGATAGGAGAAAAGAAAAAAAACAACATAACAATATCACAATCTCACAATTCGCAGCGAAACAACATATAATAGATAAATTAATATCTTTAAAACAAAGAACTATATCAGTTATTATATTACATCACATTACATAACATTATCAGAGTTTACAACAACAAACAGCGGAAAAGAAATGCTATACACTAATTGATACGCCATGCCATCCAGCTTGCCTCCAAATCTCTACAGCAACTCCTGAATTCCAGAATGACCTGATAACCTGACTCTAGACTGCCCGTGTGAAATTAGTGGGCACCCAGAATTTAGGAAGGGAACAATAAACTCTAAGTCAGTCATGGGACTGGTGCGAGAACTTAAAACATTTATTCTTTAAAAACAAACAAAGAATTATTTTAAATTAGATTCGCAATGCTTTTTAGAAAATGAGACTACCATAAGGCCTCCCGCACACACACACAATGCAAACGCAGAATCGGAGGAGATTTCTCCTTATGATAGTCAAATATGCTTGATACACAAATTTTCTTTGATATTATTACTATAAGTGCAAGGTGTAGGAAAACATTTCGAAAGTAATGATATAAATCTTAGTCGACATACGACCAGTATCGTATGCCCATTATAGCTACCATCTAAACAGTGGGGCGCCACCATAAGTAAATGGCAGGTTCTACAACTAAAACTGTACTGCGTATTGGAATTTGGATTTCCAACAAACGGTCAGGCCAAGGAACTTCCCATTGCCACATGGGTATGCCTCTGGAAAGACGCCCTGAGAACCTATCCAGATCTCTGCCAACACAAGGCCAGGTTAACCCTAACTAGGTAACTGCTGACACGAATATGCCATCCCCCGGTCGTAACCGACCTAAATACCGGAATTCACCAACAACCACAAATATAATAAGTTTGTAGCAACAACATAGGTTAACTATCAGGGCTCCATACCATAATACCACCTCTATCCATAAGGAAATGACATACACTAAGGGGGCACTGTCCCCTAATAACCTTGCCGCATCTTTCCTGTTTTGACCATTTTCGTGGTGTGAGGTCCGACGAAGTCTCGTCCACAAAGCTATGTTTTTCATAAAAACCACGCTTTGATTAACAAATGCTCAATGGCACTTCGTATGCCACATTACCAATTTGGGAATGTATCACTAGTAACCATCAACTACATAACCTTTGAGCTCGTACGTCTCAGAGAAGGGTGTTAAGCTAAGAGAATAAATTCTCCGCCACCAACAGAAATATATTTGATAGAAACCAGCTTTACATCTCAAATTGTAATGTCAGACACACATCCATACAGGTCCATTCTGGGTTTGAACAGAACCGAAGGCACTTCCAAAGAAGCCATTGCAATCTGGATATTCACTAATCACGACCGGACTTCCCATCACAAAGGGTGATAAAATCTTTATATCGGAGATCGGCCGATGCAGAGACATTCGACGGTAATCCTTCCGTTTTCGAAAATATCCGGTCTTCAACGCTGGTCTTCAAATGCTATCCATTTCGACATATCGCTATTCGGAATGGTGACACAAGGGTCCTCTCCCGGCTAAACCGAATAACGAGCGCTTATTTTCAAAAATAAGTGTAGCATTCAAATTCAAGCAATCACAACAAATACCCATTGAAAGGTAAATATTGATAGTCGGTTATTTAACTATCAAGGCCAACAACCAATATCCAGCACCATAAAAATCACTAGGCCCTTTTCATTAATCTTCCATAAATTAAATAACTTGCCAGATATTCACTTCAATCTATCTTTAAAAAGATATGTTCTCTAAACCATTTCAATTTCGTATTTGAAAAGCAATTCCAAATACTTATTCATTTTCAATTTATCTTTAAAAGATAAAACTCCAAAACATTTCACTTCATATTGGAAAACATTTCCATACTTATTTAATAATAAGTAATTTACAAATCTATTTATTTTCAATACTTATAAAATATTCAATATGCTTAAAACACGATTAAGTATATATTTTATCCCTTTAAGGAAAACATTTCTTTAAACACATTTATCTGGGTCAAAACGAGTGTTGCGTAAAACATCGTTACGACAACTCAAAATCACTAGTATAGTGATTCGAAATTAAGATAGATATATAAATCCCAATACTATATAAAAACATTTCCTTTCGAAAATCATTTACTATAACAACAGTGTTATAGTCCACCATTTCCTTATTTCTCGAAAACGTCTATTTCAACAATGAATGTTGAAATCTATGGTTTCGATACTTAACACATTTTAAATCAACTTCAAATCATTTTAATTCTATTTAAACTATCACTTCCCCAAAACATTTCTTTAACATATCATTCACTGTCCAAAATCGTGAATATACTTCGTTAACCAAATTCAACGTTTCTACACATTTTATTTTAAAGGATTATCCACTGTCCAAAATCGTGGACATGCTTCCTTTAATAAGTTATAAAAATTAACTTATCAAATTCAATCAATCTTGAATTTATAAATCAATGTTTATAAATTCACATTTATATATTATAAAAACTTCAAGTTATAAAAATTACTTTATTTACAAATTCTATTATATCTTATTTGTGATGTCCCAGAAATTTAGGCAATATTTATTTAATAATTTCATTGATAATTATTTTAAAATGTGAAATGTTTATTTAATAATCTATTTCAAACAGAATTTATCTTTTGAAAATTAATAATTATTTAGTTTGTTAAATGATATTCTTTTCAAAATTTATAATAATGATAATTTAATTTGAGAATCTTATTGTTTTCAAATGTTAAAAATATTTAAATAATAAAATTATCTTTCTAAGCTGATTTAAAGATGTTTTATTTATAATGTATAAATGTTTATACATTGTAAATAAAGGATTTGATTTTGATTTAAATTTAAATTTAATAAGAATATTTTCAAATTATTATATATATAAATGTATAAATTGTAAATTGGTTAATTTGATTTAAAATTAGTATTGAAAACTTTTTGAAAGTTTGTTTTAAAAGTCTATCTTATATTTTCATAGAATTATAAGTAAGTATTCATTTTTTTTAATAAAATAAATATAGTTTAAATTGTATTTTATAATAAAAGTTTATTTTGTTTTATTTTAAAAAATGTTTTCTTTTGAAATAAGATTAAGTTTATTTATATCAAAGTATAGTATTTTGATTTGAAACTTTGAAAAGAAAAAAAATTCAACATTCTTATTCTTTTTAAAAAAATTCTTTAGAAAATTAGTTTTAAAATATTATTTTAAAAATATTCAAGTAAACATTAAAATGTATAATGTTATAAGGAAGTTTATATGTATTTATTTAAAGGCAAAATATGGATAAAACATTTAGAACATGTTAAATTAAATTAGAAATGGTTTTAGTATAAATTTAAATACAATTATAAATAAAGAATATTCTTTTTATATTAAATTGCATATGTGTTAAGCTCTTAACACAAGAGTAGACACTTGTAATCACATTACAAACTAAATAAAACAAGTGGCATTATTTTAAAACTTTTTATTTAAATCATATTGATAAGAAAACATAACAATGCATTTTGTTAAAACATTATCTTCAATTGAAATCTGAAAATCAGATTTAAAAGAAATTTTCAAAAATAAATCCTACCAAAACCATATAAAATCTGCAAATTCAAAACCCAAATCTACAACCCAAATTCATATTTGCAAAAACCCAAACAATGCATGTTTATAAATCTGCAAAATTAAATAGGCAAAAACCAAATCTGCAATCTAAAAGTAATCTTCAACCTCAAACTCAAGCAAGTGAAGTTCAATTTAAAATCTGAGCAATGAGGATAAGGGTCTGCATGCAGTTCAAAAATCTACATCAACAAGAAAATCAACTTCAACTAGCTAATGCAAACCCGGATATTCAACTAGCAAATGCAGATGCAAATCTGGATTCCAGGAAAAATGAATGCATCTAAATTTGTTCTCTTCATCTTCAATAAACTGGTGAGTAAACCTCTTATTTTAAAAACAGTTTTTCTTTTAAATCAAAGTTATATAAAATTTCCTGAATTCAAGTATTAGTTCACATAAATTAAAATCTGGTTGATGAAAACTGTTCTGTTTTCTGTTTTAAAAAAAACTTATGTATTTGTGCATGTGTATTGATAGAAATCATCAAGTTTATATGATTGTATTGTGATTATGTGTATATATATAAATATATATGTGTGTGTGTGCTCCAGAATTCTATAAATCTGTTCTTGACCTTGAAATTAAGTTTTAATAGGAAATCCATTATCAACTGGTTTGATCTCTGTTAGAATTGTTATGTAAATAGAAGTGCTTGTTTAGTATGAATATAAATGTATAAATTATAATTAAGTTAAATTAAAGGAAACTATTGTTTCTGTAAAAATAAAAATCAGTTAATATTCAAATAACCAAATCTAAAATATCTTAAATTATTGAAACAAGTTTATAATGTAAATGCATGTTTGGAATCATAAATTTTAAGATAGAAATCACATTTTAAAATTAACTGTTGAATGTGCATTACTGTGTTAAACAGAATTGGGTTTTATTTTTGGTTTGTTTGATGATTTAGTGGATTATGGAGGCTGTGGGTCTTTCTGAGGTGGAATACAGATGGGGTGGTAGGGGAAAATTGTCAGAAGTTTATTTCAGTGGGTGGTGGCGAGGGCAAGTGTTATTTCCAGGTTCTAACCCTAGTTTTCTGGAGTTAGGGGTTTTTATAGCTTCTTGTACTCTCTGTTGCATCGAGTGATGCCAGACTCTGGAACTGGGTAGAGGGGATGTTGAAGAAGAGATGACCAGAGTTGTGGGTGGCCAGATGATCGGAGGTGGGTTTGTAAGTTGTTGACAGGTTTGGGTATATGTTGCTGTGATATTTCCAGGTTGGCTTGGATTCCTTGATTTCAAATTTCGAGCTGCAGTGGGGATTATGGCAGTCGTGATCAAGTGGGATGATGGTCGGCGACTAGGAGGAGTTGCCTAGGGTGGCTGGAGTTGATCTGAGTATTGGTGCATATGCACCATTCATATTCTTTCTTAGGTGAACTTTTGGGGTTGTGCAGGGTATTCGACTCGAAGTTACATTCGGGTTTTCATGATTCTGTCTCGAAGCAGTTGGGTTGGGAACTCGAAGTAGTTATTGGGGTTTCTCGGGTTAATGATGTTACAGGTTGTAAAACCTGACAGTTTGTAGTTTCTCAAATTCAAATGAAATTTGAATTTTAAAAGCATGATTTATAACAGGGTTCTAAATGCAAGGTTTAAGATTTGAATTCAAGTGTACTTTTAAATTCAAAGTTTTAAAATGAAGATTTTAAATTTAAGTAAAGTTTGAAAAGTTTTTAAATCGAGTTTAAGATCAAGTTTTTAATATTGTTTCCAAATCCAGAATTTTAATTTAGAATAGTTTTGTAAATTTGAAGGACTGGACAAGTTTTAAAATGTTTTAAAAGTAGATTTAAAGATGAATTTGATTTCAAATAAGTTTAAATTTTAAAGAATTCTCTTCTTTAATATTTGATTTAAAGATATGAAGTGTTTAATTTAAATTTGAAAGTTAAAATAATCAATTTATTTTCAAAGCTTGATTTATTTTAATTAAGTAATTTTGTTTTAACCGTTCTTTTATATTTAAGTAATGAATGTACTTTAACATTTATTTTATTTTAAGGATTGTAAGTTTATTTAAATTTTGGATAATGTTTAAATGGTTAAACATTTTGAAATCTTTAATTTTAAAATGAATTTGAATTTAAATTAGAAAGGTATTGTTTAAAATACTTTTTTGAATGTTAAATAAAGTCATTAATAAGTAAATGAATTATTTGAAAATAATTAGGATAATTAAGAATTTACTTATTTATTTGATTTTAAATAATGACTTGAACTAATTTATAATTAAAGATGATTAATGAATAATTAATCTAAGATAAATTTCTCAAGTAAGTAATTAAAGAAAATGTGGTTAATTAAATAATGATAATTATCTAAGGATAATTAAGTAATTAAATAATGTAATTAATTTTGATAATTGACTAGATTAATTAATTGAATTTAATCAATTGTAATTTGTTATGTATAATTACTTAATAAAGTAATTGAGGAATTTATTACTTATTGTAATTAATAATGATAATGTGATTTGTTAAGTTAATTAATTTAGTTTAATTAATTTAATAAATAATTTGATGGTTTAGTGAGTGTAATTACTTAATGTAATTAATGGAGCAGGATTACATAGAGAAGTAATGAATGATAAATTACTGGAATGTAATTAGTGGAAGATGATTTATTTTTAATAAAGTAATTTAGATAATTACTTTTGTAATTAATCAAGGGATTAATTAATGAAGATAATTAATTATTGGATAATTAATTTGTTAATGAGTAATTAAAGATACTTAATTACTAAATTGAATATTAATCAAGGTGATTAGTAATTAGATTAATTACTAAACGTAATTAATTTTAATTAAGTAATTTCTTTAAATATTAGAGATCATTAATTAATATAATTAATGATGTAACTAAGAATTGTTTAATTAAGGAATAATTAATAATTAAATGATTAATTAAATTGTAATTAATTAAGGATAAATATAATTAATTATAGTTTATTAATAAAGTAATTAAATGTTAATTACTTATGAATAAGGTTAATTAATTTGAGAAAATTAATTAAATACTAATTACCTATTGTAATTAGAGGATGATTAATCAAATGTGTTAATCAGGTTGAATACTTGGTGAACAATTAATTAACTAGGTTAATTAATTTTAGAATATTAAGCAGGATTTATAAATGTGGTAATTAATTTAATTTATTTT
Source organism: Allium cepa (assembly GCA_030765085.1). Taxonomy (NCBI): domain Eukaryota; kingdom Viridiplantae; phylum Streptophyta; class Magnoliopsida; order Asparagales; family Amaryllidaceae; genus Allium; species Allium cepa. Next base: position 630,187,345 of record CM060940.1, on the reverse strand, counting down.
AAATTAATTAGAGATAGAAGTAATTAATTTAATTCATTTTAAATTAATTATAATTGATGGTTAATAAATCATTGCTTATGGATGTTATTGATTGGATGGTTGAGATCTCAGTAATGAGATGAGTTGTATCTGTATGATATGGATGCTTGGTTAAAGTATGATGGTTTGTGATGGATTATCTAGTTGTGATGATTATCTATTTGTGATGATGATACAGATTATCTATTTATGATGAGAATGTGATTTATCTATTGTGATATGTATTTTGTCTATCTGTGTGAAATAGATAATAATGAAATGAGTTAATTGGTTTAAACCTTTAAGTACAACTTGGACATTAAAAGGGCATTTGGTTTCGGTGGTACCGAGATCGGGTTTCCATATTTGGATAATCGAAAAACACATCGATTCCAATTAAACATTAGGTTGTTAATCGAAGTGGAGCAAATGAAGACTCGAGGTGTAAGAACTATACGTCAGTATAACTCTGTGGGTGATTCCATGATGAGTTTGACGGAATAGTACTTATAGGTTCGAGATGGCGATTTAGAGTGCAAGGGCCATGGTCGTTGACTCTGAGGGTGATTCCAAAATGAGTGCAACGAAATAGTGCCTTCGGTTTCGTTCGAACCCGAAACGAACTTGTATGGATTGAATGCTTTCAGAACATCGTCAGGGGGACGATGAGCATTCTAAGATTGATATGTCCTATAAAGGTAATCGTAGCCTCAAGCCTCATCAACCGGGAATGGCTAAAACAGGGAAGGTGCAGCAAGGCTTCGTGGGTAGCCCCCACTGGAGAGCAAGATTTACCCCTGTCTAGAGGTCCCTTTATATTTCGGTTGTGTGGCAGTTGGTGACGGCCAATCTGCAGGGTGGTCTTGTTCGGAACTGTTCAGTAAGGAATGGTTCCAGCTTTGTGTTGCAGGGGAGCGGGCGTTCTCCTCGGACGGTGATCTAGGCCACGTACTGTGACGGGCGGTACCCCAGTAGCCCTGCCATTGATGGAAACCCATTCTTCCTACGAGACCCTACGGTTTTGATTGTATTACCCACTTTTGTGGCTAGTAGCTGGAATTTAATAGATGTAACAATTTCGGCTATTTTCTTATTTACTTGAAAACCCTAGACACTATTATAATATCATTGGATTTCCTATCAAATGTTTTGGTTAGCGTAAGGTAAAAACTTTTCCATGTTTATGTGTGGGAAGTCTTACGTGATACCTTTTGTTTCCAAAGGATTTTCTAAACTTAATCAACTTTTAAACCCGTTTACTCACACTAGACCCATGTCTGACCCGAGTGTTTATTTTCTGTTTTATTAAACTCTTGGGTACTCATATATTGTATGAGTAGTCAAGTGATTCAGGATTTCTTTGACGAGTTTCTGGAGGAGATAATGGAGCAGGAGGCTTCAACGTATAGATATATATAGTGGTTCCGCTGTTTTTTGAGTTGTATCTATTTTTATCTAGTGTACTTGAATTGTAATTGCTAGATAGATGTTTATAACTATCTAGTTTGTGTTGTATTAGCTTTTTAACTCCGATGTATATGATACTATGTAAGGTTTTATGTGATATAATATAATTTATTCGTTCCGTTGTGAGATTCTGATGTTGTCTGTTTCTTTCTTTTCTTTCTTTTCTCTTTTCTATCCCTTTCTTTCTTCTTATTGATGCGTCTTTCTATGGAATGAAAGGCGGGTCGTTACATTGTGGTATCAGAGCACTAGGTTGAGCGAATACCTGTGCTCTGGCGTGGTGTCCTTCTTGAGAGAGCGTATTGGTAATTTTGAATATATATATATATATATATATATATATATATATATATATATTTCTACCTATTTGATTGGGTTACTGTTCAGGTTTTCCAATATAAGTTCTAAAGGTAGATAGGGTAGTGGCGTATGTAACACAACTACCAATGGTTGGAGTTCGAGTGTTTGAGGTTGGTAGTAGATTTACTAGGATAGTTTTGGGCATCTTGAGTATTTTTGCAGTTTGGTGTGGAGGATTCCACCAATCTCTGAAGGAAATATTTTCAAGATTCGGAGTTTAACTTTGGATTGTAAGTTTGGTTGCACTCGTGTGAGTGGATTTTCTTGAGTTTGAATCAGTTGGGAGTACTGCAGCCAGCGTTGGTATCTTGGCAACCTTAGGAAGGAGTTTTGTCTGTATTTAAGTTGAGACTCAGTTTGACAGAGTGTTTTGTGCTTGTTTTGAGATCGAGTTTCCTGAGAGATATCTGTCTATCTGGAAGGCTCTATTGTGGAAGAGGCTAGTGTAGCTTTGAGGATCGATGAGCTTTTGGATAAGGACGTTTTGGCAACAGTAGCAGCAGTAAGTGGCCTGTTTCTTCGATGGTTCGGAAATCTTTGTGATTCTTCTGTCAGTAGGCCGTGCAGATGGTGGAGCTTGTCCATTTCTTCTGGAAGCTCAGTTAGGTGTGATGTTTGTGGTTGGAGGTAGACCACTAGTTCTTCTTTTGATTAGAAGGCTTAGCTGTTCGGATTGTTGAAGTGAGAACGATTTCTTAGAATCTGAACTGAGTGGAATCGCAAAGTGACTTTCGATGGTTCGGAAGTTCTCTGAGTGATCTTTGTTTGGATTGAAGCATCTCTAGAGGATGTTTGAGTTATCAAAGTGGTTTGATTTTCTGGATGTCTTCGAAGGAGTTGAGTTTTGCATCCGAATCGAGAGATTGAGTTCTATATCGACTTGGTTCTTGGAACTTTACTGGTGGTTCAGCATAGTAGGAGGGCTCTTTGAGGGAGAGATATGTTTAGCTGGCAAGATTGATCGGATCCAGTTTTCTGGTTGAATTTTTGTTGTGTGTTTGTGACCGAATCGGATATGTCACTGAGATTTTATGGAATTTGATGGACAATGTACCAGGATAAGTTGATCGAGTTTGTACTTGTGTTCATCAACAGCATTCTCGAATCGGAGTTGCGTAGTGGAAGCATGGTGGCAGCTATTCCAGAATAAAAGCAACACCCGATTCTTTGGGAATTTGAGTTTTGTCTTAGATCAGAGGATTTCTATAGGAAATTTATTTTGAATCTGGAAGCTTGATTGTTTTGTGCATCGGTTTTGTTTTCCAGATAAGAATAGTATGTTTGAAGTCTTTTAATATTTGCAGTGGAATTTGTGTGGTGGATTTGATTGGTCTAGAAGGTTGGAGGCAGCCCAGGATCGACAAGAGAGATTTGTGGATAAGAGTTTTGGATCTTTCTGTTTTCTCTTAAGGGTTGAGTGTTTGGTCTACAGGATTGAATTACCAGTTCGGAGGGCTGGAATTTGTTTCGTATTTCACATATCTCTGAGGGAGTATGTGTATGGTTTACCATTGGTTTTAGAATCAGTAGTTCTGGAAGATTTGGAAGTTGTTCAAGACTTGTCTGTGGTCCAGTTCTCTGTTTAGATTTGTAGATCTAGATATATAGAAGCTCTAGATCTGAATGGCGTAGCTAGTCTAGATTCTATAGGGCAAGTTTCCCGGTGTTTGTACCTGGGAAACTCTAGGGAATCTTATCCAGAATTTTGTCTAGATAGTCAGAATTTTTTGTTTGAATTGGTTGCTAGTATTTTGTTGATAGCATATGTTTGCTACTTTAAAAATTTGAATCTGTATGGGATTATTAAGTTACCTTTGCTTTTAAATTTCGGGGACGAAATTATTTTAAGGAGGGAGGAATGTGATGTCCCGAAAATTTAGGCAATATTTATTTAATAATTTCATTGATAATTATTTTAAAATGTGAAATGTTGATTTAATAATCTAATTCAAACAGAATTTATCTTTTGAAAATTAATAATTATTTAGTTTGTTAAATGAAATTCTTTTCAAAATTTATAATTATGATAATTTAATTTGAGAATCTTATTGTTTTCAAATGTTAAAAATATTTAAATAATAAAATTATCTTTCTAAGCTGATTTAAAGATATTTTATTTATAATGTATAAATGTTTGTACATTGTAAATAAAAAATTTGATTTAAATTTAAATTTAAATTTAAATTTAAATATAATAAGAATATTTTCAAATTATTATATATATAAATGTATAAATTGTAAATTGGTTAATTTGATTTAAAATTAGTACTGAAAACTTTTCAAAAGTTTGTTTTAAAAGTCTGTCTTATATTTTCATAGAAATATAAGTAAGTATTTATTTTGTTTATAAAAATAAATATAGTTTAAATTGTATTTTAAAATAAAAGTTTATTTTGTTTTATTTTAAAAATTATTTTCTTTTGAAATAAGATTTAGTTTATTTATATCAAAGTAAGTATTTTGATTTGAAACTTTGAAAAGAAAAAACAATTCAACATTCTTATCCTTTTTTTAAAAAATCTTTTGAAAATTAGTTTTAAAATATTATTTTAAAAATATTCAAGTAAACATTAAAATGTATAATGTTATATGGAAGTTTATATGTATTTATTTAAAGGCTAAATATGGATAAAACATTTAGAACATGTTAAATTAAATTAGAAATGGTTTTAATATAAATTTAAATACAATTATAAATTAAGAATTTTCTTTTTATATTAAAATGCATATGTGCTAAGCTCTTAACACAAGAGTAGACACTTGTAATCACATTACAAACTAAATACAACAAGTGGCATTGTTTTAAAACTTTTTATTTAAATCATATTGATAAGAAAACATAACAATGCATTTTGTTAAAACATTATCTTCAATAGAAATCTCAAAATCAGATTTAAAAGAAAATTTAAAAAATAAATCCTACCAAAACCAACTAAAATATGCAAATTCAAAACCCAAATCTACAACCCAAATTCATGTCTGCAAAAACCCAAACAATGCATGTATATAAATATGCAAAATTAAATAGGCAAAACCCAAATCTGCAATCTGAAAGTAACCTTCAACCTCAAACTCAAGCGAGTGAAGTTCAATTTAAAATCTGAGCAATAGGATAAGGGTCTGCATGCAGTTCAAAAATCTACATCAACAAGAAAATCAACTTCAACTAGCTAATGCAAACCTAGATATTCAACTAGCAAATGCAGATGCAAATCTAGATTCCAGGAAAAATGAATGCATCTAAATTTGTTCTCTGCGTCTTCAATAAACTGGTGAGTAAACCTCTTATTTTAAAAACAGTTTTTCTTTTAAATCAAAGTTATATAAAATTTGTTTGATGTGAATTTTTGTTTGATGATAACAAATATATATCAATTTATATATATGTTTGCAGATTGTACTATATACATATAGGAATAAATATTCATATTGAATAATAATACTATTGCATAGAATTTATATAATTCAATCAGTATTTTTATTTAATATAATATTTTATTTCAACACTTATACAGTACAAAGTTTTCAGCTCTCTCTATATACGTACACCGGTTCATACATTTCACATTCATATTTTTTTCTCACTACAATGCTCAACACTTAGTTTCTCGCTCTGTCTGTACATCTGCATCTATCTTCATTGTCCAGCTCCAGTTCTTGTCCTGTCTCCTGTGTACCTGTATAATTAGCAACTACAACAGTAATCTGAAAATAAACAAATTTGAATTTGCAAAAATATAAATTTGTTTTTTATTGGTGTCTCTGATATATGGGTTATTGTCATCATTTTTGATTGTGTAATATCTGTGCATATCAGTATTCTTATCAGGAACAGGTAATCATGAGTGGCTGCAATACACACGTGTACATTTATACACGTGTGCACTGCCTCGCCAACTCGTGTGCGTAGTCAACAATAGCAATCATGCACAACATAGACTCAGTTGGATATGCAACCTGACAATGCACAAGTCGAGCCAAAAGACATGATGACTCAGATGAACTCATGGCCAAGAGTAATGTCGAATGCACAATAGGCCGAGAATCAAGACCACATGAAAACTGAAACAAGTCTCGACCAAAATCAGTGACTCAATGCAAACAACATGAATGTCACAAGCATGAATATAGCAAAATATGTATGCAACATGGCTGAGCATTGATACAAGGCAACAGTGAATGATCAATTGTACAAGTCCAAATACAACAATGTGTAGCAGCAGTTACAAGTAAACAGAGTGCATGCTACAACAATCGACAGTACAAAGCTCAAGTTCAATCCCAAAGCAACTCAACATCACATGAAGGCAACATGAAGCATGTCGAGCTCAATAAAACCCAGCATCAACAATATTTGGAGTGAACGCAAGACAGTGGTCGAAGCAATACCGAATGCTACCATGAAATCACATGAACAAGTTCGAACATATAAAGAACTGAAGTCACAGTGAACAAAGCAAGGTCACAGTGAAATCAACATCATCAGAAAATCAAAGCCATAATTCACAGTGAAGTCGAAAGCAATAAACAAGCTATAGTCGAAATCATGGAAGCATACAGAAGTCAACAAGGAAACTCATGAAAACAATAATTGACCAAGATCAAAATGTTAAACAAACTCAAAAAGTCAAGTGATAAAATTCATGTTTAAAAAGTCAAGTGCCAAAGTCCAGGTGCAATAAAGTTGATGCCAGAGAAATTGAATTCGTGAACGTATACTGTATAAAAATTTCAAGTGTGTATCTTCGAAATAGTCAAAGCAAATCAAAAGAGGAAAGGTTGTTGCCGTAGGACTCAAGAAAAATCAAACGCTGCATAATCAAAGCCGTGCGCATCAAGTCGTAAAGATATCAGGAAAGCAAGAATTAGGAAAGTGTCGAATTGATATAAATTCAAACCCAAATGTTCATCATCGGCTGTGTGTGTGGTTGTGGAGAAAACAAGGACAATCAATAAATCCAAATTAAATCCTGACAAAGCAAAATGTACGAAAAACTTACCAAGGCAATTCACAATCAGGAGGCAAGCAGTCGATCAACAGTGAAGCAACGAGCAACATACTCGGTCAAACAAGGCAACACATAAACCAGGGAATCGAATCTGAGAAAGCCCTCATTTTGAGCAATAAAGACAAAGCCGCCATTTTTTTTCAGAACCCTAAAATTGCATCAGAAAACAAAAGAGGGAAGAGGCCGTGCTTTGTTTATTTTTGGGTCGGGTTGTTTTTGCTTAAGGGAAACATGTGTACTCAAGCTTTTACTTATTTTTGCTCTTAATTTTTTTTAAGTCTGCAATTTTTTTTCGAATCAAATCTTGGTAAATCACCACTTAGGATTTAGGTTGTGTCAGATTGTCTAGTTAGAATTAGTTCGGTAAGAAGGGTTTGCGAGTTTGCAAAACTCTATAGGCGGTAGCAGGGTTTGCGAGTCTGTTAGAGTGTTTGTAAGCGGGAGACTGTTTAATTCTAATAGAAATCTGGGAATGCAGCAGTAGGCAGGGGCTGCCGAAGCTTAGTAAATTTTGTGTGTGATTTACTTTTCAGCATATTTACTTTTCTGCAGTTTGTTTTTGTGTTTAGTTCAAGAAAATTTTCTATAACCCTATTCACCCCCTCCCTCTAGGGTTAATCTAGATCCTACAAGTGGTATCAGAGCACGGTATTTTTCTTTAATTCTAGAGTCATGAATCCACCAAATAATGCTTTTTCTGAGGGACAATCTATTGCTAGGCCACCCATGTTTAATGGGAATGATTATGCTTATTGGAAAGTTAGGATGGGTATTTATCTTAGTTCTGTTGATTATGATGTTTGGGACATTACTGAAACTGGCTATAAATCTCCCACTGTAACTGTTGGTGATACTGAGATTCCTAAACCTAAGGATAGGTGGGGTGAAACGATAAGAAATTAAATACTACAAATGCTAAAGCCATGAATGCTTTGATCTGTGCTCTTGATAAGACTGAATTTAATAAAATTTCTCATTACAAAACTGCATGGGAAATTTGGCATACCTTGGAGGTGACACATGAAGGAACTTCTCAAGTCAAGGAATCTCATCTAGCCCTATTCAGCAATGAATACGAGAACTTTGTGATAGACAAAGGCGAGAGCATAAAGGACATGTTTGGATGCTTTTCAACTTTCGTGTACAATGCTAGAGCGCTTGGGAAGGTATTCACTGAGGTAGGCTTGTGAGGAAGGTGCTACGAGTCTTACCGATGAGCTTTGAGGCAAAAGTCACGGCAATACAAGCATCGAAAGCTCTGAGTAAACTAAGCATGGAGGAGTTGATCGGCAACTTGATGACATATGAGCTTGAGCTAAAAGCAAAGGAGGAACACACCAACTCCGAATCAAAGAAGAAGACGATTGTCTTAAAGAGAAAAGAAGAGAGCGATGAAGAAGAAGAAGATCCAATTGAAGAGCTTGCAATGGCTGTCAATAATCTTAGAAAATGGTCAAGATTCAGGCAACGCAAGAAGAAAACAAGTGGTAATAGGTCAAAAGATTCTGACAATTCCGATAATGAATTGACGTGCTTTAACTGCAAGAAGCTTGGCCACTTCAAACAAAAATGCCCACTTCTCAAAAACAACAAAGGAAAGAAAAAGAAGAAGAAGGCCTTTGCAGCGACTTGGGATGATGAAGAAGGAGAGGAAGTTTCGAATAATAGCTCAGAGGAGGCTAACTTGTGTCTTATGGAAAAATTAGATTCAGAAGCAAGCTCAGAGGAATCTAGTGAGGTAGGTGACTATTCTTATAAAGAACTTGCTTTGATGTGCTGTGATCTTACTAAAACAATTGATACTCTTGAATCTAAAATTGAAAAACTGAAATCTGATAGGAGAGAACTTGTCCATGAAAATTCTAGGTTAGAAACTGAACTTGAAAATATTCAAAACCTAGACTGTAAAAAATGTAAAATTTTAGATTCAGAATTATCAAGACTTAAGAATAGCTTTGAGAATCTTGAAAAAGAAAACTTAAGTCTTAAGGAAACCATTGACACTAGGAAAAAGGATTTTATAAATAGATGCACCTCACTTGTAACTGAAAACACAACATTAAAAACCAAAGTCCAAAATCTTGAGAAATCTCTGAATAACTTTTCAAGAGGAGAAAAATCATTCAACATGTTATTGGGAAATCAAATTTTTGCTAACAACAGAAAGGACTAGGCTTTGGGAAAACACAAGTTGATGATAATGCAAAAGGTAAGAGTGTCTTTTCTAGTTGTGAAATAATTGGTCATCGTGTTGAAAATTGTAGTCATAGGAACAAGAACACAAAATTTATACAAGTTTGGGCTCCTAAGAATTTTACAAACAAATTTCATGTCTATTGGAATAAGAATAAAAGGAAAAAACAAGTTTGGGTTCCAAAGGGATTGTTTATTCACAATGCTTCAGTCACTAATATCATTGGACCTAAGAGTTTATCTAGGTCATCCTCCTCTCTCTCTATGTAGGTCTGTTGGCGGGCTAAGGAACAACAAGAATGGTTTCTAGATTCAAGTTGTTCTAGACATATGACAGTTGACAATCGAAGTTCCTTAGCCTAGAGAATTTTAAAGGTGGAAATGTGATCATGGGAGACAATAGCAAGTGTAAGATTATTGGTAAAGGTGAAGTAGGTAACGGTATTTTTTCCTTGACTAATGTTTTATACGTTGATAATTTGCATCACAATCTCATTTCTATTAGCCAACTATGTGACAAAGGTACGAATGTTGTTTTTGATAGTGATACTTGCAAAATCATTGATAAATCTTCTAATAACATTGTTTTTATGGGCAAAGAAAAGGAAATGTTTACTCGCTTTCGTTTGATAATCTAAATCTTTCTATATGTTTGGTAGCCACTGACGAAGAGGCATCTTTATGGTATAGGAGACTTGGACATGCTAGCATGAGCCTCTTAGAAAAACTTGAAACGATAGAATTAGTTAGAGGGATACCACATTAGAAATTTAAAAATAATAAAGTGTGTAAAGCATGTTCCTTGGGCAAGCTTAGTCGATCATCATTTCGCATTAAAAACATTGTTAGCACATCAAGGGTCCTTGAATTAATTCACATGGACTTATTTGGACCAAATGAAATTGCAAGCTTGAACGGAAAACGTTATTGTTATGTATTGGTTGATGATTATTCTAGATTTACATGGGTTTATTTCTTAGCCAAAAAGTCTGAATCTTTTGATTATTTTTCAAAATTTGCAAAACTTGTTCAAAATGAAAAAGGAGTTTCAATTAAAACCTTAAGAAGTGATCATGGAGGCGAATTTGAAAATTTGGAATTTGAAAGCTTTTGTGAAGAAAATGGTTTGAAAAATGAATTTTCTACTCCACGAACACCTCAACAAAATGGGGTGGTTGAAAAGAAAAATCGTACATTACAGGAATTGGCTAGATCCATGTTGAGTGAGTATAAACTACCTCTAACCTTTTGGGCAGAGGCAGTGAATACTTCATGCTATGTAATGAACAGAGTAATGATTATACCAATACTTGGCAAAACGTCTTATGAATTGTAGCATGAAAGGAAACCTAACATTTCTTATTTTCGTGTATTTGGATGTCCTTGTTTCATTCTTAACACAGGTGATCAACTTGGTAAATTTGAATCAAAGGCTAATGAGGGAATTTTCATGGGCTATTCAACAAGGAGCAAGGCTTATAGGATATACAACAAACGAACAAAGACAATTGTTGAATCAATCAATGTGAAATTCGATGAATCTGACCTGGAAAGGACGACTGAAAAGACGGTTGACGATGGGGTAGATTATGAAAGCATTGAAGAAGGGACATCTAGTGAGAAAGCTGAAAGTAGGACTGTTGATGCTGGTAGATTTAAGTTCAAATCCAATCATCCTCCTGAATTGGTTATAGGTGAACCTACGGAAGGTATACGAACTCGCTCTTCATTTGATAAAAATTTGGGTGCGTTTTGTTGTCACAATGGTTTTATTTCTGATATTGAACCTGATTCTGTTGAAATGGCTCTTAATGATGAAAGTTGGGTTTTAGCAATGCAAGATGAACTTAATCAATTTGAGAGAAATAAAGTTTGGAAATTAGTTCGTAGGCCTAATGATTATCCAATTGTTGGAACTAAATGGGTATTCAAAAATAAACTTGATGAATCAGGAAATGTAATTAGAAACAAAGCTAGGTTGGTCGCAAAAGGATATAACCAAATAGAAGGTATAGATTTTGATGAAACATTTGCTCCAGTTGCAAGGTTAGAAGCCAATAGGATTTTGCTAAGTTTTGCATGTTATAAGGGTTTCAAACTTAAACAAATGGATGTAAAAAGTGCCTTTCTGAATGGTGATTTGAAAGAAGAAGTTTTTGTTAAACAACCCCCCGGTTTTGAAAATCATGATTTTCCAAATCATGTGTATAAACTAGAAAAAACATTATATGGTCTTAAGCAAGCTCCTAGAGCTTGGTATGACTGCCTTTGTACATATCTTTTGGAAAAAGGGGAGTGCTGACACGACACTGTTTCTATTACATAAAGGAAGTGAATTTTTGATTGTTCAGATTTATGTGGATGATATCATTTATGGTGCTACTAATGAACTCTTGTGCGAGAAATTTGAACAAGTCATGCAGGCTAAATTCGAGATGAGCTTGGTTGGAGAATTGAAATATTTTCTCGGATTCCAAATCAAGCAAAGCAGTGATGGTATTTTCATTTTACAATCCAAGTATGTGTTGGAACTGTTGAAGAAATTTAGAGTTGAGAACTCCAAACCATTGAGAACTCCTATGAGCCCACCAACAAAGTTGGACAAAGACGAGAAAGGAATTGATGTTGATCAGAAGAAATATCGAGGGATTATTGGTTCACTTCTCTATCTTACTGCTTCTAGACCTGATATTATGTTTTCTGTGTGTTTGTGTGCACGTTTTCAATATAATCCTAAAGAATCTCATTTGAAAGCCACTAAACGAATTTTGAGATATCTTTCACACACACACAAATTTGGATTATGGTACCCTTCTTGTGATTTTGATTTAGTTGGCTATTCTGATGCTGATTATGCTGGTTCATTGTTGACAGAAAAAGCACTAGTGGGACATGTTTCATGCTAGGACATTCATTAGTTTCATGGTCAAGTCGAAAACAGAATTGTGTTGCATTATCCACCACTGAAGCAGAATATATTGCTTTAGGAAGCTGTTTTGCTCAAATTTTATGGATGATGAAAACTCTTTCTGATTTTGGCTTAGTTTATAAACAAGTTCCATTAAAATGTGATAGTAAAAGTGCAATAGACTTGTCAAATAATCCTGTTCATCATTCAAGCACAAAACACATTGATGTGAGACACCACTTTCTTAGAGATCACATTGCTAAGGAAGACATTTGCATTGAACATATTTCAACTGAGGTTCAACTTGCTGATATTTTCACAAAACCCCTCCCCGAAGACAGATTCTCCAGATTACGTTTGGATTTGGGGATTATAGAAATTGACTAATCATTTTCCATTTATTGATTGAAATATTCTTGGATATTTACTTTCAACCTCAATTTTTAGGATTCAAACCAGTTTTGGATATTATTCAAAGATTGATTCTAATATGGTATTCGGTAGTGGAAATAGTTTTATTTCATAATATAATTAACTTGGTAACTTATTCCACGACCATTTCTATTTTTACCATCTTTCTATCATTCATAATGGTTTTGTAAAATGAGAATAGTGAATAATCTTTATTTTAAAAAAAAATCTCTCATGCATCCATTCTCATTTAAAAGTCCTTATGGTTATGCATGGATGGAGCATGTGAGTGAATTATTTTTATCATCACTCCATTCTCATTTAAAAGTCCTTATGGTTAAGCATGGATGGAGTATGGTAACTAAGTATTTTTCTGGTCTCAAAGTCCGCATGCTTAGACTAATAAGTAACTGCTAATCCTATTTAAAAGTCCTTATGGTTATGCGTGGTTAGTAAGTGCTTATTTTTGTGCTTAAATGTCAAATTATTTTTAAAATATCTCCCTTCTTATTATATAAAAACCGAATCATCGATCCATTCTCTACAATGTGGAAATTGTTATCTCGTTATGATATATTATGCTTTTTCCTACCGTTCCATTAGTTTTTGTCAGTCTTTTGATAATGACAAAAAGGGGAGAAGAACAAGATTTTGATAAGGAAGTAAATATTTTTTGGAATACTTCAACAAATTAGTTAAATGTTGTTAGTTAATTTTCTTTAGTTCTTTAATTCTTCTGTAATTTTCTAAATCTTCTAAATAGGGAGTGGTCTCAGTTGTAGAGGGAGCATTCATATAGGGAGAGCTAAATATTTCATGCTCAAACACATTTATTAGAATTTCAAAATCTTTAATATATATGTTTGTCATCATCAAAAGGGGGAGATTGTTTGATGTGAATTTTTGTTTGATGATAACAAATATATGTCAATTTATATATGTGTTTGCAGATTGTACTATATACATATAGGAATAAATATTCATATTGAATAATAATACTATTGCACAGAATTTATATAATTCAATCAGTATTTTTATTCAATATAATATTTTATTTCAACACTTATACAGTACAAAGTTTTCAGCTCTCTCTATATACGTACACCAGTTCATACATTTCACATTCATATTTTTTCTCACTACAATGCTCAACACTTAGTTTCTCACTCTGTCTGCACATTTGCATCTATCTGCATTATCTAGCTCCAGTTCTTGTCCTGTCTCCTGTGTACCTGTATAATTAGCAACAACTACATCAGTAATCTGAAAATAAACAAATTTGAATTTGCAAAAATATAAATTTGTTTTTTATTGGTGTCTCAGATATATGGGTTATTGTCATCATTTTTGATTGTGTAATATCTATGCATATCAGTATTCTTATTAGGAATAGGTAATCATGAGTGGCTGCAATACACACGTGTACATTTATACACGTGTGCACTGCCTCGCCAACTCGTGTGCGTAGTCAACAACAGCAATCATGCACAACATAGACTCAGCTGGATATGCAACCCAACAATGCACAAGTCGAGCCAAAAGACATGATGACTCAGATGAACTCATGGCCAAGAGTAATGTCGAATGCACAATAGGCCGAGAATCAAGACCACATGCAAACTGAAACAAGTCTCGACCAAAATCAGTGACTTAATGCAAACAACATGAATGTCACAAGCATGAACACAGGAAAATATGTATGCAACATGGCTGAGCATTGATACAAGGCAACAGTGAATGATCAATTGTACAAGTCCAAATACAACAATGTGTAGCAGCAGTTACAAGTAAACAGAGTGCATGCTACAACAATCGACAGTACAAAGCTCAAGTTCAATCCCAAAGCAACTCAACATCACATGAAGGCAACATGAAGCATGTCGAGCTCAATAAAACCCAGCATCAACAATATTTGGAGTGAACGCAAGACAGTGGTCGAAGCAATACCGAATGCTACCATGAAATCGCATGAACAAGTTCGAACATATAAAGAACTGAAGTCACAGTGAACAAAGCAAGGTCACAGTGAAATCAACATCATCAGAAAATCAAAGCCATAATTCACAGTGAAGTCGAAAGCAATAAACAAGCTATAGTCGAAATCATGGAAGCATACAGAAGTCAACAAGGAAACTCATGAAAACAACAATTGACCGAGATCAAAATGTTAAACAAACTCGAAGTCAAGTGATAAAATTCATGTTTAAAAAGTCAAGTGCCAAAGTCCAGGTGTAATAAAGTTGATGCCAGAGAAATCGAATTCGTGAACGTATACTGTATAAAAAAATTCAAGTGCGTATCTTTGAAATAGTCAAAGCAAATCAAAAGAGGAAAGATTGTTGCCATAAGAGTCAAGAAAAATCAAACGCTGCATAATCAAAGCCGTGCGCATCAAGTCGTAAAGATATCAGGAAAGAAAGAATAAGGAAAGTGTCGAATTGATATAAATTCAAACCCAAATGTTCATCATCGGCTGTGTGTGTAGTTGTGGAGAAAACAATGACAATCAATAAATCCAAATTAAATCCTGACAAAGCAAAAGGTACGAACAACTTACCAAGGCAATTCACAATCTTGAGGAAAGCAGTCGATCAATAGAGAAGCAGCGAGCAGCACACTCGGTCGAACAAGGAAACACACAAACCAGAGAAACGAATCTGAGAAAGCCCTAATTTTGAGCAACAAAGACAAAGCCGCCATTTTTTTTCAGAACCCTAAAATTGCATCAGAAAACAAAAGAGGGAAGTGGCCGTGCTTTGTTTATTTTTGGGTCGGGTTGTTTTTGCTTAAGGGAAAAATGTGTACTCAAGCTTTTACTTATTTTTGCTCTTAATTTTTTTTAAGTCTGTATTTTTTTTCGAATCAAATCTTGGTAAATCACCACCTAGGATTTAGGTTGTGTCAGATTGTCTAGTTAGAATTAGTTCAGTAAGAAGGGTTTGCGAGTTTGCAAAACTTTATAGGCGGTAGCAGGGTTTGTGAGTCTGTTAGAGTGTTTGTAAGTGGGAGACTGTTTAATTCTAATAGAAATCTGGGAATGCAGCAGTAGGTAGGGGCTGCCGAAGCTGGGTAAATTTTGTTTGTGATTTACTTTTCAGCATATTTACTTTTATGCAGTTTGTTTTTGCGTTTAATTCGAGAAAATTTTCTACAACCCTATTCACCCCCCCTCTAGGGTTAATCTAGATCCTACAAAATTTCCTGAATTCAAGTATTAGTTCACATAAATTAAAATTTGGCTGATGAAAACTGTTCTGTTTTCTGTTTAAAAAAAAATTATGTATCTGTGCATGTGTATTGATAGAAATCATCAAGTTTATATGATTGTATTGTGATTCTTTGTGTGTGTATATATATATATATATGTGTGTGTGTGTGTGTGTGTGCTCCAGAATTCTGTAAATCTGTTCTTGACCATGAAACTAAGTTTTAATAGGAAATCCATTATCAACTGGTTTGATCTCTGTTAGAATTGTTATGTAAATAGAAGTGTTTGTTTAGTATGAATATAAATGTTAAAATTATAATTAAGTTAAATTAAAGGAAACTATTGTTTCTGTAAAAATAAAAATCAGTTAACATTCAAATAACCAAATCTAAAATATCTTAAATTATTGAAACAAGTTTATAATCTAAATGCATGTTTGGAATCATAAATTTTAAGATAGAAATCACATTTTAAAATTAACTGTTGAATGTGCATTACTATGTTAAACAGAATTGGGGTTTTTTTTGGTTTGTTTGATGATCTAGTGGATTATGGAGGCTGTGGGTCTTTCTGGAGGTGGAATACAGATGGGGTGGTATGGGAAAATTGTCAGAAGTTTATTTCAGTGGGTGGTGGTGATGGCAAGTGTGATTTCCAGGTTCTAACCCTAGTTTTCTAGAGTTAGGGGTTTTTATAGCTTCTTGTACTCTCTGTTGCATCGAGTGATGCCAGACTCTGGAATTGGGTAGAGGGGATGTTGACGAAGAGATGACCGGAGTTGTGGGTGGCCAGATGATCGGAGGTGGGTTTGTAAGTTGTTGACAGGTTTGGGTATATGTTGTTGTGATATTTCCAGGTTGGGTTGGATTCCTTGATTTCAAATTTCAAGCTGCAGTGGGGATTATGGCAGTCATGATCAAGTGGGATGATGGTCGGCGACTAGGAGGACTTGCCTAGGGTGGCTGGAGTTGATCTGAGCACTGGTGCATATGCACCGTGCATATTCTTTCTCAGGTGAACTTTTGGGGTTGTGCAGGGTATTCGACTCGAAGTTACACTCGGGTTTTCATGATTCTGTCTCGAAGCAGCTGGGTTGGGAACTCGAAGTAGTTATTGGGGTTTCTCGGGTTAATGATGTTACAAGTTGTAAAACCTAATAGATTGCAGTTTCTCAAATTCAAATGAAATTTGAATTTCAAAAAGTAAGATTTATAACAGGGTTCTAAATGCAAGGTTTAAGACTTGAATTCAAGTGTACTTTTAAATTCAAAGTTTTAAAATGAACATTTTAAATTTAAGTAAAGTTTGAAAAGTTTTTAAATCAAGTTTTTAATATTGTTTCCAAATCCAGAATTTTAATTTAGAACAGTTTTGTAAATTTGAAGGATTGAACAAGTTTTAAAATGTTTTAAAAGTAGATTTAAAAATGAATTTGATTTCAAATAAGTTTAAATTTGAAAGAATTCTCTTCTTTAATATTTGAATTAATGATATGAAGTGTTTAATTTAAATTTGAAAGTTAAAATAATCAATTTAAGCTTGATTTATTCTAATTAAGTAATTTTGTTTTAAACCTTTCTTTTATATTTAAGTAATGAATGTTCTTTAACATTTTTTTTAAGGATTATAAGTTTATTTAAATTTTGGATAATGTTTAAATGGTTAAACATTTTGAAATCTTTAAATTTTAAAATGAATTTGAATTTAAATTAGAAAGGTATTGTTTAAAATACATTTTTGAATGTTAAATAAAGTCATTAATAAGTAAATGAATTATTTGAAAATAATTAGGACAATTAAGAATTTACTTATTTATTTGATTTTAAATAATGACTTGAACTAATTTATAATTAGAGATGATTAATGAATAATTATTCTAAGATAAATTTCTCAAGTAAGTAATTAAAGAAAATGTGGTTAATTAAATAATGATAATTATCTAAGGATAATTAAGTAATTAATTAATGTAATTAATTAATGTAATTAATTTTTATAATTAACTAGATTAATTAATTGAATATAATCAATTGTAATTTGTTAAGTATATTACTTGATAAAGTAATTAAGGAATTGATTACTTATTGTAATTAATCATGATAATGTGATTTGTTAAGTTAATTAATTTAGTTTAATTAATTTAATAAATCATTTGATGGTTTAATGAGTGTAATTACTTAATGTAATTAATGGAGCAGGATTACTTAGAGAAGTAATGAATGATAAATTACTGGAATGTAATTAGTGAAAGATGATTTATTTTTAATAAAGTAATTTAGATAATTACTTTTGTAATTAATCAAGGGATTAATTAATGAAGATAATTAATTATTGGATAATTAATTTGTTAATGAGTAATTAAAGATACTTAATTACTAAATTGAATATTAATCAAGGTGATTAGTAATTAGATTAATTACTAAACGTAATTAATTTTAATTAAGTAATTTCTTTAAATATTAGAGATCATTAATTAATATAATTAATGATGTAACTAAGAATTGTTTAATTAAGGAATAATTAATAATTAAATGATTAATTAAATTGTAATTAATTAAGGATAAATATAATTAATTATAGTTTATTAATAAAGTAATTAAATGTTAATTACTTATGAATAAGGTTAATTAATTTGAGAAAATTAATTAAATACTAATTACTTATTGTAATTAGAGGATGATTAATCAAATGTGTTAATCAGGTTGAATACTTGGTGAATAATTAATTAACTAGATTAATTAATTTAAGAATATTAAGCAGGATTTATAAATATGGTAATTAATTTAATTTATTTTAAATTAATTAGAGATAGAAGTGATTAATTTAATTCATTTTAAATTAATTATAATTGATGGTTAATAAATCATTGCTTATGGATGTTATTGATTGGATGGTTGAGATCTCAGTAATGAGATGAGTTGTATCTGTATGATATGGATGCTTGGTTAAAGTATGATAGTTTGTGATGGATTATCAGGTTGTGATGATTATTCGTTTATGATGATGATACAGAATATCTGTTTATGATGAGAATGTGATTTATCTATTGTGATATGTAGTTTATCTATCTGTGTGAAATAGATAATAATGATTGAGTTAATTGGATAAAACCCTTAAGTACAACTTGGACATTAAAATGGCGTTTGATTTCGATGAGACCGGGATCGGGTTTCCATATTTGGATATCCGAAAACCACATCGATTCCAATTAAACGTTAGGTCGTTAATCCAAGTGGAGCAAGTGAAGACTCGAGATGTAAGAACTATACGTCAGTATAACTCTGTGGGTGATTCCATGATGAGTTTGATGGAATAGTACTTATAGGTTCGAGATGGCGATTTAGAGTGCAAGGGCTATGGTCGTTGACTCTGAGGGTGATTCCAAAATGAGTGCAACGAGATAGTGCCTTCGGTTTCGTTCGAACCCGGAACGAACTTGTATGGATTGAATGCTTTCAGAACATCGTCAGGTGGACGATGAGCATTCTAAGATTGATATGTCCTATAAAGGTAATCGTAGCCTTAAGCCTCATCAACCGGGAATGGCTAAAACAGGGGAGGTGCAGCAAGGCTTCGTGGGTAGCCTCCACTGGAGAGCAAGATTTACCCTTGTCTAGAGGTCCCTTTATATTTCGGTTGTGTGGTAGTTGGCGACGGCCAATCTGCGGGGTGGTCTTGTTCGAAACTGTTCAATAAGGAATGGTTCCAGGTTTGTGTTGCAGGGGAGCGGGCGTACTCCTCGGTACGGTGATCTAGGCCACGTACTGTGATGGGCGGTACTCCAGTAGCCCTGCCATTGATGGAAACCCATTCTTCCTACGAGATCCTACGGTTTTGATTGTATTACCCACTTTTGTGGCTAGTAGCTGGAATTTAATAGATGTAACAATTTCGGCTATTTTCTTATTTACTTGAAAACCCTAGACACTATTATAATATCACTGGATTTCCTATCAAATGTTTTGCTTAGCGTAAGGTAAAAACTTTTCCATGTTTATGTGTGGGAAGTCTTACGTGATACCTTTTGTTTCCAAAGGATTTTCTAAAGTTAAGCAACTTTTAAACCCGTTTACTCACACCAGACCCATGTTTGACCCGAGTGTTTATTTTCTGTTTTATTAAATTCTTGGGTACTCATATTTCGTATGAGTAGTAAAGTGATTCAGGATTGCTTTGACGAGTTTCTGGAGTAGATAATGGAGCAGGAGGCTTCAACGTGTAGATATATATAGTGGTTCCGCTGTGTTTTGAGTTGTATCTGTTTTTGTCTAATGTACTTGAATTTTAATTGCTAGACAGATGTTTATAATTGTCTAGTTTGTATTGTATTAGCTGTTTAACTCTGATGTATATGATACTATGTAAGGTTTTATGTTATATAATATAATTTATTCGTTCCACTGTGAGATTCTGATGTTGTCTGTTTCTTTCTTTCCTTTCTTTTCTCTTGTCTATCCCTTTCTTTCTTCTTAATGATGCGTCTTTCTATGGAATGAAAGGCGGGTCGTTACATTATTTAGTTGCCAAATCTAAAATATAAGTAAATTTAACTATAAATCTTTTATTTTACAAAATTTATTCATTTTATAACTTCACAATTTATAAATCTATAAACTTCATTCGGTTATGAAATCCATTTATACTTCATTTTAACACTTATAAAAATTCGTTTTATAATTCCAATATTTTTAATTTATAAATATCAATTTTATAAATCTTTTATATAAACCTTTTATAATAATTCAAAAATCCCATTTTAAACCATTTTACAATAAATCAACTACTTATTTCAAAAATCACATTTCGGTTATATTTCACAAAAATCATAATTTTTATCACATAAAAATTATAACGTTTATTTATTTAAAATAAATCAATACGAAAATTCAATAAAACGTATACTTTCAAAAATCACTTTAAAGTCGTTTTAAATTCCAAATCGTTACTTTAACATTTTTAAAACTCAAAAATAGGTCCAATGCTGCAACATCACTTAATATAACAATCACGGCATCCAAACATCATATATCAATATGATAACAGAATATATCACAATATCTGTAAATAAATCAATAATGTTGAGGAATCCAGTTGGATCCCTCCAACCTGTTTCCCTACATCCACAGATGTTAGCACAATACCAATTCCGTTCCAATACGGAATATCGCAGTATATGGGATTTATAAAATATTATCCACTATTATGCGGCGCAATAGGGTCTCATCCGCTATATAATGTGGGAAAATCAACTCCAAGTACATATATAATACCAATTCCATATCAAGATGGAATTATCGTGGTATATGTGTTTAATAAATAACATCCGCTTAATATATGGAGAATAGGGTCTATTTCAAAACAATATATAATAATTTATCATTCAAACACACAATCAAGCAATTTTAAATCTAACTATTTAAAATTTAAATCGAAACTATTTCGATTGACCGAGAAGTTCTCACCTTGTTTCAAATACAGTTGCAGTGTTTTATTTCAGATAAAATTAAACGCGTGTTTAATTTTACCAAAATTTTTGACTAGCTCCAATCAACTCCAATCCAGCTTCATCACGTAGTGTTCGCGAATACGAACCCAACACAATTCGTTTCGTGTATTTCCGACCTCGTATGAAAAAGTTATGCAGTTTCAAAGTTTACACGAATTATAATATAAACAAATTCAACTTTATTTTAAATTTTAAATCCTTCAAACCATCTGGGCCGCACGTTCTACAGCACTAAATCAAGGCCGTGCTTTTTCATCTTCTTCCCCCAGCTAAAACACGCGCAACCGAACCCATAGCCGCCACCTTATTTCGAGTTTTTGCGACCTAAATGAACACCTTCATGTTGATCAGAAACCACCACTCCAAAGCCCTATGCGAGCACCACCCTCGACCCAAATATCTTGAAGCTCGATCGTGTATTCACGTTGAAAAACGCGCGCGAACCCTAGGCAAACGCGACCCATTTTCCCCCTTCAGGTTGCTCCACATTCGATCATCTCCGTATGAATTCGAAGATCTCTCGATGCTCTTCAACTTCGTAGTTGAACGTTTTTGGTAATTGTTTATGGATTGAAAGAAATTAATAGAAGAAATCTAGAAAATTTCGGCCATTAATAGTTTCTGAAGGTGGCGGCTAGGTTAAAGAGTTAGGGTTTTGAGCAAATTAGAAAATATGAGGTCCTTTTATAGAAAATTCTCGTGCACTATTCACCCGAAATTTTTCCGAACTCCAAACGAAGCATGCCGCCTGGCGTTTATAATGTTTTACCCCCATTCCGAACGCAATGTAATATATATCGGGAACCAATTCAATCAAATTTGAAAGATACAATTTCAAATCGATTATTTAAATTCAAAATTCACTCGAATCGATTTATACGCGTTTTAGCTTGCCTCGGACAAACCGTAAGTTCGATTGACACGAAATTTGAGACCATACAATAATATAACATTATGGAGCCGATGAAACTAGTTTCGTCAAAATCCGAGACTGTTTCAAAAATGGCTATTTTTAACTCGTCAATTAAATATTAAAATATTCAATTTCTGTAAATTAACTTTTAATTCAATTTCAAAAGTCCTATAACATCGTTCTTACTCCCATATGATTAAATACAACTTTACAAATCATTTTTAATCACATTAAACCCAATTTCTTATTATTTCTGTAATTTCAAATATGAATTTATCGATTTAATTATCCAATTAAATCCTTATATTCAAAATAAATTTATTTGACTTACAAATTTTACTTGTTAATATTTAAAAATAAATTAAATATACGAATTTCTAATGAAAGAGATTCTGGATCGTTACAAACTCCCCCCTTAAAATAATTTCATCCTCGAAATTACCAAAGAAAAAGTTACAGAATCCATTAACTTTTCAAACATTCCATTCAAATTAGATTTCAAATTCATTTAAGTGTTTAACTTTCCCAAAATCCAATAGTTAAACTTCTTATAATAACTTTACTAAGTTTTCAAATCATACTTAGTTATCTTTTCAAAACCAACTATATCATTCAACTTTTCACTTCAAAATCAAAGTTATAGTTTTCAAAATTTTCCAATTTTCTCAAAAATATTGTAACGCCTTAATTTTTCCGAAAATTTCGCCAGCCTCTCCTTTGCGCGGCTCGATCCGAAAAAAATTGTAATATATATATATATATATCACAAATATACATTTCATCAAGCAATGAGGCATCCCTTAGGGAAAAAAGTGTAAAAGTACGATATGTAATCCGAGATATGTACCTTATATATTATTAGCCAGCATATATGGCTAATAGAGCGTGAAAGCGAGCTCCAAAAGCGAAGCAAGTGCAATCCACACCTACTAAACACTCAACAACAACGAGAACATGTATATATGAAAGTAATATCAATATACAAGATATAGCAACATAACAACTACATGTGCCAACATAGCAATTGCAACAAAACAACAAATGCAACCACCAAACAACTAGATATGCCAATATAGCAAATGCAATCAAATGCAATAAATTCAACCATCAACCAACTAGCATTCAATTAACATCCATAACCAAATCAATAAACATTCACTTCCCATTAATATTCAATGAATTGGTTTTTTCATTTAATCACATTTGATTAATTTTTATTGGACTTTACTAACATTCATTTTCATATTCAATTAGTTTATATTCACTAATTCACATTCAAGTTAGTTCACTTCCATATTCAAATCAAATTTCATAACTTCCAATTTTATCAATTCAATTTCATTAACCATAATGAATTATATACAATCAACTACCAATCGTATAACAACCAAATTATTAAATTCACATTCAAATTGGTTCATCACTTTTAATTAGCTTTAATGAATTAACACTTACTTTGATTATTTTATATCAATTCATTTACATTAGATTGATTAACATTCAATCCTTTTATTTAATTCAATTGCTAATTCATTTAACAAATAAGGTTGAATTTCATTTATATAACTCAAGTTCACATCCATTAATTCACTTTATGATCTTACTTCGATACCAAAATCAACTTCATTCAACATTCAATTTCAGTTTCATTTACTTGCAATTGTAAATTTATTTATCCATTCACCATTTTAGTTTCATAAATTAAACTCACTTCCAATTCATTTGTTACTAACCCAAATATATTTTTTAACTTAATAATTTTTTTTTTAAGTAATCATCCCACTTAGCCTCTTTAGACCTTTCTTTAAATTCACTTTATTTAATTGATTCACTTATACTTACTTTAATTTAACTCCATCTTTTAAGTTAAATTTATTCTATCAAAATTCAAATTGTATAAGTTATCAACTCATTTATTATTGCCATAAATATTTTAAATAGGATTCCAGAGTCTTTTAAACATTTCAAAAATCAACTTTGAAATCAATTCAAATTATCTTTTGAATTCAGAAATCCAAACCAGTTTTGCAAACAACTTTCATTTAAAATAATTTGGCAGTAATACTTCACTTGGAAACTCGAAAATGAACACCGATGATGTTGCAATCATCATCGGAATTATTTTCCAGCGACCGAAAAAAGTTTAGGGCTTTTATCCCTCCAAAAATATTTTTCCAAACCTTTGAAAATTATTTTCAAACTCAAAAAGGAATTTAATCTTTTCCAAATTGCAAACCCTTTCAAAACATTTCCAAATATTCCTCTAGAATTTTACTTCAAATAAAAAATCACATTTATAAATTTTTTACTTATATAATTTCACTATTTTCCCGTTACTTATATAAGATCATTTCACAATTGTAAATCATATTAATTATAATTCCATACTTATAATTCTTCGCTTATATAATTTATTCTTTTACAATATGTTTCATTTAACTTATTCAAACATCTTTCAATTAACTTATATTTATTCTTACATTTCAACAACCAAACAATCAATTTATATATAATTTAATAATTTTGAAAAATTATTCCTTTATATATATAAAATATAATCAAGGTAAAATTATTTCATTTACCCGATTTAAAATGATACTATGTCGACTTGCCTCGTTTAATTGTTTAGAAATGCCTATCGATAATATGGCATCCCACATACCGACTAGAATTCACAAACAGCTCAACGGATAAGCAAACACAAAATAAAACATTTTTATATTCACTAACCAATACGCGCTCATATTTATTATTACTCTCACACTCATTCTAGAGTACTACTGACTCTATCTCTAATGAGTAATTCCCAACAGAGCCAAGGTTGTCACTTAACCATATGCTCTGATACCAAATGTAACGAACGCGATTTTCGACTCATGAAAGTCGACATTAATACGTCCACTATATCAACTACCGAGCAATCGAATGCCGGAAAACCGAACCGTTAAGGTTAAAGAAGAGGTAGAAGATAGAAGAAGATAGGAGAAAAGAAAAAACAACAGAACAATATCACAATCTCACAATTCGTAGCGGAAACAACATATAATAGATAAATGAATATCTTTAAAACAAAGAACTATATCAGTTATTACATTACATCACATTACATTACATTATCAGAGTTTACAACAACAAACAGCGGAAAACAAATACTATATGCTAATTGATATGCCATGCCATCCAGCTTGCCTCCAAATCTCTACAGCAACTCCTAAATTCCAAAATGACCTGATAACCTGACTCTAGACTGCCCGTGTGAAACTGGTGGGCACCCAAAGTTTAGGAAGGGAACAATAAACTACAAGTCAGTCATGGGACTGGTGTGAGAACTTAAAACAGTTATTCTTTAAAAACAAACAAAGAATTATTTTAAATTAGATTCGCAATACTTTTTAGAAAATGAGACTACCATAAGGCCTCCCGCACACACACACACAATGCAAACGCAGAATCGGAGGAGATGTCTCCTTATGATAGTCAAATATGCTTGATTCGCAAATTTTCTTTGATATTATTACTATAAGTGCAAGGTGTAGGAAAACATTTCGAAAGTAATGATACAAATCTTAGCCAACATAAGACCAGTATTGTATGCCCATTATAGCTACCATCTAAACAGTGGGGCGCCACCATAAGTAAATGGCAGGTTCTACAACTAAAACCGTACAAGGTGCGTATTGAATTTTGGATTTCTAACAAACGGTCAGGCCAAGGAACTTCCCATTGCCACATGGGTACGCCTCTGGAAAGACGCCCCGAGAACCTAACCGGATCTCTGCCAACACAAGGCCGGGTTACCCCTAACTGGGTAACTACTGACACGAATATGCCATCGCCTGGTCATAACCGACCTAAATCCCGGGATTCACCAACAACCAAAAATATAATAAGTTTGCAGCAACAACATACGTTAAGTATCAGGGCTCCATACCATAATACCACCTCTATCCAGAAGGAAATGACATACACTAAGGGGGCACTGTCACCTAATAACCTTGCCGCATCTTTCCTGTTTTGACCATTTTCGGGGTGTGAGGTCCGACGAAGTCTCGTCTACAAAGCTACGTTTTTCATAAAAACCACGCTTTGATCAACAAATGCTCAACGGCACTTCGTATGCCACATTACCAATTTAGGAATGTATCACTAGTAACCATCAACTATATAATCGCTGAGCTCGTACGTCTCAGAGAAGGGTGGTAAGCTAAGAGAATAAATTCTCTGCCACCAACAGAAATATATTTGATAGAAACCAGCTTTACATCTCAAATTGTAATGTCAGACACACATCCATACAAGTCCATTCTGGGTTTGAACAGAACCGAAGGAACTTCCAAAGAAGCCATTGCAATCCGGATATTCACTAATCACGACCGGACTTCCCATCATAAAGGGTGATAAAATATCTATATCGGAGATTAGCAGATGCAGAGACATTCGACGGTAATCCTTCCGTTTTAGAAAATATCTGGTCTTCAACACCGGTCTTTAAATGTTATCCATTTTGACATATCGCTATTCGGAATGGGATTTATGACACAAAGGTCCTCTCCCGGCTAAACCGAATAACGAGCGCTTATTTTCAAAAATAAGTGTAGCATTCAAATTCAAGCAATCACAACAAATACCCATTTAAAGGTAAATATTGATAGTTTGTTATTTAACTATCAATGCCAACAACCAATATCCAGCACCATAACAATAACTAGGCCATTTTCAATAATCTTCCATAAATTAAATAACTTGCCAGATATTCACTTTAATCTATCTTTAAAAAGATATGTTCTCTAAACCATTTCAATTTCGTATTTGAAAAGCAATTCCAAATACTTATTCATTTTCAATTTATCTTTAAAAGATAAAACTCCAAAACATTTCACTTCATATTGAAAAACATTTCCATACTTATTTAATAATAAGTAATTTACAAATCTATTTATTTCCAATACTTAGAAAATATTCAATATACTTAAAACACGATTAAGTATATATTTTATCCATTTAAGGAAAACATTTTCTTTAAACGCATTTATTTGGGTCAAAACGAATGTTGAGTAAAACATCGTTACGACAACCCAAAATCACTAGTATAGTGATTCGAAATTAAGATAGATATATATATATATAAAATATTTCCTTTCAAAAATCATTTACTATAACAACAGTGTTATAGTCCACCATTTTCTTATTTCTCGAAGACGTCTATTTCAATAATGAATGTTGAAATCTATGGTTTCGATACTTAACATATTTTAAATCAACTTCAAATCGTTTTAATTCTATTTAAACTATCACTTCCCCAAAACATTTCTTTAACATATCATTCACTGTCCAAAATCGTGAATATACTTCATTAACCAAATTCAACGTTTCTACACATTTTATTTTAAAGGATTATCCACTGTCCAAAATCGCGGATATGCTTCCTTTAATAAGTTATAAAAATTAACTTATCAAATTCAATCAATCTTGAATTTATAAATCAATGTTTATAAATCACATTTATATATAAAAACTTCAAGTTATAAAAATTACTTTATTTACAAATTCTATTATATCTTATTTAGTTGCCAAATCCAAATTATAAGTAAATTTAACTATAAATCTTTTATTTTACAAAATCTATTCATTTTATAACTTCACTATTTATAAATCTATAAATTTCATTCACTTATGAAATCCATTTATACTTCATTTTAACACTTATAAAAATTCGTTTTATAATTCCAATATTTTTAATTTATAAATATCAATTTTATGAGTCTTTTATATAAACCGTTTATAATAATTCAAAAATCCCAATTTAGACCATTTTACAATAAATCAACTACTTATTTCAAAAATCACATTTCGATTATATTTCACAAAAATCATAATTTTTATCACATAAAAATTATAACGTTTATTTATTTAAAATGAATCAACCAAAATTCGATAAAACGTATACTTTCAAAAATCACTTTAAAATCCTTTTAAATTCAATATCCTTACTTTAACATTTTTAAAACATAAAAATAGGCCCAATCGTACAATAGCACTTAATAAAACAATCACGGCATCCAAACATCATATATCAATATGATAACAGAATATATCACAATATCTGTAAATAAATCAATACTGTTGAGGAATCCAGTTGGATCCCTCCAACCTATTTCCCTTCATCCACAGATGTTAGCACAATACCAATACTGTTCGAATACGGAATATCGTGATATATGGGATTTATAAAATATTATCCGCTATTATGCAGTGCAATAAGGTCTCATCCGCTATATAATGCGGGAAAATCAACTCCAAGTACATATATAATAACAATTCCATATCAAGATGGAATTATCGTGGTATATGTGTTTAATAAATAACATCCGCTTAATATACGGCGTATAGGGTCTATTTCAAAACAATAGATAATAATTTATCATTCAAACACACAATGAAGCAATTTTAAATCTAACTATTTGAAATTTAAATCGAAACTATTTCGATTGACTGAGAAGTTCTCACCTTGTTTCAAATACAGTTGCAGTGTTTTATTTCGAATAAAATTAAACGCGCGTTTAATTTTACCCTAAATTTTCACTAGGTCCAATCAACTCCAGTCTAGCTCCATCGCATAGTGTTCGTGAATACGAACCCAACGCAATTCGTTTCGTGCATTTCCGACTTCGTATGACAAAGTTATGCAGTTTCAAAGTTTGCACGAATTATAATATATACAAATTCAACTTTTATTTTAAATTTTAAACCCTTCAAACCATCCGGGCCGCATGTTCTATAGCAATAAATCAAGGTCGTGCTTTTTCATCTTCTTCCCCTAGCTGAAACACGTGCAATCGAGTCCATAGCCGCCACCTTATTTCAAATTTTTGCGACCTAAACGAACACCTTCATGTTGATCAGAAACCACCACTCCAAAGCCCTATGCGAGCACCACCCTCGACGAAAATATCTAGAAGCTCGGTCGTGTATTCGCATTGAAAAACATGCGCGAACCCTAGGCAAATGCGGCCCATTTCCCCCCTCCACATCGCTCCATATTCGATCATCTCCATATGGATTCGAAGATCTCTCGATGCTCTTCAACTTCGTAGTTGAACGTTTTTGGTAATTGTTTACGGATTGAAAGAAATTAATAGAAGAAATCTAGAAAATTTCGGCCATTAATAGTTTCTGAAGGTGGCGGCTAGGTTAAAGAATTAGGGTTTTGAGCAAATTAGAAAATATGAGGTCCTTTTATAGAAAATTCTCGTGCACTATTCACCCGAAATTTTTTCGAACTCCAAACGAAGCATGCCGCCTGGCGTTTTATAATGTTTTACCCCTATTTTGAACACAATGGAATATATATCGAGAGCCATTTCGATCAAATTTGGAAGATACGATTTCAAATCGATTATTTAAATTCAAAATTCACTCGAATCGATTTCTACGCGTTTTAGCTTGCCCCGTACAAACCGTAAGTCCGATTGACAGGAAATTTGAAACCATACAATGATATAATATTACGGATCCGATGAAACTGGTTTCGTCAAAATCCGAGACTGTTTTAAAAATGGCTATTTTTAAATCGTCAATTAATATTAAAATATTCAATTTCTACAAATTAACTTTTAATTCAATTTTAAAAGTCCTATAACATCATTCTAACTCCCGTATGATTAAATACAACTTTACAAATCATTGTTAATCACATTAAACTCAATTTCTAATTATTTCTGTAATTTCAAATATGAATTTATCGATTTAATTATCCAATTAAATCCTTATATTTGAAATAAATTAAATATATGAATTTCTAATGAAAGAAATTCTGGGTCGCTACATTTATTGTTTTATTCGCACAGTGATTTGATCCAGATTCGAGCACAAAATTTCGTGGTAGTTGTACCAATCCGAGTTGAGATTTTTCACTCCATTTTCAACGGTGAACTTTGGATATGAATTTTTGATTGATTCTGGAAATTCTCTATCATATTATATGGCTATGCAAGGAGAATGATGGTTTCTGATCAAGAAACCAGATCCGAGTCCGCACTAGGGATTTGGGTGGACGATACTAGTTCGAAAGTGAAATTGTGTGATCGAGCGAGTGATCGAATTTGATATTGCGTACGGATGATATATGTACATCGTACAGGCTTGAATGAAATAGATGTTGAAGCTATTGTAAAGAAATGTATAGAATGATTATGAAATATGTAATTGGATATTATTGCTTAGTAAGATATACAGGTATCCAAAGGCAAAGGATAAACGGAAGTTTTGTTTTTCAAAGACAAATTGAATTGGATCACATAGAGGTATGCGTTTAAATTTCAGTACGAAATTTGATGATTTTCTCGTCTAACCACTTGGCCTTTTTTTTTCTTTTGAGATTTGGGGGCCTATTGAGGCATTTTGTAGTTGTACCGATCTAGCCACGCAAAGGAGACGCTTGCGAAAATTTTCGAAAATTTAGAGAGTTAGAAAAATTTTGAGAAAATTTGGACAATTTAAATTGGATTTTAAATTTAAATTTGAATGGTTGTGTAAGTGATATTGGTTGGAAACTATGGAAGGTTTCGAGGAAATTAGTAGAAGTGATAGTGGGTATTTGATAAAAAGTTATATATTGGCAAGTTGTTAAAACTGATTGATTTTGGGAAATTGTTGAAAACTGTTAGGATTGGGAAAAATAACGGATTATGGACCATTCCTCATAACTAGTAATTTTGGGGACGAAACTCTTTTAAGGTGGGAGGAATGTGACGACCTGGAATTTTTGGATATTTGAAATTGGAATATTTAATTGATTTTAAATATTTAAAAGTTAGTTTCTGACTTGAATTTCAAATATTGCTATTTATTTAATAACTTAAATATTGAATTAAATGATTGGATTGGGAAAATGTTGAAATCTGGAAATCTGAGCTTGTCAAAAATATTTCAACGGCTTGGAAAATTTATATTGATTTTACTAGAGATAGTAAAAGTGTTAAATTTGAATTTGAGGGTGTTTTGTTCAGTTTTGAATTTATATCATTTAAATCGATATTTAAAAATAGTCTTCCGAGGCATAGTCTTGGAATTCGACAAAACCAGTTCCATTGGATCCGTAATAGTATGTTATAATCGGGTTTCAATTTTTGTAGTGTTTGGAGTGATCATTTGGCCGTACGATAGATAAACGCGCTGGAACTGTATCGAAATTTCAATATAATAAATGGGTTCAAAAAGCTATCTTCTCCATACGATCGAGTTAGGATACAAGACCTTTTTTAGTGCGTTCGGAATAAGGGTTTAATATTACAAACGTCTTGCGACACGCCTCGATAGGAGTTCGGAATTTTGGATTGCATTTATCGAGTCGATTTAAAATTTGATATATTTTATAAACTGGATAACGTTTTTAAAATTCTCTACACGTGTTCACTTGATAAACACATGTTCCCCTATTATTTTAGATCATGTACATGTGTTTTCTTTGTCTTCCAAAATATGTAATCGATCTTCGAAAAAAAAAAGCTTGAATTCTCAGAGGAATAATACTATGGCCGATACCTCTGAACGATATTCATAATAATGGAACCTCCTTTTTCAAAGTTCAACCGAACTTCCCTTTTCCAACTCATTCAAACCTTGTTCGGAAAAGAGAAGGCTAAGCATCTCCTGGTGGATCGAATCGATCTTTGTCGAGATTCAGAGGGAAGTGCGTGTGTGCTATCAAATCGATTGGTTCGATCGCACGTGAATGGAAATAGTGAATTCGAAAAAGAGGCGGCGCCGTGGTGTTCATCGTTTGGGATGTGGTGTCAGGTGATGGCGAAGCATGGGAATTGGAAGCTAGGATTCGCGATCGCTTGGGATTTCAAGATTTGGGTTTCGCAATTATTAGAGGCGCGCGTGCGATTACGAACGCGCTCGCGCAAAGGGGGCTGGAGACTCACGATTTGGGGGATAAGGCTTCAGATTCGAGAGGCAGCGACGGTATGGAGATGCACATACTCGAGCAGGGCAGCGGCGGTTCGAATGAACTGGAGCGAGCACGGCAGTGGCTGCATGTAGTAGCTCTGGCGCGCGTTGGGGTATGGTGAACGGCGAGTTCCATTTTGATCGATAGGGGCAAGGTATTCACTTGATTTATTTTCTATCCCATTTAAATACAATAGTATAATGCATGTGTATATACGTAGAGAAAGGATTTTAAACCCAGATTTCTTATTTTTACAAATTTTTACAAAGGAAGAAAATTTCTATTTTTTTCAAACATATAGAGTAAGAAATATAAAACAATTCTGTTTATATATATATATATATATGCATACATATACACTTTCATATACGCATAGAAAACAGTAAATATATATAAATATATAAGATTTTGGGAAAATATAAAAGTTTATATAAAGATAAGATTCTTAAAACCCATACGAATTATTTTTATATGCAATTTGGAAATGGAAAAAAATATATAATAATAATACCATTTACTTGTTTATTTCAAATAAATTATCAAGGTGATTATTTGTTAAATTAATTATTAGTTAATTAAATAGTAATAATTTATTCAATCCATTAAAGTATTAATAAACCGTATAAATATTTATACAAGGTCAAAAGCCAAAAAGAACAAGTTGGTCTGGAATGGATTGCACAACAAAATCGAAGGTGAGTTAATCTCACTCATCTGGGTTTTATTTAAATTTAAATAGTTAAATTTAAATATTTGGTTGAATGATTGGATTGATTGGATATGGTATATTATATAGTATTATATAGTATATATTGGAGTGATTGATTTCCCGCATTATGTAGCGGATGAGACCCTATGCGCCGCAAAATAGCAGATGAGATTATATAACCCCATATGGCGCGATATTCCGCCTCGAAGTGGAATTGGTATTTTATATTGTGCTAACATCTGTGGATGCAGGGAAACAGGTTGGAGGGATCCAACTGGATTCATTAAAGTAGTGTAATTTATTTTTATAGTCTATGTTTTATTTGATAATCTATGATAGGTTATTGATTATATTGGGAATTGCAATATTATATGCTATGAATGGATTGAATAATTTTGTTATTGAGTTATCAAAATATAAAGATTTGATTTTTGAAAGGTAATAAAAGGAGAAATTTTTTAATAAAAATAATTTTGGAGAATTGGAATAATTAAAGAATGAAATGGGAAAAAGATAAAAGTTTATTTTAAATTCAAATAAATAATTCCGGTATGAAAAAGGAGATACATGGACAAATGGGAATAAATGAATTTTAAACTTAAGTGATATTATTTAAGGGAATAAAGAATTTATTTTAAATTCAAGGTTTAAAATTTGTTTAGAAAGAAGAGATTCGGAAAAGTATGAAATTGGTATTCAGTTTAAATAAGATTTTAGATTATAATATAGAAATAAAATCTGAAATTTATGGGTTTTGAAATAAATTTGGATAAGTAAAGGAATTTATTTTAATGAAGTAAATTTTGAAATCAATTTGGAAATTGACTGTGTTTGAAATTGTGTTTTTAAAAGGGAAGATGTGACTATGGATTTTATAAACTGGGTTTATAAAGTGAAATGGATATCAATGGATTTTTGGAAGTATAAATTCATGGTAGGAATTTATAAAGGAATGTGAGTTTGTTTTAAAAATAAACAGTAGTTTTTTTTAAGGTGTGGAAATGGGAAGTTTATTTCCCTGGAAAGCCAAGTATATTTTAAAGGAGACTTTTTATAAGTTAAAGACTTTAAAATTTTGTTTTAAAGAAATGATTTAGAATATTTATTGTTTTTAAATGTTTTAAAATTTTAAAGTAAATATTTTTTTTTCAAATTTATTTTAGTAGTAAGTGTTTAGAGGTCAATTAGTATTATGTTTTAAAAAGACAATTATTAATATTTATATTTTATAAAATATTTATATTCTAAAAGATAGTTTGGTTAAAATTATATTTAAAAACTTGTATAGAATTTTGTAACTCTTATTTAAATTTAGTTTGGATTAATTTTTATTTTTAAAAATTAGTTTTATTTTTTATAAAGTAGTTTATTTTAAATATTTTTAAAGTATATATATTCGAATAAAGTGTTTAAATAGTTTTTTAATTTAAATGTTTTAAAGTATATTTTAAAACAAAGTGTCTTATTATTTTAAATCTAAAGTATTTGTACTTGGTGATTTCAGTGGAAATAGAAAATATTTGGGAAATTTATTCCATGAGAGGGAGATGGTTTGAAACTGTTCTTCAAAGGATTGGAAAAGGTGGAAATATATCTTGCAAATATATTTAAGGATTGTAAATATTTTGGGAACAATTATTATGGCTTGATGATTGTTTGTGAATGTTGTTTGATAGTTAAATAACCGACTATCAATATTGGACAATGCGCTAATCATTTTGAAGAGACCAGGATGGGGATTAATTTCCTGAAAACCACTTCGATCCGGTTTGAACGTTTTCGTGAGGAAGACAAGAGCTGGGAGTCGAATATGAAGCAATGAAGTGCAAGGGCAAGTCGCTACTAATCCATAGGGTGATTCCAAAATGGATGTAGTAGGAGTAGTGCCTTTGGTTCCGTTCGAAGCCGGGACAGACTTGTATGGATGAATGCTTTCAATACATCGTCAGAAGGATGATGAGCATTCTAAAAGACGTGTTCTAAAAAGGTGACGCTTAGCCTGGAGCCTTATCAACCGGGAATGACCGAAAATCAGGGGTTATGAAGCAAGGCAAGTGGACAGCGCCCATTAGGGTAAGGTCATCCCGGTCTAGATGTCCCTTTTATTTCGGCTGTGTGGTGCGGTTGCTGATCCAAACCGTGGGGTGATCTTACTCGGGATTATCCAGTAAGGGGTAGCCCCGGTCTTGTGTTGCAAGGGATCGGGAGGGATCCTCTATACGGTGATCTAGGCTACGTAGTGTGACAGGTGGTACCCCAGTGCCTAGTCATTAGTTAGAAATCCATCCCCCCTACGTGCCTTTACGATTTTTGTTTGTAGAACCCAATTTGTGGCTAGTATGCTGGAATTTAATCATGTAACAATTTCAGTTATTTGAATAAGTATTTGTATACAGACCTTATTATAATATCAGAGGATTTTATAAGAAATGTTTTAGCAATCGTATGGTAAAAACCCAACATGTTTATTTGTGGTGTGGTCTTACGAAATGCTTTTGATTTTTAAAGGATTTTGAAACTTTAATAATCCAATTGAGTGTGATTTCTCACGTTGGTATTCCAGACTGACTCGGGTGTTATTTAACTATAATGCTCAGGTCAGACTGAGTATTATAGAATACGGGATAGGATGATGTGGAGCTCTGGAGACGAGCTGGATGGCGAGACGTACATCTGTATTTGATGATTATTCCTCTATGTATTCTGCTATGTGAACGAGTTTATATAACTGTCCAGCATTTGGACATTGATTGTGTGAAATAATTTGAGTTGTACTCTGATGATGTAATGTATAAAATAGATATAGTTTTTTTGTGTAAAGAGCAGTTATTATCTATTATATTTTATTCTTCTGCATTGGTACGATTCTGATATTGTTTCTATTTCTTCTTCTACATTCTTCTTCTTTAAACCCCAATGGTTCGATTTTTCGGGCATCGAAAAATCGGGTCGTTACAGTCTTAAGATGGGTTGAGTCAAAATAACAAATTGTTTACCCTACTTACATTTTTAAACAAAAGCTACGGTTTTAATAACACAATGTCTATTAGAACCTTCCCACCGTTTCAGATTAAGGTGTTATAATGAATCATGTTTATGGACTGACCAATATCACCAGTTAGTCAACACTGCTTATATACTTAAATAATATCAATGGTTTTGATAAAACAACGTTATCATAACCTTCATATCCAACCTAACCCATTTAAATGACTGTTAAATTACCTCGTATACTATTTAAGGGTAAAATTCATTAAACAATCTCTTATCAATTTTATTTTGGAAATCAATTCCCTTTTAGGGAACTTAAAATTTGAATACCTCGTTGTTAGTTTCAAAACAGGTCTCTTAAAGTATTCCTTACTTTTTCTTTATAAAATAACTTCAGACAATTTTTATTTGCTAAAACTCACTTTGGGTTCGTTCGGATTTGAATTTTTTCCAATCGCGCAATATAATTCAATTTATCTAATTAAATTCAAGTCTCGTTAATCAAAGAGATTAACTAATTTCAAACATAATTAATTAAATTGATTAATAAATTTAAAATATCGCTATTCAAAATGACTAATGAATTTTATACATCTATTCTAGGGAAACATAAGCTCAATTCAAACACACACAATGGTTTAGAAGATGATATTTAATAAATGACGGTATAGCGCAAATTGCTATGAAGACACTTAAATAGTTTAAATAGAATATCCTGATTAATTTCAATTAATCAATCAAACAAATCTAACTGCCATCCAAGAAATCAAAAATAGTTTACAACACCAAAGATATGATATAGAAAATTTAGATGTGAGATAAACTTACATTCAAATTATTCTCCTTTGTTATAATTAAATTTTCTCAAATATTTATCCTCTAAATTTTATTTATTTTCTAAATTTTATTTAATTTATTATTATTATTATCATCATTATTGTTATTATATTTTTTCTACCATTTAGATTACATTAAATAACTTTTTAGTAAAGTTTACTTTTAGCTTAACATTAGTAAAAGACTACTATTAACTCAACATGTAAAGACCCACCTTTTTGCACGGTTTAAATCGACAATAAACCATACGTGTTAACTTAAACCATTCAAAAGGGAGGATTTCAATAGGGTCGGTAAGAAAATAAGAGAAAAAAGGTAAAATAAAACATAGAATCTCACAGTGGAATAACAAAATATAATACTCAAATAAACAGTTCATGAAGCTGTTTTATAATATACATTTGACTACACAAATTTTATAACAATCAGAGTACCAATAACGACATACCAAAAATGATGCAGAAAAAATATACTAATACTATAATATACTAAACTCCATCTTCGTACTCGAAAAATAGAGCCTTCAACACTGAAATGCTCAAGTTGACCCAAGCGTAATGAAAAGACAAAACACTCGAGTCAGAACTAAAAGATCTTATGCAAGTTAAATCAACAATAAGTAAATATGAGTGTAATGGCTACAGAGATGTTTACGGGATTTTATATCTCATATCCAGTGCATAACGTGCGTGCAATAAATTAAGAGATGTTTTGGGATTTTCCATCTCTTAAGGATCCGTTAAACTATCAATACGTAGGAAAATACGCTATATATTATTTTTATCAAAATTGGGCACAACACTCGTCGGATGTAATTGAAGAGATTAGAATGAAGAAATTAAATGGAAAGTGAGGCTAATCTAATAATCACACCAAGAAAAGTAAGCAGAAATAGAAAAAAAGATAAGAGTTTATAATGGTTCGGTGCTGTAGCCTAAGTCCACTTTAAAGATTTTGTTATTTATTGATGATTCTCAATTAAGTTACAACGATACAAATCACTAGCACATAAGTTACAATGGATATTCAGTAGAGTAACAACGTAGAAGTTCCAAAGGTCCTTTTTTTAGTTGGCGTAAGGGTACAGTTTATAGGAGCTGATCTGGAAATATCTGCCCTAAAACTCGAAATACCTCTTTTTGGCACATGGGTGGGCCCACCAGATCGATATAAGGTTGTTTGGAATTGATCCATGTTGTCTTCTATCGGCAAGATTGGCTCCAATTGAGTTGCGATTGATCATGGACATTCTTTACTTGATATGCAAGCTCCAGTGAAAATTTCATAGCTTTTGGATTTGTAGTTTGAGAGATATGATCGATCCAAAATTGAATTGCTAAGGACGCTGAAGGATTCATATCGACACGTGCATATCGATAGGCTTCGTATCGATACAATGCGTATCGACCAATTGCACATCGATGACGTGGTGTTAGAGTTCTGTGGAGATCCACATTTCATGCTCATAGACTGTTTCCTTCGAATTGATATATTCCTTTGTATCCATTCGAGGCCACGCTCTTTGTACCAAAGCCTATATGTGGTTTTGTATCGATACTTGACCCCTTGCTTTGTATCGATCGATTGGCTGATCGATACGAAATATCCAGAAGTGTGATTGATACGAAATCGGTAGCTATGGAGCAAATGAACTATGATCGATCCAGGAGGCGCTATTGCTTGATGGATATGAAGTGGATGGATGCGGAATGATGGACTTATGCTCATTTTGCATCGGTCTTGATGGATATGAAATGATGGACGTGGGTTGAGGGATACGAAGTGGATGTGCTCTACATGGATCTTGATCGATCCATAACTTGAGCATAAGAACTTCGGTTGACCTGAAATTTAGAATGTTGACTTTTATGACTTTGCTTTTCATACCATGCTAATTGTAGCTTGATCCGGACTTAGACCAAGTTTTCCTGTATCCATCGTGGACCTGTAGATAACTGATGTTCGGGATGGATTGCCTTCGGTCTCTAGCCAAGTCCTTGGCGTCACTGCCTTGCCATAAAGCAGGATAACATTTGTCCCCAAAGTATGTCCTATGTGAACATGACGTGCTTTGAAAAGTTGCAATATTTATTTTGATAAATTTCTATCTGATTCATTAAACAGTTGTTGTCTATTTATCAAGAGACGTAATCTT
This sequence comes from Allium cepa, assembly GCA_030765085.1. Classification (NCBI taxonomy): domain Eukaryota; kingdom Viridiplantae; phylum Streptophyta; class Magnoliopsida; order Asparagales; family Amaryllidaceae; genus Allium; species Allium cepa. Next base: position 630,148,708 of record CM060940.1, on the reverse strand, counting down.
TGATTAATTTCTGGTAGTATAAGTGTTGAGTTGTAGGCTGTCAGTGATCATGCATTGTTTTGTTGTAACTGAATGTCAAGTGCTAGCAATTTGTTGCTCATTGTTATGGTTTTTACCAAGTAAGCATGTAATTCCTGTTACTTTGGAAATCAGATATTAGTTTGGCATACATGCATGTATGTTAACCAGACTCCCGTTCATGTTTGCACGTTCATGGGTCGTTGTCAAGTTCCTTTTTTATATTTGGATCGAGTTTTGTATTGATCCTCTGCTGGATTGATCTTGAATTCAAGTTGAAAAAAGATTGATGGTCATTTTAACTTATTCCTTCGTATCGATCCTCTCCTGGATCGATCTATGATGTATAAAGATAAGCTTCGTATCAATGGTTATCGATACAAAATGGATATGACTTTGGAGTGCTTCGTATCGATGGATACGAAATTTACAAGTGCTTGCTTCGTATCGATGGATATGAAACATTGAGCCTAGGATTAATCTGCATCGATGGATACGAAGTGGATGACCACTCATTAATGGACACAAAATGCTAAGCTCTGGATCGACTCGTCTTGATGGATACGAATGTCAATCTTCGTATCGATGGATGTTGACCGTTTCTCTTGGTTTAGTGACTGGGATGCAAAATGTTTTCCTTTGGATACGAAGCCATATAAATAGTTTTTGGACTTAGAAAATTTTCAATTGCTTTCATTTTTACTTCGTGTCGATCTGAAAAGAAAAAGAATTGTTAAAACTTTCGTCTTCAAACAACTAACCCATTAACCTTCAACCTAATTCCTTTAATATAGGTAAACAATCAATGAAATTGTGTTTGTAATGATAAGAATCGAGCTTTGTGCCATCTTTTACAACTTGATGGCCAACTCTGGCGTTGTCGACGCCAGAATGGGGCTAGGGTTAGGTCGAGGATGTGCTTTGATGGCTGCTCGGAGGAGAAGGAGGAATAAAGCACTGAAGGGAGATGATGTAGTCACTGACTTCTAATCTTTATCAAAGGAATATCGATGGCGAGGCGGATCGATCAAAATACGTTGGAGATAGTGGAGCGTCGTCCTTTCTGATCGATATGAAATACAGTGGCTTATCGATCGATCTGGGATGGATAATTACGTGTCGATGTAGATGGATGGATACAAACCCTATTCACCTTGGATCGATGCGAAGAGACTGATGCTTGGGGCGATCTATATCAACAGGTGATCGCTACGAAACGCAATACGAAAGGTTGTCGATCAGTGCCTTGGATTAATACGAACACAAACTCTAGAGGAACGGTCCAACTTGAACCATGATGGATATGAAACCAATTGTCTTTTGCATACTTGAACACTTAACTCAGATGAGTTTTAGCCTTGCATACTTGGACTTGACTACGAAACTTCATATATGACTGCCTTTCAAAGCTCGTCGAAGGAACTATAACTTGAAAAACATAATCAATTTTAACACGAATCATTCTCTGAAGTTAGGATGGCATGGTTGAGACAGTCAGCGATGACGGCCACTTCATTCGAATCTCGAAGTCTTTTCACTTTACTATCTTTCAAACTTGTAGAAATTCAGAGTCTTATGTAGCACTTCACTAAACAACACGATCACTCACTTTACACCGAGAGGAACATGGGTTTCTTGCCATCTAATAATGGTTTTTACCAAGTCCAATTGCTATGGATCACGAAATCTCCAAGTAGCGGGAAGTTCAGAGTCCTCCACTTCCTAAAATAGAAAAGCTAAACATCGCATCAAACACAGTATACCTTGCTCCGGATGAACTGCTGGACGCAGTATTGGTTATAAATCCGGAAGACTCTGTCCGGTCCAAAATTTTAGAAGATATGCTCGATAGAATATTTATCGGGCATGGATTATCTTTAGAGGAAATTCTGTTACCGGGGCTAGATGATAGGGGGCACAATCCACCGGAAGGGTTCACTACCTATAGTTGATTCACGTGCATAACATTGCCCCCGTTCAACCAATTCATTCGGGACGTATTATTTTTCTTGAGGATCACGCCTTTCCAACTACATCTGAATGGATATGCGCTTCTCAATAGCGTATATATCATATTTATGGAGCATATCCTTCGACCCCCGACCATCGAGGAGATCAGATACTTATTTAATGTCAACATTTGGGGGGATAATCCCTCATTCACCTTTCTAGAAGCGGTCAGGAACTACCAAGTCATGGCAAGTGCTAGGAGTAAGTTGAGCTACTTCAAGACTAAGTGGTTCTTCGAGAGATGCCTACCGGGGTTTGCTAGGTGATATTTGGTCAGACGTAAGTGCTTTAACTTCTTCGTCAATTAACTAGGTAATACAAATCAATGTTGAACTCATTATTGCATTTATTTTACATCTTCCATCCCATGGCCCAAAGGAGCACAGTTCAGAGGATGCTTCAAGCAGTGCTCGCTGAACATACAAAAATAGATGAAGTTCTCAGTGATGATAACTTGATCGTCGTCAGGCTCACTGAATGAGGATAGAGTTTTGGGCTGATAGTGGTTCCCAGAGTGGCCTCAGTAAGACATAGTGGAAGACGGGCTCCTATTGTGCCCTTCGGTTGAGGAAACTCAGAGTGCACTAGGAGTTACAATCATTGAACTAGGCGATGAGAGAGTATAGCAGCTAGACATGAGCCCACGGTCGTGCCTTCGCAGGGCCTTCGGTCATCAGAATCAAAAAGAAGGGGCAAAACTCTCATCCATAAACCCAAGAGGGAAAGAATTATTGAGACAACTCAGCCCGTTGCAACTTCAACAGGTCCGGAGCCCTCTTCTCCACAGGCGGAAGGTACATTGAAGGGGTTGCCAGATATTTCTGATCCAAATGACATATCTTCATTCCACGATCTTGGATTAGAGGGGCTCCACTCCCCTTCGAGAACTAGTGCAGGCCTAACTTCTTTAGACATAAGGGAGCCAACTCCAACGATCAAGGCTACCATAATCGGTTGGCTGGGGGGTTTACACATGCATACACACACTTTACCGCACCACACAACTTCTAATCACATGTTTCTTAATCTTTGGAGATAACTAATTTTGCTTCTCTTCACATTTTGCAAGATACAATGGTGAAACATCACCGTAATTCTTTTGGATCGATCAGCAATCTTCGCTCCTCGTGCCATTCTTCTGGATCGCGCTCTGAATCACATCGCTACAAGGGCAAGAGAGACTATGGTCGCAGCTATTATTCCAGTTAGGAACGTGAGTGCCACGAAAGAGAAAAAGAGCGATCATCTCAAAGCAGGCATCGTTCTAGGTCACGGTTTCAACCACCAAAAGGACCATCAGAACCATCTGGCTTTAGTAGGCCATCTACCTAAACTTCACATCAAATAGCACCGTCTCATGCTACAAAAGCTGGTGATCAGAGCCGTAGAATCAGAACGGAAACCCATTTATCACAGAACAAGTTGTTATCAAGTCATCGAGTGAGGGAGCCATCCGTATTGCCAAACTAAAGAAATATTTCTCGAATATTTGCTTCAACGGATTCAACTTTCCTCTTAATTTGAAAAGAATCCTAAATGATATAGAAAAACTTGTGCAAGATTACATGCATGACGCCTACAACCCGTATCAGGAATGGGTTAAGATGGAAGAGAGGGTGTCAGAGGTATCTTTTGAGCAGGCTAAAACAATTAAAAAATTGGAGAGCGACCTTTCTCAAAAAGGCAAAATAATAACGGTGCTAATCAAAGAGCTTGAATATTCAAGGAAGATCGAGACTGAGGCTGGCCATAGAGCCGAGGAGGCTAGGAAATCCATGGAAAACATGAGAAAGACTCACACGGACTTAGTACAGAAGATGGGTCACTGTAACACTGTTATTATTTACGAAAGGGATGATGCACAGAAGCATGTTGAGGAGCTAAAAGCAAAGCTGACTGACGCCCTTAGAGAAAAGGATGAAGCTAATAAAGTAGCCCAGGAAGCGTTCGAGCAGGTGGTGAGATTTAGGGAAGAGAGGGATGCAGCGAATCTAAAGGCTAAGGAAGCCGATGATAGGGTTGAAAGGTTGGAGAGCGACCTTTCTCAAAAAGGCAGAATAATAACGGTGCTAACCAAAGAGCTTGAATCTTCAAGGAAGACTTAGACTGAGGCTGGCGATAGAGCCGAGGAGGCCAGGAAATCCATGAAAAACATGAGAAAAACTCACATGAACTTAGTACAGAAGATGGGTCACTGTAACACTGTTATTATTTAGGAAAGGGATAACGCACAGAAGGAGGTTGAGGAGTTAAAAGCAAAGCTGACTGAGGCCCTTAAAGAAAAGGATGAAGCTAATAAAGTGGCCCAGGAAGCGTGCGAGCAGGTGGTGAGATTTAGGGAAGAGAAGGATGCAGCGAATCTAAAGGCTAAGGAAGCCGATGCCAGGGTTGAAAGGAAAATCATAGCGTTTGAGGCCAATATGGAGAGCGAATTTGGAGATCTCCTGATCACTTACAATGTTAGCGTCTTAAGAAAATGCAACTTAAACTGGCTCGGCGAACATTATCCTTTCTAATTATTCAAGGTCTGGAATCGCTTGCTTGAGGACGAGAAGGTGATCCGCAATACTGTAACCCTTGATGAGTTTGAACTAGAAATTCAAGTGCTGATCGGAGATGAGCCTAAAGTCCTCCATGAGACAGCCATCACTCTTAAGAAAGGAAAACTAGCTGCCAAGTTTCCAAAAGCTAGGAAGGGATCCGGTAGTGAACACCACGAAGCTGGTTTCGAAGTGCCTCCATCGTCTCATTTTGAGCCTACTTCTTCTATCGATCCTCCAATTGTCCTAGGGTATGACCCTGATAGGCTACATCTCTCTCCGATAGTCGAGCACGGCTCATAAGGCACGTTAGTTCTGCATGGGAGCCAACCCGAGGAAGATATTCTAGACAATTTTCCCATTCATCCAAACGTAGGAACACTATTCGAAGATATTTCTAATGTATTCTCTTATCTGTTTTAGATTCTACACCGGCCGACCCTCCTGCGACTCAAGAAGTCCATCACGAGTAGAAGACATTAACCACAAAGGCCACAACTGTGATAGCTACTTCTTCGACTGGGGAGATGCACGATGGTAGTTATATGATTGATGACCACCTAATGGAAGCGCTCCTCGACCATCAAAGCGATCCGAATATTTAAGTGCCCTTCAACATAGAAGAAGACATAGTTATCACGGGCTCCCTGGGTCCGGCCAGTAGCATTCTGATGGGAGAGCTCACAGCCAAGATCGAGCAGGCTGAGCAGGGTCGTAGGTCGACGAAGGTATGGCGGGTCCCGGTCCGGTCCCAACCTTCGTTATTTCTCCGGGTGGCACCATAAGTGAAACTGGAGTGCCTCATTCTTTTGGTATCGAGAATGCCACTATTTTTCCAAATCTACACACAGAAGACACTTAAGTTCCTGTGAGAAACTGCATCGATTCCCTCGGCCGGAGACAAGCCAGCTGGAGCAGGCCGGGGAGGCAAGAGTTCAAAGAGAGGTCCGGACGGTAGCTTGAGCGGGTCTATGCCGAAGAAAAGAAAGAAGGACAAGAAAGCGAAGGTGTAGATCTTCATTTTTGCTTTCTCTCTTTTGTAGATGGCTAGAAAAAAGCTTTTCTTTTGCTTTTTGTAGGCCATGTATAGATGGGGAATGGCCCCCACTTATTGGAATTCTTTGAACAGATTTTGTACTTACTTTTGCAAAGAATAGTTTTAATAAAATTCTTTTTTGTTTTCAACATAACTCTATGTTCATTTTTCTAAGTAATTTAGTACTCACATTTTCATTCAATGTACTTGCGGAGTTTTAGTCTCTGAGTCGAACTTGAATCCAATCTTTTAATCCTGAAGTCATGGCTTCGGGTCATAATCAAACATCGAGTCGAGTCCTAACGTTGCGCTGCCTCGGTTAGCGGCTGATATTTGAGTTATGCCCCAAGTTCTAGAGAGAATTGAAGCAGTCAGTTGGGAACTGTCCTCCACCTTCACTAACTTTAACTTAACTTGGTCCAAACAAAGTTACAATGACACGAGTTTGAGCTGTCGGATCACACTCGCGCACTTGCTAGAATTTGCATCCACACTCTGGGGGTTAGACTTGTGCGATGGCGGTTTGTCATACGTACTTAATATTTATACTCTAGTTCACGCTCCGAGAATCTAGAGTCAGTTGATAAATGATTAAACACATTTGTTTTAAGTATTTAGGATTTTTTTCGCACTTTGGGAACAAGGAGTTGATCAAGGTTGTGGATGGTCGGATCACATCCATCTTGATTCGGTAAGCAAAGTCGTTGATGGATGGATCCATCCTCTTCAAACTTGAAAAGAAACGAGGTGGTGGATGGATGGATCCATCCTCCTCGAGCTTTGAAAATAAATGTCGTGGATGGACGGATCCATCCTCCTCGAGCTTTAAAAATAAGCAAGGTCGTGGATGGACGGATCCATCCTCCTCGAGCTTGGATTGAGGCAAGGTTGTAGATACAGATCCATCCTCCTCGAGCCTGGATTTAGGCGAGGTTGTGGATGGATGGATCAATCCTCCTCGAGCCTAAATTGAGGAGATATCATGGATAGAAGGATCCATCCTCCTCGAGCCTGGAAATAAGTGAGGTCACGGATGGACGGATCCATCCTCCTCGAGCTTGGATTGAGACAAGATCATGATGGATGGATCCATCCTCCTTGAGCTTGGATTGAGGGGAGGTCGTAGATGGATGGATTCATCCTCATCGAACCTAGATTTTAGGGCTTGTGCTTCAACTTGCACTCTAGGAGCAGGAGTTCGTTGGAGGATCGTCTTGTATCAATCCTTCTTTATTTATATCATTGCTTGCCCCCTGAGCTTGGGGTTTCACTTAGCTAGTGACCGGTCGGATCACGGTCACTCCATATTTGAATAAACCGCACCGTAGGGTGGGACTTAGCTCTTTATACATCATGACGGTCGCATGATGCACTTCAAGAATTGCCAATCTGGCTTGATGAGCCTGCACTTTATTGCTGAAATAAGAAAGTGCGCAAAGTTAGTTGCCTTATTACGAGTTCAAATTCTAAAATTGCATTAAAAAAATTCAAAAGAAAAGCCAGTTATATGTAATAGCGGCAAAGACTCTTGCTGTTCCATGCCCTTGGTAAAGTGAGACTGTCAACGGTTAATAATTTGAAAGTGCATTCTCCAAGTCTCTACTTAATGATATATTGTCCTTTCCATGTCGGTTTTATGTGTGAAGGGATCAGATAAACTCATTTAAGCATGAGATTGCCAACTTCGAAGGTTCTATGTCAAACATTAGCGTTGTATAATCGGGCGACTCGACTACAATGTGCGGCTGCTCTCAAATAAACCTTTTCGTGCTTCTCATCCAGCAAATCTAGAGATTCTGCAAGTAGGATGGCATTCATCTTTGGATCATAATAGGTCAGGCAGTGAGAAGGTACTTGTAACTCAACTAGAACAACGGCTTTAGAGCTGTAGGAAAGTGCATACGGAGTATGGCCAGTCACAGACTTGTGGGTAGTTCGATATGCCCATAGTGCTACGGAAAGCTCATCCACATACTTGCTTCCAGCCTTCTCAAGTCATTTCTTTAGAATGGACATGATGACTTTGTTGACAGCTTTGACTTGCTCGTTCGCTTGAGGGTAAGCCACTGTCGAGAACTTCTTCTAGATGCAGTAGCATTGAAAGAAATCCCTGAACTTGACACTATCGAATTAGGTTCCGTTATTAGTTACAATTGTGTAGGGGAGGTCAAAGAGACAGATGATGCTGCACACAACAAAGTTGATTACTTTCTTTGATGGATAGTGGCAAGGGGCTCAGCTTCCGCCCATTTAGTAAAATAGTCAACTACAACGATGGCGTACTTGGCACCACCCTTGGCTAAAGGTAAACACCTTATTATATCAATGCCCCATGTGGAAAACGACCATGGACGGACGATCTAAGTAATTTCGGTTGGTGGGGCTCTTGGAATTCCAGCATGTTTCTGGCACCTATCACATTTCTTGGAATAATTTGATGCGTCTTGATTTACGGTTGGCCAGTAGTATCTATATCTAAGTATTTTCTTTACAAGGGCTTCCCCTCCAGTGTGATCGCCACACTCTCCTTCATGCACATCATGTAATACTCGTTTGAACTTGTCGTGGGCGATACACCTGTGTAAAGGAACAGAATATCCCCTTCTGTACAGGACTCCATTCGGAATAATAAATCACGATGCTTTTCGGAGAACCTGTCTTTTCTCACTTCTACATTCAAGTAATGTTCCATGCTCAAGATAACTTCTAATCAGAGTCATCCACGACTATCTCTCTGACGTTGCCTCATGCACCCAGTCTATCTCCATCTGATCGATACTTGGAGAAGTAAGCATTTCCATAGGGACGAGTCCCATCTGCTGTGCTTCCCAGTGCTTTCCAGTTTTGGTAAAGAATTAGCTTTTTGATTTTTCTCTCGTGTTATACAGTGGATAGCATAATAGTCAAACTGAGTCAACACTTCTTGAATGCAAGTAGGTGGCCAATCAATGGTCTCTGGCTTGATACTCTCCTCAAACCTAGCATACCACCAATTGCGAATCACAGTCTCCACAACAATGACTCCTAAGTCTTTGGCGAGCTTCAGCACAACAAGAAAAGCTTCGTATTCAACTTCGTTGTTAGTCGTGCAAAAGTCAAACTTCAGAGCATAGCATATGGATCGACCTTTTAGGGTTTCAATTACCACTCTAGCTTCTGACCAACGGTCGTTTGATACACCATCAGTGTACAGCTTCCATGTATACTTGGGAGATTCACCGACTTCGAACAAACCTCATGTACGGTGAATTCAGCTATGAAGTCTAACAGAACTTGTCCTTGAATGGATCTCCTCGAGGTATAAGCGATGTCAAATTGACTCGGTTCGGTGTTCCGATTAAGCAATCTACCAAACGTCTCGGGTCGTGTAAGGATCTGTCGTAATGGTTGGTCTGTGTTAGGTGATCGGATAAACTTAGAAATATGGACGGAGCTTCCTCGAGGCTATGACGAGACGATAAGCTTGCTTTTCCACCTTCGGGTAGTTTCTTTTTGCCTAGTTAATCTTTTGTTGATATAATAGACTGGTCTTTGGATCTGATCGTCTTCTCGAATCAAAGCAGCACTGATTGCGTTTGCTGAAACTGCTAGATAGACATACAATCTCTCATGATCAACCAGCTTCGAGAAGATAGGTGGTGTTGCTAGATGTTGAACCAGGGCTTGGAATGCGCCTTCGCACTCCTCTGTCCACTCAAAATTCCTTTTCCTTTTCTGATCAGATCGAAGAAGGGAATGCATTTCTCTGTAGATCTAGAAATGAATCTGCTTAAAGCTACCACCTTCCTGTTAAGGCTCTGTACCTGCTTTATGGTTTTGGAAGTTTTAAGATTACGAATCTCCTAGATTTTTTCAGGATCGGCTTCAATTCCTTTGGCGTTGACCATGAATCCAAGGAATATTCCTGATGCAACTTCAAAATGACACTTCAATGGATTGAGCTTCATTCTATACTTCAGAGTATGTTAAACATTGTTTCCAAATCATGGACGTGGTTGATGGATAGTCGCGACTTCACAAGCATATCGTCCACGTACACCTCCATAGTCTCTTTGATCTAGTTGGCAAACATTCGGTTCATGTGCCTCTGATAAGTTGCTCCAGCGTTTTTGAGTCCAAACAGCATCACCTTGTAGCAATAAAGACCCAGATCGGTGACGAAGCAAGTATGTTCCTGGTCGGCAAGGTGCAGTGGGATTTGATCGTAGCCGGGGTATACGTCCATGAAAGATAAAAGCTCATGTCCAACTGTTGAATCCACCATTTGATCAATTTTGGGAAGCGAGAAGCTATCCATGAGGCAGGCTTTGTTTAGATCTGAGTAATCCATACATGTTCGCCACTTTCCATTCGAATTTTTGACAAGCACCGACTTCGGTACCCACTTCGGGTATAAAACGTCATGAATAAACCCATTCAACTTGAGTTTATTTACTTCTTTCTTCAAGGCAGCAGATCTCTCTAGATCCATACCGTTCCTTTTTTATTTCACTGGGATGTGCCGCGGGTCAATATTTAATGCATGGCTCGTGATGTTCAGTGCGATCCCACATGTTTGAATGAGTTCAGGCGAACATATTAAGGTTTGTCCAGAGAAACTCAACCAATTCCTGTCTCATCTAGGGGCCGAGTTGAGATCCAACCTTTACTATTCTGGAATTGTCATCATCATCGATCGGAACATCAATCGTCAACTATGTCAGGGAAGCTTGGTAACCTTTGACTTCCTCGTCATCATTATTATCTCTAGGATCAAGATCCTTACAGAACTGGATGTGGCGCCTGAGCCTAGGCCCAGGTGTTAATTGTCAATTTTCTAAAAAATGGACACAGAAAGATTCCTCTATACCCTTTCCTTTCTCCTTTTGCTGCGCATCTCGTGGCTCTGAAACGTAACAGGCGTGCCCAGCAACTTGATCACCATGTACCACTCCGACACTATTATCAGTGGGGAACTTCAGAGTTAAGCACCAAAGGGAAATCGCTGCTCTGAATTCCATAAGGGTCGGTAGGCCTAAAAAGGCATCGTACGCGGAATGTATGTCCAACACAACAAGATGTAACATCCGGACTCTCCGGCGATCTCCAATACCCAACTTAATAGGTAATTCCACCATCCAAGCCGGTATGGTTACACCTCCATTAAAGCCATGTATATGTGACTGACATGGTCTTAAATCATTTGCTTCTATCCTCATTTGGTCATAAACTGCTTGAAAAGTATGCTTACAGAGCTTCCGCTATCGACTAAGATCCTCTTTATCCAAGCAAGACCTATTTGGGCAAAAATGACGAAGGGGTCAATAGTGGGGCCCTCGACTCTATTGGCATCTCAGTTTCTAAAAACAATATCATTTGTCATCATACTTTTTTGCTTTTCCAGGGACCCTTCATCAGTACTACTACAACATTTGAAGTCCACATGCCTATTCGAACTAGCATATGACTTCATTTCCTTCCAGCTTCGATTAGATGGGCTTGCACCTCCATCCTATGGAGCCCGGACAAACTGCCCCAACTTTCTTTCTCTAACCGATAATATCTTGCAAATGATGACACTCATTGATGTTATGGCCGTAATAATTGTGGAACCTGTAGAACTTCCTGGTCTGAATTTGATTCTCTGATGACGGTTCAAAGCTGGCTTCTTATACCGTCTGTTATTATAGGTTTGAAGATAAACATTTTCTAGTGACGTGTTTAAGGGAGTATATCGGTCAAATACAGGTGCTCTGAGCCTCCCACAATGTGGGTCGCACTTCTTTCCCTGCCTCTATTACTCTTCCCTTGACCTTACTTAATCTGAAATTCAACTATACTTTACTGGAATTCTCACCGGTCTTCTTTACTGCAACATTGCTCTGAATACCCTCACCATTGGTCCCCGCAATGTCCTACTTCCTAGACTAGCTTCTTCTCTCCTAAAAAATTAGGCTTCCTTAGCCTACAAACGATCCAACGAAGCGGGGGGTTTCCCAACCAACTAATCACCAAACTAGAAATCTAGATCGATCCCTTTAGTCAATGCCATCAAAAGAGAATTATCATTAGGATTGCTGACCTCGGCACAAGCAGCATAGAACCTTTTTAGATAGCACCTAAGAGTCTCTCCTAGAGCTTAAGTGACATTGGATAAGATATTGCCATCCTTCGGTCTTGTATCATGCATATAGAACTGCTTGAAAAACTTAGTAGCCAACTGATCAAAACATGAAACAGATTTGGGTGGTAGACGAGTAAACCACATAGTTGCAATGCCTCCTAAGGAGATAGGAAAGCTTCTACACTTAGCCGCATTGTCAAGTTGAGTGGCATTCATGAGCCATTCATATTTCAAGATATGCTGGTTAGGATCCGAATTTCCTTCACACACCGGTAAGGCCGGCATCCTAAATCGACTGGGTGGTTCTACATAGAGAATGTTGTTGTGAACGAGGTATGACTTTTAGAGATTCCCAGGTCATTATTCGTAAGGCCTTGATTTTCTCTGTTCATTGGCGTATCATGGTTGGAATGTCAAACATTTGGATGTTTGGGGCCAATGCATGGTCGGGTTCTACATTATGAGGATGGCCCGGCCACTGTCTACGGTCCGTTCCTTTGCTCCCGGTCTTCATAGGATTGAGGATTCTGAGCATGAATGCGGTGATGAAGGGATGGATCCTTTGGGTTCTGGATCTCGGCTTCCAAATCTATGGCAGTAGTAGCTGCGTGGTCAAGAGTGGTGTGATAAGGAAGTACCCCTCCTCGGAAGGGGGTCTAGCTTGATGCCCTATAGAAGTACCAATCCCGGCCTGTCCGAGAGTCATAGCCCATTGATGCTCGAAGGTTTCTACATAGTTTCCATCTAACCAACGGCGTGTAGATTTGTAATTAAAATCAGATGACGTCGAGCTTTCAAACAAGGAATAAGAGGCATGCTCCCTTCTAGATCTCCTTCGCCTTTCTTCGTTCAGCTTGTTTGCGAGCTCCGTGTTGGCAAGGATCTGCTGAGTGATCTCTTGACGGCTCTGTGTAAGCCCTTGCATGAGGGTTTAGAACTCCTCTCTGGTAATCGTACAAAGTGGATCTTGAGCTCCAACTGATGTTTGGCTGGCTATAGTCGGCTATGTGGGATTTTTCCTATCCCTTCCTTCTGGATCTGCAGCATTTGAAGTAGTTCCGTTAGTGCACACCATATGAATGTAGCTCTTGCTAAATATGGAGTAATTTGAATGGGATGGAAGGAACAATAGGAAGATAGATCTGGATCTCCTACTTAGATTTTAGCAATCCAACGGCAGGGGATCCACGGAATCAGAGAAAAACAGAGTTTTCTCAATGAAAGCACCAAAATGTTTGTACCAAAATTAGGAACAACACTCATCGAATGTAATTGAACAGATTAGAATGAAGAAATTAAATGTGAAATGAGGCTACTCAAAAAATCACACCAAGAAAAGTAAGCAGAAATAAAAAAAGACAAGAGTTTATATTAGTTCGGCTCTGTAGCCTGCGTCCAATTTAAAGAGTTTGTTATTTATTGATGATTCTCAATTGAGTTACAACTGTACAAATAAATAGCACTCAAGTTACAATGGAGTTTCAGTAGAGTAACAGCGTAGAAGTTCCAAAAGTCCTTTTTGGTTGGCGTAGGGGTGCTATAGGAGTTGATCTGGAAATATCTGCCCTAAAACTCGGAATACCTCTTCTCACATGTGGTGGGCCCACCAGATTGATATGGGGTTGTTTGGGATAGATCCCTGATCGATCCATATTGCCTTTGTATCGATTAAGATTGGCTCCAATTGAGCTGAGATCAATCATGGACATTCTTTAGTTGATACGCAAGCCTCTATGAAAATTTCATAGCATTTGGAGTTGTAATTTGAGAGATATAATTGATCCAAGATTGAAATTGCAAAGAAGACTGAAAGGTTCGTATCAGTGCGTGCATATCGATAGGCTTTGCATCGATACAATGCGTATTGATCAATTACATGTCGATAGCGTGGCGCGAGAGTTCTGTGGAGATCTACAATTCATGCCCGTAGACCATTTCCTTCGAATTGACCTATTCCTTCGTATCCATCCAAGGCTACGCTCTTCGTATCAATGCTTTTATGTGGTTTCGTATCGATGCTTGGCCCCTTGCTTCGTATCGATCGATTTGCTGATCGATATGAAATGAGCAAAAGTGTGATCGGTACGAAATGGATAGCTGTGGAGAAAATGAACTATGATTGACCTAGGACGCGTTGTTGCTTGATGGATACGAAGTGGATGGATGCTAAGTGGACTTGTGCTCATTTCGTATCGGTTTGGATGGATACGAAATGATAGACGTGGGCTGATGGATACAAAATGGATGAGTTCTACATGGATCTTGATCGATCCATAATTGGAATGACGCCTTTTATAGCTTTGCTTGTCATGCCATGCTAATTGTAACTCGATTATGGACTCGGACCAAGTTTGACTGTATCCATCGTAGACCTATAGATAACCAATTTTCGGAGTGGATTGCCTTCAGTCTCTAGTTAAGTCCTTGGTGTCACGACCTTTCGAAAAGGCGGGATAACATATATGTAGTGTCTATCAGTAAAGTAAAGTATTAAAATAGCGTTAAGGCGTTACTCATATCCCCTTTAACACATTTTTATAGGTACCGTAGCCTATACAGTACTATAAACTCCATCGTAAACTGGTGGGCTATCAGGGAGCACTCCATAGGTACGGCATAAACCATAATCTTAGTGGGATCGATAAAGCATATGTTAAGGCACGCGAGGCAATGCCCAGGGTAGGATTCTACCATTTTGCATGCCTAGACTGATAGTAACGTATAGCAGCTACTTCCGCCAACCTCGAGACACACTCCCGTAATAAATTGAGGGTGGCCACCAATCAATAACAAAGTAAGAGATATAATATCGAAGAAGTGTTCCGATATGAAGAGCGACCTCACTTGGCCTGAGATTGCTCCTGTGTAACGACCCGTAGATTTTAATAGTTTTATATGGTTTTATTTAACCTAATTAATTGGAACTTTTGAGAAATTTTATATAATAATATTTTGAAATAAAAATTTAATATTTGGATTACGTCCAATTAAACATAGCAGATTTTAAATTTTCAATTTATTTTATCAAACTTTATTCCATTGTGAAATTCTATTTAATTCAAGCTAGCTAATAAATTGCTTTAATAAATATTGCAGAATTAATTTCTTTAATAAATATTGTAGAATCAATGCACAGATGTTATCAATTTCATTTTATGGTGGTACGTTCCTTTATGTTTCCTACCGGTTAAATTATAAATAATTTGCTTTGATGGGTCAGCTAAATCAAAGCAACGTGACCGTTGCTATTTATTTCTTTTATTAATTGCTACAATTATTTTCACCAAATCAAGGGTTGACCGTTACTTGGCTTTCAAATTTTGGACTCTGCATTCAAAAAGAAACGTATAATATAATAAGTACTTCATATTTATATTCAGTACGTTTCACAAAATTTTCTCTGTCCGTTCTTTTCTATTAAATATATACTTACACCTATTATCAATCCATCGTTTCAATTTATTATATGGTCCGTTACTCTGCCTTTTCAAATTTGAAGGTGCAACCGGTGGCATTAAAAAGTTGCTTTAATTATCCACTGAATTATCGTGACCATCCCACTACTCTATATTTATTCCTGTACGTTTTATCTTCGCTTAAATTTCTCTGTCCATTCCTTTTTCCATTTTAGTATCCTTGCCTTTTCATACTCACGTGCTTTCCAATCAAGCAATAAGTTGTTTAAATATCCACCTTATCAACTTAACCATTGTTATTTCATCACACCGGTAATTAATTCAAATCTATCATTATTCTACCGTTTCTTCTTTAATAAATTATATGTAACAGTATATCATAAATGGACAGCTCATTCTCCACCTATTCATTTCTCCTATTCAATTAATAATGGAATATAAAGTTATATATTTGGTATACAATTCATACAACCGTTACCATTCATACCTCGTAAATTCTAGCGATTGACCCCTCTATTTCCATGGTTCCAATTTTAGTTGCTGGATTACTCATTCCTACCGTTCAACTATATTAAATATTTATAATGTGTAGTCTCTGAGCCTATTTAGCTTCATTTTTTCTTCCTCTCTGTTGCTCCTTGAAAAAAAAAGAGATTTTTCCCATTACAATGCTAAAACACATATGATGAAAAAATGACAAAGGATCAGTTCTCCTTCCTATAGCTTCGTCAAGCCTCCGCCACCACAGCTCGAACCACCTGTCAAGAGCCCAACCAACTCCATGCCTCCTCTCCTCGTCATCCATATTTTTATAAACGGTATGCGTATCATATTGCAATATATGTTTCGTTTTTAAATGTTTACATATAGCATGAATATGTACTAGTACTATATATAGTCTATTTTGTTTAATGGATATGTTATACAAACCGTGTTTTCTTTTGTCTAATGGATTCGAAACTTATAATAAATATTATTGCATTAGTTGTTGTTTTCAACTTCCTGCAACACTTTGTTTTCTTACTATAAATTTTAGCTTGCTGCAATTCTCTTTTCATCTACATTATTGTATTCTATTATCTAATATATAGATTTTATATAGTTATATATATTATACTATAAGGTGTGTATATATAAGTTTTCATAACCCTTTATAATATGTAGCTATGTATATAAGATTGGACCTATTATATATCAAAGCATTGGTTATAGCAATTAAAAATATGCAAAGGAATTTAACGAGGTGATATTTACTTATGAATAGAACAATATACGTACCATCATCAGTATCTTCGTCTCTCTCCCAATGTTTTATTATTATTATTATATATATATATATATATATATATATTCTTTCTTTCTTTTTTCTCTTTTCACTCCTTTCATTTTATAGCTTTTAAATAAATTGACAAACACTTTGGAAGTATTTAAACGCAGTACACGACGAATTTAATAAGCAGTGGTGTTTTACGTCATTTATAGCCAAAAAAATTTGATAAGTTCATACATTTCTGAACTGAAAATATAAATATATGATGCGATGGAATTTGAATTTTCATACGCCATGCCATGAGCTGATCTTAAATTTAAAAGAGGTATGATATATCAATCTCTTACAAATAAGACGAAGATAATTTCCTAAATTAACTTTTAGCAAATTGAACGTTACTGTCGTTATTAAGAAACCAACATATTGTGTCATTTGATTATTTGGGTACTAATAATACGTTATTGTATTCATTCCATCAATTCATTTCACACCACGTTATTTTAAATAAATTGCTACTCTTCTACTGAAATTTATCCAAAAATTCAATAAAAATGATCCGATGGTGTATTAGCCTTCACGACTAATCCCTGAATTCCAAATGTTGGATCCACTTCGCGTTCTGTTTTTTTTTCTCTTTTTCCATAAAACATATATAAAGTATAAAGTTTATATTTTTTTTCTGATGTTAGTTGAAATGTAAATATTTATTTTAAATAGTATATCTATATATATAAGCTACTTTTGTTCTTCGTATATAAATGGTATTGTATGTGCATTTTTATGAAATAGCGCCCAATGTATATTATTTTATAAAGGAATTTATTTGTTATGTCAACTAAATATATGTTACATTTGGTTTATATAAATATATTATAACTGATGTTGACTTCTTTCATTATACTCTTTCTTACAGCTAAAATATGTCAGTATTGTAACCTAGTACATGATTAATATTAGTCTGTTTATATAAGTATTTATTTCAAATTCCATATTGTATATACGCTTGATTCTAATTTATGTGCTTTAAATAAAAAACAATGATTTTGGAAAATATAAATACATATATATTTAATTTAATATGTGTTGAATTTAGAATATGACTTTATATATATAGTTATATATATATGAGTCCACTCATACCATTATCTTCGCCGATCCCGTTCTGACTTGTTCCATCAATTCTTGTTATCAGCTTTGATCGTTGAATTCGTGCCGATTTTGCTTTGCTTCGATTCATAATTCAAATTTCAGTGTCTGTAGCAGTATGCATATCCGTGTCATCTTCTGTATTCTCTAGGCTCGAAAGGTGAGTAATCACTCACGATTAACATATTTTTATTCATTAAATTTGATTTCAATTGAAACGATAATTGAAATATGCTACTATGGTTATTTAAATTTGTTATATATGCTAATATCTGTAACTTTTCACCTGCGGGATATGACACCATATCCTGTTGTTTATATTATATTGTTATTGATGATATATGCCTGTTATTTTATTGTATTTTCTGTTATCACTCTGCAAGTTCCCTATACTTTAGAAATCACTATGGGTTGAAATGACACATACCCGAACAGACTTTGGAATAGGAGAAAATCATTATGGGTTGAAATGATAAACCCAAGCGATTTTTATTTAATTGAATTTGGGATTATAGGTTGAAATGATATCCACCCGTATATATTTAGTATACGGATTGAAATGATAAATATCCGTAGCACTTGACTATATGATAGGAAATATATACAGACACCGTTTGTCCATATAAATATTTTGAAAATAATTTCTATAATTTTAGAAAGAAATATATGGTTTAATAAATTTGATTCTTAAGATATTATATAAATGAAAATTGTATATATAGATTTAGTAGTAATATTTGATTTAAATTAGATTGATTTAATACATATAATATGGTTAAGTATTTATGTAAATCTATATTTCAAATAGATTCTCTTGTAATAAATTGAATAATTAAGATTGGGAGATAAATTTGGGTTTATAAAAATGGTATTTAAATAAGGATTTATTTAATTAAACCGATTTGAAATTTAAAGGGTATGATTTTATAACTGGATTTTTGATTTAAGTGATTTAATGAATATTTCACGTTTAAATAAATTAAAGAAAATATTGAGTAAAATGTAATTTAAGGTTACTTAAATGATATTGAATCTAATAAGGGAGTATTTCAAGAATAAATAATAATGAGGTTAAATCGAGATCTATATGAAACTGTTATATAGAACATTTAAATATTAAAGCCTTGAACTATATTGGAATTTAAATGGTTTATGTTGAGATTCGGATCTGTATTTGAAATCAACGTAGTTGAATTTGTTATTTAGCAACTAAATTGAATTAAAATGAAAATTTAGGTTGAACTAAATTTGAATTTATTATTTAGAAAAATAAATTGAATGAATATTTAGATGAAACGTTGAATACTTAAAGTTTTGAAATATATGAAAATATAAAGCGGTATTTGTGATTATAAATCCGAATTTGAGATCGATAAAATTTAAGTGGTTATTTTCGAAATTGAGTTGAAATTAAATTGATAAATTGATATTGAATTTAATTTGAATGGGAAGGTCGGGTTGATGTTGGAAAGATTTGTTAAGTTGAGGAAATTGAAAATACTTTACTGTATAAATTATTTAATATATATAAATACTATTTTGGGAAATATAGAGATATTTGAAGTGAAAATGAGATTTGGTTTTGAAGTATAAATTAAGCTGAAATGACCACGGTGTTATAGCGTATATTTCTACCTTATAGAAAGTTCCATGGACCCTTAGAGGATGGTTATCCCAAACACCCTTTAAGATTATTTGTATTTCAGTTGATATTTCACTTGAGTTGGATTTATTGATATAAGAATGTTAATCCTGACTCGAGTGTTTTGTGTTTTGCTTTACGCTCGGGTCAGACTGAGTGATACAGCATTTGAGACTCACCTTTGGAGTTCGGAGCTTCATTTGGAAATCCAACTATCGGTTCAGATTCCACCCTTTCCAATTGATTGGTTCAGAGAATTCATCTGTTGCATTGGAGACTTCACTGCATTTGAACTATTCGGTTGTATTTTTCTAACTCTGATGTATATAGTAGCTTCATGAAGTGCTATTCTTTATCTATTCCGCTGCATTATATTACTCTGTGATCTGTGATTGATTTATTTACTGTATATTTTAAGTTTTGCCAAATTTTAGTTAACAATTCGGTATTTTGAATTATTCAAGTCGGATATGTATGGTTTTATTGTCGATTTGAATGGTCCAAAATAGCGGGTCGTTACATCCTGTTTTAGTCATATCAAGCTGACCCGAAGGTCAGGGCTACGTTCTTACCTCATTCCAGTAGTTTTCTCCAAATTATCGTACTTCGTTCTGCAATCTCCACCACGTGCATAGTTGTTAAGTAGTTTCGAAATTGGTAGAGAGTATGACAATATTCGACCTCGATTTCTTTAACAATCAAACGCTTATTTCACACCGTAGTCATTTTATAAAACATTTTTAATAATAAATCAAGAAAACAGTTTATACATTCATATCAAGATATCCATAAACTTAAAGTATAAATATATTCATAAATACCGATGAAGATTTCTTTCAGTCAATTTTGAAAATAATTTATAAATCTCTCTTAAATAATTTATAAACTATTTAAAAGCTTTAGAAAAAATTATAAAGCTATTTATAAATTTCAAAACAATTCACCACTCTTCCCTTTTCATAAACCTATACGCAAATTCCTTTAAAACGCTTCCAAATCCCTTATACAAGTTCTCTTATAAAACCCTTTATAAAATCATTTAAACCTTTATAACTCTTTTATAAAACCATAATAAAATCCTTTATAAAAATCTTTTATAAAAATACTTTTATAAAATCTACTATAAAATCTCTTACAAAATTTTTATAATTTGCTTACAAAACCTTTTAAAAAATTCTAAATTTTTTTACAAAAATCTTTTATCTATTAAAATAATTATAAAAGTCTACATTTATCATCTTACATTAAATTTTTAAATAAATCTTTTAAAACTACATTGAATTTTTTATGAAATCAAATTTTTAAAGTGTTTTTATTATATTACATTATTCAAATTATATATTCTAAAATTAAATAAATTTATAAGTTAAAATCTTAGAATTTAGATTTTTAAAATTATATTAAATAAAATATAAATTTTTAAATAAAATCTTTGAATTAAATTTTAAAATAAAATGTAATAAATCAAAACAAACTTTACAATTTAGAAAATAATTTAAACAGACCAACGGTATTCGTCTACAATTTTCTACCCTATGATTAAGTGATTGGGTATGTATCATTTCAACCCAAAGTTGTTAAATTTTCCGGATTATCATTTCAACCCGTATCCCAGATCAATAATTTCCAAATTAATAAGATCGCTCGGGTATGTATCATTTCATCCCATAATGATTTTCCCTAATCCATAAGATCATTTGGGTATGTATCATTTCAACCCATAGTGATAACAGGGATATATACATCCAATCATCCAAAATGTCAGCAAATTGACATCCATCACAATCAACATTCAAATCAGCCAATAAATCATAACAATTAACCGGTTATCCTTATTAGATGTTTAATTAACAATTTAAATTCAATATTAATTTAAAAAGCAATTCAATTCAATATAAATTCAAATAATATTTAAACAACAATTTAAATTACCAAACAACAATCAATAAGTTTCTTACCATATCATAAAATTAATTCAACTAACATAAGAAGGTTTAGTATTGCGTGAGTGGGTTAAATCAGTCACATTTGATTTAAAGTCAATTTAAAATCTAATAAATGCCCAAAATCCAATATTCTCCAAAACCAACCAAACCAACTCCATGATTTCGATATTTCAATACGATCGCAATGGAAGAAACCGCGTCCAAATCCGAGTTCGTATGCAAATGTTATTAAGTTTAGAAGATTGAGAATTGAAACTTAAATTAAAATAAATTAAAGGGAAAAAGTGTAAATTAGCCGAACCTCAACCCTAGCAGAAACACACAGGCCTATGCTACCACCCTTAGCTGCTGATGTTTGACCATGATCTTCAACCAAACCACATCGGTGCGCCACGATCGAGCAACACCATCACCTCCGCCTCGCCTAGGCGCTCCACCAAAGCCCCACGCGACCTCCTCCGCTTCCGTGATATGCCAGTGCCGCCGCCGCCATAATTCAATGTTTTTGGTGATCTATTTCGACTATGGC
The DNA here is from genome assembly GCA_030765085.1 of Allium cepa. Lineage (NCBI taxonomy): Eukaryota > Viridiplantae > Streptophyta > Magnoliopsida > Asparagales > Amaryllidaceae > Allium > Allium cepa. The sequence continues at coordinate 630,127,052 of CM060940.1, read as the reverse complement.
CAAAAGGAACCACATGGGTGAGCGCGGCTCATCATCCTCTTTCGGACACCACTCTCGATCGTCGAACGGTCGACAATCCACCGTCGATCGAAATCGTAGCAATGGACGACTGAGAAAGATCGTCAAATTCTAGCCAAACCAAGACTTAATTGCAAAAATGAACTGGAGATGTAGATTGTGTCTGTCGAGAGCTTCTCGATAATATAAAATTCAATAAGATTTGAGGAGTTTCAATTTTCGATTTGATTTGGGATTAGGGATTTAGGGTTTTGATGTCTGACATTGGGAAGGAGCGGATGGAAAACAAGAAGTACATCCAGAAATTGAAATAGACTGCTGGGGTTTCAAGGAAAATCTATTTATATAGACAGAAATGGGATAGAGATGGGTGGAACAGATCGAATGGGCCAAAGTGGTAGCCAAGGCCCGAAAAGCCTGTTTCGTTCCTGAAACGAAAATAGGTCATCCAATATATCGAACTATAGGTTTTCGATATTTTTGAACTCAATGAAAGTAGTTTCAAACCCAAGTTCTAGCATATATAGAAGTTAGCTTTCAAAATCAAATTATATTCATTTAAATTCTTTTAATTGATTTCTATGCATTTCGAGCCCGCATGATCAAATGATAAATGTGATTGCTACGAAAATTGAAATCCTGTAATAATTCATTGTTACGGATCCGATTAAACGGTTTCATCAAAATTTGAGACAGTGTCCAAAAGGCTAATTTTCACGTTAGTTAAATAAATTAGTAATTTAAAATCTAATAACTTTTAAATTCTAGATTAAAAGTTAGCAATTTTCATCACTCTTGATTACACAAGAATTGATAATCTTTTACACTACAGTTTCCATGCTAAATTCAATATTTAAATATTTCATAAATTTTAGCGTTCTACTATGACTGCAATAAATCTATTCATTTATTTTGATTTCAAACAAAATATTTTGTTTTGATTTAAATTTTTATATTAAATCACTATTAACTGATGAATTAATTTAACATAAGTTTCCATCTTATTTCACTCAACTCTATAGTTAACATCTTTTACCGTAATAATTGCAATATTTCTATTACATTAATTTTTATTAATTTCCAAATTAATTTCCACTGATTTAATAAGTTAGATGATAATAGATTAATTTTAACAACTTATTAATTCAAACCTATTAGTTTATTGGTCACAGAAAAGGATTATAAATTACTTACCAATATTTAATTTCAAATCTATATTAACCAATTTCAATTACATAACATATTATTTCTCTGTTTAAAACAATATTTAATTTTATTCCTAATTAACTTTCATTATTACCATTAACTGAAATTACGTTAGACAGTTGTCAATTTTATCCAATCAACATTATTAAATTTTATTCTAATAATTTTTCATTTATAAATCATAAATTTTGATTCCACCTAATATTAAATTTCAAAATCTTATTAAATTTAATATTTTCAACTATCAAAAATGTGGGTCGTTACATAACCCTTTCGCCAAACATCTTATAATCAACTGCGAAACTTAATTCCCAAGGGGTTTATTCCAAGATTTTCTAGTTCCCATCAACTCGACCTATATCTTACTAAGGAAAATTCCTTATGAACTATTCAACAATAGTTAATGCTCAAACTGGACGAGTATAACTAATCAAATCCTAAATGACAACAATAACATATTATTATTTCAACATAATCAACTCAAATATAAACTATATTAATTTTGGAAATCATTATTATATATATAAAAATATATTCCTAGGTAAAATTATTTCATTTACCATTTTAAAACAATACTTATTGATTGATATGTCCAAGTGTTTAGTAATCCATATCGATCCCGCTAATCAGACGCATCGACTAGAACTCATATACCAATCATTGGGTCAAACAAATCAATATAAAATATTTTTATAATACTAACAAATATGAACTTAATATATATTTATGCTCTCAGGCTTATCCTACGATATCACTACCCCTATCCTTAGAGAGTTTACCCCACCGAGCATAGGGGTTCGCTAAACCTAAGCTTCGATACCATTTGCGATGACCCACCTTTCTGACCCTTAGGAATAACACTTAATACGTCCATGGTATTCATGTGTAATTGCCCAAGCATTTGAAAGTTAAGTTGTCTTAGGGGAAAATAAAGAACAAAATAAGACAGAATAGATAAACCTCGCATCGGAATGGTAAATAAAATGATATAATACAAAAGGTTACTCCTTATAAGGATTTATCAAAGTTATACAAAAAGTATAACATCTAACAGATGATAGCCATACATTTTTTACTTTTCATTAATTCGATACAAAATATGCCAACATAATCATATAGAGGAAATAAGTAACTAGATAACTAAGGAGTCTCATACTCGTCCTCATCTTAAAAGAGCTTCAAAGAAAAACCTATTATTCTTAGACTGCTTAAATATAGTTGAGACACAAGAGTTTAGGGAAAATAAACAACTCGGTCAGACAAAATGTCCGGTATGAGCAAAATCATGAAACAAATAGGTGTATTTAAACAATAGGACCACGTTGCTAACGCGGAACGGGTTTTCTCCCACATAAGCAATAACCAAACATAACAAAAATCGAAATGAACAATAGGGAACAATTCCAAACATAGATGATGGGCAAAATTAGTTTAACATTCAGACTTGAAAGAATGGAAATAGTTTGAATAAAAATCCAAACTAGACAGAATGGATAAAACAAGACAATAATCCAAACTCGATAGAATGGACTAACAAGATAATAGTCTAAATTCGATAGAATGGCCAAAACCAGTAATTGAACATCGTGAAGCATGGTTGACTCTTCCTGATGTAATTAAAGAAAATAGATTCAAAGCTTTGAATCAAATAAAGAAGATCTCCAACAATGACCAGGAGGGTGTACCCCTTACCAAAGTATACCTCTAGGATATATGCTTAATAACTCCGATGACTTTTGGACACTTCCAAGATGGATCCCACCAACAATTACCGAGTATCCGAGTAATTTACATCTTGGTTCATAAATATCTGAACCAAATCTAGAGTAGAAGTGATACTTCCCTAATGGGATCAACCCCACATAGCTTGGCTCCCACTCCTCTTTGGGTTTAGTCATTTTTGAAAAAGGATAACAAAGCTCAAATGAGTAACACATCATCTTAGAATGATGGAAAAACAAGAAGGCTGAGGTAACCGATAGCTCAAAACCAACTATCGAGAATATAAAATGACCGTATATGAAAATTAAGTCTTTTGTACTTATCACCACTCATCGGATTCCAACTTCTACAATTTCTTGGCTAACAACAATACCAAAAGAGTTAAGATAGTGTTACCTCAAAGTCATGTCTCATGATTATTCTTAACTTTCAAAATAGTGACAAGTCTACTTCTACGATGTTTAGTGCTAAGTACACAAATAAATCGTTCCCATTTAAGTGAATCTCTTTACGGAAATTAATTTATTTCCATAAATGAATCAAACATTTTCTTTTAAAAAACCAAATTTGTGCTTGGTATCACATTTAAGTATTAGTTTTAAACACTTCGTTAAAAAATTCACTAACTTTAAAATATCAATTGAAAAAAAAATTAATAACTTAAAACATACTTATTACATTGATTAATCAACTTTAAACTTCATCACACAATTTGATTTTTGAACTACAAAAGTCTTTAAATAATAAAAAGGGTAAACCACTTCTAAACCTCATTAATTCAATTAATTAGTAAAATATAATTAATTAAATTAATAAATAAACAATTACCATAATTTAAAATGAATAACAAAATCAAAACATCCTTGTTACTTTGATAAATTCACTTTGAAACTTCATAAATTAAGTTGATTAATTAACTCCAATAACCAATAACTAAAAAGTGTAAATCACCGTTAAAACATCATATATTAAATTTATTAATAAATTTAAATATAATTAATTAATTAATTCTCATTATTGAAAATGATATATTGAATTATAAACATCAATAAAGGAAAGATTAATTATAATTAAAAGAAGTTGGTAAATTTTAAAAACCAATTATTAAAATATTTATTAATTTAAAAGCACAATTAGCAAATTGATTGATAAACTTTAATCCATCGTTATTGAATGATTAATTTCCTTAAACATAATTAAATAAAATGATTAATTAAATTTAAATTTCATTAATAAAATGATTTATTAATTTAAACAATCATTAACCAGGTAATTAGTTGAATTTAAAACATATCACTAACTAAGTAATTAGTTTACCTTATGTTATCCCCCCTTTTTGCAAAGCCGTGACACCAAAGAATTGATTGAAAACCAAAGACCATCAGTCCCGAAGATCAGTTATACACTAGTTCGCTAATACTGATAAAATTTTCCCGAATCCAGATCAAACTATAATTGATGTAACACGACAAGCGAAGCCACGGAGGCCAACGTTCCGAATTTCAAGTCAATCAGAGTTCATGATCACGGGTTATGTATCGATCAAGTCTCAAGTAAAATACCTCTAATTCGTATCCATCAAATATAGGTCACTTCATATCCATCAAGTTAGCACTGGCTCGTATCCATGGAAAAGCACCACCTCGTATCCATCACATCTACTCCATTTTGTATCCATCACCTAAGAACACATCGTATCACTTCCATCTATACACAATTTCTTTCGATCGCCATCTACACAATTTGTATCGATCGATAAACGATCGATACGAAATGTGCCACCACTACTATGGTACACCACTCAAAAGGCATCGGTACGTGTTCGGTTTTCAATCGATACAAAGGAGGTTCAGGTGAATGACACAAATGGAATAATTTGGAAAGATACAAAACATATCGTCTCAGACCGATACAAAATAGAGTACAACACATGGATATGAATGAGTTTACATCAGTGCATATGAATAAGGTCTATAAGAGAGGAAGACTCATTCACTCAGGATAGAAAGTGGATCAATCCCAGAGTATAGCGCCATATCATCTGATCGGCATGTGCCAGCATCGGTAAGAAACAAGCGATACGAAATGTATCGATACGATCTTGGTAGTATTGAAAATGCAAACTTGCATTAATCATATCTCATAATTGACAGGTCCAAATGCCACCAAATTTTCATAGGAGCTTGCGTACAACTTCAAGAATGTCCAAGATCGATCCTAACCCAAAAAGAGCAATTTTGGATCGATGCAAATTTTGGTACGTATCGATCATTGATCGAGTCGAAGCATTAGGGGATCGATCACGTAGGCCCAACCACATGAGAGAAGGAGTCTTCCAAGATTTGGACAAGATATTTGCAGCCTACACCTATACATAGCAGTCTAGGAGCTTTTGAAAAGGGACCGTTTGGCTCTTCTATGTCGTTACTCTGCCGAACTCCATTGTAATTCGGATACTATCAATTGTACTATTGTAAATTGGTAGGGAATCATCAATAAAACAACAACTCTTCAAAGTGGATGTAGACTACAACGTCGTACCACTATAAATCTTGTCTTTCTACTGCTTTCCTTTTAATTTTTGAGTGTTCTTCATATTTAATTCTATTGCATACAATCTATTTGTGATTTGTGACTGTGATTGGGTGCTTTCATCTGCAATTGGGTGTTTGTGACCATTTTTGGCGCAAACATTTTGATGGTTCACTGAGAATTGAATCAGGGATCCTATAACTTGGACTTTGGATCTGAAAGCTTAAAGACTTAGATCTGGAAAGCTATGATGAGGCAATCAACAAGGAGACAAAGAGCGGATAGAAGTCAGCATGAAGGAACTCAGGAAGATTCCTCAAGAGTGAATCGGGACTTAGTCTTCATCCCCCAAGACGAGATGGAGATTATGATGGAAGTTATGTAGGACGGAAAGCTAAAAAGGCAAGATGAGATAACGTAGAACCTACTTCAGCAAATTGCACAAGCTAGAGTGCAGAAACAAGAGAACGCCACTACAACAGTGTTAGAGATAGGGATCAGAAGCATGGAACAACTTGGATTTAAAATAGAGCAGGAACATCAGAAACAGCCTATGAGCTGGGGGGCACTCCCTAGGAGCATGTTGATCCAACCTCAGGCATGATAACAGGCAAACCAGTTCAACATGGCGCTGATAGAAGAGTGGATGCCTGTCAAGGAGAGCAGATTCCAGGATTCCCTCACGGACTCGGGGGGTAGACCAGAGGCAATGGACAAGAACTACAGCTTGACGATGGCGGAGATGGTCAGACGAGACATGAGAGGCGGATTAGTGAATAGAGATTTAAAGGAGGCGAACAGGAGCCCCTTCGCTCCCAAAATTAGGCAGGCGAGGAACCCACCTGAATTTGAGCTACCAACACGGGAGACATATGGGAGGACGGATCCTATGGTTCATCCACAAGGTATATGAGGCAATGAAAGTACTGGGGGCATCATAGGAAGTCATAGCCCAGTATTTCCCACTGTATTTGATGGACATAGCAGTGCTACAGTTCAGAAAATTCGAAAGTTGCTCTATTGGAACATGGACCGAGTTGATTGAGAATTTTATGAGGTAGTTCAGAGTTCACATTTCGAGACTTAACAACGTAATGACTTTGACATCACTGAAGCAGAGAACCAGAGAGTCTTTAAGGAACTTTTTAACAAGGTCTAATGCGGCATCAGCATCGGTGGATCGTCCAGATCCATCCATGGTCTTGATGGAAGCTGTATCTGGCATAGCTGATGGAATGGAATTCAAGAATTCATTGACAAGGGACCCATCTATGGATTTAGGAGAGTTTTATCATGAGGCAAAAAGGTTTCTGTGAAAAGAGGATGCAAATGCTGAGAGAGAGAGAGGAAGAAGAGGGAGTTGATGTGTATACAGTCACAAGCGGAGATCCGCCTAGAAAGGATTCAGGCAGGGATAAAGGGAAATGGAAAGCAAAAGAGAGTTGTGTTGAGTCAAAGTGGCCATAAAAGGAGCCAAGATTCACCTCTTATTCAGAACTGAGCAAGACTATGGAACGAGCCTACCAAGACATTAGGGGGCAGGTTCCCTACCGGAGGCCGATGAGGAGGGATCCGACCAACAATGAGATGAAACTAGACAAGTACTATTTATTCCACGAGTTAAGAGGCCATAATACAATGATTTCAGACACATTTGGATGATATCTAAGGAGATATCCAGAATGGAATGCTTTTGCAGTACGTGAAGAGGCGAGCATCAACGGTGGAGCAAAAACGACCACCATCTGCATCAAGACGGCTCAGGATCGAGGCATTAGCTTGTCATCAGCTGATTGAAATAATGACGAATAAGTCGCAAACTCCACACTACTGCGGTTAAGTCGCTTACATATGTACAGGATCATGAACTGTCCTCAAGCGTGCTTTGAGAAGACTATCAACCGGATCAATATGTGTCTGCACTTTGACGTCTCTGTCTTGCTTTTATTTTCTATTTTTTGCATCTGGACTTGATTTGGTTGGACATCTTGGTTGTAAGACTCATTTTGAATGTAAATAAGGTATTTGTAATTCCATAGCGGCTAAGTCACTTAAACATGTATTGGATCGCGAACAGTCCTCAGGCATGCTCTGAGATGGCAATAAACCGCCATAACAAACAATTCAGAAACTCCCTCGAACATAAAATCTGACATTAATGGTACTATGTCTCCACTCCCCGAGGCACACATAACTCGCCTCAAACGACACCCGACGTCGAACGGTCACAACTGGCCTAGAACAGTACCTGGCCTCGAACGATCACAACTCGCCTCGAACGGCACCCGACCTCGAACGGTCATAATTTGCCTCGAATGGCACCCCACATTGAACGGTCAAAATTCGCTTCAAACGACACCTGACCTCGAATGGTCACAATTCACCTCGAACGGCACCCCACACCGAACGGCCACAATTCATCTCGAACGACACCCGGCCTCGAACGGCCACAACTCGCCATGAATAGCACCAGACCTCGAACGGTCACAGTTCGCCTCGAACAGCACCCGGCCTCAAACGGTCACATACCACCTCGAATGGCATATGATCACGAACGATCACTATCCAAAATCATGTAAGACTATCAATCTCTTTACGGGTCATTAACAGGGTACGAACATCTAACTTATCGAACTACAAAACACACCTCCTTATCGCAAGGCATGTTTGGAGGGAAAGTATTATCCCATCATTTTGCAAGGGCATGACACCAAAGAATTGGCTGAAAACCGAAGACAAACAGTCCCCAAGATCAGTTATGCACTGGTTTGCTATGGATACAGACAAATTTTTCCCAAGTCCAGATCATGCTACAATTGATTTAACGTGACAAGCGTAGCTATGGAGGCCAAAGTGCCAAATTTCAAGTCAATCGGAGTTCATGTTCACGAGTTATGGATCGATCAAGTCTCAAGTGAAATACCTCTAGTTCATATCCATCAAATGTAGGTTACTTCATATCCATTGAGCATTAGTTCGTATCCATGGAAAAAGCACCGCCTCGTATCCATCACATCTACCCCATTTCGTATCCATCACTTGAGAACATATCGCATCGCTTCCATCTATATCCAATTCGTTACGATCGCCATCTACACAATTTGCATTGATCAGTAAACGATCGATATGAAATATGCCACCACCACTATGATACACCACTTAAAAGGCTATGAGTTCGGTTTTCAAATGACACGAAGGAGGTTCAAGTGAACAATGCGAATGGAATAATTTGGAAATATACAAAACACATCGTCTCAAAGCGATACGAAATAAAGTACAACATATGGATACAAATAGTTTACATCAGTGATATGAACAAGGCCTATAAGAGAGGAAGACTTGGTCATTCGGCATAGAAAGTGGATCGATTCCAGAGTATAGCGCTACATTATCTGATCGACATGTGCCAGCATCGGAACGAAACAAGCGGTACGAAATATATCGATACGAGCTCGGTAGTACATTGAGAATGCAAACCTGCATCGATCATATCTCACAATCTACAAGTCCAAATGCCATCAAATTTTCACAAATCTTTCATACAACCTCAAGATTGTCCATGATTAATCCCAACCCAAAAAGAGCAATTTTGGATTGATACGAATTTGGTACGTATGGATCATGGATCGAGTCGAAGTGTCAAGGGATCGATCACGTGGGCCCACCCACGTTAGAGAAGGAGTCTTCGGAGATCTGGATGAGATATTTGCAGCCTATACCTATAAATAGCAGTCCAAGAGCTTCAAAAAAGGGATCTTTTGGCTCTTCTACATTTTTACTCCGCTGAAATCCATTGTAATTTGGATACTATCAATTGTACTCTTGTAAATCAGTAGGGAACCATCAATAAAACAACAATTCTTCAAAGTGGGTGTAGGCTACAACCCCGAACCACTATAAATCTTGTCTTTCTACTGCTTTCCTTTTAATTTTTTGAGTATTCTTCATATTTAATTCTATTATATCCAATCTATCTATGATCTGTGACTGTGATTTGATGCTTTCATCTGCAATTGGGTGTTTATGACCATTATTGGCGTAAACATTTTAAACCTTACTAATTGAGTAATTAATTAATTATGCAATTCGTTAATTAATTAATCGATCATTATTAAAATAATTAATTAATATTTTTTGGAAATATCACTAATCGAAAACTTGCTTATCTCGTAAAATAATTCCAAGCATGATAATAAACCAAATAGTTTCGATAAATGGTGATTTTTCGAAAGTGCCGATGTAGCAACTATTGCTACACGGGCAGTTCGACAAACAACTTACGACATTAACCATACAACTAAACATAACATAGCAATGGCTTAAGCATAATACAAGGTAAATAATGATGATACAACATGTAATAAGTATTTACTAACAATCATATAAACTTTAACTACCAACTTTTCATATAGCTAGCCACATGCTTACTAACTTTCAAATGCAAAAACTTTTCAAAGCATGAAATAAACAAACAACCAAACCATCACTTCACATATACAACAAAAATTTATAGGCTATTAACATGGTAAAACTTGGTTTAAGAAGGTGTAGTTTTACTCACTAAAAGCTATCCAAACCCTCGCTAACATAGGGTATGACCTAGCACTTCCATTCCGAAGCAAAATATGGAGTCTTGGACCCTTAATGCACTAGGTAGGCTCAGGCTTGAAAGACGAAGGAAGTGAAACTTGTTTTGGTAAGGTGGAGTTACTTTGGATAATCATCAAATTATCAAAAATGAACCTGAAAATAAGTCATTTTCCAATTGGTTTTTGGACTATTTACTCTTGATTTTGAAAAAGTTACAAGGTGGAAAGCTTTAGAAAATTATTTTCTATACAATTTCGAAAAAAAGAATCACTCAACTTCGATTATTATTGAAGAAAATATGTCAAAAGAAGAAGGACCATTTTCGGACTTAAAATTCTAGGTCCAGAAACACTGTATAAACACTTGATATTATGATATTGCTATGCTCAAAATTTGAAGTAGTGATCAAAATAAAAGATGTAGCCATGCATAATTTAACATGCTTTGAAAAAATGAATAACTTCATTTGGACAAGATATGAGAGAGATCAGATTGGTCAAAGAAGAAGAAAATTTAGAGAGATAAAAGGCTATTTATAAGCAAGTGAAAATGTGAATTACCTAAATATCCCTTGTCCTTTACCCACCACATTGTTTTGCCACCTCAACACCCACCACCACCAATTCCATTTCAACCTCCACCTTGTCCCCCTCATTTTGCCAAAGAAAATATGTCTAAACATGTTCTGTACTCGAGTCGTCAAAGTGTCAAATCATGTCTCTTAAGACATCTTTTAGTATATACATGTATATACTTAATTATATGTACCTGCGTATATACCAATATATACTAACAAATTTAAATTCTTAACCATTTAATTTTTTTTCAAACATAAACAAGGCTCACAACTAATTTCAAATAACTTTTACATGATGAAACGTCGAAAATTCAAAAAATTGTTTTCGATCACATATTCTATTTTTCATCGAACTAAATATTTTTTCTGTAAACCAAATTTGAAAAATATTTAACCATCATTATTTATTATTTAAATGATTTTTACTTCGATAATAAAACCTATTATTTGAATATTTAAAATTAATTAAAGATTTGAAAATTAATGTGGTGAAACTGTAGGTCATTACATGGCACAACTTCAAACAGGAACGGGACTATAAAAGTCACATCTAAATTTCCCTAATTGCATTCTTTCATTCCTCCTTATTCAACAAGCTAAACCTAATCTCCATGCTCCTCCTCATCTAAATACCAGCCTCTCTCTTTCGTTCCTCCCATAAGCAACGTTGTTTTTCCCTAAGAGCAGCAACCTCGCCTCCCCCTCGTGCCGGTATTGCACGTTAGATCTCTCCCCACCACCACTCTAGATCTAAGCCCTATTTCCTTCCACCAATAATATCTTAACCCAAGATACCTTTTCATACTATCCATTTTTCCTTGCACCATTATGGTCTCAACCCTTAAGAGGCCACTTTGCTTAACATGGAATGAGCATAAGTTTTCGCCGCTTTTAGGCCGGAAGAGCTATTCATCGCGATAGGATTTGCACCAATCCTCTTCTTCGAGATCTATGAATGGGAATGTGACCCATGCCGCATCTGGCTTTTCGATGTCCTATTCGCGTATAGTTTCGTTGGAGGTAACAGTTTGATTCGTTCAAAGGTGAAGGATTGATTAGGCTGACTAATGATGATCTCGTCGAGATTTTGGAGGCCTCTGTGAAGGACACGGACTTGAATGATTTCGAAGTGACCGACTCAAAGATTTCATAACAGATCTTTTTCCAAGAATATTGGTGTTTGGAAGATGGATAATCTACGTCCGACTACTAGTTTGATTATGTGCATCATCGGCATAACATCATCCATAAGATGAGAAGTTGCAACTGTATTTATCCCATGATGTGGAAGACCACCAACGCTAGTATTGGCAGCATCGCCATCAATTGGACTCGCACCCTTATGATGCAGTTTCTTGACCAAGGATTAGCATTTCACAGAGTCACTTTTTGTATTTTCACTTATCCACTCTCATCTTTAGGTACTACTTGTGAACCTCCATGAAGAGGCAGTTCAGTAGGAGGTTCCTTCTGCCATCATTAGATCCTTATTTAGGAAGGTGGTAACACCGAAGCCATCAGCAACACCAGTATCGTTAGCGTTACGAGATTGGGTGTATTGGCACCATGATATGACCATTCAAGGATCGTAGCAATGGATCAAGCTCCAGCAACAGAGCAAGGCATCTCGTAGTCTGTAGGCATTGTTTTAGGAGTTATGGTACTGTTCTCTTTTCCCTTCTAGCAATTTTTCTTTCTTTTAGGTTGTTTGGCTTGTAACTGTTAGTTGTCCCTTGTAAAAGGTACACACAATATCATGCGTTTCTATTTATTTATTATGTTATATTTCTAGAAATGCAAACCACACATATGTATGCAAGTAAATAAGTAGTATAAATAAATCTCATAAAGACATTTGACTAACAGTAAATGAAATATAAGACTAGAAGTTTAGAATAGTTGAAAATATTTATCGAGTGACACGATAAAGTTGTTTTGGTATCATGAGTCATTGCTCATGTTTCTTAAAAGCTAAAATTTTGAATAATAAATGTGTTGACATTTTTAAGTAAAATGTAAAGTTTCTTGGATAAAGGTTAATCGTAAAATTTTGAAATTTGGTTTATGCGTTTAGTGCATAACCGACTTCCGACTACGTTGAAGTGTGGCTTAATTTATCAAAAAAATTTAGAAAAAAAATATTTTGAAAAGCTTCCCCTTGATTAGAAAAGTTCTATTTTGAAAAATAAAGTTTTAGATTTTAGTTGCTTTTTACTCTTAATTTATTTTTAGTGTTTTTGTCCAAAAAAGTTAATTTCAAGGAAAAATGTGTGTCTAAATATTTTGGGATGTTATATAAAGGCTACATGTTAGGCATAAGGAAGGAAAATAGAGTTAGATATTATAAATTTAGTGGTGCGTTAGGATCGACGATGCGATAAATGCAAGCGATAAAAGGAAAAAGATATTCTAGCCTTGGCATTTCTATTTCCATACCTTATCGAAGATTCACAGAAGCCTATTGTTAAACTAAATTCCATTTTAGAGCTTGAAAAAAAGCCTCCTAATGCGTTTTCTATGTATAAAATTTAGAGTAAATTCAGGGCAGTAAGGAAATTTCCACTGTACTATGAGAATAGGAAGATTATAGAAGGTAAGAATGTTAAATTTTCCACCTAAATTCCATTTTTTGGCATAGAAGTAAAGGTTAGGAGGTGATTTTTCGATGTGTTAGATTATTGGATGGTAGAAAGTGGATGCAAAATTTGTTGCTTCATACTTTTATTCATAGGAGTATAGGGGTGTTCGTTGAAAAGATTTTTCAAAAAGCTGCATACATGTAGAACTGCCAATATATATAGGTTGTTTGCATCATGATTTCCAAAAATGTTTTCAAAAGAAATGAATGTAGAACTGCCAATATATATAGGTTGTTTGCATCATGATTTCCAAAAATGTTTTCAAAAGAAATGCATTCATATAAGAGCATCTAATTTAGAATCACTTTGCATACATATTTATGTGTGGTATAAAGTAATACGCTATGCACTTTGCAAGTTTGGTTGTAAAATTGTTTGTATACTCATTTGTTGTGTAGTTTAGGATAATTAGAGGCCAAAACCATGACTAATTCATTGGTGAAATTTCGGAGACGAAATTCTTTTTAAGGAGGGAAGAATGTAACACCACGTAATTATGCATTAGTTGTTTATTAGTTGTTAATTGATTTAGCTCCAAAAATCGAATTTATGCAAATGATGAAAGTGGATCATGAAACTTGCACCATTGTGTTCGTGGTGAAACTCTGAGCAACTTTCATATTCGAGGTTTGCAATCGAAGTCCAAATGAAGAAGTTACGGACGAAAAACGTATTCGGAACAGAAATAATTTGAATCAAAAAATTTACATTTATATACTTATTATCTAAGGCCCACAAGTCAATCTGCATATTGGAACGATCGATAAGGGACGGTCGATCTCTAAGAAGGGGGCGTTCGACCTCTTCACCTGTGGCAGCTTGGGTTAGCCAAGGCCTAGCTGCTTGGATTTAATATATTTCAATCTATCAGCTGAGGTTGATACTTACGCCTAAAATTCAGGCTTAGCCATCCATTCTCTTTTCATATTTTTTGGAGGCGGTAGTGATGCTTTGTCATTTCTTATTCCCTACTTTCTTCCCAAATTATAAAAATAAGATACTTATATCTATATTCGTACAAATTGGAGAAGAATACAAATCAAATAAAAAGGAGAAGAGAAGAGAATCAACTATACGCGTATTTGTGGTAATTTATATATATTCATATATTTCTATCTATAAGGTAAATGGAAAATTTTATATATTATTATGATTTTATATCTATTCCATTGGCATATATTTGATATTTATTCTTAAATCAATTTATTTGCCAACTGTAGACTTAAATTTGTAGAAAATACTTGTCTGTGTATTCTTGTTTTAGATGTATTCTTGTTTTAGATCTAACTTGGAATATATTTACATCAAGATCTGGAAGTCAGTCCCAAAGATTTTAGAATTTGAATGTTGTATATTTTTATTCTAGATTTGTAATTGGGTGTAAAACAGAATTTTTGGATTAATGCCCAAATTTTTGCTAAATTGTAGATTTTCCATAGTTTAATTTAGGAGAAGAACATCCGTTTAATTTTGTAAATTTGTTTACTTTTTCCACTTTTGTTTCAAAAAGGCGACGCTTCATTTTACAAGAAATAAAACAAAAAAGGAACAGATGTGTAAAGTATAAGTTTATTCTCCTTAATTTACACTATTCATTCCAAATAAAAAGAAATTATCCATTCAGGTAATTTCAAACGATGTAAATCTTTCCTTTTGTGTTAAATCGATTTATGGAAATCATAGAAGAAATTATCCAAAGGAATTTGATTCCAGCAAATTAACTATGGAAACCAAATTCTAGTTAAATATTTATGACAGAATATATTTAGGTAAAAATAGTAGTTTTATTAGGCATTTTATATGTATTTATTATGTTAATAAAGAAGAACAACGTTTATTCGTTCCTTATTTATGCGTAAAGTTTGTTATTATTATATTTTGGAAAGTGAATAGGTAGAATTAGAAAATTTAGTAATTCCTATTAATGGGCAATAAATTAGGAATTGCCAATAATTAATAAGAAATATAGGATTGTAACCCTATTTTTAAGCAATTAATGGGAAATAATGGATATGATTAAATTAGGGGTTATAATTGGCTAATTAAAGACCATAACTCCACTTAATGGGAAATTAATGGAAATGAATTTGGTAGTTACAATTAGTAAGGACAAATGGATAATATGGGACTGATAAAAATGGAGTACATATAAAATGTTACTAATTTGAAATTTGCAATCAAATATAAATGTCTTAGGAAATGTCCGTTTGGATATACAGATATATTGACATTTATGATCATTAAAAGGGGAATTATAAGTAGATAAGCTTTTAAGGTAAATCTTATTACCTTAAATGAAAAAGGAATTAGTAAGCTTTGTCCAACGTCTACCTAAAGTAAAGACTTAGGATGGTTGGTTGGACTTTGTAGTTTAGTGATATAGAGTCACTCGACGAAAGACTACCCTTCATTTTGAGGCTACCAACAGTCAGGTGCACTAACTACTGATGTGAGATATCATTAATCCTAGGACCCATCACGACGTGAGAGATTGGGCCTGCTTTCATATTAAAAAATATTAGATGTTCCAAATTTGGAATTAGGAGCGGTGAGGGATATCTCCATAGGGGTTCGCTTTTGGTTTGAGTATTAAATGGCTATAGGATCTACCTCTCTCCTAAAAGGAAGTATTAAGTAACCTAATGAGATTCCCAATAAAAAAGAATGTCTCTAAAATGGTTTACTTCAGTGTTGAGGTATTAAGTGACTATTTTAGGGCCTGCCTCCCTACCGAAAGAAGTAATCTAATGAGATTTCATATTTATAATTAAGACTGATAGAGGATATCTCAAGAAAGGTACGCTTTGGATTTGAGGTATTAAGTGACTGATTTAGGGGTTCTCCTCTCTATAAAAAAAGTATTAGGTAACCAAGTGAGATTCCAAGTGATGTTAGCTAGATAGTACCAATGAGGACTCCGCCTTGGGGTTAGGTATTAAATGACAAAGGCCTGCCAATAAATAAGGGTCGCATAGTTAGCGGTCTTCCTAGTCCTTGTCATTGAGGTATTAAGTAGCTTGGGTATAGTCTCTCACATTGCTAAGGCCGTAATAATGACAGTACCAGTGAGGAGTACGCCTGGGGTTGGGTATTAAATGATGTAGGACGTGCCTAGAATATAGGTATTAAATGGTTAGAAGTCCGCCTAGTCTTTTAAAGGTATTAAGTGGCTTGGGTACTGTCTCTTAAATGACTACAATTTTATTGGCGATAAACACGGTTATTGTTGGACATAATATGTCGAAAGCCTTAAATAGTGCTTAGAGCTCTTTGTAGCTAGGACCCACCGACCATTGATAACATTGTTAGAAAACCACCTTGGGAATGGGGCTTAAATGACGGGGTCTACATTAATTGAGGTTTTAAATGGAAGAGTCTTCCTATTTCTCTTTTAAAAATATTATGTGGTGATTATAGAAGCCTGATTCATATTTAGAAATATTAAGTGGCTAATGGGTTTGGAAGTATTGGGTGGTTGATAAGGCTTCGTCGGTATTTGTACCTTAGGAAGGGTTAGGTAAGTAATTGTGTGTGCAATGTAAGGTTCAATTAGAATTTCTATTCTTAATGGATATAAAAATTAAATGAAAACCAATCAGTATAAATTTATGTTATGGACAGTTTATAGATTTTCTAGTCACCAGAACGTTGTTCTGACCCCCTCTTCAATACAACCCATATGATAGATTTAGAAGAACATGTCACTAGAGCTAGATGTGTTTAGTTGTTGGAGAAGTCTTATTTTCTCTCATGCTTAATGCTGATGTGACAACCTATTATTTAAGGAATACCATTAATTCCAAGGTAGTAGTCATAATTAGTATTCTTATCCTATTATCGTTTCCGCTATGAGTTTAGATTTCTATCAATCTTTGATAATGCTCTTGCTTATTTGTAGAAACCAAATCCAATGATCCATGCTTTGATGGACTTGAATTTTGATTTAGGCCCATTGGGATATGGGTTGTTACATAAATTCATGGAAGCAGCTGTAGTGACCACACTTGGGGGTAGACATTGATAAAGAAGGCACTCCACTATAGGTATTTTTGGCCAACAATAAACTAAGATACATTAAACTAAACTAGATGGTGTGATCAATGTCCGAGATTTGGAAAGGTTTCAAAAGCCCTATCTTTAGAACTTATGTGAATGGTCAGTCCTTGGACATTTGCGATCTAGGGAATCGATATAATTGGTGTACTACCAATAGCAAAGGGAGAGCCAAATATGCTATCGTTGCACTTGATTACTTCATAAAATGGACTAAAGAGGAACTGCTTGCTACGACTACTACAAAGAAAGTAATTTATTTTGTTACAAAAAAATATTATTTTTAGGTTTCAAGTACCGTAGAAAATTCTTACGGACAACTGGACTCAGTTTGAGAGCGTTGAGTTCAAGCACTTTTAGAAGCGTTATTGGATCGAGAAGATCTTTGTTGTGGTAGTACATCTATAGAAAAACAAGCAAGTAGAAGCAGTCGAAAAAATCATCAAATCCACTATAAAGAAGCGGCTGACGAAAGCCAAAGGCAATTGGGTTGATGAGCTTCCACTAGTATTGTGGGGTTATAGGACAACATACAAATCTACGATAGAGCATTCATGATTTACCTTGCTATATGGTTTAGAAGCTATGACCCTAGTGGAATTGGAAATCCCCTATCCTCGTAGAAGATACTTCAATCAGAGAGAAAACGATAAGACGCTGCTCGAATCACTCGACCGGATTGATGAGAAGTGAGAGGAAACTAAACTGAGGCTTGCTGATCACCAGAAAAGAGTAGCATGCCATTTCGACGCCAAAGTTTGCAACCCTACTTTGAAGTGGGAGATCTCATCTTGAAACAAATCTTCAGAGGGATGGGAGCGCTTAGCATGAACTGGGAAGAGTATTATGTAATCTACTAGAAGCTTGGAGATGAACGTTCAAGCTACCGACCGTCGATGGGATTTTAATTCCACATGCTAGGAATAGTGACTTGCTGCTGCGCTATTACACTTGATATCTATTCACATATTTCCTATTTTCACAAATAAACCATCTAGCGATCTTGGGGGAACTCTAATAGGCAGGACTTGCCTTTTCTTTTATCTCATAAATAAAGTTAGCTTCTTGAACCAATGGAATCGATTTCTTGCAAGCTAAACGACCGGATCGATATGGAAAATCGATCCAAACCTTTTGACAACCGACATTGCTCCGACAACATCGACAAGGTTCAAACTCATCGACTCAACAGGGAAAATCGAATCAAGCAACTAGATCAATTGGGAAAATCGATCCTTGCCTTTTTAATACTGATGTTTCCCAAACAACACCAGGAAATTCTAAACCAATGAGTCGATTGAAAATTTGGCTCATGATTCTTGGAACTTGGCATTCCCCAGAGATATGCGATAACAGAAGGAATTAAGCAAAGCCTGAATATAGGTGACATCGAAGGAAAATCCAAGGAGTTGGGCTATCCGTGTACAAGCTTTCGAAGATAGAAACCGATGCACAATCGGGATCCTAACACTGAACTTGAAAGAATATGTTATGACAAAAGAACATGTTAACCTATCTTTTTGATATGAACATCCACGTTGAAATTGGCTGATGCTGTGAGCTTAAAAGAATTCAATCGCAGTCAAAGTATTGACAGCATCAAGAAGTGAATGCTTGGAATCAAGCAGAAGAGTCATTGCATCCTAAAGATAGGAATAATCGTGTGAATCGAACTGGGGGCGATCGAAAGAATTGCTTAGGATAACCGATCTCTCAACAAATGCTCAAATCAACATCCAAAACATTCAGTCCTACGGACTGGGGGCATATACACTAATCCATACACAGAAACAGCCGCAAAGTTGGCTACATCAGGTCATATCATAGTTCTGTTAGGATAAATAGAGTATTTTGGCAATTAAAACAAAGCTAAGTATCAGAACATGCTAAAATAATTGTAGGTACCTTATTTACATGCATAGAGTTACGTTAAATAAACACATCACATAGAAATAGTAGTATATAATGTAGAAAATTACAATGCAGACAATCGTACCGTATACACTGGCAGTTATACATAGATAGGAATGGTAATAAAATGCAAGAAAAGTATGCAAAAGAGATTAAAAATGTAAAGATAATCTTTTAGTACTACTAAAATCTTTTATGTACATGATAAATAGCGGAGACTGGACCCACACAATCACTGCCTGTTTAAAGCAAAAGGCAAAATGCAAACTTGTCCAACACAACAACAAACATAAAAGTAAATGCGCAATTAGCATACTATTGCAAATTTAGTTCTTGTCGCCATAGCTGCCTTTTCCAGTCTTTATCGGGTGGAGCTTGAGCTTCCCTCTCCTATTAAGTTCCTTACCAGGGGAGTCTACCTTCGGATGCATGGAATCTCCTCTGGATCCACCAATTGGCACCTCTGCATACTTTGGCTTACCTATCTTGATTGTAAACGAGGGAATCCTAGACTAGGTAGCTTCGGGCTCTTTCTTTATGTTAAGTATTTGTTGCTCCTTCTTCAGCCTCTCCGTTGTCGTGTCCTGGTCCGTGAGGTCCAAAGCACTGACAATGTGAACATCCTCCTCTTGATAGATGGAAATGTCCTCCAGGCTCTCCAATGTAGTGATCTCCTTGGAATCAGGAATCGGGACCTGGGCTAGAGTTGGAAATAGTAGTGGATGTAGAAAACCCCATGGAGATGGTTGTTAATGCGGTAAACATCGCTTTGGTCCGTGAACCATGTACAGTTGGAGGTGGAGGAGGTAAGTGAGGCTGACCTATAAGTTGGAAAACAGAGTGGTAGAGTTTAGAAAGAGAATCTAGTGAGAGCTAAAGCTTCTCAAACACTGGAGAGACAAGAGATATACCTAAGCCTGCATTCTTCTCCCAGATGTCGGATTTAAACTCCCTCCCTTCTATGATGTGCTCTTCGTCAGCTCTGGACACTTTGGATTAACCTTCAATAGGAGGAACATACGACTTGTGCACCAAACTTGCATAAAAGGTAGGAATCACATGCACGATATCAAAACTAACATTCATCGATATAGGAATGACGGCCTCTATCCCTTGAGACTTTGGAGCAGATGTTTCAACTTGACGCGAAGAGCTTGGATCGGCAAGAGTTCTAACGACGGTTTTAGCAGCAGTTTGCTCAACCTCCGCAGCCAAGATGGCTTCGAAACTAAGGGCTTCAATATTCAAGAGGTTAAGATATATCACCATCAATTCAGCTCAGAGCATGCGTCACCGGCCTGTATACATCTGTGCAAGATCTCCTCTCAAATTCTAAAAAGAGACACTGAATAATCATCCATCCACCTTAAATTTTTTCCATCTGCACATTGGCATAAAATAGCAGTAGGTCCTTGTCTCGTACACATTAGTCCTTTCATCCTGGAGCTCCTTAACTTCTTGTTGGGAAAGCACAAACATGAGCTCACTAGCAAGCTGCGCAACAGATAGCCTTTCAACTTCTTCCAAGTGTTTCTTCTTTTCTTCCACTAGTTTTTGAACTTCGTAAAGTGGGGGTGAGGGTAGCAATAGTCAAGTCCCCAACCTAGATAGCCTCATCTTTGACTTTGAGGAGCTGGTCCTTCTCAATGATTTGTCCCTTCAACTTGAAGTTTTCTTTGTGAGCGTCCTTGGGTTAGTCCTTCATAGTAATCTGGGTGACACTCTGAGCTCAAGACATGTCTAACATTTTCTTATCGACATTTGCTTTAGACTAAAGGATGGCCTCTCTCTCTCTTTGATTACTTTGGCCAAGTCAACTTCCTCTCATGCATCATCCGATCATAATTAGCTCTCTCTGACTCGAAAGATTGGATGTTAGTATGATTAATTTTGTTAACTATGGAGGTGGCCTCACATTACTTCTTCCACTTGTAGCAATCATCAATGCTCAACTCGGCATTCTTTAAGTCTATTTTTCCACCTCTTTCGGATTGTCGGTGATGTCTAGGTCAAACTTGACACCATGTAAGAAGAGATAAAGAAAGCAGCTTGCAAGCGAGGTGGACCAGGAGAAAGGAATAATGGAGCAAATACCTTTTTGGAAGTAAGTGGGATAATAATAGTTATCACACTGGAAAAAGCTTTTTAGAGTGAAGTAGTTGAAGCCACACTACTGGAATGACATTGAAAGATGAGCTGGTGTGCTCAGGGGAATCTCTTGGGCACTTGGTGGAATTACGGCTTGACTCAATTCTGGAATCTCTTTTTCTCTTATCTCTTTCCTTCTTATTCTCTCTATCTCTATCCCTCTTAGCCTTGCTAACTTTGTTAGACTTTTGTTCTTTCTACCTTATCCTTTCTTCCCTAGTTTCATAACAGTGATGCGCTTGCGAAAATGGAGTTTGGGCTCTTGATCATCAGCCTAATGGGAAAGCTTATCGTATACATCCCATTGAACCTAAAATAAGAAGAAAGATTGGGTAAAAATTGGAATCACGTAAGCTATATATATGCAGGGATGTATGCCCATGATCCTAAGTAAAGTATGATGCTGCCAATGACTACTATGTACTTTATAGACCGTGTTTGCATGGGTGCAAGGACAGATTTTTTCTACCTTCTTTAATACTTATTCCAGGATAAAAGTTAAAGTCAGAACCCACTTTTCTAATTGCAAAATTGATTTTTCTAAGCTCACAGAAGTTGACAAAAACATAGCTAAAAAGGCCAGATCAGGCTGCGTTATCCTGAGAAGTCACCACTACTTGGTCACTAGCCGCCTCAGAGGTTTCAGTAACTATGTCTTTCGAAGGAGATGAGGTGGGAACAATAGGACTCAAGCCAGTCGATTCACCAAATTATTCATCCCTCTCTTGACTAGCGTGGTAGTCGCTACCGTCGTCATTGGAGCATCACCTTCTTTATTGATGACCACCTCTTTTCCTTTTTTGGTCATGAATCCCTCATCCTTCTCTGGAATAGAGGGCATTCTAATATCTTCGCCCTCATCCATGGGCATCTCCTCTTTTGAGATCTTTATGTTATCCTTCAACGGCTGCATTTGTGTGCACTTCACCTGATGGACCTTCTTTTTCCCCTTGAACATACTTGTCGGAGTTTTGAGTGGAGGCAGTGGAACGATTACGAACTCTGCAGCCGCTAGATGTTAGAGACTCAGCAATGATAAATCTTTCAGGGCAAAGTAGTCCACACTTCCATAGGTTCTCATTTGTCAAGAGAAATTCGACAGTGCGATGACGGGCTCTAACCGCCTTTAGAGCTTCATATGTTCTCTCATGATCCACACTTCCATCTCAAACCAGGATGTGGAT
The DNA here is from genome assembly GCA_030765085.1 of Allium cepa. Lineage (NCBI taxonomy): Eukaryota > Viridiplantae > Streptophyta > Magnoliopsida > Asparagales > Amaryllidaceae > Allium > Allium cepa. The sequence continues at coordinate 630,104,472 of CM060940.1, read as the reverse complement.
AAGGAAACGTATCATAAGTTGGAAAGTTGGAAAGTTGGAAACTCTGAAATATGAGAGACGAGAGAAAGGAAGCTTACGTCCAAACATCCAGAGACTGTTGAACCCTTCTGCACATCGCATGAAGCAGAGCATTTGTTGTGCAGCTTCTCGATTACTTTACAACCCTTCTAGGCTTTTATTATTATATAGGATGGAAAGTCTTGCATTCTCTTGAATTTTAAAAGATAGGTTAGCTCGTCGAAATTCAAATGCCATCCAAGTCTACTAATAAAGAGGATGTACAACGAACTCAACAGAGCACAACCATTTGGGTTTACTTGGAACAAAGCTAGTTTAAGCTCTTGTAGCACCTTTATTAGAAAAGGATTGAATGACAGGATGTCACTGCCCAAGCACATAAAGCGGTTGCATGCTATGAAGTCCGATGGGGGACGATGAATGAAATCACCTTTCGTCGGCCAACAGACATCGTCCTCCAAGATGCCGTGTTGTGGACATATATTTCTATAGACTTGGCGGATAAGATTGAAGACACCTTTTTTGGCGGGTCATGCAAGATCCACAATCATAGGGGAAGTTGGCCAATAATGGGAGCAACGGGGACTATTTAGCCTTAGGATTCATGACTCTCGGGTTTGGCTCATCCTGGTAGGAATGGTTGGCATGACTGAGGTGGAAGATGCAGCTTCAGATAGAGTAGACGATCCTTCATCAGGCTTAAGGCGACGAGACCGATGAGTCATTCTAGATAATAAACTTAGCGTTCAACATGATTAGGTATGTTTTACTTTCAATAATGCACTCATGTGATCAACATCCAAAATTCGTAGGAAATCAACATGTGTTGACTGGTTAGATTCTGAATGTTAACTGGGGCAAGTGTGGTGAGTTATCTATGCAATATGAGTACATTGTACCAAACATCATGAACGGACCATCCTATGTAGATAGCTCACTCATGCTAGAAAAATAATCACATCATACTTTGTGATTTTATTTTTAGGACTTCCCGTTGTCGAGGAGTAATCAGTAATGGAGCCGTTGTCTAGGGTGATGTGGAAAGCTTTTCTTCGCTGGATCACCGAAAGTGCAGGAATAGAAAGGTAATGCGAAAGGATCATCCAACACGTCCGATTTCAAAGCAAATTTCCATATTAGAATCTATTCAACGATCAAGAATTATCTACTTTCTCGAAGACAATTGAAGCTGGTGAACAGTACTTGTCTCTAAAATGGCATGTATTCGACCGGGGCGAACCTAGCTATACTATCGACCAATCCAAATTTCCATCACTAACGTCTCCTTGGCAAAATCATTCGCCACCAACCTCAAGTTCTAAATCAAGTTGGCCCTAGGGTTTTGAAGACGAATTAAGGCCAAATATTTGGGCTAGGGCAACGCAGTGGCGAACAATTCCATGAAGTGATGGTAAGTCAGCGATGGTGGTGATAGGATGAAGACGATGGCGGCATGGATTGAAGGATAGGTCGGCGGTAATATGACTCGGTGGAAGAACTGGAAAAATTGATAGAAAAGGAGAGAATGAAAAATACTCACAAAAATTTCTATGGGTAGAACTTATAGTGGGAAGACAAAAAAACTCGATATCGAGTTAAAATAACTCGATACTCATTTATTTTCCTTCCCTGATTTCATCCTAAAATCATCACAATGGTTTCCTATATCAACCTAAAGCACAACGTTGTCTCCAAAATGTAGATTATATCGCTAATTAGAGAAATGGGATTTCAATAATAGTTAAAGCAATCAGTTAACAGAAAATCAACCATGTAAAAAGAGCATGTCGAGACGACATTCAAGGATCAACTGGATTTTATAGGATAACAGTCCAAAACTTGTCTCGATCCAAAGCACGCTTTGTTTTCAACGAAAGCATATTATGGGAGTAAGTGTTAACGGGGTTTTTAACGAAGAAAAAGTCAAAGAAAGTTAGCACGATGAGATGAAGATGAAATGACCTGAAATCTTGAAGGCATATTCAGATGAAGCATAGAAATAGCTTGGAGAAGTTTCACCCAAAAACCACTTAAGGAAATAGACCAGTGCCGAGTTATTTTCACCCTTTGAAACTCCTCTCCAACTACATACAAGCTATTATCTTTCTCTTTCATACGTGACTAAGTGATTTTTCAAGAGGTTTGGACGAAAAATTCCAGGAGTTAAAGAAATGATAGCTAAAACGACATAATAAACCAAATTATGAAGGAATGATCACCAAAATTAACCAACAACCAATGGAAATAATATGAGACACATCAATCTCAAGTAAGAAGAGTGATGCAAGAGAGTACGATTTGTTTCGAATTAAGGAAATGACTCGATACCGAGTTATTTAACTTGGTACCGACTTATTTGATAACTCGGTGGACCCCTCGACTTATTATGTGTTATAGACCAATGTATGGACTCTGCTGAAAGTGGACTTCTGACCCAATAGATCTGTTTCCCCTATAAATACAAACTGTAGAGCAAACAAAAGAGGATTGGCACCCTGCTCTTTCTTCTTCACTCTAGATCTTGGACTCTATTGCTCTTCACTTCTTTCTCCCTCACAATAGTCACCAAGTCAACTACTCTTGGAGTTCTAGGACTTAGAACTTGTCAAATCCTGTACTAGTGACTTATTTCTCTCTTAATCCTTTGTTATCTCAAACAAACTATCTCAGATCCATATTCGATAAAACTATAAAATGGACGTCGGCAAGAGATTGTCGAACCACTATAAAAATCTTGTGTCTCTCCACTTTATTTCTATTATTCTCATTATTATATGCAAGATCTAGGTCTCATAGGTTCCCTACAACTCATTCTTGGGTATAGATCCATTTTTGGCGTCAATAGAAACTTTCTACCATTTTCATTGACTTCTCTTCTACATTGAACAGTAGAAAAATGTTAGATCTTGTTTTTATTATTATTGAAAAGGTTAGTATAAAATCAATAGCCTCTCTTTTAATTTTCTCACCATCGTAGAATAGATCTCCTTTTTCATCAAGCGGAACGTTTATATTATTTCTAAGCTTCCTTAATGATATTCGAAAAAATTTAGTGTTGGAGTCAGCTTTCCACATAAAATATATTTTTGGTTTTTGTTTAGCACTAATACGAACCATCTTTATTTTTTTCATTCAGTTTGTTGTAGGCTTCTACTAGATTATCATAAGCTTCCAAATCAGATGGTTCATCATTTACTACTTTCAATGCCCATTGGCAAGTTATCTCATAAATCTTAATGGTCTTCGCTTTATTCTTTCTCGTTTTGTTCCAACCTTTGACATCATGTTAGTTTGTACCAATTTGTGTATGAAATTATGCTGCTTCTTACCCTAAATTTGAGTAGCAAGCCTGCTTCAACACTCTCAAAATATCCTTGTTCCAGATGCCAGATATTCCAATATCTGAATTGAAGGCCTTCATTTGATATTATTTTTAGTTATAATGTAATAATGATTGGATTATGGTCACTTGAGAAGTAAGGAAGAGAAATTGATAAAAGTAGGGGAAATAGATTTGTGAGAGAATCATTAATGATAACTCTATCCATTTTAGAGGTCGTTCCTCTCTTTCTCTAGGTTAAAGAACACAACTATAGTCTAGTATCGACAGGACCGACAAATGTTAAAAATTCATTAAAATTTCTAAATAGCTAAATAGGATAGTTAAATCACCTTTCTTGTCTTTGGCATTAAGCGCATTATTAAAATCCCCTACTGGTAACCAAGGGCCTTTGTTTTTGTCAATCTCTTTGTTCAAAAATTCCAAGAGTACTTCCCTATCTCTTAATAAATTACTAGCATAAATAAAGGTGATAATAAAGTCACAACCACCCTTATTTTTGGCCTTATAGTTGACATGCTGTCTCCTCTTAGAAATTAAGGTAAAGCTCCAAATTTTATAATTCCATAAAATAATAATTCTACCCTTTGCACCGCAATCATTATTATGCATTATTTTCTAGTTTACTGGAGCTTTCGATTTTACCATGCTTACATCCGACAGATTATTTTCTAACAGGCCAACAATATTAGATTTACGAGTAGTTTGGAGTTTCTTACGTCATTCCATCTAGAGTCCAAGTTCATACCCTTACCACTCCAACTGATTGTATTCATTTAATTTTACTTTGTCTCCTTAGATTATATCTTTTAGGATGGATCGTAATTTCTATGTTTTTCTTTCTTCCTCTTTTTCCTCTATCGAATTTGTACTCCAGATTGTCAGTAATATAACCTAACAAATCATTAATTTTATTTTCCTTAATTAGGTTCTCATTAACGACGTTAGCTATATTCTCAATAAATAGTTCATTCACGTCTTAATGATTAATGTCACTGTTGGATAATGTACACTAGCAGATAATGTACACTATTACTACTACCTATATCAGAATTATTTAAAATAATACCTTTGTTGTCATTTTTGTCGTTGCCTTTTATTGAAGCCTCCCGTTATTTTATTGGAATGGTCGCCATGTTTTCACTTCTCACCTTTAGTTTTAGAAGGAATAAATTCCTACTGTGTTGTAGATAATGGCTAAATGAAGCAGTCGAATTGAATACATTATCTCGGTTATAATACTCTGTCTTTTATACATAGGGTTATAACGGTATAAAAGTAATTCTATCTGTACAAAAGACTAAGTCAATAGCTTGCGTGTATAAAAGCTATCTGAAGCATGTATAAACTGATATAATTAGTTAACTTTTTCATTTATTCATCAATAAAGAGAATTTTCTTCAAATTCAAATCTCCAATTTGGTATCAGAGCCACTGAATCATCACAGCCTAGCGGCACATTCATCAGCGATCCAAACATCATTAAATATCAAAATCGGGTAATTCAGATTGTAAGAAATCTCATCAGAATTGTGAATCATCATCTGAGATTAGAATTTGAAAGTGATTCAGTAATCAAACAGTTACCCTGCCAGAGATCTCAACAAGAAATCTGGCAGCATCGGTTTGATCAAGAAAACAAGTCCAAATTCAAAGAAAATCCAAGAAAGCATCAAAAGATCATCAAAAATCATCAAGAAAGTTCCATGCCTGAAAACCCATCATCAAAATCTAATCATTTGGGTTATGGCTGCACATACCTGGTTCTCTGAAGACTTAGATTCATTCTTGAATTTTCCTGAATCCACTTGTGCCATTTTCCCTTTTCTCTTAAATCAGTTTACTTATTGAGTTTCCCACTCGGTATCATCACATCATCATCGGAGAAAGTTCTGCAACCTCTACAACTCCCAATATGGATCAATCAGCCACAGAAAGCCTTATCAAAACCGTTGTCAGCCCACAAAGTCAACTTGTCACAGCACACTTGGAAGAAGATAATTATCTTCTCCGGAAAGTGCAGGTTGAAACTACAGTTAAAGGCTATGGACTTGAAGAGTATCTTCTTGGCACACATATTGCTCCCCCAAGATTCACACTAATGAAGAAAACAAGACAGTCAATAATCCAGAATTCATCAAATATCAGAGACAAGACAGTTTAATCTGTTCATGGTTACTATCATCTATAAGTGTCAAACTGCTACCACAAGTCATTGGTAGTAAGACAGCATATGGTCAATTGTTGAGAGAATCTTTAACTCTCAATCAGCAGCAAAAGTAATGCATCATAAAAGACTACTGCATAGTATTAAGAAAGAAAATCAATCTGTGAGTGACTATCTTGCAAAATCAAAACCACATGTGATCTTCTTGAAGCAGCAGGACACAAAGTTCCTGCAACAGAAAAAGTTTTGATCATCTTAAGTTGTCTAAGTGAAGATTATGAAGCTGTTGTGGCAGTTATTTCATCTCAAAGAGTCACGCCATCTATTGAAGATGTTCATTCAATTTTATTTGCATATGAAGGAAGAATAGAGTTCAAGAAACCTATTGATTTAGACATGTCCATAGACTAGACATCAGGACACAAAAATAGAAATCAATACAACAATAGAAGTAACCAACCATCTCAGAGAGGAAATGCAACTGTCAGAGGCAGGGGTAGAGACAGATGGAACAACAACAATAGACCAAAGTGTCAAATCTGTGAAAAAGTGAGACACATTGCAAGGAAATGCAACTTCAGATATGACTCTAACTACAACCCCTCTCAGAACACAAATGCTCAGAGAGGATATGGTGGAAGGGTAAATCTGGTGAATACACAGCATGACTCAAAAGGTCCATCAGATGATCATAGTGCAAACATATGTGAAAGTGGAAAGTGTGAAGAGATTCAAAATGAATGCCGGTACCCAAATTCTGGTGCAACACATCATATGACCAACAATCTACAAAATCTGAATCTTGGAAGAAAGGAATACAAAGGTAACCAAACTATTTGTTTAGGTAATAGCACCAATATTAATATCACACACACTGGTCACACACAAATTCTTGGACAGAAAATTTTACATCTGAATAACTTACTTCCAGTCCCAAAAATAAAAAAGAATCTCATTAGTTATCACAGTTTGCTCATGACAACAATGTATTTTTTGAATTTTATCCAAAATATTGCGTAGTTAAAGATATTGAGACCAAACAAACTCTACTACAGGGTGAGGCATACAAGGGTTTGTACAGGTTCAACTTGTCAAAAGCAATTCAATTCAATAATACTGAATCATGTACAAGAAAATGGTGCAATCTAATAGAATCATGCACTGAGAGTAATGAAAGTGATTTCAGTATTTGGCATTCTAAGCTAGGACACCCAAGTATAAAAGTTGTAAAGCAAATACTGTATGATAATGAGATTCAAGTTAGAGATATACCTATATCTTTTATTTGTACTTACTGCCAAATGGGGAAGAGTCATAAACTGGCTTTTCCTTAATCGCGGTCTGAATATAATAGACCATTATAATTGATTGCAATGGATCTATGGGGACCTGCACCCATAAATTCAGACTATGGATTTAGTTACTATATCTCTTTTGTAGATGCTTATTCCAGGTATACTTGGATATATTTCCTGAAAGCAAAGGCCGAAACATATAATACTGTCATACACTTTATATGACAGACGGAAAAGGAGACTGATTAGTAGGTAAAAGTCATTCAAATTGATGGAGGAACAATGTTTAAACCACTCAAAGAATTCCTTCAAAAGAAAGGAATAATTCATAGGGTAACTTGTCCCTATACTTCAGAACAGAATGGATTAGTTGAAAGGAAGCATAGACACATAGTAGAAACTGGCCTTACACTACTTGCACAAGCATCACTTCCATTGAAGTTTTGGCCTGATGCCTTCTCAACTGCAGTTTACTTAATCAACAGATTGCCCACTAAAATTCTACAAGGCAAAACTCCAATGGAAGTACTACATGGTGTAAAACTAGACTTCAAAGCACTAAGGACTTTTGGATGTCTATGCTTCCCTCATCTAAGACCATACAATACTCATAAGTTAAATTTTAAATCCACTCCATGTACCTTTATGGGATATGGATTGAATCAGAAAGGATACAAATGTCTTGACAACAATGGGAAACTATTTGTGTCAAGAAATGTTGTGTTTAATGAAAAGTCATTTCGTTTCAAAGGTAGCAGCATAATGACAACACAGAATGTATACAATCCAGTGGTATCAATACCACCCATACCAATATGCAGCAATACTGAAAATCAGGAGTATATTGAGAGTCAAAATGATCCAGATGCTCAACATACAATGCTAGACAGTAGACCAGGTCAAGCCATCTCAGAGCATTTGCAACATCTCAGTCAATCTACAACAAATGCAGATAATCAGCAAAACAGAAGTGAAGAACATGAACAACAAGCAACATCAGATCAAACTTTTATGCAGCAGGAACAACCAAATAGAAGACATCGCATGATAACCAGATTAAAAGGTGGAATATTTAAACTGAAGCTGTATACTGCATATACTTCTAATATAGAGCCAGTTACATATGAGCAAGCCATCAAAGATGACAAATGGAAACAAGCAATGGATGAAGAGTACACTGCATTGATCAGAAATAAAACATGGAGTCTTGTTCCAGCACCAAAGCACAAAAACACAATAGGATGCAAATGGACATATAAGTTGAAAAAGAATCCAGATGGCACCATTTAGAAATACAAAGCAAGATTAGTTGCAAAAGGGTATACATAGCAATATGGCTTTGATTTCTATGAATTTTTTTCTCCGGTAGTCAAACCAACAACAATAAGAGTTATACTGACCATAGCTCTACACAAAGGATGGAATATCAGATAAGTGGATGTAAACAATGCATTCCTAAATGGTGAATTGCAAGAAGATGTCTACATGGAACAACCATTAGGTTTTAAGCATGCAGACAAAAGTAATATGGTGTGTAAACTTCATAAAGCAATTTATGGCTTAAAACAAGCTCCTAGGGTATGGTTTGACAAATTAAAAGGCATTCTTATTCACTTAGGGTACAACTCAGCAAAATCAGATACTTCTCTTTTCATCAAGGCAAACAAAGACAATACAACATATATTTTGGTCTATGTTGATGATTTTTTGATCACTGGCAGTTCCAAGGAAGAGATAAATCATGTTATTCAATTTCTAGATAAACAGTTCTCAATTAAAGACTTGGGATAGCTAAGTTACTTTCTCGGAATATAGGTTACTCAAATGTCAAGTTCAAAATTACATCTATGTCAAACAAAATATATCAAATAGTTACTTATCAAGACAGGAATGAATGAAGCCAAACAATTACCAACTCCTATGACAGGCATTATTCACTTATCAAAACATAGGGGTAAAGCCATAACCAATGAAAAAGAATATAGAAGTGTTGTTGGAGCTCTGCAGTATGTAACTATCACAAGACCAGAACTTGCATACAGTGTAAATAAGGTATGCCAATTCATGCATCAACCTTTAAGTGAACACTAGAAGGCAGTGAAAAGAATACTCAGGTATCTAAATGGCACTTTAAATCATGGTCTACTTTTCAAATCAAATAAAATTCTATCAATCACTGGCTTCTCTGATGCGGATTGGGCTTCTGATCAAGATGATCGTCGGTCAACAACAGGATACTGCATTTTCCTTGGAGAAAATCCAGTATCCTGGTATTCAAAGAAGCAACCAACAATATCACGCTCAAGCACCGAATCAGAGTATAGAAGTCTTGCCAGCGCAACATCAGAAATTATATGGTTAGAATCCTTACTTCAAGAGCTACAGATCAACGCAAGCAAAAAGCCAGTAATCTGGTGCGACAACCTCAGTGTTGTTTCACTATCGACAAATCCAGTATTGCACTCACAAACGAAGCATATAGAACTCGATTTGTACTTTGTTCGTGGCGTGTAAACACTGGAAGATTAAATGTAAATCACGTACCTACCTCATATCAGAGAGCAGATATACTTACAAAGGCCTTGTCGGCAAAAAGTTTCTCCCGTTTGAGGGAGGAGTTGAAAATCAAGAGCAACTGCAGCAAAATCAGAGAAAAGGAGGAGTCTTTGGCCAGCAATCAAGAAGGGAATCAACTTACTAACAGCTAAACTCCAATATTTCTTCATGAGAAGAGGAGCGATGCAAATTTAGGAAAGAGAGCTAAACCCTAGCTCGAAGCAAAGGGGAGAAATGAAGCAGTCGAATTGAATACGTTGCCTCTGTTATAATACTCTGTCTTTTATACATAGGGTTATAAGGGTATGTAAAAGTAATTCTATCTGTACGAATGACTAAGTCAATAGCTTGTGTGTATAAAAGCTATCTGAAGCATGTACAAACTGATATAATCAGTTACTTTTTTATTTGTTCATCAATAAAGAGAATTTTCTTCAAATTCAAATCTCCAATTTGGCTTCTTTATATTTTCTCTCCTTTTAGTGTTGCATGTTTGGACCTCTCCGTCGTTTATTAACACATTATCAACTTTATTATGATTACCATGGCTAACATTTTTATCTTACTTGTTGTTTTTAGGTCCTTCTTTTTGTGACTAAACCTCTTCTATGCTACTAAGATATGAGGTAGCATGTTTTTGTGCTTGTGTTGAATTAGTTTTCATGTCAAGCTCTACTTCAATTATATTATTTACTAGTATATTGTTACTACCATGGTCGTCTTGCATAATAGTTTCATTTGCGTTATTAGATTGCCTGTCCATGCCATGCTCAGTTCCCATGCTTTGTGTATCGTGTTGTGCTTTAGAATCTTTTGTAATACTATCCAATGGTCTCACTTTAGTCACGTTACCAGCTAGCCCGTCTTCTGTACTTTTAAGATCTTGTGTTCAATTTGTTATACCTGTCGCAATATTACTATTTTGACGTAAATCCGGGATTTCATTATAAACTATTTCTATGTCCGACTCTAAATCGATCGATGCTGGGTTATTAGAATTATCATTATCCTTTCCCAATATAGATGCTTGTGTTTTACCGCTTAGACCATCACCCTCCATTTTTTGAGAATGTTTCACTTCTTCCATGATTCTCTATGCACACTTTCCACTAAAATTTCATATTCACAGTGTTAAAAATCTCTTGATTAAGAGCTTCTTCTTTATCATTATCTTTTAGTTTTTATTATTTTCGTTTGGAATCCATGTTATCGTTTCATGTTTATTACAATGACGGATGGTTTGTTCAAAATCTTTACATACCTTACATCTACTGGGCTTATATTCATATTCAACTTTTATTTTGATTTCTTCACCTACATAGAGAATTGCTTCAATTTCATTTGCAAATTCGGTAGTCACCTCCAGTTCTACCAACACAGTGGAAAAGGTAAGCCTCGATTCTTTAGAAGTGATTTCATTTAGCACAATTGGTTTACCAATAGCACTATAATTGTGCTTATAGCTTCAACATCCCATAGTTCCAAATCTATGTCCGTTAATTTTATCCATACTGGTGTACTAGTCAGAATGCCTCTATCAAATCCGAGTCTCAGGATCCATCACTTCCTAATTATTATCATAGGATCGAAGAGGTATGATCCTCCATCCGTTATTCTTCCACAATTGTCAATATCTTCAAATCTAATGAGGAAAATTCGTTCCGTAGCCAAATGATTCACATCCACCTTTTGGTTTACATACTCTATCTTCATATGCTCTGGAGTCTATATATCATGGCCTTGCTCCAAATACATGTAGAGCTATAGAACTTTCCCATTTCAATTTCGATCATTTAAATATACTTTCATTTAAAGGTGGTTTCCACACATTCCCTTTATTATAAGAAGGTTTAACAAAAGATAATTTATTTTTCCAACCCGTGTTATTTGTAGGCGGAGTGCCTTTTGGTTTTTTCCTAGCCCTATGGCCAGATCGCACCATATTGTTTTTTTTGCTTAAGTCAATATTGTTAAAGTTCAATGTGTCATACCTTTCGTTAATTTGGAAATTATGTCCCTTATCTTTCATTATCTCTTCACTATATTGTTCTCTGTGTCTACCTTTTACCTCATCTCCTCTGAAATCATGGAAACTTTGTTTTTCCCTCCTTTAGAGGGTAAACTTCAGCCTGACGCGTCCCTCTGTTAAGGATATAAAGATTCATTGATTGAGCCTCGTCAGTGGCGGTAACGTGTTTCTCCCCTCCTTTTAAGATATCTTCATCGACCTTTCCTATAGGATCCGATCTTAACATCTCACCTACAGCCTCTATCTCGATAACTGCCTCACGTGTATCGATTTGAATTTTCTGGCGTTAAACATGACCATTGCTTCTTACTCGATCCTAATTCCAAACCACCCATTATCCCGTCTCCATAGATGATGGAGCCTTCCACTACGATTTCATTTCATCTATCGATTTATCAAGTAGCTCTGGGTTAATAATAAAACGTTGGTCTAGGGTTTTCCTGCTATCAACTACAGTCGCCATTATAAACTCCGTTTTTAACAAATATTTACTAAATATGTTTTTATTCATACGAATTATTCATATATATATATATATATATATATATATATATAATCATGATAAAAGTAATATAACCAACATATGAATCTAAATGAAGATTGTACATTAAAGATCTGGCCTATTAGTATCACCTTGATCTGAAAATCCTACTAAGATTCCTTTGAATCAACATTCAGACTTTTTTGAATAGCATGAACCATGTGATTTCATTTTGTTTGATGTTTTTGTCTTTTAAATTTCTTTTGGCCTAGAGTGAAAGAAGATGGTAGCTACAGAAATGCAAGCAGGAAATAAAAAGTGAATAAAAGCGGGAAATGAATGAGAGGATTTTGTTTTAAGGTGAGAATAAAAACCATTCTCATTTTCTCTTTTGAACTTCCCTTTTCTTTCCCAAATAAATTATCAATTATATATCATATGTATCCCTTCCTCTCTCTAATATGGTTAGCTACATCACACAATCACATGAGCTATTACTTTTAAAAGCCAGTTAATCAATTAACTATATTTAAAGCCCATTTAAATATATATCGACATTGTATATCGATACGTGTATTAATAACTTTTATATGCACACCAAATAATCACTAACAACATATAAAATATAAGATTAATTAATAATTAATATTGCATAAATATTATTTAGTTTAATCAGTTTAAATTATTTAATAAACTAATTAAATCCCGTAGTTTTTTGAAGATTTCACAAACGCGGTTGTGCAAGATTCAAAGATGGAAATTCAATCAGCAATTAATATTGAAAAATTCAAATATTAATGTTCACATGTCAGCTTAGCTAGTAGTGTGATAGTTTGGCTGCGTTCTTTGCTTTTAGATCATTTTGGTAAAACCATATTTTATATTATCTTATGTGGTGTCAATGCGAAAATAATTTACATAAGTTCTCTTGACCAACAATAGATCACAATAAAACGTATGCAATTCGGTATCGACCAAAACTCTAATATTATCCCGTCTAACTTAATTAGTCCATAACAGAGTCCTGCGTTCAACAATAACACTTATTATTAATTTTTTACTCTGGCTAGAAATTTTAACTTTAAGTAGACTCGTGGAGCCCATGATACTAACCTCAGACAAATAAGGAGGCGAATTCTCTATTTAATAATGTTTCACGTCCGATGCTTCAAATCGAACCCAACTGTAGTTGATCGATAGATTTTCATGCGATGATTTAACTATAATCAAAGTGGAGTATTTAAATTTTCGCAGTATTCTCAAGTCGAGGGAACTATGTAACATCGTTACATTAGGAATTTATTTGACTTGGTTATTATCAACTAGCAGAAAAATCTCGGATGTTTCATTCCATGTTTATCCAAGAACTACTAGTACATAAATCATTGGTGCCACTAAAAGCTAAGAGTAATATATTACCCAACATTTGGAGAGCGTTATATACTCTAGTCTCAACAAAAGTATCGATATCCTTACTCGAAACATCTTGGCAAAGAATATATAAAAGAAAATATTATTTTATTTGTAAGTAATTACTCACAATTGCAATATTCACAACTAAAATTTTATTTAAAGGTTTTCTTACTAATATACTTTAGGTCAATCACTTAATTAATTATATCACAATATAGCAAATTATATATATAATTGAAATCAAACATCTTTATTACAAACAAGACAAACACGGAGTTTAATATAGGTAATAAATTACATTATTTCTCCTATGCCCCTAACTCCTTCAATCCCCACTTGTATTTGGGGTCAGTTACAAAATCATAATCTCGTTCCTCTGGTTGGTTCAGAATTGAATGAGCTTGTACCATAGTAAATGGAACTGCTATATGGTTTTACTATCTACCTCCATCATGTGGAAATTTCAGAGCAAGTGCCTAAGAATCTTATGTGCCCTAGGTTTTTTGTATGATATGTATCACGACATTGTTTTCACAAAACAGTGTCATGGGATTCTCAACATTTGGAATCACCTCTAGCTCAGTCGTATATTTGTGCATTTATGTATACTGTAATTATGGTGGCCCTATTCAAGGCGGTGTACTTAGCCTTTTAATTAAATTAGCTACTACCTATTGTTTGGAACATTTCCAACTAAAAGCTCCTTAACTAAGGTTAAACATGAATTTAGAATCGATAACTATATTTGATATCACTTATGAAGTTTGAGTATGAAAGCTCCTTCACAAAGAGTTTGTCATTTTTAGGAACAATTCGTAGTATTTCGAAAATACTTTAGAATACTAATAGTTATCATTTAGTGATATTAATTTGGATTTTATATTCGCTCAATGCACCAAGTCTACAAGCGAATAGTGATAGTAGACAACATATCATATATGATCATTCCTATTGCCAATGCATAGGGAATCGTCTCAAATGCTCCTTATTAAATATTTTAATGTATGTTCTCGATGTATATCATTTGGGACTATCCCAACATCCTTAGTTATAGTTTAGAAACATTTAGTACCTTTTAATATTCATTATTATGGACACATGCTTTCTCTGTACTTCGTCTGAAAATCAAACTATTTTATTTCTCCATTAAAATATTTGCTCAACTCTGATGCTCGTTAAATGACATTGCCATATCAGTTAGTGGATCATATCCGTAACCTAACAATCCAGTCATTCCACTAACTTCATGATATTTTGGTTATCGGTGCAAACAGTCTATTATAAAACATTATTTATAATTTTTTCTTCAATGCCGACATACCAAAATCAAGTCATGTAGGGTGATAATTGCTAGTAGAATCAGAACTAATCTAATCATGTTGATTGGCATATCTATTATGCTAATTTCAACAATTGAAATTTATGAGGCCATTCTCATCAATGTTTCTTACTATATTTCAATTGCCTTAGTCTTCCTTTCGAAGGCACACCCATAGCGGATGGACCATATTCCTTTGGTTACAACTATTAAATAATATTTTAATATTGTATAAGGAATCTCTTTTGGATTTTGGTATCCTGCCATATGATAGGGTCTATACTCTTTATGACTTATAACCGATTGAGGAAATTATTATCGCTAATGATTCCTTTTGTCAACATTGATAAGGAACTCATAGTTTTCTTTCAACGTGCGAGAATTATTATTATTAGACATCCTAATGAGTTGCGTTCATTATAGGCATAGTTAATTTAATTTCATCTTCTATAATTAGCTTTGTGTGTTAGTTCCTTTGGATCATATCTCATACTTACAAAAAACTAATATAATTTTCAACGAAATGTAAGTTCACAACATAATTTAGTCGACCATTAACGTTCGGTCTCAAACTTCACATAAGATCCCTTACAAGTGAATTTTACCTGCAGCTTGTCAACTCCTTCACCTAGACATGTAGTGGTTTGTTATCAACTCATATGTTACATGGTTCCATAAACTATGTTATAGATGGAATTAAATTTAATACATGTATTTTCTTTTAAGTACATATCATAATATAAAAGTTAACTCAACTTCATTCATCATCAATCGTTTTTTGCTTGAAAAAAATTCGATTATTCCTTAAGCATCATCTAGAGGAATGACTTTGAGATTGAATCTCATTTGTTTTAGGTACTCTTGGAAATCTTTGCAATATACTCACATATTCTTTTAAGGTGAATTTTTTTATCCCCTTTTCACATTATGTTTTCTACTTTTGTTTTACATTCAATGAACCACCATGGGCACACTACTTGTGTATCAAATACACATGTTTATGTCCATAATAATTCAGCTTATGAATTTAATGAAGTGAGTGGATTTGTTTTATAATCATTAGATCGTGAATGAATGAATATATGTGTGTGTGTGTGTGTGTGTATCAATCTGAAGAGTTCACTAACTCTTTTGTCACTCATAGTAAAGATGTGGCTTTCCATTAATTGTTCGAGATACAATTCACTAGTATCATTTGATTCATGATCATATGATTAAAGTATTATTTCTTAAAGATATGACATAGTCCATAATTACAAAATAATTAAAAAAAATAGATACTTTTATATTTTCGATAGCTAATGCATCACTATTGTTATAAAAACAAATATCATCATTATAATAGGTATGTTTTACAAAGAATATTATTAAATTCATATTATAATAAAACTATATCTATTTTCAATCAATTCTGAAAATTGTTATTATTTCATAAATAATATTTGATATATCTATGAAAGCCATCTTTCATAACTTGATGGATGCATTAATAAGTATCATTGGCATGCTCCTATAATTTCTACCATTACTACAATAATGCATGAAATGGGAGCTTATTCAACCGCTCATTATTGGCTATTTATTTCATTATTATAATTAGTTTACGGTCGAGTGTTTTAGATCAAATATCTTCAAATCGTAGAAATAACTCTTATAGGAAAAAAATTTGGAATAAAATTACATTTGGAATATAAATCATATTCATTAATTCATATTATCTACTTGGTATTTGATACAGCTCCCTTTCAATTTTATATGAAGCAGAAGTGATCATTCACTCCCTTCATCCTAACTATGTTTAGTTTGCATCCACTATCTAATATTTGGCTTCCTTTTTAAATTGTCGATTCACTCAAAAGGATACTTTTACTACGATGGTGCACCAAATTTTTTACAAAAGCGCACACAAACATCCTTTATCATTTTTAAGAGTAATGAATAGGTTGCACTTAAGTAAACTGAGATAAGCTGATATTTTAGTGACTGAACTCCTAGGTCAATCTTTAGTCCTAGGTCAAATGTTGTTTTCAACATGACAAGATTCTCTTCATATTTAGTCGTATTGAATGCATGATTTACACAATGGTTTGCTTGCTCATTTTGATTGAATCATTTTCATCGAGATTTCGTATAACATGAATGCGACAATCACCATGCGACCTTTTGTCTATGTTCGTATATTGATCAAATATCTATATTTTTTATTGTTTAGAGTTCAAAACTCATAGAAGACAATAAAAATTCTCAGGCAAATACACACTTAAGTGACCAAGATATGAATGTATTTAGTATTTGTATGATATGACTCTTACATGGGTCTTGAAGTGGCACATGCAAAAAGGTTTGCTAGTAATTATATTTTATATTTCTTTGTAAATCCAAATTTTGTTCACTTGTTTATTTCAATTGATAAACAACTTTATCATTTCTTTAGTCATACAAATTTATTGAAGTAGATTATTTAACTTTGTATAGCATGTGCTTACAATATTAAAAACATCGGTGTAATCATTCCATTTTTCAAAAATGGCTCCCATTAGAGAGAGAGGTTCCAATATCATTAAACTATTGCAAATCCATTACCTTTAACTCATTCTTCCCAAAAACCCCAATCTTGACCCTCCTCCTTTGAACTCCGGCTCCTCTTCTCTGTCTTTTGTAACAATCTGCCCTAAAACAGGCCTAACGGGCCATCGAAAATTAGACCCATTACAAAGCTTGTTGTTAATTGGTATAAAGAACGATATAAAGCTATTTATCCATTCATTTAGAATCACAGAGGAAGGATAAAACATAATAGAATAAATAGTACCCATTTTATTTCAAATTTCAAATGGCATAAGACAAAACCATAACAAAATGTCAACAATAACCATTACATTATCTTGTTCAAAGATACATTTTTAACATCGGATGGGTACATCAAAAAATAGCATAAATAGATAAATAGACTACTGTCACGAGCTCCCCTTGTCGTCATCTCCATCTTAATCATCATCTCCTTCCCTAACCTGTGTTGTAGTGAGGAAGGAATCAGAACAACAATGTTGGGTGAATAGAAAATCTCGAGTCTTTTTATCAGTGCTTGGGCAGTATAATTTAAATAAGGATATGTTTTTCATATTTTAAACTATATTCAAAACCATTTAATACTTCATATAAAGGAAAGAGGTGGTATTTTAAACAACCACTTAATACCATCAACTCTCGAAGCAGGTTTTTCCATAATCAATAACCCATAACCATCGTTATTAATGTCTACCAATGCGACAAATAGAATACAATCCATTTAATACCCTTTAATGGAAAATAGATAGACTCTAACAATTTAAGACCTCAATTAAGGTAGGCCCCATCAGTTAGTACCTATTCCCAACGAGGACTCCACACAGGTCTTTATTCGGTTGACATTGCACGAAAATCTCTTCAAACACTTAATACATCCTATTGAAACGCACCTTTCCTAGATATCCTCTACTATGCCTAAAATCAGTCCCGACCATTTAATACTTCATATAATGGAAAGAGGCACACCCTCAAATAACCTATTAATAAATTAAACTCCACAAAGCACGTCCTTCCTATTATGACCCGTACCCTATAGAGACGTCTAATATTAGTCTAAATATTCGTAGGAATTGGTAGCCAGATTAGCCAGATAGATTTACCCTATATAATTGGGAATAACCATGCGTCATATATGGTTACTTATTATGGGTGATGTCTCATATTAACCCAAATGTCACAATGCTAGTAGACAGATTAACTGGGCAGACTTATGTGGGCTTTTGACAGACCTCGCATCCTTATAACTTAGTAATATTTCATAACACTCTCTAAGTGTATAGTCACACATCTCACCGTATTTGTTGATTAGGACTTATAGGAAATCCTTTTTATTTCTCCAAACTAAATACTTTCTTAGAGGGGATTTAAATGGTAATTATCAACCTAATTAATTACGCAATTAATATGTTAAAATTATGCATTATTTACGCTAGTTTATATACATATAAGTACGTAATTATTAGGCATGTGGTAGCTATGCCCTAACTAACATTCAAATGTCATATCTTCCAATATTATGCAAGTCTCATTTTCATAATAGCATTAGTAATTTTTTTACCATAAATCTAATATTCTAAAATCAAATTAATAGACTTGTATTAGAATCCAATTCTAACTTGTTTTATATTGAAACAATGGAATAAACCCATAATAATGGAAACTTACAATTTAATAGATCTTATGCTATATTCAACCTCTTTTTATATAAAATTCAACAAGGGAGTTTTTATTTAATTTTTAGAAATAGGCAAAGTAAACTGCAAGTAAGAATTTGTATCTTCCACACCATTCCTAAATCAAATCCAATGGAAAGGAATAAGAAGTGGAACTGAAGGTAAATACAGTTATAGAAAAATTCATAAAACTCCATTTTTTAAATATAAAACAACTAAGATTCCTACCTAATAATTGAAATCTCGCTTCGAGGGAATTCTAGGGAATTTTATTACGATGTTTTCATAATCCAAAACTCCCCAAAGCATATATCATCCAATCTACACTATTCAATTAATAAAATAGAAAAACTAAGATTTTCAGTCATAGAGTTCCTTAGCTTTGCCCTATTGGATTTGACATGCCTTCAATGAAGCCATTCAAATATCTTTTTTTTGGTATATACAGCAAGGGATTTGTATATATGTTAGATTTAGAAAATACAGGTTTGTAGGAGAAGAGATTTAGAAAATAAATGTTAAACAAAGATAGATAAATAGGATTTCTTACCTAAAATCCTATTGAAGTTTTCTGCACCTATGAAGAGACGAACGGATAGAGCTTCACTAATATTTCCAAAATATTGTATGAATAAAAGTGAGGGGGCTAGGCTCTTATTTATAGTTGTTGGAATGAACCCGAACTGTTGGATGAAGTTCGATTAAAAATAATAAAATCTAGTACTTTAAAATAGTCAAAACCCTAGCCACCATCAACAGGCAGTGGTTGACCATTTCCTCCCCATCATTCGATTGCTGATAGTCGACCGGTCGTGGGTATGGTATCGACCGCCCCCTTTATTCTGGGAATATTTTGATTGTCGTTAATTTATTTTTATTTAATCCTTAACTATAATTTAACGTTAATATTAATCTTAATGTTTACTCAACCTCCAATTATATTACCATTAATTTTGAATTTCAAATTTAGAAAGTAATTAATTAAATTTAATTATATTTATATTATTTTAAACCAGATAACACCAAACGTTCATAAATTTGTCATTTGAGCTTCATTTTAGCATATTATATATAAAAATTGATCAGAATTTCACCACAGATGCAACATCATAACTTTCATGGTCAAATTCTAACTTTTGAAAAGTTCTCTTTTGTACCCTTATCTTGTTTAAATTAATTTATCCAATTTATTTATTTATGGTTGATTTTACGGGGTGTTACATTCACCCCCTTAAAAAGGGTTTCGTCCCCAAAATCTTCCCAAAAGGCATACAACATAACGCGCAACAAATATCCATTTTATACAACCAAGTTATCTACTCAACCATCTATTCAACCAAAAGTGCAATGTGATTATGTATCGCGAACATTCTATAAGTGAGCTTAATCCTAGCTTGAGTGTGATTGTGATATAAGTATGTATGCAAATAGCCTAAACATATGTAAAGATTTATACATGAATGTAAGGTGATAGCGAAAAGTGTAGAAACCATTTCCCACTATCCAATCTAGTAACCACGATGGAACCAAAATCTTAATTTTGGAGAGAAAAGCTTACTGATGAAAAGCTCAGGATGAGAGATCATCATCTTTTCTTTAGTTTATCATGTGTTTTCTACTGGGTTATCTCCCCATTATGCACAGTACAACCTAATCTTTTCGTTGTGAAGGTTCCTACTTCTGTGCTCCATAATGCATGTGGCGGCATATGATGCTATCGGCTCCATCTCATTATCCCCTAACTGATCAGGCTCTACCACAATAGCTGTGTCATGAAGGCATTTCCTCATATGTGAGATATGAAAAACGTTGCGGATTCCTGCCAATCTATCTGGTAGCTCCATGCGATAATCAAGTCTTCTTGTCCTTTCCAAAATTCGGAAAGGCCCAACAAATCTTTGTGCCAATTTCCCAAACTTACCAAACCCTACAAATTTTCTAAGAGGGATACTTTGGTAAATTCTGAGTATTCAACCTCAAATTCTAACTCTTTCCTTCTCTTGTCTGCGCAGGATTTCTAGTGGTCTTGCGATGCCTTCATATGTTGTCTGATTAACTCTATTTTTTTTAAAGTCGCGAATCAAATCTGGTCCAAGAAATTTTTTATCGGTAGTTTCATACCAATAATTTGGTGATTTGCATGGCTTTCGATAAAGTGCCTCAAAGGGAGCCAAAGAAGTCATCACTTGTTAATTATTATTATTTGCGAACTCAACTAAGTAGATACTGCTCCCAGCATCCTCCGAAGTCCATGATGTAAGCTCTCAATAAGCCCTCCAAGATTTTATTGATCCTTTTGGTTTGACCATTGTTCTATGGGTGTTAAGCAATGCTAAGATTCAGTGAAGTTCCCAAAGCTGCCAATGAACTCCTTTAAAACTCGCTGGTGAATAAGGGATCTGTACCAATAACAATGCTCATCGGGATTACATGTAGTCGAACCTCCTCCTTAATATAAATTTGTGTTAGAGATGCAGCGGTCTTATTGTTCCTAATAGAAATAAAATGGGCACTCTTAGTGAGTTTATCCACTATAACTCAAATAGCTTCATTGTCCCCTTTGATTCCTAGGCAATACTTTAAAGTCCATCAAAATGTGTTTCCATTTCGAAGTTGGAATCTCTAATGGCAGCAATAATCCTCAGCGTTTCCCTTGCCCAACCTTTATCTTTTGACATGTTAAACAACTAGCAACAAATTGAGCTACTATCTTCTTCATTCCCGGCCAAAATAAAATTCTCTTAGTATCCCTATATATTTTATCTTCTTCGAGTTGAATGATCATTTTTGAGTGGTGATACTCTATAAGAACTTCCTCCAACACACTATCAACCATTGGGACATAAAGGCGTCCATCCCTTCTTAAACACTCTTCTTGTTAACTGCATATCTACTGACATGGGGATAAGTTCTCCTCTTCTTAACTTATCCAAAATCTCCATTATCCTCTCATCCTTCTTTTTCTCATGTCTAATGCAGTCCATCAAAGCTGGTCTGGCATCTATCACTACCAAAAACCTTGAATGGGTTCGATTGGCGGTTGAAAGTTGAAATTTGAGAGGAACTTTAACTGTCGCCATTCATATATAGCACCTAAGGTAGTGTTCCTCCGACTGAGGGTATCGACGATGACATCCCCTTTTTTGGGGTATATTGTATACCTAATTTGAACGATGCTATGTACTCTATCCAACTCTGTTGACTAAAGTTTAATTTTTTTGAGAAAATAAGCATTTGAGCGATTTATAATCAATGAACAACTCAAACCTTTCCCCTAAAAGATAGTGCCTCCACATCTTCAATGCAAAGACAATAGCTACCAATTCCAAGTCGTGAACTGGGTATCTCTTCTCATGGTCCTTCAGTTACCTACTAGGATAAGCTGCTACTCTTCCTTATTACATGCGAATTGCTCCCAATCATGTGCCACATGCATCAACAAAAATTGTAAAAGGCTTTGTCCCACCTAGAATAGTAAGCACAGATGCACTTCTTAATATCCCTTTAAGTTTCTCGAGTGCTTCAGTGCATTTATTATCCAAAGAAAGGACTACGTTCTTCATAGTCAAGTGGGTTAGCGGGACAGCTATTTCTGCAAAGTCCTTTATGAACTTTCTATAATAGCTTACCAACCCAAGAAAGCTTCCAACATCTCTTGCATTCTTTGGATTTCTCCACTCTTGAATAACTTCCACTTTTGCAGGGTCCACCGCCAATCCATGCTCAGACACGATGTGTCTAAGAAACCTTACCTCCTTCTTTTAAAGCGGTATTTTGCAAATTTAAGTTGGTGCTGCCTCAAGGTCCCTAATACCTCCCTTAAGTGATTATCATGCTCTCCATCACTCTTGGAGAATACTAAAATATTATCAACGGACACTATGACTAATTTATTGAGTTGTGCCCTAAATACCCTACTAATCAAATCTACAAAGTATGTGGGGGAATTCATCAATCCAAAAGGCATTACTTCCTATTCGTAGGGTCCATCTAGTGTGCGGAATGTTATCTTCGACTTATTATCCTTCGCAAACCTCAACTGATGAAATTTAGTTTCCAAATCCAATTAGGAGAAAACTTTGGCTTCCACAAGTTGATCGAACAAGTCACTTATCCTAGGTAAGGAATACCTATTCTTCCTTGTCAACTTGTTAACCTCCTAATGGTCGATATATAGTCTCAATGAGTCGTCTGTCTTAGTCCAAAAAAGACGAGGGCTCCCCATTCCGAAGCACTCCATCGAATGAACCCTCTCTGTAACGACTCCGAGATTTACTTATCCAACTCATGCCTTTCTTTGAGGGCCTTATGTTTTAATGGCAGAGCGACTAGTCAAGCGTAGTTCTTCAAATCAATTCTAAACTCAATCTCCCTTTTAGGTGGGAGACCTGAGACTTTTTCAAAAACATTGGGATATTCTTGGCCTACATGTAGGGATAAAAGTTCTATATGAGGTAGGTTTAGTGAGCACAAATAACTTGACTCAACTGAGTCTTGGGGCGTACAATGGACCTCTAATTTTTGCTCTCTACAACTCTTTAATCATACAACCCTCTTATCGCAATCTATATTTTCCCTTTAGGATGATAAGGAATCAATTTCTAAGATAAGTCCATACCCCTCAAAATTTAGAACATACACATTAATGTGAAATTGACGTCACATATGTCCACAACTAGGTCTTTGCAAATTAGAGAGAGATGTGTCAACCCCCAATAGGATTAGAGACTACTATTGGGTTGGTCACATAATGGTTTGAAGATTTAAGGAGATAAATACATTTCTAGCTACAAAAGAATGTGATGCTCTGAATTCACATATAGTATGAATTAAAGCCTTAAAATAAGAGTGGTTCTAGAGATAGAGGCAGCCTCAATGGCGTAGGCTTGTCCACTCTGTCCTTCCTTCGCTAACTTCAGTCGTTGGGTTTTTAAGGTGCCCTTCCTCGTGGCGGTGATAATACTTTCGCTTAAAAGCTTCCTTCAACAGATTCACCCTATAATCGTTAGCCAGATGACCCTTCTTTTGGCATCTCGTGTACACCTTACTCTCCTTCTTGAACTTCCTTTTCGATTTTTTGTTTTTCCAAGAGTTTCCCTTCTTGGTTTAATATTGAATAGGCCTTTCCTTCACTTTCTCCACCTCCTTTTCTTCCTTATTAGCCATTTGCAGCAATTCCATCTCAACCAACGTCTCGTATGTGGCGCCAGTGGCACTTAGGTTAAAATAATTCTCTAAGTGGGGATTTCACGCCCTTCACATATTTCTTGGCCTTTTTCATAGGTGTATTGATCAAGCCATCTATAACTTAGCCAACTCCGTAAAGCTTATCAATGTACTCCTTTAAAGTGGAGGCTCCCTGCTTAAGCTGTATAAATTTCTCCAACTGTAAACTTACTTTTTTCTTCAACATAAATCTTGGCCTGAATCTATCTTTGAATTCATCCAATGTGAAAATCTTACCAACATTCTCTATAGCTATAATACTCAACCAATCCGGCTTCTCCCTTGACGTGCCAAGATGCCATCTTTCTCTTCAGAAGATCCTCCCACCTCTGCTCCCGAAATATCTTCTCACAATCATTTATCCATGCTTTTGACTCCATAAAATCCTCTGTTCCAAAATATACTCGCCTACCATATTAAGAAAATTCTTAAACATCTTTGGAAAGTCAACAGGATGGAATGTTACGTCGGCAGGCGGGACAAAGTGTGCCGCCAACATAGCTTGAGGAATAAGGACTTCATCTACATGCCTGATATATTATGTAAACCATTCGGGCATCCCTCGAATGACAGTTCTTCCTCGATAGGGTTCCCAGCACAAAAGAAGTAAGATTATCAACCATATCCACTATTTGTAGGTTGAGCTTTTTGTTATAACTTCCTAAGATGGTATTATATGATGAAAGAAAGATTTTCCTAACGTGTATGCGTATGTTCAAAAATACTATATATTATATAATATGTGTTTTTGGCAAAAAAAAATTAAAGAATAATAAATGTATCACTCATACGTATTCTTTTCCCCATGATCGGGCAACCTAGGCTCTAATACCAAATGTAACAACCCATCCCAAAACAGGTCTAATTCTTGACCCAGAAAAGGCTCATTGAAACTTAAACTCATTCCAAAGCTGGTTATTCGTTGTTAAAATGAACGATACAAAGCTATTTATCTATTCATCGGAACTCACAACGGAAGGATAAAATATAATAGAGCAAACAACATCCATTTTATTTCAAACGTCACAAAACAAAACCATAACTTGATGTCAAAAATAATTGTTACATCATCTTGTTCAAAGATACATGTTTAACTTCAAATAGTTACATCAGAAAATAGCATAGACAGATAATAAACTATTGCAATAAGCTCCTTTCGTCGTCATCTCCATCTTGATCATCGTCTTCTTCCCCATCCTATGTTGTAACGAGGAGGGAGTTAGAACAACAATGTCTAGTGAATAGAAATATTGAGCCTTTCGATATCATTACTTAGGCAGTATAATTTAAATAAGGATATGTCTTTCGCATTTTAAACTATATTCAAAACCATGTAATACTTCATATAAGGAAAGAGGCGGGCCCTCAAACAACCACTTAATATCTTCAATCCCCAAAGCGGATTTTTCCATAATTAACAACCTATGACCATCGTTATTAATGTCTACCAATGCGAGAGATAGAACCCAAGCCACTTAGTATCTTTTAATGGAAAATAGATAGACTTTAACCATTTAAGACCTTAATTAAGGTATGCCCCCATCATTTAATACCTATTCCCAAGGCGGACACTACATAGGTCTATATATAGCTGATATTGCATAGAAATCTCTTCAAACACTTAATATTTCCTATTGAAGCGAACCTTTCAGAGATATTCTATACTATACCTAAACACAATCCTGACCATTAAATACTTCATATAAAAGGAAAGAGGCAGGCCCCTAAACGACCACTTAGTACCTTAAATTCCCCGAAGCAAGTCCTTTGTATTATGACTCGCACCTCGTGGAGATGTTTACGTTAATCCGAATGTTCGTAGGAACTGCATGATGAGGTGTCACATTAGTCCGACTATTCGTATGAACTGGTAATTAAATTAGCTGGGCAAATTTACCCTAGAGAATTGAGACTAAACTCGCGTCACCCGTAGTTACTTATTATAGATGATGTCTCAAATCAACCATAAAGTCACATTACTGGTAGCCAGACTAATTACGTAGATTTCTACATGACTTTACTGACCTCGTATCCCTATAACTTAGTCATATTTCATAACACTCTTTAAGTGTATAATCACATATCTCACCGTATTCATTAATTAGGCCTTATAAGAAATCCTTCTTATTTCGCCTGACTAATTACTTTCCTAAGGGGGATTTAAATGACAATTATTAACCTAATTAACTATGCAATTAATACGTTACAATTATACGTTATTTACGCTAGTTTATATAAATATAAGTATATATTTATTAGACATATGGACATTACACCCTAAAATAACTTTCAAATGTCAAATCTTCCAATAATATACACATCCCATTTCTACAATAGCATTGATAGTAATTTACCATAAATCCAATATTCTCAAATTAAATCAATGGATTAGTACTTAGAATCCGATTCCAACTTGTTTTATAATAAAACAATGGAATAAAACCATAATAATGGAAACTTACAATTTAATAAGTCTTACGCTCTATTTTACTCCGTTTTACATAGAATTAGACAAGGAAAATTTAATTTAATAAAGAAATAGGCAGTGTGAACTACAAGTAAGAATTCATATCTTTCACACCATTCCTAAATCAAATCTCATAATCAAAGCCAAAGAAAAGGAATAAGAAGTGGAATAGAAGGTAAACACAATTACTGTAAAATCCACAAAACTCTATTTTTTTAATTAAAAACAATAATGACTCCATCCTAAGAATTGGCATTTTGTTTTTAGGGAATTTTGGAGATTTTATTGTGAACTTTTGTAATCCAAAATTCCCCAAAGTATATATTATATCCAAACTACATTAGTCAATTACTAAAATAGAAAAACTAATATTTCCACATATAGACGTCCTTATCTTTGCCTTCTCTTGGATTTGACATGCCTTTAATGAACCATTTCAGATTTTTTTTTCTTTTTGATATATACAGCAAGGATTTGTATATATGTTAGATTCAGAAAAACAGGGGTTTGAAGGAGAAAAGATTGAGAAAATAAACATTAAACAAAGATAGATATATATGATTTCTTACCTGAAACCCTAATGGAGTTTTCTAAATCTACGAAGAGACAAACAGACATAACTATACTAATGTTTCTAAAATATTATGTGAATAATAATTGATAGGGCTAGGCTTTTATTTATAATGGCTGGAACGTACCGGAACCGATCGATGAAGGTGGATTAAAAAAAATGGTACGGTAAAATAACAAAAACCCTAGATGCTATCAATAGACAGCGGTCGACTTGTCGCATTCCCACAGTTCGACCTTAAGCGGTCGACTTGTCATGGATATGGGGTCGATAGCCCTCATTATTTTGGAAATATTTTGATTGTCGTTGATTTGTTTTTATTTAATTCCTTAATTATAATTTAACGTTAACATTAATCTTAACGTTTACTTAACCCCCAATTATAATTACCATTAAATTTGATTTTCAAATTTTGGGATTAATTGTTTATTTGACTTTGAATTCTATTTAAATTATTTTAAACCTGAAAATTTAAAACCCTCTTAACTTCTCTGTTTGAGCTCCGTTTTCAGCATATTATATATGAAAATTAATAAGAATTTCACCACGAACACAACGACATAACTTTCATAATCCGTGTTGAAGCAATGAAATTGTCGACGTCAGTAAGTAATGTTGGAATGACTCAATAAGTTTTCTAAGGAAATACTATAAGTTAAAATGATCCATAAGGAATTAAAGTAGCAATGTCGTGAGTGATGATACTACAAAAACTCAGTTCATAATATTAGAAGTAGCCACAGAAGAATAGTACAAACAATAAGAGTGTTAATATCAAATTACAACCTCATAAATCAATATCGAAAGTAAGAAACATCATTTATAATATATGTCAAAATTCTACAATGTTACATATAGTTGGTATAAATCTTCTTATAACAATAGGAGGGTTGTCGCGCCTCATCCTAGTCGTTAACAACATAAGAGATTTGCGACATAAATATCAAACTATTGAGATCATAAATTAATATATAGCTTCATTAACATCGATTGTCATAACAACATTGTAAATCATTAGTGGGCATAAAATAAAATGGGATAAAATTGATATTGATCATTATAAAAAATGTTGTAAGTGCTCGGCGTTGATGTAGCGTAAGTCGGCATCGGGTTTCGAGTCTAATAAGTTGTCTTCTTCATCAATGAACTAGTTTTCATACCAATGATGATTAACTTCAAAATTCACTCATACGGCATAGAAGTTTAAAGTTTAACCTAATATCATAATCAATACTTAGCCTAATTACTAAGCCTTAAAGCTCCATAATAAAGCCCCAATATCAATCTGTAACTGAAGAAACCCAAACCAAACCCTACAGCGATTTTGACACTAAATTACCTTATTCAATCCATTAACTTAATCAATATAAAGTATAAACCATACCTGAGTATTAAAACAAACATGTGAAATATAAAATTTTAAAATTTCTTTGAGAATTTTGATTTCTCGCTTGAGTTATCAATTGCATGTAATAGAGGAATGAAAGAGAAACTCGGCTATTTATAGAAGAAAAAGAGAATAAACAGCCATGATCAATCAAATTAAAATCAACGACTGGATCTACTCGGCAAACTTAATGTCGACAAAATTGACTTGAAAATTCAATGCGTCCTTTACACTAGGGGGACATTATTGACCTCAAAGATGTACGACATGTGATCCAACCATGATGTCGCAACAATATTCAAACGAAAGATGGCTATGAATTAATGCCGAGGAAATAGAGAATGTCGCGTCTCATCAATAAAGAGTTATGTACGATGTCGCATGTTGTTACTAGAGATAAGGATATCGTTCATTATCAATACCTCATTTGACCATTGTTGCATCTCTTTAAAGAAGCAGTGTTGTCAAATGTGTCCAATATCGTAAGCCATCAATGCTATGTAGACATGACCTATGTCGCATCTCATTGATGCCATGTTTTATCGATGCCACCTTTCACTTGTAAAAATAAGATGAACGTTGCAACTCATCAGTGCCACATTATATCAACATCACTCATCACCGATACTACTCGCAACCAAAGCCATTAAGTAATGATGTCACATATCTTTAATGCTGCTTCTATTCTAATGCCACCACTCTTTAATATTGTTTTTTAGCTAGTATTGAGCTAATTAATGCTGCCCATCATTGATGTCGCCAATAGTCAATGTCGCATCTTGCTGATAGTGCATTTTGTCAACATTTAAGGGACGCTGCATACCTATATATATGGTGTTGATGTCGAAAGACATTAGCATTCACAAGAGTTATCAAGGCCGATGTCATAACGATGTTGCTACATGTTAATATTGCGCTATAAAAATGTTGTTCCATGTCCATCCCTACCCATACTAAAGTAACTGCAAACTAATATTGCTCCTTATTGATGCCGAATGTCACCTTTATTCGAACAGTGCAGAGGCTCAACTATACATCTAAGGCAGGAGCAATGCAACTCAATAGTGACGAAGCTCATAAATGCCAACATAAGCTGTTGTGCTACAACTCTTCCCTTATAAATATGGACCTAAGGACGCTATGGAGGAAACGAGTCATTCTTGTCACTCTTCCTACAATTTAAACTTTGTAACCCAAAATTGATATGGGGATTTAGAGCTAATTATAGAATTGAACTATTGGACATTGTATTTCGATATTATATTAAATAAGAACAAGATATCTCGAGCTATGACTTACTGTCAAATTCCAAAATATATATGATTTGCCAATCAAAGATTACTTCAAATTCAAAAAGTACTCATATTCTTGATCTCTCTTTTGATCATATGATTCTCTAGTATGGATTTACTTCAAGCATATACAATTTCACGTAGCCTTGCATAAGATTTCTCCACGAACCAAGACTTGATTGTTACTCGTCTCAAGCCTTAACTCAGCTAAGTGTCACTATTTGCCAACATTCGTTAAGGTTAAACTTCGGTCCTCCAAATTCCATCATCAGCCAAAATTATCATCCTTGTACTTTTGGGGTTGACAAAGAAATTCATTAACAGAACAATAAATGGTAGTTTAAAGCATTCTCGAGTATTTGCAAAATATTAGTGAATTGTTTATAGAAACAACAAACTTCTTATGAAGGAGTATTCAAACTCAAACTTCATAAGTGTTATTGAGTATAACATGTCAAAAATAAATTCATGTTCAAACCTTAATCAGGAAGCTCTAAGTTGAAAATGTCTCAAATAAAAGGTAGTGGTTGATTCAACAAAAAGCTGAGTACATCGCATTGAGTAACACCAAAATAAAAGCAATTTATGTAAATATAAATGCATAAATTTATAACTGAGCTAGGGGTGATTCTAGGTATTAAGAATACTACATCATTGTTATATGATAAAAATGTAATAATAAGAGCTCACTAGAAATTGAGAAACGTACTCTAAATAGTTCCACATGATAAAAGTAGTTTATCAGCGTCAGAGAGAGTTGATTGACAAAGTAGATAATTAAATAACATATTAGATCCTTTTATAAGGGTCTAACTCAATCAATTCTCATCAATTTTTTATAGAGATGAGCTTGAGATTCCATAATTGGGCCCTAGTGCAAGTGAGAGATTGATGGAGTTAGGGGTATGCCCTATGGACAATTATATTTATATATATCTAACTTGATAACCAATCTTTGTTTGAAATAAAATGTATTTTCTTTCTAATGTATACTTAATATAATGTGTTATATTAAGTAGATGATTTAATTAAAATTATATTTAATAGAAAATCTGTAAATGGTATGTTATGTGATTCTAGTTACAATATGTTGTAATATGAGCGATTTATGACTACAAAATAAATATACTATTTTAGATATTCCTAGTCGAGATGTATTGAGACTGGATATCGATACATCCTTTGACACTAGTATGTGACATTCTTAAAATGTTGGACAATGTATTACTCCTAGCTGCCGGGGGACCCAAGGGTATGATAATTATTGGATAACTATGGAATGACTCATTTGATCTTTTTTTTGTTGGTTAATATAACTAAGGTCAAACATAAAACATTGATGTTACAAAATGACACGATTCTCTTGACTTGAGAGTACTTTTAATTTTGATTGTGGAATCTTGTTTTAATTATAGTTAAATTGTGACATGACGTCCATCCTATGCAGTTAATGCGCTCGGCAGATTCAAAGCGGTGGAGGTGCAAAAAGTTATAGCGGGGATACAGCGAGGATATAGCGGGATATAGCGAATGGCTCTAAAATAGCATATAAAACTCGTACTTAATGTTTTTACAAATATATAAATGGTACTCAAATGAAAAATCATCATTCAATTGAATTATAATTAATACATAAATAATTTTAAATAAAAAAATATGCAAATATACTTTAAATAAACGTAAAACTATTATATAACATAATTGAATTTAGTAGAATATTAGAGTATTTTCATTTCTGAAAATATATTAAAAATTAAGTCAAATAAATTAGTTCCATTATTTTATAATTCATAAATGCAATTTTTCAATTCATTTTATTAAAGAAGATATAGTGGAAATAGCGAAATATAGCGGGAATAACGGGATATAGCGAAAATAGCTGAGCTTGAAGCGGAAAGGCTATATTTTGGGGCTTAATGGAAAAATCGTAGCGGTAAAAATCTGCTATGAGATATAGCGGAGTTATAGCGGGGTAATAGCGAGACATTAACTACACAACGTCCATCGAACGACTATATTTGGGTCAAGCGGAAGCATAGAAAGTGAAACATTACTTAAGAGAGGAATCTTCTCCTCGGTTATATGAGGTTAGTATTAAACCAAGTATTGTGTTTGATTCAAGTCTCCGGTCAGAGTGGTTTGGCTATAATGATTGTTATTCTTGAACCAAAGACTTCGTGTTTAGACTATAAAGTTGAACACGGACGATATTGAAAATTTGACAATTATAAAATTCCATAAGTCCAAAGTGATATAATTTTTACGTACATAATTTGTGTTAATAATTGTCACTACTGTGTAACTCTTAAATAAAGTAAAGCTGGATTTAATGAAGCTTTGTAAGCGCTAAATATAGCCATGTGTGTAACGTTAATATTCAAATTGTTCGATATTAATCGCTGACCAAATTTACACTTAAGAGTCACACAATGGTAATGTTGAATACTCTGACTACCACCTGATTTAACTAATTATGATTGTTATAAATTAATTAATATTTATGAAATATTAATTACAAATTTTTATTTGATTTGGGTTGAAAATAGTGCGTATATAAAAGTTATATACAATGTGTTGATATATGATATCGATGTATGTTTAAATTAGATTTAAATGTGATTTTTTATCAGGCTTGAAGTGTTTGGGAGGCTTACCTGATTTGTCCGACCATAGTTGTAGAAGGAGGGGTTGGACTGGATTCAAAATAGGGTTTTGAATTAGTGGTGATATTTGTGGATACGGATCCACCTTTTGCTTTTCTCTTTCTCTATTATTTAAACAGCATTAACCCCTTATTTGTTTCTCTCTTTTTAGCGTGCATCCATATCTGGTCAAAAATGAAAACCCCCTTTCTTCATTGATTCAAACATTAAAAACACAAATTCAAGTAAAATTAAGACAATGGTGCATAGTGCTTTTAGTTTGGTAGCTCTCTTAAGAAGGATTCGAATTCAATTCAAACAGAATCAATCGATTCAGCATTCAACATGTACTAATTAGGCTATAGCCAAGGTAACTTATTTATTTACAACTATACATATTTATTTGATAATTATTTTGAATCATATATGCTTAGATTAGATCTCAATATCACGAATCCCTATATATATTCAACATTGTATGTAAATATATATGTATGTATTGCAAAAATTAAAACAAATATATATATATATGTGTATATATGTAGATATAGCACTTGTTTAGAAAAGAATCTAAATAAATAAATAATATATTTTTTCAAATTAAATATTAATTTTAAAAGGGATTTTAAAACAAATTTGATTTTTCTAATGTATATGTATATATAAATTACATGTAAATTTTTTTAAAATCATATACATGTAATAATTTTCAAAAATTTAAGAAATTATATGTATATATTATTTTAAAACGTAAACAGATATACATAAACACATGCGTGCGCGTTTATTTTAAAATAGATGTTATTTTAATATGATATATGTTATATGTATATGTATATATATATAATGTACACTAATTATACCCATGATTATGAAACTTATTTATAATTTTTTTCCTTTTGTCATTTCCATACGGAAAAGATTTATTAAAAAGTAATTTTTCAAAATCATACGGGATTTAAAAAAAGGAATTTTTTCAAACATATTATAGGCCAAAAATATATGTGAATATATGTACATGCATGCATGCATACATACATACACACACATATATATATATATAATATTTTATCCATTTATATTTAAATATATAATGATATTTTAAATTCAAAATTTAAGTATTAATATATATGTATGCATGTATATTTCTAAAAAAATATTTTAATTTCGTATATTTACATTTATTTATTCTATTTATCAAAATATTGTTTCTGATTTAAATTTGAAATTAGAAAATATTTTAAAGTCTATTCTAGATTTGAAATTTGAAATTTATAGTTAAATTTAAATTGGTGATTATTAATATAGGTACTTTCAAATATAATTATTTTACATTATTATAAATATATATACACACACACATTAATATTTATACTCTTATAAATATATTTTATATCACATTGATACACACACACACACACACACACATATATATATATATATATATCAACATATATGTATATGGAGGTGCTAACATATCTATTGCCTGTGCAAATCCAACATCTATATACGGGTTGTTAAACAACGTACACTGTATATGTTGCATTTGCATGCGCACACATATGTATATATGATACACATGTATAAAATATAATACAAATCATATAAAATAAAAAAGTATTCGTAAATTTAAATATAATATTGAATTTATTTAAAAAAATTAGAAAATTTCTAAATGAATTAGACTACAAGGCCCATTAAAGATCCAATAATGGAAAAAAATTAAAATCTATCCAAATCCTCCGCTGTGAGCTAACCCAATTCCAGCAATACTAACCTTCTACAAAGAAGGAGGCGAATCATCTCTTGAGTAGTGTTTCACTTCAAATAGTTCAACATGTATCTAACTACAGCTGTAGCATGGTTGTCATGCCATGTGTTTGACCATAATCAAACTATAGCCTAACAACTTAAGATCGATAATATACTCAAGTCTAGGGACTATTGTACGTCGTTACAAGAGAACTTCTATTTGACTTGGTTGTATTAATCTTTAGAAGACTTTCATCGGGTCTTTATGCAACTGTTCAAAATAACCACAAGTATGTAACTTATTGGTGCTTCCAACGGTCATGAGTAATATACTATCCGTCGTATAGAGAGCATTATGTATGCTAGTCTCAACAGACATATCTGTATCGCTTTCTCGATACATATTGACCAGGAACATTTAATAAGTAAGTATTTAGACATCGATTCAATACTCATGATTAAAAACACATTCTTAACTGCAATCAATAAAATACTTCCCCTAAGTATTTTTTATTTATATATGTTTAATGTGCTACTTAACATTATGTCTATCTCTATATAACAACACATACAATAGAAAATAAAACAAAAATTATACTTCATTTCGAAAAGATTTTATTTTTATAAGAGTTAAGTTACATTTCAGATTACGTAATTTCTCCTAGGGTACACCATTAACTTTATCAATCTTCCACCTGCACTTGGGGCCAATTACGGTGCCTCATGCCCATAACTTGGATCAATTACCAAAATTCGACTAAGAAGGAGCCTTACTGAATAGATTTGTAACATTATTGTTCATGTCTACTTTTTGACTATGTTTCCCTATCATTGATAAACTTTTTTATCACACATTCATCACAGAGAACATATCTCGACTACTTATTGAGCTGTCAGTTCATACTGTAATCTATATTACATTATTGCAACCATAATATGCTTTTAGATTTTCAATGGAGGGAACACCTTAGCTTCCTTATAAATGTGTACACACATACTGCCGTCATTGTGGAACTACTTAAGGCGAGTAATTAGCTTTTATAGTTGAATTTTCCATAACTTCTCGCTTGGAACATTTCCAACTCAGAGCTCCTTAATCAAGAGTGAACACGGATTTAAGATTGACTTATTATATTCGACATCACTTATGAAGTTCAAGTTTGAAATCTCCTTCATAAGGGGTTCGTTGTATTCTATAAATAACTCTCTAGTATTTTTTAAATACCCTAGATACTCTTAATTATCTTTCAATGACTTCACCTTAGATTAGATATCCACTTAATACACCAAATGTACAAGCGAGATCTAATATTTCATACAGCATATATGATGATCCTTATTTCATATGTATAAGGGATCAACTTCATATGATCCATATTAAATATTTTAATATGGTGTCCGTCTATTTTGATTGGGACAATCCCAACACTTTCTTATACCAAGTATAGAACACATCTCTTCCAAGTCTTTCATTGAGCATCAAACCACCAAACTTTAACCGATGTTAACATGGATGCATTATTAACAATTAGTAGCATGTGGTTTACTTATAGTATATGTAACTACCCATTATTTTTGACCCTTTGATTTAATACAACAAAGCTGCATAAATCCCAAAAGCTAAAATAATGAGTCGGTAAGGGATGATAAAAACAATATATAATATAACTATAAATTTCTGAACTCACAACAGAAGGGAACAAATATCTTTTGTTATCGAGAGGCTCGCCTGCTATAGAAAGAAAATCACAAGGCACGATCAAGATACTTTCGTCTTCTTGGTATATAATATAAATAGTATATCATAACATATCCAAATTAGTCCGAACAATACAACCATGTCCATACAACCAATCCAAATCCACGCTTTAATGTCAGATGTGTGTTTATATACAATTTATATACTCAAGCAACATTATCGTCATCACACATTCAAACGTCATTTGACCAGTAAGACTCACTCCATCAACCTAACATTGATTATGTGACGACCGCCCATGACTCCCGCACCAAAACAAGGAAATAATGCGCTGAAAGGCGTGCCAGGCAGCCATGGACGATAGTCAGGGTAAAACAAAACAAAAGAATCTCTATCGTACAACTCACAGCGCATGGATAAAATACAATAGAGAAATATAATATAGTGAAGCTCCATAGAACAGAACATCATCATATAAGCATCACAGTAGTTTTATACAATCATCTACTCAAATCCATACATGAAAGCCTCACTACAAATCACTCAACCAAATACAGCAGCGGATACCCAGTACATATAGTAAGAAAACTAATATGCAAAGCCTCCTGCTCGTCTTCGTCATCTTCATCGTAGAACTCCTAGCACAGCACCTGTCACCTGCTACCTAGTCTGCCCATCCCAACATGGATGAACAGCCCAAGGTAATAAGAGGAGACATAAAACCTTGAGTCAGACAAAGTCTTAGTGAGCAGTAAATCAACTATCAAGCATACCAAAAGAGCATAAAGGATAAAAGGAATAGGAACCAAACCATCCCACTCCACCTCTTTCTACAGTGATAGCCCCAGACATACACTAAGGAGAAGCAAGCATAACAACATAGACAATTAAGGTAAAGCGAATACCACTCGAGTCAAGGACGATGTTTTCCAAATACAAACCCCCAAGGCCTAAACCAAGATCAGATAAGCACCCAGAAAACACCGCTCTTGAAGCCGAATGATAATACAACCAAACATCCATGACTCTGGCTATCACTGTTATCCTTGCCTCGATTTCACCGTTAGTTGAATGACCATCTGTCAAGGGCTAATGGTAACCCCGGTTCTAACCATAACTCCGCACACTGCCTTGTGCCTAGGACTTATCTACTTTGCCCAGAGTACTCAACTACCTACCTGTAGTCTTTTGGGTGTCCCGACTACCTACCTGTAGTCGTTATGGGCGCCCCATGTACTCTTGCTTTTGAGCATGCTAGAACCTTCAACAACGACGAGATCCAAGCCTCCTAGCCATCCTTCTTGACGACTATCCTCATACAAGCTCAAGCTACCTCTTGAACAATCCATTATCAACCAACTTGAACTACTCTTCAAGTTATCAACATGCTTGGAATGATCCCTGCTTGGATTAAGCCAAGACTCACATCATACTTCGCTTCATCGCATCAAAGCAAAGTCTCAACTCAACAACATGGTTTGCCTCATCAAATCATGGCAAAGTCCCATCTCAACATCATCCAATCTATACATATGAGCTTCAACATCCGCTACATATGCCTTAAGCAGCTTTCACCATTCAAGAGCCTTCTTCCATAGCTTTTGAATCCTCTTTCATCATCTTGTTCCAAATCAACTACTAGCTAACTTGGAAACAATCAAATCAATCATACATTCAAATAATCAATCATTCAAACAAGATCTATTAAGCAATTTAAGCAATATCAACTATAATGGAAATTTCGTAAATAAACGAGCAAAAGTCCAACATATGTGAAATCATGGTTTTTAGCATAGATCTATCAATTATAAAACATGGGTTTTGTCTCTAATGCTTATTAAACAAACTTGCATAAGTAAACATCTTCAAAAACCATGGATCTAGACTTCGGTCTAAGAAAAATGCATGAAATCTCTAACTTTAACACCCAAACATGCCACCAATCCAATATACTCCTTTGGATCCGCGTGAGAGATAACTACCACTCACCAAATCACCCAAACACTACAAAAACTACACACTTCAGATCTGGACAGCGAAGATCAAGGTTTGATCCGGCAATATCTCGCTCCAATCGATGAATTCTAGCTCGAACGGATGAAGATCTTCAACTTTGGCACTTGGATCTTCGATCTCGATCTTCGATCTTGGATGGATGTTAGAATTAGATTGGAATGGAGAAAAGAAGATGAAGAAATGTTGTAGTCGAGTCTTCAAAATGGCAGCACTTCGTCGCTTCAAAAACCGGTGCCAAAAAGTGAGCCAAACCCCTCTATTTATAGGCTGGATCAACCATGAGTCGTCGTCCCTATGAGTCGTCCACGACTCATCATGAGTCGTTGCCGACTTATCAGCCCTTACCGACTCAACATAACACTGCCTACTTACCATGAGTCGTTCACGACTCATTGCCATGACGACCTACCCCAGCCGACTCAACTGCACAGCCTTCCGACTCAATACACCAAGGCACAAGGTCATACGACTCAAACCCAAACCGACTCAACACCTACCGACTCACGACTCAAGACCAGTGCCGACTCAACATAAGTCGGTCACGACCTAAAAGCCTCCGACCTAAGACACTGCCGCGTTTTCCCCAAGTCCTAAGTCGTACGACGACTCAACAATACACACTCACGACTCAACTATGATACCGACTCACGACTCATCAGGCCCTACGACTCAAAACCCTGCCGACTCATTACCCACGACCTAAGCCTAAACCCCTTAAGTCGCTACACCCTTAACCCGTTAACTCCTTAACTCGGCAAACCCTATGAGTCGTAACTCGTTGACTCGGCCACACTTCTTATCTCGGCCCTCTATGAGTCGGTCATCCTATGAGTCGCCTAACTTCTTGAGTCGGTCCATCCTTATCTCGGCCAACACTTTAAACCGCTACCCCTCCTTGAGTCGGTCCCCTATGAGTCGGTCACGACTCATCACTTGTACCCGGGTTAACTTCTAAACGACTCAAGCTAGAAGCAACACAAACAACACTATCGACCTGCAAATTCTACGATTTATCGACTCGTAAAATACGGGTCGTTACATTCTCTCCCCCTTAGGAATTTCGCCCTCGAAATTCCAAGCAAACAACAGCAATCACAATTATTCCGCATGCCTACCATCCATAGCAATCAACAAACCATGCATCCAATTCTAACCTAGCATGCAGAATTCTATGACTTAGAACAAGCTACAAATTCATGAGATGTCACGACACTTTAGGGC
Source organism: Allium cepa (assembly GCA_030765085.1). Classification (NCBI taxonomy): domain Eukaryota; kingdom Viridiplantae; phylum Streptophyta; class Magnoliopsida; order Asparagales; family Amaryllidaceae; genus Allium; species Allium cepa. The sequence goes on along the minus strand of CM060940.1, from coordinate 630,065,341 downwards.
CATACCTCGAAGAGTCCGGGATGAGCTGCCTTCATCCTCTCTTCCTCCTCCCATGTACAGTCGTTAACATCATCACTCCATTGTACCTTGAGCAACGTAATCGTCTTCCTCCTAAGCTGTTTCGTATCGGTTTCAACAATACGAAGCGGCTTACGAGGTCTCGAAACAACAGGATCAACCTCCAAGTCTTCACAGCTATCAGCAGAAACCACCGTAGTTGGGTCGTGCACATACTTCCGTAGATAAGATACATGAAAAACATTGTGCACACCCGCCATCTTTTCCGGTAACTCCAATCTATAAGCGAGCTTTCCAATTCGCTCGATAATCGGAAATGGTCCAACAAATCTCGGAGTTAACTTTCCTTCCTTTCCGAATCTAATAACACTCTTCAGAGGAGAAATCTTCACAAAAACCATATCACCTACGTCGAATTCCAAATCCTTACGACGATTATCGGCATAACTTTTCTGACGATCTTGGGCTGCCTTCATTCGTTGCCGAATGATCTCTATACAATCTGAAGTCTGTCGAATCATCTCTGGCCCAAGTATCAGCTTTTCTCCAGTTTCTAACCAACATGTCGGAGAGTTACACGGTCTTCCATATAATGCCTCATATGGTGCCATACCGATACTCGACTGATAACTGTTATTATAAGCAAACTCCACCAAATGAAGGTGATCTTCCCATGATCCTCCGAAGTCCAAAACACATGCTCTAAGAAGATCTTCCAAAACTCGGTTGACTCTCTCAGTCTGACCATCTGTTTGAGGGTGATAAGCTGTACTCAAACACAACTCAGTTCCCAAAACTTCCTGGAAGCTCTTCCAAAATCTACTAGTGAACAATGGATCTCGATCGCTCACTATACTCTTCGGAACACCATGGAAACGAACTATCCACTTCACATATAATTCAGCCAACTTCGATGCAGTCCTAGTCGATCGAACAGGAATGAACCTTGCACTCTTGGTCAAACGATCTACTATGACCCAAATCCCTTCATTCCCTGCTCTTGTCCTAGGTAGACCATCGATAAAGTCCATCGACACTTGCTCCCACTTCCATGTAGGAACCTCTAATGGCTGAAGCAATCCACTGGGCTTCTTCTGCTCAGCTTTCACCAACTGGCAATTCATACACTTGGAAATAAAATTTCCAACATCCTTCTTCATACCTTCCCAGTAGTAGGTTCTCTTCATATCCCGATACATCTTATTTCCACCTGGATGAATTGTCAACTTCGAGTGATGACTCTCCCTCAGAACTTCATCTCTCAATCCATCTACATCGGGAACAACTAGTCGCTCTTGCTTTCGAAGCCAACCCTCTCGATCGACTTCAAATCCTTTATCCTTTTCTGGATCCAATCCAGATTCCAAATCACCGAAAATCTTGACAAGCTTATCATCTCTCTTTTGGCTCTCGCCAATCCTTTCCACAAGAGTAGGCCTTATCGATAAGTTTGCCAACATCTCAGGTTCCAATTCACATCTAGGCCTGAAGTCAAATCCAGCCAAATACTCGAGACTCTTCCATTCCGAAAACATGGCTCCCAATCCTGCATGTCTTCGACTTAACGCATCTGCCACTGCGTTACCTTTTCCTGGAGTATAGGCTATACCAAAATCATACGATGCTAAGAACTCTAGCCACCTTTGCTGTCGAAGATTCAAATCCTTTTGGGAAAACAGATACTTCAACGACTTATGATCTGTAAACAACTCGAATCTAACTCCCAATAGATAATGTCTCCACATCTTCAAAGCAAACACAATTGCCGCTAACTCCAAATCATGAGTCGGATAGTTCCTCTCATGCGGCTTCAGTTGTCGACTTGCATATGCAACAACTTTATCCTTCTGCATTAGCACTGCTCCAAGTCCAGTACCACATGCATCGGTGTAAACCACCATCTCATCATTCCCACTTGGAATAGTCAAAACAGGAGCACTCGTCAGTCGCTCTTTCAGGATTATGAAAGCTTGTTCACACTTATCATTCCATCTGAACACTTGATTCTTCTTCGTCAATCCTGTCAACGGTGCAGCTATCTTGGAAAAGTCTTTGATAAACCGACGATAATATCCTGCTAATCCAAGAAAACTTCTCACATCAGATGCATTCTTAGGCCTAACCCAATCCTGGATCGCTGCCACCTTAGCGGGATCAACCGCTATTCCATTTCCAGAAATAACATGACCTAAGAACCTCACTTCATTCTTCCAGAAGTGACACTTCGAAAACTTAGCCTTCAGCTGATGTTTCCGTAAGATTCCTAAAACAATCCTCAAGTGCGTCTTGTGCTCTTCCTCAGTTCTGGAATAAACCAAAATATCATCCACGAACACAAGCACGAACTTATTCAACTGATCTCTGAACACTCTATTCATAAGATCCACAAAATATGCTGGCGCGTTAGTCAACCCAAACGGCATTACCAGCCACTCATAAAACCCGGATGGTGTCCTGAAAGCAGTCTTCGGCACACTATCCTTTGCCACTCTCAACTGGTGAAATCCCGTTGCCAAATCCATCTGAGAAAACACCTTAGCCTCGTGAAGCTGATCAAACAAGTCATCTATTCTCGGCAATGGATACTTGTTCTTCCTAGTCACCTTATTCAGCTCACGATAATCAACACACAACCTCAACGATCCATCCGTTTTGGTTGCGAACACAACGGGCGCACCCCATTCGGACACACTTCTCCGAATGAATCCTTTCCGCAAAAGGTCATCAACTTGCACCTTCAGCTCTTGCTGCTCCCTCGGTGCCATTCGCCTAAGAGGCATCACAACAGGTCTGGCTCCCTCAATTAGATCGATACGAAACTCGATCTCCCTATGCGGCGGTAACCCTTTGACTTCCTCAAAGACATCACCAAACTCATTCACAATAGGCACTGATGACAGTCCATCCCGTGGAACAACCAGCGAATACATGAAGCTCATGAAGACGCCTTCCTCATGCTTACATCGTATCACAACCTTTCGCCCTTCCACATTTCCGACTGTCACCTCAAGCCTCTCACAATCAATCCTAGCCGCATACTTCCTAAGCCAGTCCATACCCAAAATAATTCCGAACCCCGCAAAGTTCAGAACAAAGCAATCACAAACAAACGAGCAATCATGACTCGACACAACTAGACCACGGCATATCATACACAAACATGACGAACCCCCCACTGGATTAGTCACAACCAATGGCCTATCAACAATATCCGGTTTCATACCTAACCGGCTTACCAAATCATCACAAACAAAAGAATGCGACGCTCCAGTATCAAACAACACTCTAACTGGAACACCACAAATAGAAAGAGTACCTTGAACAACCACACTCTTCCCCTTCTCTTCAGCAGTAGGAGCTTTCGAAGACGATGGAACAGCCCCCAAAGCATAGGCTTGCACAACCTGCCTATCTTTCCTCGGTTCTGGACAATCCTTCTTGATATGTCCCAGCTTATCACAGTTGTAACACTTTCCCGGCACTTTGGGATTCTTACAATCTTTGTAAAGATGGCCCTTCTGCTGGCAGTTATAGCAAGTCACTTCACTCTTCGGCTTCTTCTGGCCATCCCTACCCCTCTGTTGCTGTTGTTTCCTCTTCTTATTGCCACTCTGCTGTGGTTTAGATCCTTCCCTGGTTACAGCAACAACAGATACTTCCTTAGGGAACAAACTCTCGTGCCTAAGAGCTTTTTCCACAAGCTTCTCAAACGGATCGTCCAGATGATCCACCAACTGCCTCCCAAGATAAGCATCCAGACCAGTCACAAACTTTTCATTCTTCTGGTAGGGAGAATCAATATACGATCTGGCATACTTAGACAAAGCTTCAAACTCAGAAATGTACTCAAGAACAGGCCTTCCCCCTTGCTTGAGCTCCACAAACCTCTTAAACAAGACAGATTTCTGGGAAGTAGAGATGAACTTAGCTTCAAATCTAACTTGGAATTGCTCCCAAGTAATCTCTTCTTCTGGAGTATCGATGGTGATAGAATTCCACCAATCAGCAGCTCTTCCCTGAAGCTGTCTCGATGCAAGCTTCCTCTTAGTTGCATCCTCAATCCCTAAGTCACCAAAGATTCTTTTGCAAGCATCAATCCATCTCTGCACCTCAATAGTCGACTCCGTCCCCAAGAAAACTTTCCCTCCAAGAGCAGTATAATCCTTGCAAAGCTTGGCAAAATCCACCGGTCTCGGAGCTTGGACTTGAACTCCCACATCCACAGATGATCCTGAAGCTGGTATTCTCCTCATGATTGAAGTCATCATGGCCTCAAACATAGGAGCATAATCAACAGCTTCCCTAGCATCACGGCTACCCCTCGCAGCTTGTCTCTCACTTCGACTCATCCTTAATATCTGTAAATAAGAATGATTAGAACACCTTAAGAAACAACTGCATAAGGAGTTCAAACCCTTCTAAACTACTATATTATATATAGTAATCATCCATCAAATTACAATTACGTCTCTCTTACGTAGTTACATCAGCGAGCGTTGGCTAAAATCGATTAACCAAAGCTCTGATACCAAATGTGACGACCGCCCATGACTCCCGCACCAAAACAAGGAAATAATGCGCTGAAAGGCGTGCCAGGCAGCCATGGACGATAGTCAGGGTAAAACAAAACAAAAGAATCTCTATCGTACAACTCACAGCGCATGGATAAAATACAATAGAGAAATATAATATAGTGAAGCTCCATAGAACAGAACATCATCATATAAGCATCACAGTAGTTTTATACAATCATCTACTCAAATCCATACATGAAAGCCTCACTACAAATCACTCAACCAAATACAGCAGCGGATACCCAGTACATATAGTAAGAAAACTAATATGCAAAGCCTCCTGCTCGTCTTCGTCATCTTCATCGTAGAACTCCTAGCACAGCACCTGTCACCTGCTACCTAGTCTGCCCATCCCAACATGGATGAACAGCCCAAGGTAATAAGAGGAGACATAAAACCTTGAGTCAGACAAAGTCTTAGTGAGCAGTAAATCAACTATCAAGCATACCAAAAGAGCATAAAGGATAAAAGGAATAGGAACCAAACCATCCCACTCCACCTCTTTCTACAGTGATAGCCCCAGACATACACTAAGGAGAAGCAAGCATAACAACATAGACAATTAAGGTAAAGCGAATACCACTCGAGTCAAGGACGATGTTTTCCAAATACAAACCCCCAAGGCCTAAACCAAGATCAGATAAGCACCCAGAAAACACCGCTCTTGAAGCCGAATGATAATACAACCAAACATCCATGACTCTGGCTATCACTGTTATCCTTGCCTCGATTTCACCGTTAGTTGAATGACCATCTGTCAAGGGCTAATGGTAACCCCGGTTCTAACCATAACTCCGCACACTGCCTTGTGCCTAGGACTTATCTACTTTGCCCAGAGTACTCAACTACCTACCTGTAGTCTTTTGGGTGTCCCGACTACCTACCTGTAGTCGTTATGGGCGCCCCATGTACTCTTGCTTTTGAGCATGCTAGAACCTTCAACAACGACGAGATCCAAGCCTCCTAGCCATCCTTCTTGACGACTATCCTCATACAAGCTCAAGCTACCTCTTGAACAATCCATTATCAACCAACTTGAACTACTCTTCAAGTTATCAACATGCTTGGAATGATCCCTGCTTGGATTAAGCCAAGACTCACATCATACTTCGCTTCATCGCATCAAAGCAAAGTCTCAACTCAACAACATGGTTTGCCTCATCAAATCATGGCAAAGTCCCATCTCAACATCATCCAATCTATACATATGAGCTTCAACATCCGCTACATATGCCTTAAGCAGCTTTCACCATTCAAGAGCCTTCTTCCATAGCTTTTGAATCCTCTTTCATCATCTTGTTCCAAATCAACTACTAGCTAACTTGGAAACAATCAAATCAATCATACATTCAAATAATCAATCATTCAAACAAGATCTATTAAGCAATTTAAGCAATATCAACTATAATGGAAATTTCGTAAATAAACGAGCAAAAGTCCAACATATGTGAAATCATGGTTTTTAGCATAGATCTATCAATTATAAAACATGGGTTTTGTCTCTAATGCTTATTAAACAAACTTGCATAAGTAAACATCTTCAAAAACCATGGATCTAGACTTCGGTCTAAGAAAAATGCATGAAATCTCTAACTTTAACACCCAAACATGCCACCAATCCAATATACTCCTTTGGATCCGCGTGAGAGATAACTACCACTCACCAAATCACCCAAACACTACAAAAACTACACACTTCAGATCTGGACAGCGAAGATCAAGGTTTGATCCGGCAATATCTCGCTCCAATCGATGAATTCTAGCTCGAACGGATGAAGATCTTCAACTTTGGCACTTGGATCTTCGATCTCGATCTTCGATCTTGGATGGATGTTAGAATTAGATTGGAATGGAGAAAAGAAGATGAAGAAATGTTGTAGTCGAGTCTTCAAAATGGCAGCACTTCGTCGCTTCAAAAACCGGTGCCAAAAAGTGAGCCAAACCCCTCTATTTATAGGCTGGATCAACCATGAGTCGTCGTCCCTATGAGTCGTCCACGACTCATCATGAGTCGTTGCCGACTTATCAGCCCTTACCGACTCAACATAACACTGCCTACTTACCATGAGTCGTTCACGACTCATTGCCATGACGACCTACCCCAGCCGACTCAACTGCACAGCCTTCCGACTCAATACACCAAGGCACAAGGTCATACGACTCAAACCCAAACCGACTCAACACCTACCGACTCACGACTCAAGACCAGTGCCGACTCAACATAAGTCGGTCACGACCTAAAAGCCTCCGACCTAAGACACTGCCGCGTTTTCCCCAAGTCCTAAGTCGTACGACGACTCAACAATACACACTCACGACTCAACTATGATACCGACTCACGACTCATCAGGCCCTACGACTCAAAACCCTGCCGACTCATTACCCACGACCTAAGCCTAAACCCCTTAAGTCGCTACACCCTTAACCCGTTAACTCCTTAACTCGGCAAACCCTATGAGTCGTAACTCGTTGACTCGGCCACACTTCTTATCTCGGCCCTCTATGAGTCGGTCATCCTATGAGTCGCCTAACTTCTTGAGTCGGTCCATCCTTATCTCGGCCAACACTTTAAACCGCTACCCCTCCTTGAGTCGGTCCCCTATGAGTCGGTCACGACTCATCACTTGTACCCGGGTTAACTTCTAAACGACTCAAGCTAGAAGCAACACAAACAACACTATCGACCTGCAAATTCTACGATTTATCGACTCGTAAAATACGGGTCGTTACAGATTACCACGGGGAGAATATAAAGACGGATCAACAACAGTTTGAGTGAGTGAAGTAAATGTACTTTACCATATACTGCAATCATACCCATAAAATATTATGATTAACTATTATGTAAGATGACATAACTCAATCAGTTTCATCTGTAACCAACGAGTTAGTCCAACAATATAACATATATGGTTGATTTATAAAAAAATCCAAAATTAAACAAACCAATGCAAGGGTAATGATACGGTCTTACCCATATTCACTAAGCCCAAATCCATATTGTATTAACCAATGGCTTAACAACAGAACGGACTCGGTTCTATATATTGTCTATGAACTCCTTTTCATACAACTACATGCGCCTCATGTTAAACTGGACAATCGTGTCACCATGATAATCAATAGAGTGAAACAAACAATATATATAACCAGCCGTAATAATATAATCGATATATTTAATCCATTATCAAACATACCAAACAAATATATTTACATCCATCAAATGTTGGAAAATACTATCATAAAAAACCTTCTCGATCTCACGATGGCGTTAGAGAACGAAACTTGACTCAATTGCCCTATTTGTATAAGCTCTACTGGCAGACTACAACCGGTTGACCGGTCGCTTAGATCGGTTGGTGTTTAGCCAAGCACAAGAATTTTAACTTCTATATTATTTTTTCATTATTTGATTCCTTCCTTCATTATTTTGATTTCTATAATTTTCATGTGAATCTTAGATTATGTAGCATTACTTGAGCATCATTTCCATGTCAAATCTATCCATTTTTGATCCAATTTATATAATTTCTTAAATCAAACTATACATAAATTTAATATTTTTTCACTTTAAAAATACTTCACTCTTTCTCATTTAAACTTCACTTTTCTATATTACAATTTTATAAGTTAATGTATACGTTAAAATACATCAACAATCTCTTACACACACATTAAAAATACATTTTCTCGTATTTTATTATACTTATATGGATATTAATCCATATGCAACCAAAATATGCTTCATTTTCATATAATATAATTTACATACCCTTTCTTCACACACACACTTCGAAATTTATTTTGTCTAATATGTATTAACTTCAAAAATATATAATATATGATTTTCATCATAATTGTATTGCATCTAATCAAGATATATTAAATAAACTCTCATTTTCTCTCTTATTAAACCATTGTTTTTTAATTCAATTCAATGAGTCTATCATTGTGTTTAGACTTCTTCCATGACATTAAATAATCATCTTTAATCCATCCTTCTATCCTAAGGCCATAGAAATCAAAATATTTGATAGGTTTAATCAAGTAAGTGTCAAATTAGAGAAACCACACCTGATTGTTTAGCCCATAATTTAGGGTTAAATTCACCAATCTCTCTACTGTTCAAAATTAGATACACCACCAAATCCTCACACCGCTGCTTAATTGGTACTAGCATGTAGCCTCCATCATCCTCACTGATTCGATGGATTATTTGCGTTAGTGGAGAATTAAGTGAGATTTGATCGGTTGATTTTTCTTCAAGGAATGGGTTTTCTAAGAGGAAAGAGGATGAAGAAAATATATATGCATTCAGTTTCTTTTTGAATTCAAAAGTCCGCCTCTTTATAAACCAAGGTAGGTGTACAATTTAAATGGGCCAAGCCCATTTGAATTTTAAAACTCATTTGTAGAAAAGCATTCTTATCTCACACGTTCTAACTCTGGCCCGAACAAACTTAAATAACATTATGATAAGAAAAACGAGCCGATCGCAATGGTGCCCAATTCAATTGTTTGTAGAATAATCATTTTGCCTTTATGGTCAAAATTACTAAATGTCCATGTTGTAATTCAATTTTCAAAAATATAAGTTAGTATACTCCTTTGTGGAAAGAATTTCGTTCTTGAAATTATTAGCGTTCCAATCACATAATCAAACAATCGTAATAATCATTCAAAATCAAACATTCATAATCGAACATATCAATTTATATATATGTATGCATGTCCATGACATAATCATAATTAAGCTAATGCAAAAAATGCAACGGATAGTCAACCTCTTGAACTAGTTGTTCTCCTAAAACTTACGCAAAAGATATAACATATAAGCATGATGCAATACGTCTAAGATAAGCCTATGTGAAATCTATATGAATGCAAAAGTTATGCGCATATGATAGGCCAAAATGTCAAGCTAAAATAACTATCTATCCTAACATAAGTAAAACACGGAGCAACAAATACTATGCAAACAATTTTTAAGCATCTAAATTCTAAATCCTAATAAATCAAATTCAGGCCTAAGGAATGTGCCGGTAAAGAGGGTATGATGGGAAGCCCTCCTCTTTTTCTCAAACTCCCATGTGGTCTCTACCGGATCGTTGCCCTATTGCAATCTCGCGGGCTTTACCACCTAATTCCTAAGTCGTTTCACGCCATGTTTGATACTGCGTGCCAGACCACATGCTTGGCTCAAGTTCTAACTCCACGTCCTCCAATTGACTTGGCTCGATTATAGTAGCTGAATCATCCACATATTTTCGCACTATAATACACGAAACACGTTATGGATTTCTCCCATCTCCGGAAGCTCTACTATATATGCTAAACTTCTGATCTGCTCGAAAATGACGAACGAATCATGGTGCTAACTTTCTTAAATTTCCAAATCGCGTTAGAGCATCGGATGCGTCATGTTCCGACGGTTCAATTCTCATTGCATTAGCTGAATGGTGCAATTGGCCTGATTGGCGAGCTTTAATTTCTGATGTGACGCATTGGAAACTTAAACTGTTCGTCATTTACTGAAATCGCACCAGAAGTAATATACTCTTCTACAAGGCTGCAAAATCCTTTTAAAGGATGAGTTGTAGATAATACACTACAAGTCAAAGAACTGGCTTTATTGTAGTGTTAAAGTTTTGTAAGAACCTACCATTTCTTGATTTAAACTCTATCGACATTTTACAGTAAAAACAACCTAATTTCTTATATGGTTCATAGCATGATGTCATTTTCAGAGAAAATCAACATATTTCATAAGTTATATGAAATATCAAGAACATAAAGAGAGAGAGAGAGAAAAAAAAGGAGCCGACCCTCGGCAAACCAATGTACAGATCAATGGATGGTCTGCAAGCAAGAAGATGCAGACTTATAGAGTAACTAAACTGGAAGAAAAAAAAGACCAATAAAAACCCGGTTTTTTCAATTGAAGCTAAAATAAAGTACGAGAAATTACAGCGTGCATAGCTTCCAAGTCCACACTCATGTTCCCTCGTCTTACAGCAATTATTAACAGGCAGCAAACCTTTCCAGGTCAATATGAAGATCATTATGGCATCGAGCAGTAGTTGAATGTGTAAAGAATAAGATCTAAGCACAAATCGAACTTATTGCCATTGAAGGGTTTATTTCTGGAATATCTCTATAGCCTCGAAAGCAATCCACCATCAACTTAATGAGAAAGCACACAAAACCAAGAAGCAAAATGGTGGATTTAAAGAAACAGAAACATATTCCTCAACTAACAACAAGGAAGCCACGGGTTCCCGCTTACCCTCCTTAGACGAGTATCCTTAACCTAGGCTTTAAACTACTATCTTTCTATCAAATAATAACCTTTCTGTAAACTTACCATTTATATCGTATCCTTTAGCTTCATAGACAGAAATGATGCGAAAGTTACATCATTTAAAATAAGATTTGTATCACTCCTTAGTCTGTTAAACATTTTCATTGCTTCTCCAACAAATCCATTTAACAAATATCCATTAATCATGGCTCTCCAGGCCACTACATCTTTGAAACTCATACCCTCAAAAAGTTCTCGAGCAATCTTCAACTTTCTAAATTTAGAATACATGTCAATTAACGATGTGTCAACCTTTGAATCAACTATTATATTGGCACTAACAATGTACTCATGTATAGATATTCCCTCTGTAATATCTCCAAGTAGAACACAAGCCTTCAACGCTCCAACAAAAGAGATCGAATTTGGGCAAAGACTTGCATGGTCCATTAGTTTGTAAAACAGATCTAATGCTTTCCTTGGGTAACCATTTGTTGAATAACCCAGTATCAAGGAATTCCATGACCCTATCTCGTTTCGTGGAGCTTCATCGAAGAAATTCTGAGCATCAACCAAACTATTCAACCTGACGTATATGTCAACAACCGCAGCTCCAATAATATCATTTTCTGTTAAGCCAGCTTTTACTACAAATGCATGCATCATTCTCCCTTGTATTAACGATTGTGATGCAGTTACCATACTGGTAAGAGTCGAGTCACTTGGTTCAACTCCTCTAATCAACATGTCAACAAACAAATTCCATGCTTCCTTTGATTTGCTACAGAAAACATACGCATTTATCATGGAATTCCAAGAAATTATGTTCCTATAAGGCATAGAGTGGAAAACTAGCTCAGCCGATTCCAAGTTCTTGAACCTGAAAAATGGGAACTTAGAAAAGCTTAAAGGTATAGAAACATGGATATCATCACTTTTTGGAGCATCTCCAACCTAGAAGAAATTGTAATGTAAAGTTAATGTCCGTAGACATTTGGTTTTGAAATGCAATGCCTAGTTGTAGACATTATACTTTACAGTGTCAACTAATAACTACCACTATGACACTCAAACAAAGTTGGCTCTTTTTTATAATTAGGTACCGGAGTAAAAAAGTTTACTTCCCTGTCATTAGGGATAAACTTTGGCCATATACATTTAAAACTGTTAGATAACATATGCCATGTAGTTAGTTATTGACATTAGAATGTGAGAGGGTCGAAGATGCTCTTAATTAGGTACATAAAATCAGATCATAAGCATGTCAACCTTGAGTACATAAACACAAGCGCGGAGTTCACTGATACATCATCACTCACCTCAGCGCCTGCCTTGATGATATGCCCATGTATGACAAGCCCAGCTACCTCATCAACCAATCTTCCACACCCCATTATAACACTTGAAAATGTTGTCTCATTAACAAATATATTCAGATATCTCATTCGAGCAAAAACCTTCAAAGCTGATTCATACTTCCCCAGCTTCAAAAAGCCATTTATAGCACAATTATAAACAGGTATATCCACCTCAGGAAATTCATCAAGCACGTTAAGTGCATCCTCAGTGCGGCCATATTTCATGTACGCATTAATTAGTGCGGAAACAACAAACGGGTCGTCTATAAAACGGTTTTTACAACAAAACGCATGAAGTGACAAAACAGGAGAAACGTTGTTGATAGAAGCGCAGACGTTGATAGCAGAAGGGAGGGTGTATTTATCAGGAGGTATATTTAGATACAGCATTGCGGTAAACAAGTGAAAAGCAAGAAATGGGTTAGATAAAGAGAAGAAATTTATGATAAGATTAAACTCGATGATGTTGGGCATTCGAAGCAAAGGAGAAAAATGGTTAGAAGAGTAGGGTAAAGGGAAGTACATGTGATGCAAGAGAAGAGTGAGTTTATCGGGATGAACGTTGGATTTAAGCATTACGTAGAGCAGTTGAAGTGCAGTGTATGTGTTAATAAATGGCAAAGAATTGAGCAGAAGTTTGAAAGTAAGGGAATCTTGGGAGTAGATGGTGCGAACGAGGAGGGTGAGATTAGCGTTATGGTGGAGGTTGGATTTGAAAAGCTGTGCATGGATTGACTTCGTCTGGAGCAAGGTAAGGTTTGGCTGAGAGAGGAGGGTTAGGTAGGTGGAGACGGAGTTGGGTTTGGAGAGAAGTTTGGGGTTAGGGATTATGGGTGGTGGCAAGAGTAAAGTTGGGAGATTGAGAAGCATGGCTTCGAAGACTTGCTGTTCGATTGAGGAGTTATTTATGTTGCCACTTTGGCGGCAAATATCACTTGATATGACAAATCATCTCTTACCTTAGAAAATTCAATGCTAAAACTACTTGTTGGTTTTTGGACGTAAGGTCGCTATTCTCAAAACTCATACACAAGAAGTCTCTACTAATAAACTCATGTAAATTAGGTCTCTGTTCCGTTATTTTTTACCAAATTGTCTCCTTCTAAAAAATCGGTACAGCATTGAAATCATGCTTAAATGTAACATAAATTAATCAAAAACTAAAAATAGAGGTGGTGGACCTTCCTATCCCAACGATCACTTCATTTTTTTTATTAACCCTTGAACGTATATTCTTGACGTCCTTACCAAAACTTCCCTACCATTGTTTAGCACCAAAAGGCTTGTTTTCGTGATCTCAAAAAGCTCAGGACCGAAGAAATGAAATTGATGGAACCTGTATCATTAGGTGTTGGTCTAAGCTTAAAAGGGCTAAGAGGGTAGCCCACGAGCGAAGAACTTGCTGGGATCGAAGAACATCCTGAGGACCGGAACGAGAGCAGCATTAGTTGACATGGTCGGAGCAACAATCTCAATATCCCTCTCTACTCTTTCCTCCCGAAAGAAGGCTTTGGACTAGTCCTACTTTCCGACCTCTTGCAGCGTCTGATTATCCTACAGTGTAAGGCTACACACCTCGGTCCCTCTTCCCGTTGTTCACCTCCCGAATTCTCCTTCCTTTCCATACCTATCTCTAGGGGGGCCTATCGAAGTCACTTTGCAAGTGCCTCCTTTCTCTCTCGAACCATACTGTGCAGGTGGCTGTAAAACCTATGTATGGTCCTAGAAGCTCGTTAACACTCGCTTCCATCACATCACACGACAAAAAGCTTGCTATTCTACAACCACTCACTATCCCAGTTCCACTAGCTTAGCTCCAAGCAGTCTAATAAAAGCATTTGCACCTTCATATCAATTCTTGCTTTCTACTAGCCCATTCCAAGCCTAGGAACCACGGGAACCCAAGAGGTGCTTGCAACGATGTACGGGATACGACATCCTCGTAGTAGGCTGAACCAAAATCCAACCGAGAGAGGGCATCCTTTAGAAACAACAGCATCCCGCAATTAATATACTAGCCTCTTATTGGTCACCTCTACTCTTTCCTGTCTGACAGCTGCTCTTTCAAAGTGGTCTTTGTCTTGCTTGCTAGGTAGTGAACGGATCTCTCTCTTACTGAACTGAAGAAAGCCATATGCTTCAAACATATGCTGTTGACTACCTGTCTTATTACCTAAAAGCAGAATAGTTATTATCATTCGACTCCTGCTACCCGGCTTGAGACTTTCTCGCTTCCTCACTTCACTCGCCTCATAAGCTGCTTCACTTCAAGGACCAAGTTTTCATACTTTTTCGAGAAGGACTTTTCTTCCATCATTTTTCCATTCTAGGACTTGGCAGTCATTCCTTGCTAAGAGCATCCTTACGAAGCATTTACCAATTGTTGACGTGGTAAGTTATTGCATTGCTAGAGTAGATTAGTAAATATCTACTTTTCCCTAACTTCCGAAAGTTTGGACAACTGAAATACGATGCCTGATATGCATCCAATTACTCTTCACGGGTGAAAATGTGGTTAACAACAAGTCTGTCATGATAACGATAAATTTTCTACTTGCTGATTTTTGTGAGGTAATTAGATTTTAAGATTTATTTGATATCTGTCTGGTTTTTTTAACTTATGTAATGTGTTTATTTGTGATTTTATATAAAAATTTCATTTAATTTGAGTTATTTTTTTTAAGTTGGTCAAACATGTAATTGAATTAAAATTTAGGAAGTAAGTTTACAGATATTGACCCTTTACTAATTTTTAGATTTATTTGAATTTGGTTTGAAACCAATTTGCATAAATAATATTTACACTTCACAAATTTGTAGATTTACGTGTACAACAATTTTAAAAACAAATTGTGGTAATATAATTTATTTTTTAATACATTTATATAAAGTAGATATTACGATAAAAAAAGAAGACAATAAAAAGTGAGTGAGATTTAAGAATCAAAACTCTATAGCTTATAATAGAAAAGTGAAACAACGTCAAGATGCGATATATACATCATTAAAGGGTTCAATATCAAAACTATTTAATGCAAAAGCACAAAAATCACTTAATTCAAGTCTAGTTGAAGAAACAAGTGAAGATATTGATGAAAATATTGAAAATGCTATTGAGTGGCATGGAGATCATGAAGTGCTTATGAAATGGAGATCATGAAGTGCTTATGATAAAGATGTTCATGTGGATGAAATTTGTGATGAACGGATAAACAATAATGAATGTGAAGAGCACATGTATAAAGGGATAAATGATGAACATGATGAAAGTATATCATATTCGAACAAAGATGTTGATCTTGATCCATGTTTATGGGATCCATAAGTGATACTAAAAAAGTAATAATAGTTCAAACGAGTCCTATTAAAATCATTAGAAAAAATTAACAAGTTTCCAAGTGTCATGAGGTTTGAAAAAAGTAGAATTTTTTCATCCAAGCATTACATTCATCATTTTCCATATAGTGAAGAATGTGAAAAGAAGTGGCTTATATATTCAAATGCATTGAACAAAGTATTTTGTTTTTGTTGCAAATTGCTCAAAAATAAATTAATGGCAAGCAAATTGTCTGACGATGGAATTGATGATTAAAGTAATCTTCCATACAAATTTAGATAGCATGAAACAAATCCGGAATATTGTGGAAATTTTGTGTAGTGTGTTGATTTGCAAAATGGGTTAAACTTAAAAGAAATGGTTAGTAAAAATATGGAAGCACAAATTGATAAAGAGAAGGTCCATTAGAAAATGATAATAGTTAGGATGATTGAAGTTGTGAAGACACTTTGTAAGAATGGTTTGCCATTTCATGGAAGCCATGAGAAGATTTATGAAAAGAATAATGGACTCTTTTGCCAGCTTATTGAGTTTCTGGTGAAATTTGATCCAATTTCCCAACATCATCTCCTACTTGTGGTAAATAAAGAAATTCGACACCATTATCTTAGCCGTAAAATTCAAAAGAAGGTAATTGTTTTGTTATTAAATGTGATTAAAGTGAAAATAATTAAGAAGATCTTAAAAGCGAAATATTTTTCAATTAGTCTTAATTATACTCCAGATCTAAGTCATGAAGAACAAATGTGAATTTTTATAATATGCGTCGATATTAAAGATATCGATGAGGTGAAGTAGAAGAGTTTTTCCTTGGAACTATAATGGCTGATGGCACTTCGATTTTGGCCTTTTCAAACAACGTGATAAAATTTTGAATAAACTTAGACTTAACATTGATGATATAGGAGGTCAATGTTATGACAATGGATCAAGTATGAAAGGTAAACACCAATGTGTACAAAATGGCATGTTGATATAAATCCTCGAGCATTTTATATGTCATTTGGATGTCATAGTTTAAACCTTGGATTATATGATATTGCTAAATATTGTGTTAAAGCAAGAAAATTTATATTGCATTTGTGCAAAAAAAAATATACATTATTCTCAGGATCTACTCATCGATGAAATGTTCTTAATAAATATGTAAAAAGTTTAACACCAAAATCATTATTAGCTACACGATAGGAAAGTCATGTAGAAAGTGTGAGATATTCGACTTCAAGCATCGACGTTAAGAAATGCTTTGGTTGAAATTGCAAATACTTCTAAAGAGGATATTATGATGGTGGAAGCTAAATGGTTATATGTGAATGTTCTAGAGAATTTGAGCATTGGTAAGCCTTTGTATTTGATACAAGTTGTTAGATAAAGTGAATCAAGTTGGAAAAACTCTTTAAAATGAGGATATGAATTTAGATGATGTTACCACAAGATTAAATAAACTTATTGATTTTTTTCAGCACCGTAGAGAATATGGTTTTCAGGAAATGATGGAAGAAGCTAATAAACTTCCTATAAATGTTGGTTTTGAACCAAAATTTGAGGTGAAAGGAGTCGTTCATAGGAAAAGACATTTTGATTAGGATATTCAAATCAACGATGAAGTAAGTCAATCACTGCAAGAGAATTTTAGAGTCGTGTATTTCATTTAAATCATAAACCAAGCTCTTAAATCGTTCAATGATTGATTTGAACAAATCCATCTTTATGACAAAATCTTAGAATTTTTATTAAAAGAAAAATTTACAAATCTTGGTAAAGAAAAGTTGAGGGAATATTTCATTTAGAAAGTTACTTGAAACAAAATCACAATGTGATATATATATATATATATATATATGTATATGTATGAATATGTATATGGAAAAAAAATTATTTCATGGTTTAATATTTTTGCAAACTATGTTACCCAAGAAATAACCAAGTCGGTTGATATTCTTGACTTTATAAAATCTTATGTGGATGATGGTGGTTTTCAAAATGCATTGGTTGCTTATCGATTTGTGATAATTATTTCAATTGTGGTTGCTTTCACGGGAAGAATTTTTACTAAATTGAAATTGATTAAGAAATTTCGTCAAATGATCATATCATAAGAACGGTTGATGGCAATGATCTCAATTGAAAGTGTGCTTTCCGAGAAACTTAATTATGACCATTTAATTGATGAATTAACTATAAAAAATGCAAGAAGTATTTTACTTTGAACTATTTGAAGAAACTTGACGATCATTTTGTTTTGTATGAAAATTAATATTTAGCTTAATGTTTTATCAAATTAAATATTATAGCCTAGTTAATGTAGGCTTTGTGTATGAAACTTTAATATTTTGTTTGGTTTAGTTTTTATGCGTGATTTTATACTTAATATAATAAAATTTGATATGTTGTGTGATATAGGGCAACAAACAACTAATGGGCCTTAGGCAAACATTGGGTCGGCCCTGTCAAAATAATTGGTTTAGTAATGGTAAAACATTGGTAACATTTTCTTAAGATCAGCGATGACAATAATTTCCCAGTCAACTTATAATACATAGATGTTCATGTAATATGTTGTATTACATGCACTTATTGTTAGGATTTCAATATACTTTAGGGTAGATTAATCGTAAAATCCTAGATCGGAATAGTCGATCTATATTAATTTGATTGAGAAGGAATCAAAGGAAAACAAATGAATTAGCGGAAGTCATACGTGAATTCATAGTTGCTAATTGGAAAAGTAAATTTGGTTTTGTTTCCCATATTGGCATAAGCCCTAGATCATATATTAGATCTTAATCCATAGTTGTTGCTTGCATGAACTGTTTAAGAGAAAGAGATAGATCTAAAAGATAAGAGTTGGATCTGATCTTCCAAATTAACATAAACGCTAGATCTGAATTATTTTTCATAGAAGTGATTAGGAGAATAAGCAGAGCTTATGTAATTTGGGAACCATAGCTCCTTATCTATAATATTGGCATTTTCTAATTTGGTCCTTCAACAAATTAGAATTGCCCTGTTATCTACACGTTAATACCATGACAATTATATCTTTAATCTTTTTAAATTTAATTTATAATTTGATCACTTCAATTATGCTTTACGCCAAAATAGCACAATGTATTTTATTTTACATATATGGTCCACATGTTGAAATTTTCCAACAATCTTCCATCGGCCATATATGTAATAACCATATAAATATATTTAATTTCATGAGCTCCAAAATTTTCTATTTATAACATAAAATTTTTCCAAAACAATCTCGTCCATTAACTATGTTGGCAAAGGATCAAAGCAGCTTTCGTTACATTTAGTGTAACTAAACCCGTTAATGGTCACATATACCAACACAATCAAACGACATAGATCAATCAAAAATGTATAGCACGAAAATTAGATAAGATGTGATCTATACATATCTATTTTCAACTGGTCCTACTTCGGTGAGATCAAAACATTCAATGTTTGAACAACTTAGAGTGCAAACAAAACTTTATTGCTTTATTTTTTATCAGCGAAAAACTCGATATATATATATATCTGTAACTGAAGATAGATTAATGTGTCATGATAGTATCACATGCAAAATCCTCTTAAACCAAATACCCTTACATAAAAGTTACACCAATTGAGCAAGATGCTCATGAAAGATCTTGGGTGATAATCCTTTCGTAAGCGGATCCGCCATAATGGAGTTTGTTACAATATGCTCTATGCAATCTATCTATTTTACACTCTCTCTCCTTGATGGGAAAAAATATTGTTTATTGACATAAAATTACTTTAATGGTCTTTTAATTTCTTTATTCAATAGTCCAAAATTTGTGATAAAATTTTATAATTATTTTCCATCGTTGGATGCTCCATAATTGAAAATAGTAAAGAAGGTTGTAAGTGTCTGTATGACAACCTTCCTTATTTAGCTTCATCCAAAAAAATAATAATAAACAGTAGCAATATTATTATTATCTGAAGTGGATCTTTTGTACCCTTGGAATCCAAAACATTCGGATTGCAGTGCTTTATGATCTTCAACCAATCCGATCTTTGATCCATGAGCATAATCGTTTTGTTTCTTAAAGATCTCTCATAACCATTTTGTTTACGAACCATTTATCCACTTTGAATGTCAATAAGATATATACCAAATAATACATGCAATATCAATATGCGTATATGTATTAGCATGCATTGGACTTCACACCCCAAATGCATGATGAATCTTTTGCATTTCTTTAGCCTCAATGATGTTATTATATTACTATATAAGAAAACATTTGTCTATTTTAGCAAAAGAGAATCAACACAGTTTGCGTACCAAAATATTTTTTAAGCCTTACCTGCATAGCCCTTTTGTGATAATCCAAATATCACCCTATGAATAATAAGTATATTTGAACCTCTGATACAAAGAGTAATTCATAAGTGGGTTTCTAAAGTTGTTTGATCAATGTCTTCTTTAGAAATACGACTTTAATATCCATCGAGTATTGCTCAAAATTACAATATGCAATAGTCCAAAGTTATTCTAAAGAGCCTTTCATTAAGACCAAAAAGGAAGTCTTTTAAAAAAAATTCCTTTTAAGAATAGACTTTCTATAAAAGAGCCTTACACCTTTCCACATAACCCACTTGATCTTCTTTTGTTTTGAATAGTTATTCATAACCAATGATCTAGTTACCTTAAGATGGTGGGAAATATCTCAAACTTTATTGTCCTTATAGATTTACGCTATATATACATACCTTAAATCCACATTTCAAATTAGTATCTTGTATGGGTTGATGTAAGTCTAAAGAATCAACTTCACCAATCCAATATTTATCTTTATGGAGAAATACTACATAGTCATCTGAAATAGTATTTATTTCTTTTCAACTGAATTTCCTTAGTGGCCTTGCACTTTGAGGTTGTTTTCTTGAAACACTAGCCTTAACTTGAAGAAAATTTGTTTAACATCATCTTATTATAGCTCCTGATTTATTTATTGTCAATGAAAGGAAACAAATCTTATACATTATCCAAATAAGTAACTGTAGTTGAATCATAGATAATGATTTTCTTTAAAGACAACGATCCATACTTTATTTTACCCCTCCCACCAAACTCAACATCCTAAAAAATTATTGCATTTCCCATCTTAATTTTTTTCCTCATTATGAGTTTATAAAACTTGTAGTTTTTTTAAGTCGCTTATAATATCAATAAAGTATTTTCTATCTTTAGTGGCTCAATCTTGAATTATTTATTAAGCTAAAACAAATAACCATATAAATTACCAAGTCAAAATTTTAAAATTTATTATAAAAGGTATTTAGCATAAGTAGATATAAAATATATTTCAAATAGGAGGAGTTTTAATTCCAATAATTTTTGAATTTATTCCTAAACTATTCTTATTATGTCTAAATGAACAAAATAACCAAATTTGTTCATATCAAAATTAGAAAACGCAATCTGTCTATGTGACAATATAGCAATAATATCAGACAAATCCAAGTAATATAATTAAAATCTCAATAATAACTTAAAAATATCTTTTATGCTTTACTTTGTATGTTTGTATACCTCATTAAAGAAACAACTATAAATATATCTATATTTTTTTTCTTTTCTTTTAGATCTTTAACGACTTTTTTATTCTTGTTTATAAATTTATTTACAATGTATACTAAATGAGTTCTTTCAATCTTACATGCTTCAACCTCTCTTCTTCTTACGACAATGCTAAATGAGCTCAATAAGAAGTCATTTTATTCTTCAAAAAATTAATATTAAACTTAGAATGGTTATACTGTGAATAAAAAGAGTACCAAAAATAATAAGAACTTGAGTGTGTTTAACTTTTGAAGCAATATTTTCCATATAGTACTCATTTATGTTTACTTTACTTTGACTTTATAGAATCAAGCACTACAAAGCGTGTCTGTTTCCCCTTATGGTTTTGACAAAATGCTTTTCATTCCCAGTAGAGAATTCCTTAATTTAATTTGGTTATCCCAACTGTGACGCCCCACCTCTATACCCACGCTAGCCAAGAACACTACGGTGTAATGTTGTCAACGAGCATGGAGAATAAGGCTGTTGAGGAGCGGCCATCCGTAGTTAGGCCTTACACTAGTATTGGTTATCTCAATAGGAGTGGTATATATATTCTTTCATCTCTGATTTATTTACTTCCATCGACATACCCAATTCCAGTATAAAACGAACTACGATGGTTCATAATAGTTTAGGACAAAATATATAATAATAACACAGATAATATAAATGCGGAATACAGATAAAACAGAAACGTCTCATATATATATATATATATATATATAACTGATGTCAGTTGCAATACATTTGACACAATACATATGATACAACTACAACAGTCGACTCTGGAAGTTATATATACAAGTACATTATCGACTAATATACATGAATACATATCAACCTATACTATGACACGGCAACTCCAAAAGACATGAAAAGACTTCATAGCTCAAGCAGCAACCCAAAGCTAAAAATCTACAACCTGTAGAAACTCAGTCTGACCCGAGTATTACATTCAAAAGAAAATAATACACGGGTCAGTCTAATTCAAACTCAGTTATTAATGCACAGAAGCAATAATAACTAAATAATCAATAGACGATAGTCACAATAAATTTCGTCTATCCGATCTTTAAATAACGAAATCGGATAACGATAAATACAACACGTAACAGTGTTAAACAAAAATCAGCAGATTCAAATCATCAGCAAATGTAAGTAAAAAGAATATCCATGAAGATAATTTGGAAAACATCAAAATTGCCTAATCGACAATTAACAACAAAATCATCAAATTAAACCAATCAAAATACAATTCGAAACATATTGAATTGAATAAACGAAGCAGTTCAAACAATTGAAATATCAATTAAAAACTTCAAATCCTATAGGGCTGCAGTGCACGCTTGCATGCACTGCCTCGCCACTACGATGATGAACGTCAATTCGAGTAGGGCTGCAGTACACGTACGCGTGCACTGCCTCGCCACTACAGCATATGGAATATGCAAAAGATCAATGAATCAAAACAAAATAGAATATCAATAAAATCAATACCGTGTGGCTGCAGTTCACGCTTGCGTGCACTGCTTTGCCACTACAGTGATGATGTACACAAAAGCTCAACGAACCAAAATCAATGAAGAATCAAATATCGATGCAACGCAAACCGACCAGGGCAAACTGCATAAATGGATCCAAGGGCAAACTGCAAGAAGTACGGCAGCCACAACATGAATGCAAGGGTACAGAAGATACAAATTGAAATAATGTCAGCAGTGAAGCACAGTGACCAAATGCAAATGAATACAAAGCATCAATGCAATGTATCAGATTCGTAAACAAAGGCAGTGGACAGAGCATGCATATGAAGCAACCAGACCTGACTGGAAGGTTCATATATGAACCATAAGTCAATATCGAACCAAACTACACAGGAGATCAATACACATAACTAAAATGAACCAGATCCTATATTGAACAAGTGGAAATGGCCACAACATCAAATGAACAGAGAAAAGAGCAAAAAGTGGTACGAGTTCGAACAATGCTCAATGCACAGCAAACATATGCCACCAAAAACCAACAAAGACCAAAGCTACAAATGTGCAAATGCTCAAACTCAGAGGCAATAAAGGTCAGGGACCAAGTGCAACAGATACGATGAACCAAATGCCTGTACTACATGAAATACATAGAGACAAAGCAACTGCCACAAGACCACAATGCAGTGTACATGAATATAACTACAGTGACAATGTGGATGCAACTCGAGCTTCAGTGAGTACACTATCAAATAAGCAGCCAATATCAATGTACAGACCCAGGCAACAGTGAATGATCAAGGGTACAAGTCCAAATACAACAATGTGCAGAAGCAAGATCAACACAATGCATATATGAAGTACACAAGTGCAACAAGCATCAGTATGCAAGTGCAGACCACAAAGAAAAATACAACATGCCTCAAAGACCAGTAAACCAAGCTTCACAATAAACATCTCATGAATACAAGATGTCGAAGCCACAAAATCAAAGCCGAGTGAACTGCAAGTCTCAACCACTTCAACAAGACACGTGAATATGAAGATCATCAAGTGTAAACCAGACATCACAATGAATTCAGTAACAATATACATGAATCAAGATGCAAGACCGAACAGGCATACAACACGAATGAACACTGCAACATGCTCGAAGTAAACACTGGATACAACTCGACTACAGCAAAAACAGAGTCAAGCCAGCAGATACATGAATGAAGTAAATGCAAACAGCAGAGGGATGAACACAGATATGGACAGAGACGAAGCTGACCAAAAATTCACGTAATCAAAACATGGCCGAAGTCAAAGGAAATCAACACCGTGATGACCACGATATCAATTCGAAACTGTGTCAACCCAGCAACGAAAGTATACACATATGAAAAGGTCAGAATCAATCTCAAACGACCAAGCGTAATCAAGCGGCAGAGAAAAGAAATTGACAAATTCAAATAGAGAATATACGACAATAACCAAGGGTTACAAACCCTATACAAGGAAACATCATCGGCTAAACCAATTCAAAACCAAAGACAACAGGAACAAATCAATTTCCAAACGAACGAAGATCGACTTCAAAAATCCAAAAGAACCAAGAAATCACGAAGTCCCAAGTTCAAAAGCGATAAAGTTTGAATTAAATGTGAGTGATAAATAATCACTCACGTTTTCCACAATCGAAGCAGCCGAGATCCAAGCAAAAAGGAGACGAACAATAGAAGGTCGGCGTCTTCGAATTTTCATAAGCCCTAACTTCGAAAAGAAGAATGATGAAAGGAACGACCGCCATTTATTTTCTCTTCGAATATTTTCTTTTAGGGTTAGCTAATTGAAAAATGGAGAGAGGGAGGATCGGGTATACGAGAGATAACACGGCCCAAAAATAAAACATGGGCCAAAATTATATTAAAGCCCGCATTCACTTTAACCATTTATTAAAAGAATTTCAACCTAATAAAATTCCAACGGCAATAACTATCACCATTAATCAAAATGACGATGATTACAAATTGGTGAGAAATTCCTGGGTTGTTACACCAACGTATACCGCATCCGTGAAATCTTCTGAAATATTTTACCTTATAATCTTCAACTCTTGTTGTTTGAACTGTCTCACATCTCAATGTTCTTTATAACATTATAAGTGCACTAAACATAATATGAGTCTCTATAAACCTCCTAATTGCAAGAGCGAGGTCCATAAAGTTAATAACAAACAACGTGTTCTCTTAATAATCCTTAGATTTAGTCCCAAATAAGACGAGAACATTAAATTGGCAGACAGTCAAATTAATTGAAAATTGAAAAAAATTGAGGATTGACCGTATATGCTCATATCCAAATATCAGGCATAGTAAATTGAAATAATTGGTAAGTCTCTTCTCAGGATATCTAACACAACATTAATTTCAAGTCTTTAGATGGTGATATTAACTGTAAGTGGTACTCTTGTTGTAATGATCAAATAATGACAATAAATTCAAGTCAAATAACAGTCTTCCTTTGGGCCAATTAGTTATTCACTTGTAAAACCTTATAACTGCCACATACTTATCATCACACATGTGTAAGTTATTCGGCAATATATTAGTCTTCCTTTGGGTTGGCTAACATCCGCATGAATAAATACACACAAATATCAAATATGTTCATAAACAACTAAAATAAGATATGTCACTTTGATGATATGTTATTTCAATTAGCTCACTTGGAAAGTAACATAATAGTTTGCAAAGAGACACCAAAAATATATTTGAATTTATTTCTTAGTGTATGCACAATATTTCGAGTGCTACGAAACACTCCCAAAAGTACTTCAAGTCTATATGACACTTGAAAATCTCAAAATCATAACCGTGGCACAACATGTTTTAATCATAGATGTTATAATCCTTTACTTTAAGTATGTGGTTACATTCATGACATTTTCTAAATAAGTATGATATAAGGAATTATAAGAAATCACATAACAAATGTCATAGATGAATGCCAGAATTAAATGCCATATAAAATTATACATAAATGACATAGTAAATGTCATACTAAATAAGATAAATGAATGTAGTAACTATGATGTATATCTAAGCCATAACATAGCTATAAAGAATGCTAGTGTATCACTTTATCTTTAGTGTATTATTTGAATACTTAATTAAGGTCAACAATCATTCATTTTTACAAAATATGAAAACTGCTGCTTTTATTTTATGATAACCAAAGCATGAAAGTGAAACATGTTTTAACGAGCATGGAATATAAAATATCTGTAACTATCAAACATAATTACATCAAATAATAAACTATACGTCTTTTCTTATTCCAAATACAAACATGCTACATCATTAAATTAACTATAACCGACGTGTTTAGTGCATTTATTATAACAAATTAATTCATTTATTACAGTAACAACCACATTTAATGTGTTATGATAAATATAAATGCAATTGACAATTATTTGGTCCAAAATGTAAATCAGTGTCATGTTAAAATATATTTCAATAATAAAATAAACTAAACACATTAAAAGGGCATACTTTATTTCTAATTAATCAAAATTTCTAAAATAACAAAAATAAATTATATATCCAAATTACTTAATCAAAAGTTGATTAATGCAAAATAAATATGGATTTATATTACTTGCATAAATGTATATGTATGTGTGTGTGACGACCCAAAATTTCCAACAATTTAAGTTGGAATATTTAATTGATTTTAAATATTTGAAAGGTTAATTTTAACTCGAATTCCAAATATCACTATTTATTTGATAATTAAATTATTGAATTATATAATTTAAAATTGAGTAAAATGTTGAATATGGAGTTTTAAGCCTGTTAAAAATAATTTGAAGGCTTATAAACTTTTTATTAATAGCACTGAAGGTAGTGAAAGTTTGAAATTGAATTTGGAAATGTTTTGTTAAGTTTTGAAATTTTATTGTTTAAATCGATATTTAAAAATAGCCTTCCGAGGCATAGTCTCAGAATTCGATGAAACTGGTTCCATTGGAACCGTAATAGTTAGTTATTATCGAATTTCAATTTTCGTAGCATTTGGATTTACCGCTTGCTCGTACGGGTGAGAACCGCGTTGAAATTAAAATCGATAATTTAATATTTTAAATCGATTTATAAAGCTAACTTCCACATACGATTAAATTAGCTTCCGAAACACGTTTTATTATGTTTCAGAATACGGGTAAAGCCTTATAAATGCCCGGCGACATGTCTGATTAGGAGTTCGAAATTTCACGGTATGCAACGCGAGATATTTTCAATATTCAATTATATAATAAACACGCGTACTCAAGAAGCTTCCCTAAATCTCTATCTTATCCCTATCTCCATCTCTATTCGAAGGAGAAGAAATTGAATTCATCTAAAAAAACAAAAAAATGGCCGAAGCCGTTTAGTAAAAAGGGGGAAATAGCGATCGAATCGCGAATGGTAGCTAGGGCTTCACGAGCTAGGTAGCGGCGACATAAAGATGTGGAGGTGAGACGATCGTAGGGGGTGGCGCACACGCATCTTGAGCTCGAAGTCGCGACGTGGGAGGCTCACGCGACTCGCACGCGCTTCGTGGAGGGGGGTCGAGATCGATTGTGGAGGGTTCGAAACCGAGCTCAAGTGTCGTGGCTGCAGTTTCATGGTGGGTCACGTGCATAGGGAGGCACGTGATGTCAGGCGATGTGAAGAGGTGAGCTCGTGATGGAAGGCTCGGCGTTCGCTCGTGTCTGACTTGGGAAGCACGCGTGCGATCTGGTGGTGGCGATCGCGTGGATCTAGGGTTGGGAGCCGTGACGACTCACGTGCGAAGGGGAAGGCACAAGGAGGCAATGGAGGTAGGTTTGGGCAATGGTGGTATTGGCAACTGTCTGGGAACTCGCGACCGAATTTCAGTGAATATTTTTATTTTATTTTATTTTCCTTTAAAAGCTTTAAAGTTGGATAATTTCTTTGGTGCATCTGAGTAACTCGAAGGAGTGTTCGAGTGAAAAGGAGAGAAACTCGGGTTGGGACTTGGGTTCGCGTGTGAGAAGCAGCTCTGTTTTGTTTTTTAACTTAAACTTATAAAAAAATATGTATAAACAGGGGAAGGGGTACATAACTCGAAGCGGGGTCGAGTTATCATCGGGTGTAACCTGAAGTCAGGGAACCAAAATTTAAAACCTGTTTAATAAGTTCTTTGGAAATGTAAAAATGGAATTGTTATTTAATTCTTTAAATTAAATGTCTTTCAAAACTTTAATTAAGAACAGTTTGATTGTTAAATTAAGTATGTTAAATACTTAAAAAATATTTAAAACTTAATTATTTTATAAATAACGTTAAATGTTAATTAAAGGTAAATGTTTTAGTAATGTGATTTAGTATTTAACAAAGAGGATGTTTACCTTAAGTATAATTAAGATTTCACAATTTATGAAATAAGTTAAAGATTAATTAAGTAATTGATTTGTAATTAGTGATTGATTAATTTGTAATTAGTGATTTACAAATGGGTAATTAGGTTTTATAAATTAACAATGAAGGTTATTAATTAATAGTGATGGAGTAATGGATTAATAATTACATGGAAAGTAAATTAATTAATAATTAATGGATGTAATTAATTGAATGATAATTTGTTAACAAAAATAATTTGGGTATAATTACTTTGTGTAATTAATCAAGAGATTAATTAAGATAATTAATTAAGGAGTAATTAATCTATTTAATAAAGTAAATAAAAAGATAGTAAATTACTGGTTGGGATAAATCAAGAGTGATTAATATTTATGATTTAATTAATGATTAATTATTTAATGTAATTAATTTAGATTAGGATAAGTTGAAATATAATTGGAAATCATTAATTTATATAATTAATGATGTAATTAAAGGATTGATTAATTAAGATTAATTAATCAATAATAAGTGACTTATGAGGAATTAATTAATATAAGTAATTAAGGATTAATATAATTAAAATAGTTAATTAATTCATGAATTAATTAAGATTTCTCATTTATTTTGGTTAAAAATAATTAATATTGTGAAATTAATTAAAGTTAATTACTCGAATGTAATTGAAGAATAATTAATCTAGGGTGATTAATTAAGATGAATAATGAAGGGATGATTGATTAATTAATTTGAAATTAGTTAATGTTGAATGAAGAAATCTAGGTGATTGAGATTAGTAATTCAATCAGGGTTAATTAAATTAAATTTGTATGTGATTAAATTTTGCTTATGGATGATTGAATGGCATTGAATGCTTTGAATGAGTTGATATCTCTGACATGAAATGTTATGTATTTCATTTGGGCAACCTGGGTTAGGATGACATAAGACTCGAAGAGACCGGGTTCGGTGTTAGGACATACCCGAAACCACTTCGAATTTTTTATAGATTGATATGTGAAATCTATAGGCTGGAATGAAGTGATTTAAAGGAATTGGACTATTTAAATCTAAACTTTTAAAATGGATGTGTGGAATAAGTGATGTTTGTAATAAATTGTGGCTTTGTGAATTGAAACGAGTTACCCCGGGTTTTATATAAGTTGTATGCTGTGTATTCCATGTTAGATGGATTTACTCACGCTGGTTTCCAGCCTGACCCGGGTGTTACTTTGATGTAATGCTCGGGTCAGACCGAGTATTACAGATTTTCAGGTAAGAACGTTCTGGAGCTAAGGAGTCGAGCTGGATGGCAAGAACGTATGGTGTGTTTCCGTTGTATTATATTGCTGTATATCTGAGACATGGCAATTATGTATATCCGGTGTCTGTATAATGTGTAACTATGATGTATTATAAATGTAATTGACATATACAAAATGCTTTGTAAACTGTGATTATTTATTATTATATTTTATCCGCTGCGAATGTGAGATGTTAATGTTTCTGTTCTTCTTCTTCTTCTGCTATCTCTTTCTTCTTTTCATAACTATCTGGAATTTTCGGGATCGAAAATTTCGGGTCGTTACAGTTGGTATCAGAGCTGAAAGGTTAAGCGAGAACCTTGGCTCTGGTGGGAGTTACTCCTTAAATAGAGTCCGTAATACTCTAGGATGAGTTGAGTGTGTGTGTGTATGAGCGCGTACTTGTTATTTTCTTATATAAAGGTTTTAAATGATTTTATATAAAATATATTTTGATATATAAAGTAATATATCCTTCTAATAAATATTAAGGTGATTGGTTGTTAAATTAATGGAATTAAATTAAGCAGTAATATAATACAACCAAATTGAAATCTTGAACTGGAATTAAATTAAGTGGTAACAGAAATACAACCAAATTAAAATTAAATTAATTGAAATGAAATTCTAGAATTAGAACTCCGAAATTAAATTGTTTAAAAACTTTAAATAAAGGTTAATTTGGTTTAAAGAGTTAAACCCCCTTTGAGAATTTAACACAATCTATATGATTCGAGATGGTTTAAAATTGAGATTGAAATTGAATTAGTTCAAAATTGAATTTGATTTAAATTAATTGGATTTGTGATTGAAGATGGATAAGTTTAAAAATTTAAATGGAAAATTTGAATTGGATTGAATTGAAATGATTGAAATTGAAGTGAGTTCAATTGATATTAGTCCAAATTGATTGGAATAATTTGAAGTTATCATTTAAGTTGAACATGATTAAAATCAAATGGAATTTGATTTAAATTGGGAAAGGAATCAAGATTGATTCAACTTGAATTGGGGTTAAATAAATTTCAATAGAAATTGAAGTTATCCAAGTTAGAATTGAGTCAATTTAAATGGAAGTGGAAATTTAAATTGAATGGATAGGGAAGTGAACAGTTTTGACTCTGGACTATTTTCAATATAAATTGTTTTAACATAAACTTATTTTTCCAAGCTATTTAATATATACAACCTTTCTTTTTAAAGCCAAATTATTTTATATTTGGTTTACGATTATTTTTGGAACTATTTAACAATTTTTCAACTGTTTTATAAACTAATTACTATTTTTCAACTATTTCACAAACTAATTACTATTTTACAACTATTTTGCAGTTATCTAAAATCTCTATAACTATTTAACTATTTTCCAACTATTTTACAATTAGTTAACTATTTTACAGCTATTTTGCAAACTAATAATTATTTTTTAACTACTTATCTATTATTAAAATTTTCAAGCTATTTTCTAAAAAATAAACTGGTCGGAGTTCAAACTATTATTGATTAAATACCCAACTGAGATAAGAATTGAAGATATAATCCAAATGAGAATCAAGGCAAATGTTATTAAGTGAATAAAGTTCGATGTGAGGATGAATAGAAAGGGAATTGATTTGGTTAATAATCAATGAAGTTAAATACGTAGGATCTACATATATTATTCTATTCGCATAGTGATTTGATCCAGATTCGAGCACAGAATTTTGAGATAGCTTATCGATCCGAGTTGGGATTTTTCACTTGATTTTCGACAACAAACCTGGATATGGATTGTTGATTGGTTCTGGATATTCTCTATCATAGTTATAGCTATGCAAGAAGAATGATGATTTCAGATCAAGAAACCAGATCTGTGCCCGCACTAGGAAGTCGGGTGGACGATACTAGTTCGGAAGTGAAATTGTGTGATCGAGTGAGCGATCAGGTTGGTATAGCGTACGGATGATATGTGTACATCGTATGGATTTGAATGAAATTGATATTGAAAGAGTAATCAAATTTGAATATTTGATTTTGGATAAACAAAGAAATATATCCTTGTTATATAAGATAAATCTCCCCTTGTTGAATCTATTGCCAAAAGGAAAGGATTTTTGAAAGTGTTTGATGTATAAAAGGAATTTTATACAAGTTTGAAATGATCCGAAGATTTTTATTAAGGATTATATATATATATATATATATATATATAAAGAATCTTATGAGGATTTTAGAAAAAGGTTTTGGGAACCTTTGGATATGGAAAGGCTTTTGATTTTTGGATAAAATCAATATTGAAATTTGGAAAGCCTAGTTTGAGAATTATCGATTTTGGGATAATCGATTTTGTGTAAAGGAGCTTTGTATGAGATCATACTAGGTGTATGATTTGAAAGATACTATATGTGTATAGTATAAAGTGTTTTGATGATGGCTCTGGGGAAAAAGGCGCTCCCTTGAAATGAACTTCTCAGGAGTGCCACCAGGTGGTGCTGCCTTGAGCCCCAAGAGGGGGTTCTAAAGTTGATCCTGTGAGGAGTCCGGACAAAACTAGTTTCTAAGGATTATTAGTAGTGTGTACCATAGCGAAAGTCGTGTGTGCCGCTGAGAGCCAAAGTCTGCGTTTGATTTTATATCGGTAGACTACGACCTATGGTAACATAGCGAAAGTCGTGTGTGCCGCTGAGAGCCAACAGTCTGCGTTTGATTTTATATCAGCAGACTGCGACCTATGTAGGAGTGGAGAAGTTTCATTTTGACAGCGAAAATCGAGGGGCGCTGATTCCTACAGTTACATGGACTTTTGCTGCGATGGCAACGTAACCTAGGAATGTAACTGCGATCTGTTGTGGGTTCCATGGCATAATCGAGGGGTGCGGAGTGCCTACAGTTACATGGACTTTTGCTACGATTGCAACGTAACCCAGGATGTAACTGCGACCATGGATGGGGGTGATGATTTCCAGAGCATTCTCACCAAAGATATTTCCTCTATTTTCGAAAATTGTTTTCTATATTTTCAATAAAATTACTTTCCAAGTACTTTCACTAGGTGTTGAAACGGGTTTACCAAGTACTTATAGATTTTCAGTCCTACGCCTGATCAACGTATGACTGAATTTCTGTGAGAATAAGGATGGACTGGTTGAGGCATCGAGTTAGAAGAAGTATTTTTATAAAAAGGTTTTTTAATAGTATTACGTGAATTTAAAAGCATAAAATAAAAATGTTGGAATTTTGGAAAATGAAAGAAATCTAAACTGGATTTATGAAGAAAAAAATTGAACTCAGGAAAAGTTAATAAAGTGATTTTTGTAATAAAAATCGAATATTGATATACAAGTTGGAAGTAGGCTAATTAGCTAAATAAATTATTTGATAGAGTATGTTAATAAAATTTAACTCGGGTAAATAAATGGATTGTAAGTTAATAATGGAGTTTGGAAATGAATTAGAATTGTAAATAGAATTCGACTTGGATTTTATAATGAATTAAATAAGTGGAGATGTTGTAAAAATAAAAATAAAATAGAGTTGGATCGAAATAGTGATGGTTTGAATTACAAATAAAATTCAAGTGTGATATGAATAATACTTAATGAAATTTGCAAGTAAAATAGATATAAGAGAAATATTGTCGAATGAAATGAAAGTGAATTATAATGGAAATGGTTTGAGTTGCAAACAAAACCCAGGTAAGTGGAAATAAATTGAGAATAGCTTAGTATTAATAAAGTAAATTCAAAAATGAATTAAGCAGGTGAATTAAAAATTTAAAATGGGGTGAATAAATGAGTTAATTGAATTAAATAATTGTATGGATGAAATCTGATTGAATAGAAATTAAATCAAAGTTTTAATTGGAATTGGGTTATCAGAATGAACTTAACTTATGAGGCATATTAATTTGAAGTAAAATTACTTAAGTCAATAAAAGATTGGTTTCGAGTAGAATGGAAGACCATTAAATAAAAATTTGGGCTAAATTTATTTGGAAAATGGATATTAATATAAGCATCGAATGTTGTCAAGCTAAATGAAATAGTTTTAAAATGAAGCCAATGCTGAGATGAAATCTCATCCTAATTGTTGCACCTCCCCTGTTTTATCCATTCTCGGTTGATGAGGATCGAGGCTACGATTACCTTTAGAGAGGACATCTCTTAGAATGCTCATCGTCCATCTGACGATGTTCTAAAAGTATTCAATCCATACAAGTTCGTTCCGGATTCGAACGAAACCTAAGGCATTATCTCGTTACACTCATTTTGGAATCACCCTCAGAGTTAACAACGATAACCCTTGCACTCTGAATCTTCATCTTCACTTGAGATTCACGACCTATCGTTAATTTGGATCGATGTGGTTTCGGATATCCAAATCTGGAAACCCGATCTCGGTCTCACCGAATCCAAAACGTATCTTTTAAGGTCCAAGTTATTTTAAAGTTTAAAACAATTCAATTTAATTATCTATATACACATAGATAGATAATTCACATATCGCGTTAGATAATCAACATTATCATCATAAACAGATAATCCATATTATCATCACAAATAGATAATCTACATTATCATCACTAATAGATAATTCATACTATCATTACTGTTGAATATGCGCTTTGCGCTATATGATTTTTGTTTGATGATAATAAACATATATACATTCATATAAATGTATTTGGTAATGTACTATTTTGTTTTTCATAGTTTAAATAAATATTTGTTGAATAAAATTAAATTACACAAAATTCGAATTTGAATTCAAACAGAACAAGTTAAACAGATTTTGAATTCAAACAGAAATTTTTATTCAAACAAATATTTATTACAAATTGTAAATAGTACATTTTCATGCTCTCACTATACATGTACATTTTTGATTACAATCACATCACATTTACATCACGACCTTACCACATATCTCTCACACTCATATTTTTGTCTTCAACTATAATCCGGTTTGAATCCAGCATCTGAGTAATCTGCAAAAATATTTTAAACGCAGTAAAATTGAAAGAGAAATATTTTTGAAATTTGAAAGAAACGATGATTTTGAAAACATTGTTTGCCTCAGTTATTTGGGTTGTTCGTCATCATTTTTGACTGTGCAATATCTGTGCATATCGATATTTTTTATCAGGGACAGGTAATTACAAGTGGCTGCAGTACACACGTGTACATTCGTATACGTGTGCACTGCCTCGCCAACTCGTGTGCAAAAATCAAACAAAAGCACAGAAATCAAAAACAAGGTCAAACCCAAGATAGGTTCAACTCAAAGCATCACTGACCAGACATTGCAAACACAGTCTCAAGCATGAAACAAGGTGCACCAGACCAGATTGCAAAAATAATCAAATATACACAAATGCAGCCCAATAGACTACAGCAACACAGTAGTAAGACTGCATCCACAGAAATACACAACTACAAGGCATTTTCATTGCAACTGCATAGCTACACAACAAAGCAAAGACCAGAAACTCAAGCTTCAAAAAGCTACAGCAACAATGCACCAATAAAGTCGAGACAAAGCAACTATTCTTAACAGCAAGTTCAAACCAAAGCACAAAAGTGCACAGCAACACAAAACTGCATAGGACTGTAACAACCAGAATGAAGACAAGTACACTTGAACAAAATGAACAAGTGGAGCATCTGTGTAAACTGGGCAAGTATGGACAGAGTTCGAGCACAGTTGAAGCTCAAGACATCAAGTGATATAAGTCAGAGCAACAAAATCATCACAATGAAGACCACTATGCAGTGTACAGAAATACAACAGAGAAATGCACAAGCATGATACAGAGAATACAGTATGAAGACCAAGGCTGCAAATGTGAAAATGCTCAAACTCAGTGACAACATACTACAATGACCAAGTACAAGTGCACCAATGAACCATCAAAGAATGCAACAGGTTATGCTGCAGGGATGAATACAACATGAAGCACTGCAACTCAAGGAGATAGGGTCGACCAAAAATCCAAATGCACAAAAGCATGATGCAAACTGAACAACTTACAAATATGCAACCATACAGCAGTCATGTATGCAACAGGTTCAAAGGCAATATGAACAAGTGACTCAGGTAACAACCAAATTAAGAATCAAGTGGAAATGAATCGATGTCCAATATGCAACATGGTCGAGCATTGATACAAGACACAAATGAATGACAATGAATGCAACAGTGAAGCAAAATATGGCAGTAAAGATATAATGGCCGTGAACAGCAAGATGATCAGCCACTAGAATTTCAAATGAAGCAAATCCAAGTTTACATACAAAATTCAAATGCAGTGATATACAACAGGGATGAACACTGTAAACATTGAAGCCGTGGATATGATTCAAAAAATCAAAACAGTGCAGTGATGATCAGGACACAAAACCAAGTAAGAAATTCAAGTGTGTAAATTTGACAAAGTCAAATATCTCAAATCACGAAATCACAACTTCAAAACCGTGAGTAACAAATTATACGAAATTTATCAAGTCAGAGAAAGTCACGGAACCAAAATCAAATTCAAGCCGAGAATTCTCTACCGTGTCAACCAAGGAATCTAGTGCATACGAATTTGATTAAGTCAAAGAAATCTCAAGCATCAATACATAATCGAACGACCAAAGCAATTTTTTGAAATAATCAGTCGAACGCAAAAATAGGAAATCAAATCCTATTAAAACCCTAATCATCATCGGCATTTCAATCCGATCGAGTTCAAGTATCAAATTAGAAAAGCAAAAGGAGACAGCACATACCGAATTCACAAGCATCAAAACTCGATCGAGCAACTGCAAGCAAGCTAGGGCAACAAATCACAAATCAATTGAAGAAACCAGAGCCCTAATTGCAACGAAGAACCGAAGCCCTAATTGCAACGAAGAGCCGAAGCCCTAACTGGATCAAAAGGGAACGAAGCCCTAACTGGAACGAAGCCGCCATTGTTTCTCACGAACAAATAAAAAGAGGATCGGGTGAAATAAAGAAGTGGGCCGGTGTTCAAAAACAAAAGGGGTTTTTTGTTTTTTAATTAATATTGTTAATAAACTTATATTAATAATGTTAATTAGTTTAGGGCTATTTTGTTCTTAATTATTGTTTTTTTTATTCTACGAATCAAAGAGTTTAGGTAAATCACCACCTAGGTTTTAGGTTGTGTCTGATTGTCTATTTAGAGTTAGTTCAGTAAGCAGGGGTTGTGAGTTTGCAAAACTCTATAGGCGGTAGCAGGGTTTGCAAGTCTGTTAGAGTGTTTGTAAGCGTGATATTGTTTAATTCTAATAGAAATCTGGGAATGCAGCAGTAGGCAGGGGTTGCCGAAGCTGGGTAAATCTTGTGTGTGATTTACTTTTCAGTATATTTATTTCTGCAGTTTATTTTTGTGTTTAAATTAAGAAAATTTGCTATAACCCTATTCACCCCCCCTCTAGGGTTAATTTAGATCCTACAAGTGGTATCAGAGCCTGGTATTTTTAACTCTAGAGTCATGAGTCTACAAAATAATGCTTTTTCTGAAGGGCAATCTATTGCTAGGCCACCCATGTTTAACGGGAACGATTATGCTTATTGGAAAGTTAGGATGGGTATCTATCTCAGTTCTGTTGATTATGAAGTTTGGGATATTATTGAAACTGGCTATAAACCCCCCACTATAATCGTTGGTGATACTGAGATTCCTAAACCTAAGGATAGGTGGGATGCTAACGATAAGAAATTGAAAACAACAAATGCTAAAGCCATGAATGCTTTGATATGTGCTCTTGATAAAAATGAATTTAATAGAATTTCTCATTGTACAACAGCACATGAAATATGGCATACTTTGGAGGTGACACACGAAGGAACTTCTCAAGTCAAGGAGTCTCGGCTAGCCCTGTTCAGCAATGAATACGAAAACTTTGTGATGGACAAAGGCGAGAGCATAAAGGATATGTTTGGACGTTTTTCAACCTTGGTATACAATGCTAGAGCGCTTGGGAAGGTATTCACTGAGGTAGAGCTTGTGCGAAAGATACTACGAGTTTTACCAATGAACTTTGAGGCAAAAGTCACGGCAATCCAAGAATCGAAGGATCTGAGCAAACTAAGCATGGAGGAGTTGATTGGAAACTTGATGACATATGAGCTTGAGCTAAAAGCAAAGGAAGAACGCAATAACTCCGAACCAAAGAAGAAGACGATTGCCTTAAAGAGCAAAGAAGAAAGCGATGAAGAAGAAGAAGATCCAATTGAAGAGCTTGCAATGGCTGTCAATAATCTTAAAAAATGGTCAAGATTCAAGTCACGAAAGAAGAAAATAAGTGGTAATAAGTCAAAGAATTCTGACGATTCCGATAATGAATTGACATGCTATAACTGCAAGAAGACTGGCCACTTCAAACAAAAATGTCCACTTCTCAAAAACAACAAAGGAAAGAAAAAGAAAAAGAAGGCTTTTGCAGCAACTTGGGATGATGAAGAAGGAGAGGAAGTTTCAAATAATAGCTCAGAGGAGGCTAACTTGTGTCTTATGTCAAAATCGGATTCAGAAGCAAGCTTAGAGGAATCTAGTGA
Organism: Allium cepa; assembly: GCA_030765085.1. Lineage (NCBI taxonomy): Eukaryota > Viridiplantae > Streptophyta > Magnoliopsida > Asparagales > Amaryllidaceae > Allium > Allium cepa. The sequence continues at coordinate 630,027,432 of CM060940.1, read as the reverse complement.
GGTAAGTAACTATTCTTATAAAGAACTTATTTCAATGTGTTGTGATTTTACTAAAATGATTGATACTCTTGAATCTAAAATTGAAAAACTAAAATCTGATAGGAGAGAACTTGTCCATGAAAATTCTAGGTTAGAAACTGAAATTGAAAATATTCAAAACCTAGAATGTAAAAAATGCAAGATTTTAGATTCAGAATTATCAAAACTGAGGAATAACTTTGAAAGTCTTGAAAGTGAAAACTTGAATCTTAAGAAAACCATCGACACTAGGAGAAAGGATTTTATTAATCGATGCACCTCACTTGTTACTGAAAACTCAACATTAAAAACCAAAGTCCAAAGTCTTGAGAAATCTTTGAATAACTTTTCAAGAGGCGAAAAATCTTTCAACATGCTATTGGGAAATCAAATTTTTGCTAACAACGGGAAAGGACTAGGTTTTGGGAAAACACAAGTTGATGATAATGCAAAATATAAGAATGTCTTTGATAGATGTGAAATATATAGATGTCGTGATGAAAATGATAGTCATAGGAACAAGAACACAAAATTTATACAAGTTTGGGTTCCTAAGAATTCTAAAAACAAATTTCATGTTTATTGGAATAAAAATAAAAGGACTAAACAAGTATGGATTCCAAAGGGATTTTTTATTCACAATGCTTCTATCACTAATAACATTGGACCTAAGAGTTTCTCTAGGTCATCTTCCTCTCTTCTTATGTAGGTCTGTTGGCGGGCTAAGGAACAACAAGAATGGTTTCTAGATTGAGGTTGTTCTAGACATATGACAGGTGACAAATCGAAGTTCCTTAGCTTAGAGAATTTTAAAGGTGGAAATGTGATCATGGGAGACAATAGCAAGTGTAAGATTATTGGCAAAGGTGAAGTTGGTAAAGGTATTTTTTCTTTGACTAATGTTTTATACGTTGAAAATCTGCATCACAATCTCATTTCTATTAGCCAACTATGTGACAAAGGTATGAACGTGATTTTTGATAGTGATACTTGCAAAATTATTGATAAATCTTCTAGTAACATTGTTTTTATGGGCAAAAGAAAAGGGAATGTTTACTCACTTTCATTTGATAATCTAAAACTTTCTAGATGTTTGGTAGCCACTGACGAAGAGGCATATTTATGGCATAGGAGACTTGGACATGCTAGCATGAGTCTCTTAGAAAAACTCGAATCAAAAGAATTAGTCAGAGGGTTACCACATCAGAAATTTAAAAATAATAAAGTGTGTAAAGCATGTTCCTTGAGCAAGCTTAGTCGATCATCATTTCGTCCTAAAAACATTGTTAGCACATCAAGGGTCCTTGAACTAGTTCACATGGATTTATTTGGACCAAATGAAATTTCAAGCTTGAATGGAAAACGTTATTGTTATGTATTGGTTGATGATTATTCTAGATTTACATGGGTTTACTTTTTAGCCAAAAAGTCTGAATCTTTCGAATATTTTTCAAAATTTGCAAAACTTGTTCAAAATGAAAAAGGAGTTACAATTAAAACCTTGAGAAGTGATCATGGAGGCGAATTTGAAAATTTTGAATTTGAAAATTTTTGTGAAGAAAACGGTTTAAAACATGAATTTTCTGCTCCACGAACACCTCAACAAAATGGGGTGGTTGAAAGGAAAAATCGTACATTACAGGAATTGGCTAGATCCATGTTAAGTGAGTATAAGCTACCTCTAATCTTTTGGGCAGAGGCAGTGAATACTTCGTGCTATGTAATGAATAGAGTAATGATTAGACCAATACTTGGCAAAACGTCTTATGAACTGTGGCATGAAAGGAAACCTAACATTTCTTATTTTCGTATATTTGGGTGTCCTTGTTTCATTCTTAACACAGGTGATCAACTTGGAAAATTTGAATCAAAGGCTGATGATGGAATTTTCATAGGCTATTCAACAAGGAGTAAGGCTTACAGGATATATAACAAACGAACAAAGACAATTGTTGAGTCAATCAATGTGAAATTTGATGAATCTGATCTGGAAAAAACGACTGAAAGGATGGTTGACGATGGAGTAGATCCTGAAGGCACTAAAGAAGGGACATTTAGTAAGAAAACTGAAAGGAGGACTGTTGATGCTGATAAATTAAGGTTCAAACCTAATCATCCTCCTGAATTAATTATTGGTGATCCTACGGAAGGTATACATACTCGTTCCTCATTTGATGAAAATTTATGTGCGTTTTGTTGTCATAGTGGTTTTATTTCTGAAATTGAACCTGATTCTGTTGAAATGGCTCTTAATGATGAAAATTGGCTTTTAGCAATGCAAAATGAACTTAATCAATTTGAGAGAAACAAAGTCTGGAATTTAGTTCCTAGGCCTAATGACTATCCAATTGTAGGGACTAAATGGGTGTTTAAAAATAAGTTTGATGAATCAGGAAATGTAATTAGAAACAAGGCTAGGTTGGTTGCAAAAGGTTATAACCAAATAGAAGGCATAGACTTTGATGAAACATTTTCTCCAGTTGCTAGGTTAGAAGCCATTAGAATCTTGCTAAGTTTTGCATGTTACAAGGGTTTCAAACTTAAACAAATGGATGTAAAAAGTGCCTTTTTGAATGGTGATTTAAAAGAAGAAGTTTTTGTTGAACAACCACCCGGTTTTGAAAATCATGAATTTCCAAATCATGTGTATAAGCTAGAAAAAGCATTATATGGTCTTAAGCAAGCACCAAGAGCTTGGTATGACTGCCTCTGTACATATCTTTTGGAAAATGGTTTTAAAAAGGGAAGTGCTGACACGACTCTGTTTCTATTACATAAAGAACATGATTTTTTTATTGTTCAGATTTATGTGGATGATATTATTTATGGTGCTACTAATGAGCTTTTGTGTGAGAATTTTGAACAAGTCATGCAGGCTAAATTTGAGATGAGTTTGGTTGGTGAATTGAAATACTTTCTTGGATTTCAAATTAAGCAAAGCAGTGATGGTATCTTCATTTCACAATCCAAATATGTGTTGGAGCTATTGAAGAAATTTGGAGTCGAAAATTCCAAACCATTGAGAACTCCTATGAGCCCATCAACAAAGTTGGACAAAGATGAGAAAGGAATTGCAATTGATCAAAAGAAATATCGAGGGATAATCGGTTCACTTCTCTATCTTACTGCTTCTAGACCTGATATTATGTTTTCTGTATGCTTGTGTGCACATTTTCAAGCTAATCCCAAAGAATCTCATTTAAAAGCTACTAAACGAATTTTGAGATATCTTTCACACACACACAAATTTGGACTATGGTACCCCTCTTGTGAAAATTTTGATTTAGTAGGTTATTCCGATGCTGATTATGCTGGTTCATTAGTTGACAGAAAAAGCACTAGTGGGACATGTTTCATGCTAGGACATTCATTAGTCTCATGGTCAAGTCGGAAACAGAATTGTGTTGCATTATCCACCACTGAAGCAGAATATATTGCTTTGCGCTATATGATTTTTGTTTGATGATAATAAACATATATACATTCATATAAATGTATTTGGTAATGTACTATTTTGTTTTTCATAGTTTAAATAAATATTTGTTGAATAAAATTAAATTACACAAAATTCGAATTTGAATTCAAACAGAACAAGTTAAACAGATTTTGAATTCAAACAGAAATTTTTATTCAAACAAATATTTATTACAAATTGTAAATAGTACATTTTCATGCTCTCACTATACATGTACATTTTTGATTACAATCACATCACATTTACATCACGACCTTACTACATATCTCTCACACTCATATTTTTGTCTTCAACTATAATCCGATTTGAATCCAGCATCTGAGTAATCTGCAAAAATATTTTAAACGTAGTAAAATTGAAAGAAAAATATTTTTGAAATTTGAAAGAAACGATGATTTTGAAAACATTGTTTGCCTCAGTTATTTGGGTTGTTCGTCATCATTTTTGACTGTGCAATATCTGTGCATATCGATATTTTTTATCAGGGACAGGTAATTACAAGTGGCTGCAGTACACACGTGTACATTCGTATACGTGTGCACTGCCTCGCCAACTCGTGTGCAAAAATCAAACAAAAGCACAGAAATCAAAAACAAGGTCAAACCCAAGATAGGTTCAACTCAAAGCATCACTGACCAGACATTGCAAACACAGTCTCAAGCATGAAACAAGGTGCACCAGACCAGATTGCAAAAATAATCAAATATACACAAATGCAGCCCAATAGACTACAGCAACACAGTAGTAAGACTGCATCCACAAAAATACACAACTACAAGGCATTTTCATTGCAACTGCATAGCTACACAACAAAGAAAAGACCAGAAACTCAAGCTTCAAAAAGCTACAGCAACAATGCACCAATAAAGTCGAGACAAAGCAACTGTTCTTAACAGCAAGTTCAAACCAAAGCACAAAAGTGCACAGCAACACAAAACTGCATAGGACTGTAACAACCAGAATGAAGACAAGTACACTTGAACAAAATGAACAAGTGGAGCATCTGTGTAAACTGGGCAAGTATGGACAGAGTTCGAGCACAGTTGAAGCTCAAGACATCAAGTGATATAAGTCAGAGCAACAAAATCATCACAATGAAGACCACTATGCAGTGTACAGAAATACAACAGAGAAATGCACAAGCATGATACAGAGAATACAGTATGAAGACCAAGGCTGCAAATGTGAAAATGCTCAAACTCAGTGACAACATACTACAATGACCAAGTACAAGTGCACCAATGAACCATCAAAGAATGCAACAGGTTATGCTGCAGGGATGAATACAACATGAAGCACTGCAACTCAAGGAGATAGGGTCGACCAAAAATCCAAATGCACAAAAGCATGATGCAAACTGAACAACTTACAAATATGCAACCATACAGCAGTCATGTATGCAACAGGTTCAAAGGCAATATGAACAAGTGACTCAGGTAACAACCAAATTAAGAATCAAGTGGAAATGAATCGATGTCCAATATGCAACATGGTCGAGCATTGATACAAGACACAAATGAATGACAATGAATGCAACAGTGAAGCAAAATATGGCAGTAAAGATATAATGGCCGTGAACAGCAAGATGATCAGCCACTAGAATTTCAAATGAAGCAAATCCAAGTTTACATACAAAATTCAAATGCAGTGATATACAACAGGGATGAACACTGTAAACATTGAAGCCGTGGATATGATTCAAAAAATCAAAACAGTGCAGTGATGATCAGGACACAAAACCAAGTAAGAAATTAAAGTGTGTAAATTTGACAAAGTCAAATATCTCAAATCACGAAATCACAACTTCAAAACCGTGAGTAACAAATTATACGAAATTTATCAAGTCAGAGAAAGTCACGGAACCAAAATCAAATTCAAGCCGAGAATTCTCTACCGTGTCAACCAAGGAATCTAGTGCATACGAATTTGATTAAGTCAAAGAAATCTCAAGCATCAATACATAATCGAACGACCAAAGCAATTTTTTGAAATAATCAGTCGAACGCAAAAATAGGAAATCAAATCCTATTAAAACCCTAATCATCATCGGCATTTCAATCCGATCGAGTTCAAGTATCAAATTAGAAAAGCAAAAGGAGACAGCACATACCGAATTCACAAGCATCAAAACTCGATCGAGCAACTGCAAGCAAGCTAGGGCAACAAATCACAAATCAATTGAAGAAACCAGAGCCCTAATTGCAACGAAGAGCCGAAGCCCTAACTGGATCAAAAGGGAACGAAGCCCTAACTGGAACAAAGCCGCCATTGTTTCTCACGAACAAATAAAAAGAGGATCGGGTGAAATAAAGAAGTGGGCCGGTGTTCAAAAACAAAAGGGGGTTTTTGTTTTTTAATTAATATTGTTAATAAACTTATATTAATAATGTTAATTAGTTTAGGGCTATTTTGTTCTTAATTATTGTTTTTTTTATTCTACGAATCAAAGAGTTTAGGTAAATCACCACCTAGGTTTTAGGTTGTGTCTGATTGTCTATTTAGAGTTAGTTCAGTAAGCAGGGGTTGCGAGTTTGCAAAATTCTATAGGCGGTAGCAGGGTTTGCAAGTCTGTTAGAGTGTTTGTAAGCGTGATACTGTTTAATTCTAATAGAAATCTGGGAATGCAGCAGTAGGCAGGGGTTGCCGAAGCTGGGTAAATCTTGTGTGTGATTTACTTTTCAGTATATTTATTTCTGCAGTTTATTTTTGTGTTTAAATTAAGAAAATTTGCTATAACCCTATTCACCCCCCCTCTAGGGTTAATTTAGATCCTACAATTACAATGCAACCAAAGCATCCATATCACACAACATTATTTATCTCACGCCTGAGATTCAAACCATTCAAGGCAATCAATATCATTCATTCATACATAAGCAAGGATTAATGACCCTCCATTTATAATTAATTTAAAATGAAATAAATCAATTATTTAATCTCTAATTAATTTAAAGTAAATTAAATTAATTATTTTACCATTTTAAATCTTGCTTACAAATCCATTTAATAATTACAAATAAATAAATCAATTATTCTCTAATTACTCTCCTTAATTAATCATCTCTGATTAACCATCCTTTAATTACATTCAAGTAATTATTCTTTAATTAATTTCACAAATTAATTATTCTTAATCTCATACAGTAATTAACCTTTAATTACTTCACAAATTAATTAATTATAATTAATTACATTCCTGCTTAATTAATTACATTAATTAATTATATTTAATCTTTTATCATTAAATAATTAATCTTAATTAATCAACCTTTAATTACATCATTAATTATATAAATTAATGATCCTTAATTACACTTTTAAATTATCCTAATTTAAATTAATTACATTAAGTAATTAGTCATTTAATTAAACCATAATTGTTAATCACCCTTGATTAATCCCATCCAGTAATTAACTTCCCTTAATTACTACATTAAATCAACGAATTACTCCTTAATTACTTCATTAAGTAAATTAATTACTCCGAAATTAATTACATTTAATAATTAATTATATTTATTAATCACCCTTGATTAATCTCATTAGTAATCTTATTTAATTACATCACGTAATTATTTTCAAATGACTTAATTAATCAATTCTTAAATTAATTACACTAAGTAATTAATTATTAATTACTTTCACTTTAAAGCAATTAATCCCAAAACTCTTCCATACTTCAATAAATTACATTCAGTAATTATTCATCTTAATTACTTCTTTAAGTAATTATTCTTCATTAATTACATTAAGTAATTACCTATCAACCCATCGAATGATTATTCTAAATTAATAAAACCTAATTAATTAACTTAAACTAATCAAATTTATTTAATTAATTACCTTGAGTAATTAATACCTTTAATTACTTTCATAAAGTAATCATACTTAACCAAATTCCATAAATGATTATCTAAATTAATTAATCCAATTAATTATTAAAATTAATCACATTAATTAATTATTAAATAATCTCAAGTTAATGACCTTCATTAACTTATCAACAATTCTTTAATTACCTTTTCTTAAGTAATTAACTTAGATTATTCATTATTAATTACAAAATAATTTATCCTTAATAACCCGTTAATTAATCTCTAATTATTTAATTAATTAAGTTTAAATGTAACTTAATTAATCTTAAATTATTTGATAAATTAATTCCCAATAATTAATTAAAATCTTAACTTATCTAATTAATGATCTTATTTTTAAATTAATTAATCTTAATTAATTAACTTCAACCTTAATTAATTAATTCAAATCATGTAAATAATTAAACTAATTAATTATTCTTTAATTACCCTAAATAATTCAATTTATTCCAAATCACTAAGTCTTAATTAACTTTAAGGTAACACATTTCTTATTAATGATTCAATTATCATTCACAAACACATTTGAAAACATTTTACTTTCAAATTTCATTTCAAATTTAAAATGAAAACAACTTTAACTTAACAAAGTTTAAAAACCATTTACAAACTTTTAAAATCATATGTTGAAGAAATACTCATCTTATAAAAGAACTTAAAAGAATTCAAACCAAATTTACTTTTAAATCCTCCCACTATCACCAGAAGAAACCTCGACCTCCCCGACCTTCGAGAACATCAGCAAACCCTCTAATACCCATTTCTAGTAAAACCAGAACTGCTCATTCAGTTTACTATTAAAATTTGTGATTTCATTTTTAAAAATCATGATTTTGTATAAGTATTCAGATTTTAATCCTGAATCGATGAATTTGAGAGTTTGAATCTTTCCCAAAACTTAAACCTCCCTGTTCATTTTGGTTTCCTGTGCAATATCCAATTTATTTTGGCTCAAATAAATTTTTAAACTTTGATTTAAGATTAAATATACAATTTTTGTTTATAACATAAATCCTAACAGTGACTAAATCCAAAGACAAAGAATTTTAAATCAAAGCTTGAGTTTCTTTTTAAAAAAAAACTGGGAACCGAGATGTTTACTGACATTCACAAACATGCATATATCATACATCCAAAATGAACAAAAATTCATCAATATACATTCACACAAAACATACTTATTTCAGAGGGAAACATGCAACAGAATCATATGCTTAATCTTTAATTTAGTGACGTTACTCATTTGATTAAAGAAGGCAGAACAGAGCACCAAATTTGAAGTTGCTTTTAACTCAGAAAACTTGAATTGCCCTTTGCTATAAAAGATGATTTCTTGTTGTTAAGATTTGCATGCAGGCTTGACTCCATATTGCATTTAAAACTTTAAATTTGAATGCTTTGCTTAAAAATGCTTTGATTTAAGAACTTGCAGTTGCATGTAGAGATGGCTTCATCTCAGGTTGAAGAAAGTGAACTATAGGTAGGCTTTTGAAGATGATTCCAGATTGAAGAAAATGTATGTGGCCTTTGAATTGAAAAAGGCTTTGCATGTTTTATTATCAGATTTAGAAATATGCAGATGCTTCAGGATTTAAAACATGCAGGCTCTGATTTGTATTTGGTTTGAGGAGGAAATTTCAGATTTGAACATGATATACAGGCTATTGATTTGAATAAGTTTATGGTTTTGATCCTGAAAATGAAACTACATGTTATTGATTTGGAAAAGATTTCTTGTTTGGGAAACATTTGAGTTACGGATTTGTCTTGAATAATTTTCAGCTGAAGTTTTTATCTTAACTTTTGAAAATGAAGACTAAAAAGAAATTAGAAGGAGGAGAAACATGTTTTATAAGTAAAAATGATTTATTTAAAAGAAATAAAAGAAAAATTAAAAACAAAATGACACTTGTATTAGATCTTTACATTTTTCAATTTTATTCACTTATCAATTTACACTTGTTATATACATATTTTTACTTATTTTTATTTAATTAAAAGTAAATAAAACCCTTTTCTTTATTTATTAAATACTTATCTATTTATAAATTACTTTCATATGTAAATGTATATAGGCATTTCTTTTTAAAGAAAGTGAAATAAAACAAATTATATAAAAATGAAAGCTTATCCAAATAATTTAAAAAAGTTTATTCTTTTGAATTCAAAATTAATTCAAATTCAAATCCAATCATAAATTTAAAAATCCAATTTAAAGCTAATTTATATCAACATATTAAATTTAAAAATAACAATAATATTGTCTTTTAACCTATCTATATTTATACATTTATTAATATTATTTGAAAATAACATATTATCAATTTTAAAAAATAATTATAAAAGAGATTATAAATTACTTTTCACTTTATCTTATTTAAGTGAATAAATATTTCACGTAAATGGTATTTTAAACTTTCATATTTATTTTCAAATCATATTTATCAAGCTATATTTAAAAGAAAATAAAGTAAACCTTTTATTAATTTATACTTAAACTAAGGTATAATTTAAACAATTAATATTTTTCTTAAGTATTTACAAACCATATAGTTATTTATTAACTAGCTTTGAAAAGTTATATTAAATTAAATCATAATTTTCCAAGTTATCAAAATGCATATTAGAATTTAAAAATAAGATTTTATTTGTTTATTAAACTTCAAATCAAAACTTATCTATTTAAAATACACACACACACACACACACATATATATATACACATTATAAATAGAAAGCATTTTATTAGCTTTTAAAAGATAAAATTCACCAATTAAATATGTATTTAATTGGATTATTAAATCAAGTCAAATTTTATTAACAAAATTTATCAAATCAATTTAGTTTTAAATACAGATTATTAAATTTATATTGCCCAAAATTCCGGGTAATCACATAAATTAAGTATGTTAAATACTTAAAAAATATTTAAAACTTAATTATTTTATAAATATCGTTAAATGTTAATTAAAGGTAAATGTTTTAGTAATGTGATTTAGTATTTAAGAAAGAGGATGTTTACCTTAGGTATAATTAAGATTTGAAAATTTATGAAATAAGTTAAAGATTAATTAAGTAATTGATTTGTAATTAGTGATTGATTAATTTGTAATTAGTGATTTACAAATGGGTAATTACGTTTTATAAATTAACAATAAAGGTTATTAATTAATAGTTATGGAGTAATGGATTAATAATTACTTGGGAAAGTTAATTAATTAATAATTACTGGATGTAATTAATTGAATGATAATTTGTTAACAAAAATAATTTGGGTATAATTACATTGTGTAATTAATCAAGAGATTAATTAAGATAATTAATTAAGGAGTAATTAATCTATTCAATAAAGTAAATAAAAAGATAGTAAATTACAAGTTGAGATAAATCAAGAGTGATTAATATTTATGATTTAATTAATGATTAATTATTTAATGTAATTAACTTAGATTAGGATAAGTTGTAATATAATTGGAAATCATTAATTTATATAATTAATGATGTAATTAAAGGATTGATTAATTAAGATTAATTAATCAATAATAAGTGACTTATGAGAAATTAATTAATATAAGCAATTAAGGATTAATATAATTAAAATTGTTAATTAATTCATGAAGTAATTAAGATTTCTCATTTATTTTGGTTAAAAATAATTAATATTGTGAAATTAATTAAAGTTAATTACTTAAATGTAATTGAAGTGTAATTAATCCAGGGTGATTAATTAAGATGAATAATGAAGGGATGATTGATTAATTAATTTGAAATTAATTAATGTTGAATGAAGAAATATAAGCGATTGAGATTAGTAATTCAATTAGGGTTAATTAAATTAAATTTGTAGGTGATTAAGTTTTGCTTATGGATGATTGAATGGCATTGAATGCTTTGAATGAGTTCATATCTCTGATATGAAATGTTGTGTATTTTATTTGGGCAACTTGGGTTAGGATGACACGAGACTCGAAGATACCGGGTTCGGCTGTTAGGAAATACCCGAAACCACTTCGAATTTTTTATAGATTGATATGTGAAATCTATAGGCTGGAATGAAGTGATTTAAAGGAATTGGACTATTTAAATCTAAACTCTAGTACTTATAAAATGGATGTGTGTAATAAGTGATGTTTGTAATAAATTTTGGGTTTGTGAATTGAAACGAGTTACCCCGGGTTTTATATAAGTTGTATGCTTTGTATTCCATGTTAGATGGTTTACTCACGCTAGTTTCCAGCCTGGCCCGGGTGTTAGTTTGATGTAATGCTCGGGTCAGACCGAGTATTATAGATTTTTAGGTAAGAACGTTCTGTAGGTTGGGAGTCAAGCTGGATGGCAAGAACGTATGGAGTGTTTCCGCTGCATTGTATTGATGTATATCTGAGACATGGTAATTGTGTATATCCAGTGTCTGTATAATGTGTAACTTTGATGTATTATAAATGTAATTGACAGATGCAGAATGCTTTGTAAACTGTTATCATTTATTATTATATTTTATCCGCTGCGAATGTTAGATGTAAATGTTTCTGTTCTTCGTTTTCTTCTTCTTCTTCTTCTTCTTCTTCTATCTCTTTCTTCTTTACATAACTATCTGGAATTTTCGGGATCGGAAATTTCGGGTCGTTACACTGTGTACCCATGACATTTATAAACATTAAAGAAAATGACTGTACACAACAGATCATAATGTATTCCTCACACTAAAATTCGTAACTTATTTACAAAATATAAAATAATAAACGTGTGGGTTCTTTAACCAATATAAGTTATTTGTGAAATTTAGAGGAATTTAAATTATTTTCCATAGTTAATGATTTCAAAATTCTAACTTATTTGATAAATAAATTACGGATCATTTAGATCTATATTTCTACACCAAAACAGTTTCACAAATCAGCCTTCCTATTACAATATATAGAAAAAATATACTAAATTAAATCCAAAATCATCACAAAAAACCTTGATACATAGACCAGCAGATCTGAAACTTAAGCGGAATTTAATGACTTCTGAATGTAGTATAATTTAGAACTTACTCATAATTAAAAAAATTCCTAACAAAATAAATGATGGATGGCTTTAGTACCACTTGTTAGGATTTCTATATACTTTAGGGTAGATTAATCATGAAACCATAGATCTGAATAGATGACCCATATTGATTTGATTGAGAAGAAATCAAAGGAAAATAAATGAATTAGCGGAAGTCATACCTGAATCCATCGTTGCTAATTGGAAAAGTAATTTTGGTTTGGTTTTCCGTATTGATATAAGCCCTAGATCTTATATTGCATCTGAATTTATAGTTGCTGCTTTCACAAACAGATTAAGAGAAAGAGATAGAATTGAAAGATAAGAGTTGGATCCGATCTTCCAATTGACATAACCCCTAGATCATAATTATTTTCCATAGAAGAGATTAGGTGAATAACCAGAGTTTATGCAATTTGAGGACCATGACCTCTTACTTACAATGTTGGCATTTTCTAATTTGGCTTTTCGATAAATTAGAATTGCCCCAATATCTACACATTAATATCATGACAATTATACCTTTAAGCCTTTTATCCTCATAATTTGATCACTTCAGCTAGGCTTTACACCAAAATAGCACAACACATTTTATTTTACATATATGGTTCGCATGTTGAAATTTTCCCATTCTTAGAAGCAAGAAAATGTTAGATTTTGTTTACGAATCCATTTCAAATGATGCTAAATACATCTTTTTTATTACTCATCGATAAAATGTTAAATTTTGTTTACGAATCCAGTTCAAATGACGCTAAATACATCTTTTTTATTACTCATCGATATCTTTTATGGAGTGATTGAATGAAATGTAAGATGAAACATCATTACAACATAAAATAAATTAAGTTTTTGATTTATTTAGACAAACGGTAATTTACCATTACCTATGTAATAGTTACCTACTGAAAGAAATGCGGATTACGGATCTTAAGGCTAGGATTAACACTAGAGGGGGGGGGGGGTGAATAGTGTTTATAAATAATTACTAAATGTTTTTGAGTTTATGTTAATTTAGACACAGATGTATGCAATCTACAGATACATGGATAATCACAGAAACAAACACAGATGCAGAAATAAAATAAAAGCAGTAAAGGAAAGAACACACCGGATTTTATACTGGTTCGGAGTTACCCTACATCCAGTCCTGCAACACAAGTATGGATTTCCTTTCAAAAGCAATTGTACAATTACACCCTCGATTTCAAGGCTACGAGGTACACCCTCTAGAATTTCAATCCTCTGGGTAGAGATACTTGATTTCCGGGCCACAAGTTTACCCAATTGATTTACCAAGGCTACAATCACACCTTTTCTCGCTTGATTGATTTTCAAGGCCACAATCACACCTTTTCTCGCTTAATAGATCATAAAGAAGTCTATAGCTCTGAATAGCACTGAGAACCTTATTGAGATAGTGATAGAGAATCAAACTAGAAGTAATCGAGTATGATTCAATATTGATTTCGGCAGAGTAATGGTAAGAGTATGTATTAAGAAATGTGGAAGAAGAAGAGGAGTGAAATACCAGAAAATCTGATGTAAAATTCGTTGAAACTAACCCCTATTTATAGAAGAACAACAGCCATGTCCATTCATGAAGAGTTATGACGAATAAACACTTCTTTTGAAATTTAAATTTTGAACTCAACTGACACCATGTCAACATGGTCACCATAGGCATGTGGACATCCCAAAGCAATTTTTGACGATTTGCTTTTCTTTGAAAATAACGTTTATCTTATATTAAAACATTTTTAAACTTTTCTAATATACTTGACTATAGTTAAAATTCATAAGTAAATATAGAGAATAATATATATATATATAATTTAACTATAATTTTATATTTAAATCTTAAGTATAAATATTTAAAAGTTAAATATATTATTTTAAAAGATAGTTTAAAATCAGGAGTAATTTTGACTTTTGAAATTAAAGATAATTTTGAGGCTAAAATTATTTAAAATCAAGATAGAGGTTTTTGATGCTTTTAAAAGGAAGGTTTTGAAAACATTTTGAAAACAGAATATAATTTTGAAAAATCATTTTGAATAAAAAGTCAGCGGATACAAAACAATGTTCCACTAGATTTTTCGTAGGTTCCATCCTACTTAGGGTTCCATCCCTTTAACAGGATCGAAGTGGATTCCATTCCACAAATAAATTGGATTTTAAGTTGCCAGTGCTTTTCGATGTGTTTTAACAAAATTTCTAATTAAAGAATAAATTACTTCAATTCTTGAACTCTTTATATTCTTGATACTCATGAGTCTTCAATCTTGATATCTTGAATCTCTATACTGTACAGTCTTCATTCTTGGTACCTGCATGGTTAAAACCTGCATATACATATATATAAACTTGTAATGTTAGTATTTATATTTTATAATCTATTCTAAGGTTGTTTTCATGAAAACCATCATCTCACGGACTAACAATCTCCCCCTTTTGGATGATGACAACCTTTGTTTATAAAATATTACTTCTATCCTAGTAACTCCCCTTTAATCTTTAACTCCCCCTTAATTTATGCCTAACTAACCTATTTTATATTTCTCCCCCTTTGTCATCAACAAAAACTAACTCCCCCTCATTCTTGGATTAGAGTACCTGTATTAATAAACTATACAATGGAATATATAATAGATAGATTAAGAAATAATTATCCTCATGAACATGATAATTAATCGAGGATTATATACATTTCAATGTATATATACACATGTTTTATGTAGCAACCATCAAACCAATTTAAGAAATCAATTCACACCGAGTATCAATCCAAACCAAATCAAATTAATTCAAACAAACAATTCAAACAAAGTAAACAAAATAAAAATCAAACGTTACGTGGAACTTCCACCCATCCTTCTTCTCCAAAGATTGGATCTGCCTTAATAGCATCCCAATTATTATTGTCGTTGGTCAGAGAGACTGGAGGATGTGCTTTGTTATCATCCTTGTGTAGGGAGGAAATCATCCATCGTATTTCATTGAAATACCTTTCTTGCTCCTTGATCATCTACATTTGACTCAATTCTAAGTGTCGCTGGTTACGAAGAATGAACGAGAGAATACTCTTGAACGAATTAAGAGTTTCTTCAAGATTTTTGGATTAATTGTGAATTGGATTAGCCATAGTTGAATTTGTGAAAGAAATGAAGAATTAGAAGGTAGGAAATAATTTTCAGTGAAGAATTCTGGAAGACATAGGTATATACAGGTGTAGAAATTCATTTGAAATGAATAGACATATGGTTGTTGTTCAAATTTTAAATTCAAAATCAATTTTCATTTCTGATTAGTACATGTCGACATGGTCATAGAGGGGATGTCCACATGGGTTAGTGAAAAATTATGATTAATTTGATTTTGTGAATAATTGTGTATATATATATTTATATACTATCCTAACATTTATTCTGGAGATAAGATAAGGTAGATAACAAAAAAGAAATTTCATTTCATTGCATACTAAGATGTTACAATGATTAAACGCACACCAAACTACATAAACTTTCAAATTAAACAAACTAAAATACATACAACAAGATACAAAAAGATAAAACTAGTTAGAGGAGGATGATGATGAAGAAAGTCCAAGTTTCTTGCTGACTTTGGAAATGAACTTGTTCATCTTGGATGAAATTTTGTCCAACTTCTTACTAACGGATCGATTAAGAATCCGTTGATTCTCAACAATCGTCTTTTGATTTTTGAGAAGGGTTTTGGTGGATGGATTAGGAGGATAGTCAATGCTTTCCAAAGAGGTTTCACCTTCTTCTTCTTCAATTTCCATTTTATCCCCTTTTTCTACTTCTTCCTCTTCCTCTTCTTCCATTTCCTCATGAGCCAAACGCTCTTCCTTTTTGGCAAGGGTCTCATAAGGTTGAAAAACAAATGGAATTTTCATAAGCGAAATGCTGGAATGATTGAAAACTTTTCTAGAAACAAATTCTTCGCCTTTGAAATCCACTCCAAAATAGTTAAAAATCCGATTGAGATAAATTACATGATATAAAGTATTCTCACCCATTTCAAGATTTTTAGGAAAAAGTTCACCTAAAATAACTTGCGCCCAATTTATGTCATAATTTCCAAAAATAGCAAAAAGGGATTTGCAAACTTTTGAAGTAAGATTGTTAAAATTCCCCGATCTTGGGGTCAAAGTATGTTGCAAAAGAAGATTGACAATCCTTGCCTTTTGTCGAAAATTTCGATTTTTGAATTCAAAATTATCATTCCCTTCGAAAATGTGATGAAATGTCTCACAATCATTTTCATCGATTTTAAAATTAGAAAGATCCATTCCCGTACACTTGCGATTGAGAATGGTACCCAAAAGATCACAATTCAAAACAATTCTAGTGCCTTTGACACTACTCCAAATTTCATCCTCATTTCCATGATAAAATCCTCTTTTTAAATTAGCATAGATAATTTTGACAAGATTAGGATAGCAAACAAAATCATTTTGAGAAGCATCAAAAAGACTAAGAACTCCATTGTTTGCAAAAAGAGGATCAAGTTCATAAGAAGAGAAATCTTGAAAAATAGCAAACTTTCCGGGATGGACTTTGGCATAATTAGCATAATTGATGTATGCTTTTATTGCCTCCGAATCATTGAATAATTGCTCTTTTTTTCTGGAAATTCTCATGGTGGAGGGGTTGCTTGAAGAAGCCATTAAAGTAGAGAGTAGAGAGCTTGAAGTTTTGAAGTGAGAGTTTGAATTTGAAAATGAGAGTGAAAAGATATGATAAAAGATAGTGAATAAAAAGATTCTCAAATGACATATTCTCTGATCAAAAGGTAGCTTTTCAGAGAATTGAATGAAGTGAAAAGGTGGAGGGAAATTCAAACATTTGAATTCAAATTTTGAAATTCAAATTCTGTTACCCATGTCGACATCATGGTAGGAACATGTCGACATGTGCTAGTGAATTTTGATAATTTATTTTTCCTAAGTTCTCTAATATATACATACATAAATAAATAAATATATATATATATATAAATATACTTATTATTTTTAATGTCTATATATATTTATATATCTGAAATATTTATAGTATATTTCAGAAAATTATACTATTAATAAAATAATAAGTAATAATAATAAAAAAAAAAATTCAAACAACACACCAATTTAAAATCAATCAATCAAGCAACTAATTCTAAGCAAGCAATTTCAACCAATTGTATTGTAAACGTGTACCTTTTTCTGAGTCCGTTTCTTTGAATTCATCGGAGTTGTGAACAACAGTGAAACACAAATTCGAATTATCTGTCTTCTGATCATCACTTGAGGATGAGTCTGAGTCATCTAGAGTAGCAGTAAATTCACGCTTCCGTTTCTTTGCTGCATCATTGTTCATAGGAGGATTTTGCCTATCTGGACACGGACAGTCTCTTTTGAAATGGCATGGTTCATCACAATTGTAACATTTGACATTATTTGGCACTACATTCTGATTTCCAGAGTTCTTATAGTTGTTTCTCTTGAGATTATTCATCTTTCTGTATTTCAGGAATTTCCTAAAATTTCTGTCATAAAGGCTATCTCTTCATCATTATCGCTGTTTGAGCTTGATCCTTTGGTCAATGCATTGAATGCCACTGATTTCTTTTCAGATGTTTTGTTTTCTCTTCTGTCGATCATTTGTACTTCATACGACATTAGATTTCCAATTGATTCTTCTATCTTTAAATACTGATGTCATTTGCCTCTTCGATAGCAAGTGTCTTTTGATCCCATTCTGGAGTAAGAGAATTTATAATCTTTTTGACTTGATCTTCTTCAGAAAATTCCTTTCCCAAAGATACTAGAGAATGCACAATATCCTGAAATCTACTATACATATTTGAAACAGACCCATTAGGATTCATTTTAAATAATTGAAACTGATTTGTGAGCATAGAAATTTTGGTCTGTTTAACTTTGCTTGTTCCTTCATGAGTAACTTGCAAAGTTTTCCAGATTTCATATGCAAACTTACAAACTGACGCTCTATTGAATTCATTTCTATCTAGTGAACAAAACAAAATATTCATTGCCTTAGAATTATCTTGTGCAACAGTATTTTGCTCACCAGTCCACTGTGCAAAATCAGTTGTGGGTACAGAATATTCAGTTTGTGTAATATTCCAAGTGTCTAATCCTATAGATTGTAAGTATATTTTCATCCTACGTGCCCAATATGCATAGTTACTACCATTAAAAAGTGGTGGTCTGATAGTAGACTGACCTTCTACAAATGAACTAGTGACAGGAATACTTGTGTTAGTAAGAGTACCAGTGTTGGTAGCCATTTTGAAAACTTTTCAAAAATTAGATTATGAAACTTTGAAAATCTTGCTCTGATACCAATTGAAAAAAAATGCGGATTACGGATCTTAAGGCTAGGATTAACACTAGAGGGGGGTGAAAGTGTTTATAAAGAATTACTAAATCTTTTTGAGTTTATGTTAATTTAGACATAGATGTATGCAATCTAAAGATACAGGGATAATCACAGAAACAAACACAGATACAGAAATAAAATAAAAGCAGTAAAGGAAAGAACACACCGGATTTTATACTGGTTCGGAGTTACCCTACATCCAGTCCCGCAAAACAAGTACGGATTTACTTTCAAAAGCAATTGTACAATTACACCCTCGATTTCAAGGCTACGAGGCACACCCTCCATAATTTCAATCCTCTGGGTAGAGATACTTGATTTTCGGGCCACAAGTTTACCCAATTGATTTACCAAGGCTACAATCACACCTTTTCTCGCTTGATTGATTTTCAAAGCCACAATCACACCTTTTCTCGCTTAATAGATTGCAAAGAAGTCTATAACTCCGAATAGCACTGAGAACCTTGTTGAGATAGTGATAGAGAATCAAACTAGAAGTAATCGAGTATGATTCAATATTGATTTCGGCAGAGTAATGATAAGAGTATGCATTAAGAAATGTGGAAGAAGAAGAGGAGTGAAAAATCAGAAAATTCAATATAAAATTCGTTGAAACCAACCCCTATTTATAGAAGAACAACAACCATGTCCATTCATGAAGAATTATGACGAATAGACACTTCTTTTGAAATTTAAATTTTGAACTCAATTGACACCATGTCTGTAACGACCCGACATTCATCCCCATAGAGTGATGCATCATTAATAAGAAAGAAAGAGATAGAAAAGAGAAAGACAGAGAAGAAAGAAGAAACAACATCAAAATCTCAACAGCAGAATGAATAAATTATATTAACAATATAAGTATTACATAGTATACAATCATCTATCAGAGTTACACAGATAATACAACACATTCTAGACAGTTATAAACACCTGTCTAATTATTACAACTCAATACAATACAAGGAAACCACTCAGAGAAATCAAACACAATGGAACACTATATATCTACAACGCAGAAGCCTCCTGCTCCATTGCTCCTCCACAATTCGTCAAAGCTAACCTGAATCCCCTGACTACTCGTAAAAATTGGAGTACCTAACAGTTTAAGAAAAACAGAAATAAACTGCGGGTCAGACATGGGTCTGGTTTGACTAACAGGTTAAGGTTGCTTAACTTTTAAAAACTTTTGAAAAGAAAAGGTATCACGTAAGACTTCCCATACATAAACATGGAAAAGTTTTTACCTTACGCAAACCAAAACATTTGATAGGAAATCCAGTGATATTATAATAGGTCTAGGGTTTTCAAATAAATATGAAATAGCCGAAATTGTTACATGATTAAATTCCAGCTACTAGCCACAAAAGTGGGTAACACAATCAAAACCGATGGCACTTATTGGATTTTGGATTCCATACAATGACAGGGCTACTGGGGTACTGCCCGTCACAGTACGTGGCCTAGATGAACATACCGAGGGTTACTCCAAATCCCCTGCAACACAAGGCCGGAACCATCCCTTACTGGACAGTCCCGAACAAGACAACCCCACAGTTGGCGCGCGTATCCAACTGCCCACTAATCCGAATAAAAAGGGACCTCTAAACAGTGGAAAATCTCGTCCTACTTGGGCATGATGCACTTAGCCTTGCTGCACCTCCCCTGTGTTAGCCATTCCCTTTTGATGAGGCTTGAGGCTACGATTACCTTTGTAGAACACATCTATCTTAGAATGCTCATCATCCACCCGACGATGTTCTGAAATCATTCAATCCATACAAGTTCGTTCCGGGTTCGAACGAAACCGAAAGCATTATCTCGTTACACTCATTTTGGAATCACCCTCAGAGTTAACGACGATAACCCTTGCACTCTGAATCTTCATCTTGAATCTGAAAGTACTACCCCGTTAAACTCGTATTGGAATCACCCTCAGAGTTTTAACGATGAATAGTCCTTACACCTCAAGTCTTCACTCTTCACTTGAGATTCCCAACCTATCGTTAATTTGGATCGATGTGGTTTTCGGATATCCAAATCTGGAAACCCGATTCCGATCTCATCGAGAACCAAAACGTTCTTTTAGGGCCAAGTTGTTTTAAAGTTTAAAACAATTCAATTTCATTATCTATATACACACAGAGAGGTAATTCACACATTCACAATAGATAATCAACATTATCATCATAAACAAATAATCCATATTGTCATTATCAAAAGATAATCCATATGATCATCACAATGCAACCAATGCATCCATATCACACAACATTACTAATCTCAAAGTTGAGATTTCAAACCATTCAAGGCAAATCAATATCATCCATACATAAGCAATGATTAATAATCACACCAAATATAATTAATTTAAAATAAATCAAATTAATTACATCATCTCTAATTAATTTAAAGTGAATTAAATTAATTACTTACATCAATATAAATCTTGCTTGCTTAACCATTAATTAATTACAATCAATCAATTAATTATTCTCTAATTATTCATCCTTGATTAATTATTCTTTAATTACATTCAAGTAATTATCCTTTGATGAATTTCACAAATTAATCACTCTTAACCAAAAACAGTAATTAACCATTATTTACTTCATTAATTAATTAACTATAATTAATTACATTAATCCTAAATTAATTACATTAATTAATTACCTTTAATAACTTATTATTGATTAATTAGTCTTAATTAATAAATCCTTAATTACATCATTAATTATATTAATTAATGATCCTCAATTAAATTTAAATTAATTACTTATTTAAAATTAATTACATTATGTAATTAATCTCTATTAAACCATAATTATTAATCACCTTTGATTAATCACATTCAGTAAATAATTATCCTTAATTCCATTAAATAAATTAATTACTCCTTAATTAATTTCTTTAATTAATCCCTTGATTAATTACACCAAGTAATTATACTCAAATTACTTCCATTTAAATCATCTTTCACTAATTACCTCCAGTAATTATCATTAATTACTTCACTAAGTAACTACACTTCATTTATTACATTAGATAATTATTATCAAATCATCCATTGATTAAAATTAATTAATTAAATAATTTAAACCACTCACATTAAACTCCATTAATTACATTAAGTAATTAATTCATTAATTACTTCCATTAAGTAATTATACTTAAACAATTCCAAATGATTATCATTAATTTAATTAATCTAATTAATTATTAAAAATTAATCACATTAATTAATTATTAAATAATCCTTAGTTAATGACCTTCATTAACTATTAAAAATTCTTTAGTCACTTTTCTAAAGTAATTAACTTACATTAATCATTATTAATTTCAAATTAATTAATCATTAATATCCAATTAATTAACCTTTAATTATTTAATTAATTAAGTGTTAACTGTAACTTAATTAATACATAATTACTTGATTAATTAATCTATAATTATTAATTAATATTCTAATAATAGTCCTTAATTACAAATAAATTATTACTTAATTAATTAATCTTAATTAATTAATTTAAACCTTTAATTACTTATTTAATTAATCCAAATCATTAATTAATCAAATAAGTTAATTATCCATTTAATTTCCTTAAAAATTGAATGAATTACAAATCAATAATTCTAATTTACTTTAAAATCAAACTTTATTCTTATTAAGGATTAAGTTATCATTTACAACGTATTTTAAAACAATTTACTTTAAATTTACTTTCAAATATCATTTTAAATTTAAGATTTGAAATGGATACAAATTATCTTTAACAAAGTTTAAAACACATTTCTAAAACCTTTTCATTTCACAAGTTAAACAAATACTCATTTAATAAAGAAGTTTGAAAGAATTTAAATCCAAGTTCATTTTCTTAAATTCAAATCAATTTAAATTACACTTTAAACATTCAAAATTGTTTAAATCATTTTAAATTTAAAATTTTCCTTCATTTCAAAACTGGAATACAAATTTAAATTTGAATCCAGATTAACCTTTAGATTTTAAAACTCTACTTACATTTTATATTTTTTAAAATCAAACTACCTAAACATTCTTAAAGTAGTTTAACAATTCAAATTTTAAAAAGCTTATTTTTTTTAAATCTGAGATACAAAATAAACTTGAATTCCAGATTTAAACTTAGGTATAAACTTTGTTTAAATCATTGCTTTACAATTTAAATTTCAGTTTAAAATTTTAAAACTAAAATAGGTTTCATTTAAAACCTGTTACTAATTATTAACTCGAGGCAGCTTATTATGCTTCGAGTCCAACCCATCCTATTCTCGAGTAAAACTCACCTCTACTTAGAGTCAAACTCGAGGCCACAACCCTAAACAATACACACTACACCAGATATTGGCAGTGCACCGTGCACATGCACCATCACCGCAGCTAATTCCGATCATCAACGATGATCCACACAGGTCGGCGATCACACTCATAGCCAAATCCGAACATCAGATCAATTACACAGTCACGAAATCGAGTTTATGTATTTAAACTCAAACCTGGAACAACAGAACAACACTCACCCCAAAACCTGTCATCGCATCGTCCACGACCCTCCGACCACCAGTAACTCTGCAACACCGGCCACAGTCTCATCAACTACCATGCTATCGTTCCCCAAAAACTTATTGAACTCGATCGCTCCTATAGGCCGTGGCGACCCAATCAACTAAGCTTATTAAAAACTAGGGTTACGGAAGATAATTTGCCACCGCTGCCTCCTCGATGAAGTTCAACACCACTCACCATTTTTGCCTTCAATACTGATCGCTCCTCCATCATCACTGAAGATCCCAGAACTCCAGAGCAACTAGATCACCAGAAAACTACCCAAATACCCTTTCTGGTTAAACCAATAATGCACCCTCAATTCAAAATTAAAAATTATGACTTCGATCTTAAAAATCATGTTTTGGATTAAGAATTCATAATATATCCCTGAATTTATCAATTAAAATGTTTGAGTTTTCAGTTTTATTGCACATACACTGTTGTTTTAAATTTCCAGTGAGATTTTAAATTTAATATAACTTAATTTTTTTTTAAAATCTTATCTATGACAAAACAAACAAGTTTTATCTAAATCTTAAGTTTAAACATAATCAAAATCAAAGGGTTTTGAATTTAAATCAAAACTTGTAAACTGAAGCTATAAAGAGAATATACTTCTGATGAAAACACATGCATACAATACATCCAGAAAAACAACAATATATATACATAAACATACATATTTCAGATATTTAATCATGCACCTATATTCATAAACTTAAACTTTTAGAAGTGATGTTACTCACCTGTAAACAAGATGAACCGAGCCTTGATTTTGAAAAAGCTTTTGAATCTTTTTAAAACTGGAAAATTGCTTTGCTTTTGAAATTTTGGAAACTGAGTTGCTTTGATGAAAACTTGAGTTACTGGAGCTTTTAAAAATGATCTTTAAATATGAACTACATGCATGCTGGCTTGATTTGATTTCCAGGTTGAAATGAAAATGCAGGCTTCACAAATTTTGCTTGCATGTTTGAAATAGTTACAGGTTTGCTTTGAAAATGTACAGGATTTTAGATTTACAGGGAAATGATTTGGTTTCTAGCTTGAGGAGTTTGATATGGAAATGAAATTATAGGCTTTTGAAAATTTAGATGGTTTGCATGCTTGAAGATGTGCAGGTTGATTTCGATTTGCATGTTTTGATTATATTTTTTTAAATGATTTTGCAGAGGATATGATTTCTAGTTTGAATGTGATTTCAAATTTTAAGTTTGAGGGGATTTTGTTTTAATTTCTCCTTGGCTTTAGATTTAGAAAAAAATAGAAAAAGAAAGGGAACGGAAGGAGATTTATAAATATAAAGGCTGAAATTATTTAAATATCAAAACAAAAGAAAAACTAAATTGCAAATGCCACTTGTCCTTTATACTAACATTTGTCATATAGATATGTTAATTACTTAACACATGTCTTTTAAGGTTAATTAGTTATAATTAAATGTTAATTAGTATTTAGTTAATATGTTAATGTTAATGAAAGATGAAGTTTAAGTAATTAGTTAATAAGTATTTATATAGGTATAGATAATTTTAAAAGAAATGAAACAATTATATATATAAATAAAAGTTTATACAAATATTTTAAAATCCAAAACAAATTAAAAATTTATACTTTGAAGTTCAAAACTCTAAATTCAAATTCAAATCAAATTCAAAAATTCCATTTAAAATAACAAACTATTTTTATAAAAAAAACAATACATTATTATATATTTGAAAATAATAAATTTGATAACTTTAAATAATTTATAAAAGAAATTGTTTCTTTATTAATAAATTACTTATTTTGTCAAACTATATTTAAAAAGAAAACAAAACAAACCTTATTGTTAATATTATTCAAATTTAAACTTGTGCTAAAATCAATTTAAACAATTTATCTTAACAATTTAAAACCATATAGTTATTTATAAAATAGCTTTTAAAAGTTTAACTTTAAATAAGTCATAATTCCCAATTTACCACAGATATATATATTAGAAAAAAAGATTTATTTATTTATTAAATTTAAAACAAGGCTCATCTATTTACAATATATACATTTCCTATATACATTATAAATAGAAAACAATTTATTAGATTTAAAAGATAAAATACATCAATTAAATATTTATTCAATTGGATTATTAAGTTAATTCCAATCTTATTAACAAAGATCATCAATCAATTTAAATTTTTAGTACAGATTATTAAATTAATATTGCCAAAAATTCCGAGATATCACTTTCCTCCCCCTTTAAAAGAATTTCGTCCCTAAAATTTAAAACAAAGGTAATTTAATAATCTATTTAAATATTGAATTTTAAAACACAAGCATATATCAAACATATGCTAACAACCATAGTAATCAATTCATCCAATCAAACAAATCTAACTATCCAGACAAAATTATGGATAGAGTTTCCCAAGTATATATACCGGGATACTCGCTTTATAGAATCCAAACAATCAAACTACGAAGCTACAGAGCTCCTACTCATCTAGATCTACAAAATTAAACAGTATATCAGACTACAGACAAGTCTGACTCAACAACCAAACTTTCCTAAACAGTTGGTTCCACAACCAGAGATAGACTATACTCGTGCTCCCTCAGAGATACGTGAAACACATCGAATCCCAATTATCCACACTGGCAATTCGATCCTGAAAACCAAACACTTGTCCTTACAAGAACACAGAAAAAATCCAAAACATATCGGAACTAGCTTTCCAGTCTTACTCAAAACTTATAGCTCCTTCGATTGGAGAAAGCTTAACCAAAACCAAATCTCCGACTCCAGAATCCAAATTCCTCTGTCTCTTATCCACAAAACTCTTCGGACGATCCTGGGCTGCCTATATACTTCCTGATCAGCTCAACCCTACACTGATGCCTCTAAAACAAACTAGACCAAAAACAACCCAACACTATGATCCTCCAAGATCAACTAAGATCAAGAACACCAACTCTACTTACAACCTTTAGAAGAAAACAAACTTCTCCTATCCGGAAAAGAAAAACAGATGCACTCCCAAACTGCTTCTACTGCACAACTCTGATCCGAAGTAGATTAAAATGCTGATGATGATCACAAGCACAAACTGGGCAACACATCCCAGACATATGGTTCCTCGAATCCATAAAAGAAAAACTCAGAAATTCCTCCAAAACCCGAGTTGCTTCACCAACCTCTATCTCTAGGAGTCATCCTTCAACGAAACTTAACCACCGGTTCCACTCCTAGAATCCTAGTCGATACAAAAACTCAAACTTCATATGCGGAAAAACCTCTGACTTCCCTGAAGACATTCGGAAAATCTCTGACAACCCAAGAGAACACTCAACCATCGCAAGTCACTTTTGCGATCAACCCAGACCAAATTCCAAAGAAAAACTGTCCTCACTTTACCCAACAGAGTAACTTATGCTGGCCTAGCCAATCCATTGAAGAAACGGATCCACTCTGCTGCTTCTGAACTCCACCTCCAGAAAAACTGCTCAGCCAGAAAACTTCCTGCTAGAACACAGACACTCCGAGCTACACTGCTAACACAGATGCCAAAGACTTCCTAATCCAAAAATCTTCGAGAAACTCGGACCTCAAAGCCAACCACAACATCCTGCTGAACCCAGTCAGAACACCGAAGCAGACACCCTTCGTAAAACTTGTTCCAAAGAAACATCTTCGGGCACATCCATAATCACTGCATCTTATCACGCAGCTACTACTTCCTAAGGTATCAAGATACCATTACTCGCTTCTGCTCAGCTGACTGATCCAAACTCTACTCACCAAACTCTGCACTTTAAAGATGGACTCTGAACCTTAAAAAGGTTTCCTTCAGAGATCAATGAAATCTTTACACCAGTTCACAACTTACTCGAGACGGTATTAGGTCTATAGTCTTGACAGATCCACTTCCAACCTCAACACTCAAACTCCAACCAATGGTAGTCATCGTGTTATACACACCACTACCCTATCTACCTTTATAACTTATATTGGAAAACCTGAACAGGTAACCCAACAGATAGGTAGAAATAGATAAATATATATAAATATACTTAAAATTACAAATACGCTCTCTCAAGAAAGAAATCACTCCAAAGCCTAGGTATTCATTCAACCTAGCGCTCTGATACCACTGTAACGACCCGACATTCATCTCCACATAATGATGCATCATTAATAAGAAAGAAAGGGATAGAAAAGAGAAAGACAGAGAAGAAAGAAGAAACAACATCAGAATATCAACAGCGGAACGAATAAATTATATTAACAATATAAGTATTACATAGTATACAACCATCTATCAGAGTTACACAAATAATACTACACATTCTAGACAGTTATAAACACCTATCTAATTATTACAACTCAATACAATACAAGGAAGCCACTCAAAGAAATCAAACACAGCGAAACACTATATATCTACAACGCTGAAGCCTCCTGCTCCATTGCTCCTCCACAATTCGTCAAAGCTAACCTGAATCCCTTAACTACTCGCAAAAATTTGAGTACCCAAGAATTTAAGAAAAACAGAAATAAACTCCAGGTCAGACATGGGTCTGGTGTGAGTAACATGTTAAGGTTGCTTAACTTTTAAAAACTTTTGAAAAGAAAAGGTATCACGTACGACTTCTCACACATAAACATGGAAAAGTTTCTACCTTACGCTAACCAAAACATTTGATAGGAAATCCAGTGATATTACAATAGGTCTAGGGTTTTCAAGTAAATATGAAATAGCCGAAATTGTTACATGATTAAATTCCAGCTACTAGCCACAAAAGTGGGTAATACAATCGAAACCGATGGCACTTATTGGATTTTGGATTCCATACAATGGCAGGGCCACTGGCGTACCGCCCGTCACAGTATGTGGCCTTGATCAACGTACCGAGGATTACTCCAAATCCCTTGCAACGCACGGCCGGAACCATCCCTTACTGGATAGTACCGAACAAGACAACCCCGCAGTTGGCGCGCGTATCCAACTGCCTACTTGTAACGACCCGTATTTTACGTGCCGATAAATCGTAAAATTTACAGGTCGTTAGTGTTGTTTGTCTTATCCCAAGCCTAAGTCGTATGGGAGGTTAACTCGTGTAGGCAACTTGAGCTTAGGTCGTGTGAGAGTTAGGTCGAGTAAAGCGACCTATGGGTTTGGACGAGTTAGCGTGTTGGGGGATTGAGTCGCGAACGACTCATGGGATGAGTCGTGACCGACCTATAGGATAGTTGCCGAGTTAAGAAGTTGGCGAGTTAAGGGTATGGCCGACTTAAGGAGTTAGCGACTTAGGGGCTGGGACGAGCTAACAAGTTAGCGGCTTAGTGAGGATAGCGTGCTGGCGAGTTAGTGGAGTTAACGACCTAAGGGGGGTTAGGTCGTATGGTTGTTAGGTCGGAGGCATTTTGGAGCGACCTAAGAGTGTTGGGTCGATTTGAGTTAAGTTGCATGAACGACTTACGAGTTAGGTCGCTATGTCGCAAGCGACTTAAGGATCCTAACGAGTTAAATCGTAGGACCTGATGAGTCGAAGGACGTAAGGTCGGTTGAGTCATGTGTGTCTTAGGTCGTAAGTCGTTAGGGGCGGCATGGTTTTAGGTCGGCATAGAAATAGGTCGGCCGTGTTTATTAGCTCGTATGACTCTGGGTTGGTTAGGCCGTTAGGTCGTTGGAGTATATAGGTCGGCACCGACTTAAGTTAGGTCGGGGATCTTTAGGTCGGCAACGACTTAAAACCGAGCACGCGAGTTAAGGGCCAGGCGACCTAAGGGGTGATCTGCCTATAAATAGAGGGCTTTGGCTCACTTTTTGGCACCGGTTTTTGAAGCGACGAAGTGCTGCCATTTTGAGAGCTCGACTTCAACATTTCTTCATCTTCTTTTCTCCACTCCAATCTAGTTCTAACATCCATCCAAGATCGAAGATCGAGATTGAAGATCCAAGAGCTAAAGTTGAAGATCTTCATCCAACCAAGCTAGATTTCATCGTTTCAAGCGGGATTTCGACGAATCAAGCTTGAAGCTTCGCTGTCCAGATCTGAAGTTGATAGTTTTTGAAGTGTTTGAGTGATTTGGTGAGTGGTGGTTATCTCTCACGCGGACCCAAAGGAGTATATTGGATTGGTGGTTTGTTGGAGTGTTGTAGATAGTGATTTTATGCATTTTTCCTTAGATCCAAGTGTAGATCCATTACTTATGAAGATGTTTACTTATGAAAGTTCATTCATCAAGTTGTAGGGACAATACCCATGATTTATATTTGTTAGATCTATGCTAAAAACCCATGATTCACGTATGATAGATCTATTCTCATTTATTTACGAAATTGCCATTTTAGTTATAAATGCCTATTTAGATCTTGATTGACTACTTATTTGTTTGGATTAATGTTTGCCTTGTTTGATTGTTATGAATGAGTTATCTAGTTGATAGATTTGGACAAGTATGGTCAAAGACGATTCAAAAGCTACGAAAGAGGCTCTTGAATGGTGATAATTGCTTAAGGCATATGGAGGCGATGTTGACGCTCATATGTATGGATTGGATGATGTTGAGATGGAATTTTGCCATGATGCAATGAGGCAAACCATGATGTTAAGATGAGCCTTTGCTATGATGAAGATGAGGCGAGGCATGATTTAATGTAACCTTGGTATAGTCGAGAAGGATTACTCCAAGCATGTTGATAACTTGAAGGGTAGTTCGAGTTGATTGATAATGGATGGCTCAAGAGGTAGTTTGGGCTATGTTGAGAATAGTCGTCAAGGAGGATGACTAGAAGGCTTGGATTTCATCGTTGTTGAAGGTTCCAGCAGACTCAAAGCAAGAGTACAAGAGTTGCCCTAAAGACTACAGGTAGGTGGTCTGGGTACCCTAAAGACTACAGGTAGGTGGTCGAGTACTCTGGGTAGTTGCGAAAATTCCTAGGCACGGGTCATGATGACGTGCGGAGTTATGTCTAGAATCGGGGTTACCATTAGCCCTTGATAGATGGCTCAGGAAGGAGCCGGTCATTCAATTAACGGTGATTTCGAAGCAAGGTTAACAGTGATAGCCAGAGTCATGGATGTTTGGACGTTGGGTTGTATCATCATTCGGTCTCAAGAGCGGTGTTTCCTGGGTGCTTATCTGATCTTGGTTTAGGCCTTGGGGGTTTGTATTTGGAAAACATCGACCTTGACTCGAGTGATTATTGCTTTACCTTAATTGTTTGCTTCTCTTTAGTGTGAGTCTGGGGGCTATCACTGTAGAAAGAGGTGGAGTGGGATGGTTTGGTTCCTATTCCTTTTATCCCTTATACTCTTTTGGTATGTTTGATAGTTGATTACTGCTCACTAAGACTTTGTCTGACTCAAGGTTTTATGTCTCCTCTTATTACCTTGGGCTGTTCATCCATGTTGGGATGGGCAGACTAGGTAGCAGGTGACAGGTGCTGTTCATGGAGGTTTACGCTGATAACGACGAAGACGAGCAGGAGGCTTTTGCATATTATTTCTTATTATATGTACTGGATATTCCGCTGCTGTATTTGATTGAGTGTTATGTAGTGAGGCTTTGATGTATGGATGATTCATATGTTTGTATAAAACTATTATGATGCTTATATGATGATGTCCTGTTCTATGGAGCTTCACTATATTATATTTCTCTATTGTACTTTATCCATGCGCTGTGAGTTGTACGATAGATTCTGCGATGTTTATTCTACCTTGACGGTCACCCATGGCTGCCTGGTACACCTTCAGCGCACCATTCCCTTGTTTACGTGCGGGAGTCATGGGCGGTCATCACATTTGGTATCAGAGCTTTGGTTAATCGATTTTAGCCAACGCTCGCTGACGTAACTACGTGTGAGAGACGTAATTGTATTTTGATGGATGATTACTATATATATAATATAGTAGCTTAGAGGGATTTGAACTCCTTAGGCAGTTGTTTCTTAAGGTGTTCTAATCATTCTTTTTACAGATATTAAGGATGAGTCGAAGTGAGAGACAAACTGCGAGGGAAAGCCGTGCTGCTAGGGAAGCTGTTGATTATACTCCTATGTTTGAGGCCATGATGACTTCGATCATGAGAAGAATACCAGCTTCAGGATCATCGGTGGATGTGGGAGTTCAAGTTCAAGCTCCAAGACCAGTGGATTTTGCTAAGCTTTGCAAGGACTATATTTCTCTTGGAGGAAAGGTTTTCTTGGGAACGGAATCGACCATTGAGGTGCAGAGATGGATTGATGCTTGTCAAAGGATTTTTGGTGACTTGGGAATTGAGGATGCAACTAAGAGGAAGCTCGCATCAAGGCAACTTCAAGGGAGAGCTTCGGATTGGTGGAATTCTATCACCATTGATACTCCGGAGGAGGAGATTACTTGGGAGCAATTCCAAGCTAGATTTGAAGCTAAGTTCATCTCTACAGCTCAGAAATCTGTTTTGTTCAAGAAGTTTGTAGAGCTCAAGCAAGGTGGGAGATCGGTCCTTGAGTATGTTTCTGAGTTTGAGGCTTTGTCCAAGTATGCCAGATCGTATATTGATTCTTCCAATCAGAAGAATGAGAAGTTTGTGACAGGCTTGGACACTTATCTTGGGAGACAGTTGGTGGATCATTTGGACGATCCGTTTGAGAGGCTTGTGGAGAAAGCTCTCAGGCATGAGAGTTTGTTTCCTAGGGAGAGTTCTGTTGTTGCTGTGACCAAGGAAGAGTCTAAACCACAGCAGGGTGGAAACAAGAAGAGGAAGCAGCAGCAACAGAAGGGTAAGGATGGCCAGAAGAAGCCGAAGAGCGAAGTGACATGCTACAACTGCCAGCAAAAGGGCCATCTCTTCAGAGATTGCAAGAATCCCAAGGTGCCGGGAAAGTGTTATAACTGTGATAAGCTGGGACATATCAAGAAGAATTGTCCAGAGCCAAGGAAGGACAGGCAGATTGTGCAAGCTTATGCTATGGGAGCTGTGCCGTCGTCTTCAAAAGCTCCTACTGCTGAAGAGAAGGGGAAGAGTGTGGTGGTTCAAGGTACTCTTTCCATTTGTGGTGTTTCAGTTAGAGTGTTGTTTGATACTGGAGCGTCGCATTCTTTTGTTTGTGATGATCTTGTAGGCCGGTTAGGTTTGAAACCGGATATTGTTGATAGGCCATTGGTAGTGACAAATCCAGTTGGGGGTTCGTCATGTTTGTGTATGATATGTCATGGTCTAGTTGTGTCGAGTCATGATTGCTCGTTTGTTTGTGATTGCTTTGTTCTGAACTTTGCGGGGTTCGGAATTATTTTGGGTATGGACTGGCTTAGGAAGTATGCGGCAAGGATTGATTGTGAGAGGCTAGAGGTGACAGTTGGGAATGTGGAAGGGCGAAAGGTTGTAATACGATGTAAGCATGAGAAAGGCGTCTTCATGAGCTTCATGTATTCGCTGGTTGTTCCACGGGATGGACTGTCATCGGTGCCTATTGTGAATGGATTTGAGGATGTCTTTGACGAAGTCAAAGGATTACCGCCGCATAGGGAGATCGAGTTTCGTATCGATCTAGTTGAGGGAGCCAGACCTGTTGTGATGCCCCTTAGGCGGATGGCGCCTAGGGAGCAACAAGAGTTGAAGGTGCAAGTTGATGACCTTTTGCGGAAAGGATTCATTCGGCGTAGTGTGTCCGAATGGGGTGCACCAGTTGTGTTCGCAACCAAAGCGGATGGATCGTTGAGGTTGTGTGTGGATTATCGTGAGCTGAATAAGGTGACTAAGAAGAACAAGTATCCATTGCCGAGGATAGATGACTTGTTTGATCAGCTTCACGAGGCTAAGGTGTTTTCTCAGATGGATTTGGCAACGGGATTTCACCAGTTGAGAGTGGCTAAGGATAGTGTGCCGAAGACTGCTTTTAGGACACCATCCGGATTTTATGAGTGGCTGGTAATGCCGTTTGGATTGACCAACGCACCAGCATATTTTGTGGATCTTATGAATAGAGTGTTCAGAGATCAGTTGAATAAGTTCGTGCTTGTGTTCGTGGATGATATTCTGATTTATTCCAGAACTGAAGAAGAGCACAAGACGCACTTGAGTATTGTTTTGGAAATCTTGCGAAAACATCAGTTGAAGGCTAAGTTTTCGAAGTGTCATTTCTGAAAGAGTGAAGTGAGGTTCTTAGGCCATGTTATCTCTGGAAATGGAATCACGGTTGATCCCGCTAAAGTGGCAGCAATCCAGGATTGGGTTAGACCTAAGAATGCATCCGAAGTGAGAAGCTTTCTGGGATTAGCAGGATATTATCGTCGGTTTATCAAAGACTTTTCCAAGATAGCTGCACCGTTAACAGGATTGACGAAAAAGAACCAAGTGTTCAGATGGGATGATAAGTGTGAGCAAGCCTTCGTAATCCTAAAAGAGCGACTAATAAGTTCTCCTGTTTTGACTATTCCAAGTGGGAATGATGAGATGGTGGTTTACACCGATGCATGTGGTACTGGACTTGGAGCAGTGCTGATGCAGAAGGATAAAGTTGTTGCGTATGCTGGTCGACAACTGAAGCCGCATGAAAGGAATTACCCGACTCATGATTTGGAGTTAGCGGCGATTGTTTTTGCTTTGAAGATATGGAGACATTACCTATTGGGAGTTCGATTCGAGTTGTTTACGGATCATAAGTCGTTGAAGTATCTGTTCTCCCAAAAGGACTTGAATCTTCGGCAGCAACGGTGGCTAGAGTTCTTAGCATCGTATGATTTTGGTATAGCTTATACTCCGGGAAAAGGTAACGCAGTAGCTGATGCGTTAAGTCGAAGACATGTAGGATTGGGAGCCATGTTTTCGGAATGGAAGAGTCTCGAGTTTTTAGCTAGATTTGACATCAGGACCAGATGTGAATTGGAACCTGAAATTTTGGCAAACTTATCAATAAGACCTACTCTTGTGGAAAGGATTGGCGAGAGCCAAAAGAGAGATGATAAGCTTGTCAAGATTATCTGTGATTTGGAATCCGGATTAGACACAGAGAAGGATAAAGGATTCGAGGTCGATCGAGAGGGTTGGCTTCGGAAGCAAGGACGATTAGTTGATCCCGATATAGATAGATTGAGAGATGAAGTTCTGAGGGAAAGTCATCACTCGAAGTTGACAATTCATCCAGGTGGAAATAAGATGTATCGGGATATGAAGAGAACTTACTACTGGGAAGGCATGAAGAAGGATGTTGGAAATTTTATTTCCAAGTGTATGAACTGCCAGTTGGTGAAAGCTGAGCAGAAGAAGCCCAGTGGGTTACTTCAGCCATTAGAGGTTCCTACATGGAAGTGGGAGCAAGTGTCGATGGATTTTATCGATGGTCTACCTAGAACTAGGGCAGGGAATGAAGGGATTTGGGTCATCATAGATCGTTTGACTAAGAGTGCAAGATTCATTCCTGTTCGATCGACTAGGACTGCATCGAAGTTGGCTGAGCTTTATGTTAAGTGGATAGTTCGACTCCATTGTATTCCGAAGAGTATAGTGAGCGATCGAGACCCATTGTTCACTAGTGGATTTTGGAAGAGCTTCCAGGAAGTTTTGGGAACTAAGTTGTGTTTGAGTACAGCTTATCATCCCCAAACAGATGGTCAGACCGAGAGAGTCAACCGAGTTTTGGAAGATCTTCTCAGAGCATGTGTTTTGGACTTCGGAGGATCATGGGAAGATCACCTTCATTTGGTGGAATTTGCGTATAATAACAGTTATCAGTCAAGTATTGGTATGGCACCATATGAGGCATTGTATGGAAGACCGTGTAACTCTCCGACATGTTGGTTAGAAACTGGAGAAAAGCTGATACTTGGGCCAGAGATGATTCGACGGACTTCGAATTGTATAGAGATCATTCGGCAACGAATGAAGGCAGCCCAAGATCGTCAGAAAAGTTATGCCGATAATCGTCGTAAGGATTTGGAGTTCGACGTAGGTGATATGGTTTTTGTGAAGATTTCTCCATTGAAGAGTGTTATCAGATTCGAGAAGAAAGGGAAATTGACTCCGAGATTTGTTGGACCATTCCCGATTATCGAGCGAATTGGAAAGCTCGCTTATAGATTGGAGTTACCGGAAAAGATGGCGGGAGTGCACAATGTTTTTCATGTATCTTATCTACGGAAGTATGTGCACGACCCAAGTACTGTGGTTCCTGCTGATAGCTGTGAAGATTTAGAGGTTGATCCAGTTGTTAGAAGACCCCGTAGGCCGCTTCGTGTTGTTGAAGCTAACACGAAACAGCTTAGGAGGAAGACGATTACGTTGCTCAAGGTACAATGGAGTGATGATGTTAACGACTGTACGTGGGAGGAGGAAGAGAGGATGAAGGCAGCACATCCTGAACTCTTCGAGGTATGGCCCTAAGGTGTCGTGACATCTCATGAATTTGTACTTTGTTCTAATCTTAGA
This sequence comes from Allium cepa, assembly GCA_030765085.1. NCBI lineage: Eukaryota > Viridiplantae > Streptophyta > Magnoliopsida > Asparagales > Amaryllidaceae > Allium > Allium cepa. The sequence goes on along the minus strand of CM060940.1, from coordinate 629,991,656 downwards.
ATTCTGCATGCTAGGCTAGAATTGGATGCATGGTTTGTTGATTGTTATGGATGGTAGGCATGCAGAATAGCTTTGATTGCTGTTGTTTGTTTGGAATTTCGGGGGAGAAATTCCTAAGGGGGAGAGAATGTAACGACCCGTATTTTACGTGTCGATAAATCGTAAAATTTACAGGTCGTTAGTGTTGTTTGTCTTATCCCTAGCCTAAGTCGTATGGGAGGTTAACTCGTGTAGGCAACTTGAGCTTAGGTCGTGTGAGAGTTAGGTCGAGTAGAGCGACCTATGGGTTTGGACGAGTTAGCGTGTTGGGGGATTGAGTCGCGAACGACTCATGGGATGAGTCGTGACCGACCTATAGGATAGTTGCCGAGTTAAGAAGTTGGCGAGTTAAGGGTATGGCCGACTTAAGGAGTTAGCGACTTAGGGGCTGGGACGAGCTAACAAGTTAGCGGCTTAGTGAGGATAGCGTGCTGGCGAGTTAGTGGAGTTAACGACCTAAGGGGGGTTAGGTCGTATGGTTGTTAGGTCGGAGGCATTTTGGAGCGACCTAAGAGTGTTGGGTCGATTTGAGTTAAGTTGCATGAACGACTTACGAGTTAGGTCGCTATGTCGCAAGCGACTTAAGGATCCTAACGAGTTAAATCGTAGGACCTGATGAGTCGAAGGACGTAAGGTCGGTTGAGTCATGTGTGTCTTAGGTCGTAAGTCGTTAGGGGCGGCATGGTTTTAGGTCGGCATAGAAATAGGTCGGCCGTGTTTATTAGCTCGTATGACTCTGGGTTGGTTAGGCCGTTAGGTCGTTGGAGTATATAGGTCGGCACCGACTTAAGTTAGGTCGGGGATCTTTAGGTCGGCAACGACTTAAAACCGAGCACGCGAGTTAAGGGCCAGGCGACCTAAGGGGTGATCTGCCTATAAATAGAGGGCTTTGGCTCACTTTTTGGCACCGGTTTTTGAAGCGACGAAGTGCTGCCATTTTGAGAGCTCGACTTCAACATTTCTTCATCTTCTTTTCTCCACTCCAATCTAGTTCTAACATCCATCCAAGATCGAAGATCGAGATTGAAGATCCAAGAGCTAAAGTTGAAGATCTTCATCCAACCAAGCTAGATTTCATCGTTTCAAGCGGGATTTCGACGAATCAAGCTTGAAGCTTCGCTGTCCAGATCTGAAGTTGATAGTTTTTGAAGTGTTTGAGTGATTTGGTGAGTGGTGGTTATCTCTCACGCGGACCCAAAGGAGTATATTGGATTGGTGGTTTGTTGGAGTGTTGTAGATAGTGATTTTATGCATTTTTCCTTAGATCCAAGTGTAGATCCATTACTTATGAAGATGTTTACTTATGCAAGTTCATTCATCAAGTTGTAGGGACAATACCCATGATTTATATTTGTTAGATCTATGCTAAAAACCCATGATTCACATATGATAGATCTATTCTCATTTATTTACGAAATTGCCATTTTAGTTATAAATGCCTATTTAGATCTTGATTGACTACTTATTTGTTTGGATTAATGTTTGCCTTGTTTGATTGTTATGAATGAGTTATCTAGTTGATAGATTTGGACAAGTATGGTCAAAGACGATTCAAAAGCTACGAAAGAGGCTCTTGAATGGTGATAATTGCTTAAGGCATATGGAGGGGATGTTGACGCTCATATGTATGGATTGGATGATGTTGAGATGGAATTTTGCCATGATGCAATGAGGCAAACCATGATGTTAAGATGAGCCTTTGCTATGATGAAGATGAGGCGAGGCATGATTTAATGTAACCTTGGTATAGTCGAGAAGGATTACTCCAAGCATGTTGATAACTTGAAGGGTAGTTCGAGTTGATTGATAATGGATGGCTCAAGAGGTAGTTTGGGCTATGTTGAGAATAGTCGTCAAGGAGGATGACTAGAAGGCTTGGATTTCATCGTTGTTGAAGGTTCCAGCAGACTCAAAGCAAGAGTACAAGAGTTGCCCTAAAGACTACAGGTAGGTGGTCTGGGTACCCTAAAGACTACAGGTAGGTGGTCGAGTACTCTGGGTAGTTGCGAAAATTCCTAGGCACGGGTCATGATGACGTGCGGAGTTATGTCTAGAATCGGGGTTACCATTAGCCCTTGATAGATGGCTCAGGAAGGAGCCGGTCATTCAATTAACGGTGATTTCGAAGCAAGGTTAACAGTGATAGCCAGAGTCATGGATGTTTGGACGTTGGGTTGTATCATCATTCGGTCTCAAGAGCGGTGTTTCCTGGGTGCTTATCTGATCTTGGTTTAGGCCTTGGGGGTTTGTATTTGGAAAACATCGACCTTGACTCGAGTGATTATTGCTTTACCTTAATTGTTTGCTTCTCTTTAGTGTGAGTCTGGGGGCTATCACTGTAGAAAGAGGTGGAGTGGGATGGTTTGGTTCCTATTCCTTTTATCCCTTATACTCTTTTGGTATGTTTGATAGTTGATTTACTGCTCACTAAGACTTTGTCTGACTCAAGGTTTTATGTCTCCTCTTATTACCTTGGGCTGTTCATCCATGTTGGGATGGGCAGACTAGGTAGCAGGTGACAGGTGCTGTTCATGGAGGTTTACGCTGATAACGACGAAGACGAGCAGGAGGCTTTTGCATATTATTTCTTATTATATGTACTGGATATTCCGCTGCTGTATTTGATTGAGTGTTAGGTAGTGAGGCTTTGATGTATGGATGATTCATATGTTTGTATAAAACTATTATGATGCTTATATGATGATGTCCTGTTCTATGGAGCTTCACTATATTATATTTCTCTATTGTACTTTATCCATGCGCTGTGAGTTGTACGATAGATTCTGCGATGTTTATTCTACCTTGACGGTCACCCATGGCTGCCTGGTACACCTTCAGCGCACCATTCCCTTGTTTACGTGCGGGAGTCATGGGCGGTCATCACACTACTAAGCCGAATAAAAAGGGACCTCTAGACGGGGGAAAATCTCGTCCTACTTGGGCATGACCCACTTAGCCTTGCTGCACCTCCCCGGTTTTAGCGATTCCCGGTTGGTGAGGCTTGAGGCTACGATTACCTTTATAGAACATTCATCTTAGAATGCTCATCGTCCAATGACGATGTTCTGAAAGCATTCAATCCATACAAGTTCATTTCGGGTTCGAACGAAACCGAAAGCATTATCTCGTTACACTCATTTTGGAATCACCCTCAGAGTTAATGACTATAACCCTTGCACTTTGAATCTTCATCTTGAATCTGAAAGTACTACCCCGTTAAACTCGTATTGGAATCACCCTGAGAGTTTTAACGACGAATAGTCCTTACACCTAAAGTCTTCACTCTTCACTTGAGATTCACAACCTATCGTTAATTTGGACTGATGTGGTTTTCGGATATCCAAATCTGGAAACCCGATCTCGATCTCATCGAAAACCAAAACGTATCTTTTAGGGCCAAGTTGTTTTAAAGTTTAATACAATTCAATTTCATTATCATATACACACAGATAGATAATTCACAGATTCACAATAGATAATCAACATTATCATCATAAACAGATAATCCATATTATCATTATCAAAAGATAATCCATATTATCATCACAATGCAACCAATGCATCCATATCACACAACATTACTAATCTCACAGTTGAGATTTCAAACCATTCAAGGCAAATCAGTATCATCCATACATAAGCAATGATTAATAATCACACCAAATATAATTACTTTAAAATAAATTAAATTAATTACATCATCTCTAATTAATTTAAAGTGAATTAAATTAATTACTTACATCAATATAAATCTTGCTTACTTAACCATTAATTAATTACAATCAATTAATTAATTATTCTCTAATTATTCACCTTAATTAATCACCTTTGATTAATTATTCTTTAATTACATTCAAGTAATTATCCTTTAATTAATTTTACAAATTAATTACACTTAACCAAAAACAGTAATTAACCTTTAATTACTTTATTAATTAATTAACTGTAATTAATTACATTAATCCTAAATTAATTACATTAATTAATTACCTTTAATCACTTATTATTGATTAATTAGTCTTAATTAATCAATCCTTAATTACATCATTAATTATATTAATTAATGATCCTCAATTAAATTTAAATTAATTACTTATTAAAATTAATTACATTAAGTAATTAATCTCTATTAAACCATAATTATTAATCACCTTTGATTAATCACATTCAGTAATTAATTATCCTTAATTCCATTAAATAAATTAATTACTCCTTAATTAATTTCTTTAATTAATCCTATGATTAATTACACTAAGTAATTATACTCAAATTACTTCCATTTTAAATCATGTTCCACTAATTACCTCCAGTAATTATCATTAATTACTTCACTAAGTAACTACACTTCATTCATTACATTAGGTAATTATTATCAAATCATCCATTGATTAAAATTAATTAAACTTAATTAATTAAATAATTTAAACCAATCACATTAAACTCTATTAATTACATTAAGTAATTAATTCATTAATTACTTTCATTAAGTAATCATACTTAAACAATTCCATATGATTATTATTAAATTAATTAATGTAATTAATTATTAAAAATTAATCACATTAATTAATTATTAAATAATCCTTAGTTAATGACCTTCATTCACTATTAAATACTTTTCTAAAGTAATTAACTTACATTAATCATTATTAATTTCAAATTAATTAATCTTTAATATCCAATTAATTAACCTTTAATTATTTAATTAATTAAGTGTTAACTGTAACTTAATTAATTCATAATTACTTGATTAATTAATCTCTAATTATAAATTAATATTCTAATTAATAATCCTTAATTACAAATAAATTATTACTTAATTAATTAATCTTAATTAATTAATTTAAACCATTAATTACTGATTTAATTAATCCAAATCATTAATTAATCAAATAAATTAATTATCCATTTAATTTCCTTAAAATTTAATGAATTACAAATCATTAAATTTTAATTTACTTTAAGATCAAACTTTGTTCTTATTAAGGATCAAGTTATCATTTACAAAGTATTTTAAAACAATTTACTTTAAATTTACTTTCAAATATCATTTTAAATTTAAGATTTAAAATGGATACAAATTATCTTTAACAAAGTTTAAAACACATTTCTAAAACCTTTTCATTTCACAAGTTAAAGAAATACTCATTTAATAAAGAAGTTTAAAAGAATTTAAATCCAAGTTCATTTTTTTAAATTCAAATCAATTTAAATTACACTTTAAAAATTCAAAATTGTTTAAATCATTGTAAATTTAAAACTTTCCTTCGTTTTAAAACTGGAATACAATTTTAAATTTGAATCCAGATCAATCTTTAGATTTTAAAACTCTACTTACATTTTATATTTTTTTAAAATCAAACTACTTAAACATTTTTAAAGTAGTTTAAAATTCAAATTTTAAAAAGCTTTTTTTTTTTAAATCTGAGATGCAAAATAAACATGAATTCCAGATTTAAACTTAGGTCTAAACTTTGTTTAAACCGTTGCTTTACAATTTAAATTTCAGTTTAAAATTTTAAAACTAAAACATGTTTCATTTAAAATCTGTTACTAATTATTAACCCGAGGCATCTTATTATGATTCGAGTCCAACCCATCCTATTCCCAAGTAAAACTCACCTCTACTTCGATTAAAACTCGAAGCCACAACCCCAAACAATACACACTTCACCAGAAATTGGCAGTGCACCGTGCACATGCACCATCACCGCAGCTAATTCTGATCATCAACGATGATCCACACAGGTCGGCGATCACACTCATAGCCAAATCCGAACATCAGATCAATTACACAGTCACGAAATTGAGTTTGAGTATTTAAACTCAAACCTGGAATAACAGAACGACACTAACCCCAAAACATGTCATCGCCTCGTCCATGACCCTCGACCACCAGTAACTCTGCAACACCGACCACAGTCTCATTAACAACCATGCTATCGTTCCCCAAAAACTTATTGAACTCGATCGCTCCTACATGCCATGCCGACCCAATCAACTTAGCCTATCAAAAACTAGGGTTACAGAAGATAATTCGCCACCGCTACCTCCTCGATGAAGTTTAACACCACTCACCATTTTTTCCTTCAACACTGATCACCCCTCCATCATCACTGAAGATCCCAGAACTGCAGAGCAACTAGATCACCAGTAAACTACCCAAATCCCCTTTCTGGTTAAACCAACAATGCACCCTCAATTCAACATTAAAAATTATGATTTTGATCTTAAAAATCATGTTTTGGATTAAGAATTCATAATATATCGTTGAATTTATCAATTAAAATGTTTGAGTTTTCAATTTTATTGCACATACACTGTTGTTTTAAATTTCCAGTGAGATTTTAAATTTAATTTAACTTAATTTTTTTTTAAATCTTCTCTATGACAAAACAAACAAATTTTATCTAAATCTTAAGTTTAAATAGAATCAAAATCAAAGGGTTTTGAATTTAAATCAAAACTTGTAAACAGAAGCTATAAACTGAATGTACTTCTGATGGAAACAACATGCATACAATACATCCAGAAAAACAACAATATATATACACAAACATACATATTTCAGATATTTAATCATGCAGCTATATTCATAAACTTAAACTTTTAGAAGTGATGTTACTCACCTGTAAACAAGATGAACAGATCCTTGATTTTGAAAAAGCTTTTGAATCTTTTTAAAACTGGAAAATTGCTTTGCTTTTGAAATTCTGGAAACTGAGTTGCTTTGATGAAAACTTGAGTTACTGGAGTTTCTAAAACTGATCTTTAAATAAGAACTACATGCATGCTGGCTTTATTTGGTTTCCAGGTTGAAATGAAAATGCAGGCTTCATAGATTTTGCTTGCATGTTTGAAATAGTTACAGGTTTGCTTTGAAAATGTACATGGTTTTAGATTTATAGGGAAATGATTTGGTTTTTGGCTTGAGGAGTTTGATATGGAAATGAAATTACAGGCTTTTGAAAATGTAGATGGCTTGAAGATGTGTAGGTTGATTTCGATTTGCATGTTTTGATTTTATTTTTTGAAAATGATTTTGCAGAGGATATGATTTCTAGTTTGAATGTGATTTCAGATTTTAGTTTTGAGGGGATTTTGTTTTAATTTCTCCTAGGCTTTAGATTTATAAAAAAATAGAAAAAGAAAGGGAAGGGAAGGAGATTTATAAATATAAAGGCTGAAATTATTTAAAAATCAAAACAAAAGAAAAACTAAATTACAAATGCCACTTGTCCTTTATACTAACATTTGTCATATAGATATGTTAATTACTTAACACATGTCTTTTTTTTATATATTTTTTAAAGGTTAATTAGTTATAATTAAATGTTAACTAGTATTTAGTTAATATGTTAAATGTTAATGAAAGATGAAGTTTAAGTAACTAGTTAATAAGTATTTATATAGGTATAGATAATTTTAAAAGAAATGAAACAATTATATATATAAATAAAAGTTTATATAAATATTTAAAAATACAGAACAAATTAAAAATTTATACTTTGAAGTTCAAAACTCTATATTCAAATCCAAATCAAATACAAAAATTCCGTTAAAAATAACAAACTGTTTTTATTAAAGAAACAATACATTATTATATATTTGAAAATAACAAATTTGATAACTTTAAATAATTTATAAAAGAAATTGTTTCTTTATTAATAAATTACTTATTTTATCAAACTATATTTAAAAAGAAAACAAAACAAACCTTATTGTTAATTTTATTCAAATTTAAACTTATGCTAAAATCAATTTAAACAATTTTCTTAACAATTTAAAACCATATAGTTATTTATAAAATAGCTTTTAAAAATTTAACTTTAGATAAGTCATAATTCCCAATTTGCCAAAGATATATATATTAGAAAACAAGATTTATTTATTTATTAAATTTAAAACAAGGCTTATCTATTTACAATATATACATTTCCTATATAAAAAACAATTTATTAGATTTAAAAGGCTATCAATTAAATATTTATTCAATTGGAATATTAAATTAATTCCAATCTTATTAACAAAGATCGCCAATCAATTTAAATTTTTAATACAGATTATTAAATTGATACTACCAAAAATTTCGGGATATCACAGTGTCGACATGGTCACCATAGGCATGTCGACATCCCGAAGCAATTTTTGATGATTTGATTTTCTTTGAAAATAAACTTTATCTTATATTAAAACTATTTTAAACTTTTCTAATATACTTGACTATAGTTAAAATTCATATGTAAATGTAGAGAATAATATATATAAAATTTAACTATAATTTTATATTTAAATATTAAGTATAAATATTTAAAAGTTAAATATATTATTTTAAAAGATAGTTTAAAATCAGGAGTAATTTTGACTTGTGAAATTAAAGATAAATTTTGAGGCTAAAATTATTTAAAATCAGGATAGAGATTTTTGATGCTTTTAAAAGGAAGGTTTTGAAAACAATTTGAAAACAGGATATAATTTTAAAAAATCATTTTGAATAAAAAGTTAGCGGTTACAAAACAATGTTCCACTAGATTTTTCGTAGGTTCCATCCTACTTAGGGTTCCATCCCTTTAACAGGCTCGAAGTGGATTCCATTCCACGAATAAATTGGATTTTAGGATGCCAGTGTTTTTCTATGAGTTTTAACAAAATTTCTAATTAAAGAATAAATTACTTCAATTCTTGAACTCTTGATATTCTTGGTACTCATGAGTCTTCAATCTTGATATCTTGAATCTCTATACTGTACAGTCTTCATTCTTGGTACCTGCATGGTTAAAACCTGCATATACATATATATATCTAAACTTATAATGTTAGTATTTATATTGTATAATCTATTCTAAGGTTGTTGTCATCAAAACCATCATCTCACGGACTAACACCTACTAGCCTTTAGTTTACTAATAAATCGGTAACAACATAGCTAAATAATTTAAGCTTACCAGTAAAATTGTACGGTAATAGAATTTCCAAAATGGCGATGATAATCAATACCATAACAACCTTAGTTAATATGATATCACAGCTCATAAGTACATTATAAACCACATGTGCATTATACACTTGATTCGAATATAGATCTGTTACTTAAGATTAGAATCTTCGATAAGTCTTTACCACCAGACACCAAGCTATTGTTACGTGCTAATAGGGTTTGGATCTTCAAACCTAAGTAAGAACCCTTCTTGGGTAAAACTAATATAATACCCATTATGTGGATACTTTGAGATATTAGGATTTATTGTCTTAAAAACAATGATAATTTAAAAATAAGTTAAAGGAATTTTTTGATTGCATGTTGGCGCATGTATGTAATGTGTGTAACTGGCGAAATTGATTGTCCACCTCATCGATGAAAGTTGACTACCTCAACCAACCACATTACTAATGTGAGTAATAAATATTTATTGCATAAACATATATGTACGTCAAGAATATCAATACTATAGAATGCTAACTGTATGCCATCATAGCTATATACCATTGTGCTATCCAGTTCGAAGAAAATGTGTGGTAATTCTTTGTTGTTGATATCAAATACACATATTACATTACAATATGATCGGTTATTTATGATTTTGGTAGCAAAAGAGTAACATAAAAGTCATTTTTCGAAAATGTTACTGTTTATAGAATAACACAGTCTATTTATCTTAATAGTAGTGTTATCTCATATGTTAGATATTTTTTCACTTTATTACCTACACATTTATACAACTTTGATTGAACATCAACTTTCTCAATTAGCTTCTTCTTTCCAAATCCCTAACTGTTAGAATCCACTTTATTGTGTTTTGATGATGAAAAATATAAATTAATGTTAGTAATATTTATAATATGTTTTCATGGGAATTTTTAGTTGAGTTTCAAATTCTGAGGAGACAAAAAATCATATAAGATACATTTGGACTTGACAGATTTGATAGGGTTTAAAGGTATGCCCTTTAGAATAGTTATGTAGTTTGACTACGAAACTTAACTTTTACAGGAAATCTTGTCAGAAATAATGTATGATTTTTCTTTTATTTTTGTTGTATGTAAAACACATCATGTTATAAGACAACACACACACACACACATATGAAATCCATGTGATAAAGTATTTAGTTAGCGCAGTTGTGAAATAGTTTATACCATAAGTATTGAATCATAAATATTCTTAGTCACTTGGTTCCAATCTTGCATTCCTACCTAGCTTTAGTAGGATTTTTCTCGTATGTATGTACATCACTGCATTACACAAGTGCATATTAGTGCATGTACCTCGACCATGCTTCCCTCTTATAACGACCAAGATTTTTGAATAAATATCCGAATTAATTAAATATTTGAATTTTGGTTAAATGTGATTAAATGGATTTTATAACCTTGTTAATCCCTTTTTAACTAATAACTAATAATGCTAAACATGTATTTGAAAAATGTTTACAAAAATAAAATACTTCGAATGAATATCGATAATGTGGTCGAAAATTATTTTATCGATAAACAGCTTCGCAAAAGTTGTTTGAATTTTTTGGAATTTTTTATAATATTAATATGTAATTAATTAGCAACTAAAAATATTTTATACATTATGGCTAGCTAATTTTGATAGTGATAGATTAGCAAAGTGGCTAAGGAGAAGATATTTTAGTTGATAGTAAATGATATTTCCTAATGGGCGGCACATGAGAGGAAGCATGCATGGTGAGCATCCATGGAGGATAAAAGGTGAGTGGTTACCTCTTGGCTACTTCTATATAAGGCTATTCGTATGATTACATCAACTCATTTATTAATTTTCAAAGATAGAAACAACTTAGTATTAATCCTCTTTTATCTTCACTAATCAATCTTTAATCAAAAAAAATCAACACTAAACTTCTTCAAGCTCAAGCTATAGGCCTCATACAACATAGCAACAAGGAAAAGCATCACAAAGCTTAAAGAAAAGGATAAAACACCCTACCCTTAGTTTGGGCCATGATCGATAAATGAGAAGGGGAGGTGGCCAAGTATAAAAGCGAAGCAAAGGTGAAGTCTTTTGGATGTTTGATGACAGTAGGAAGTGTTAATATGATTCTAGGTGGCTTGTGCTTGTGTTATCTGGGTTTTAAACGAGTTCACTCACCATTGAATTGTATATAATATGTGTGTATACTGTGTGCTTGAATACAAAGTTAACCAAAGCTAACTAATGCAAATTATCACTTTCGGAACCCCTTGCTTTAGAAAGAAAGCGATAACTTTATATTATGTATTAGCACTTCTATACCCTATACAACATGTTGGACTTTAATTTTTGTTTACATATGTAATGTGATTATGTGTGAAGTTGAAGTGTGCTTGAAGTGTTTAAAGCGAGAATAGTCGCCATATGCGCACTTCAAAATCCCTTATGTGTTAACCTCTTTAAAATGGTTATATGTGAATATACCATAAAAGTATGTACTTTGGTTGTGCGTACACTCATAGTAGTGTACAGAATAGCAAAAAAGTGGTTTGAAAAGTTATAGAAATTGTAGAACAAAGTAGCAAAAGTTATAGCGAAATAGTCGATATATGAGTACTTTGAAAATGTCTTATGTTCACCGATTTTTTAATATAAATCTGAGAGACGCCCTTAGGGATTTCTCCACTATTTTGATAAATACTTTATATTTACCTCTTATTGTAAAAATATTAAATTTTAAATGATTTTAAAACTGGTTGAACAAAGTTGTAGAAGTTAAAAGCAATATAGTCGCTATAGATGCACTTTGAAATAGCTAGTTTTTTGTTATTTTTGTATGATTTTATAAAGACGTCCTGGGGGGTTTCATTACATGGTTATTAACTATAAGTAAAATATTTATTATAAAAAATTAGACTTCAAATTGATTAGTAGTCCGTTGAAAACTGGTCAACTATTTAAGGGTTTAAATTTGGTTTTGTGGTAGAAGTATGAAACTGCAACGCTTTGCAACTGAAATACTTTCTTGGTTTTTTCTAAACTTTAGAATGTGACGCCCCACCTCTATACCCACGCTAGCCAAGAACACTACAGAGCAATGCTATCAACTAGCGCGAAGAATAAGGCTGTTGAGGAGCGACCATCCATGCAATTGCTTTGTGCGAGCACCGCTATGTCGGATAGTATAACGCATTTGATTTCGGGAGGAAGTCCGACACACCGATAAAAACTCAAAGCTACTACACAGTGGCTATAATAATCTTCGGAAACAAACATAGAAATAAGCATAACACAAATCAGACACAGACATCCATATCACAAAGGCGGAAGAAGATATGAATATATAACTAACACATGAAAGTGTACATCAGAGTAGTGGTCAAAAAGATCCACAATAATACAAAAGAATAGCAACACGTGCTATACAAAAGAATACAACTATGAGTCTATATCTCAAGTATACAACAAAAAAACTGCTAATCTAAATAGTTAGCCAAAAGTCAGAGTAGCAAATCCCTGGAAGAAGTCGAGCAGAAGCACCTGTAACATCTCGGTCTGACCCGAGTATTATTTAAGAAAATAATATACGGATCAGTCTAGCTATAAATATCAGATGACATGGTATAAAATAAAAGATATGGCATAAACATAAAATATCCATACTAACATACTACTATAAGTATGCAAATGATGATCAACATAAGATCAATCAATAAGAGATAAATCAATATCACAAGAATCTTCTCAAAGATCCAAAGAGGGCATCATACCCTAAACTTGTACTCATAACAAGTCAATGACATAAATTCCAGAAATCAACACAAGAAATCCAGAAATCACAGAAAAAGGGAAAGAGGCCTATCACATGACGGTCCGAAGACCATGGGGAGCTACCCCATATGGGTGAGTCGGAATCACCCAGATGAGGTCTAGGCTAACCAAAAAGCAAAAAGGTATGTGTGAGCGGAATCACACAAATGGTGTCTAGCCTAACCTCGCAACAAAAAGGTATGTGTAAGTGGAATCACACAAATGGTGTCTAGACTAACCTTGCGGACAAAGAGATATGTGTGAGTCGGAATTACACCAATGAGGTCTAGTCTAACCTTGCAAACAAAGAGACATCGCATAATTGCTAGTCTAAATCATAAGATGATCGTCATGATCAACGAGAAGTGTCGATTACACTAAGCTAGTAAATATAAAAGCTTAGCCTCGTGTCCCATAACCACTTTCTTAACTTAAATATTTACGGACAAACTGTAAATCTTCACTAGAAAATTGTCACAAGAGGTTCAATCGAACAAGTCCAAGAATTAACCGACGAAGTGAACGCAAGCATTTCATACCACTTGTTTTACTAAGTCGTTTAATTAGATTTCTCATCCGAGTGAGGTAAAGGTTTGTATATACTAATAGGTCGGAAAACGGTTTTATAAACAAGTTTGGTAATAAAATAGTGTTGAAGATTTGCTTTGACGAAAGAGTTTTGATATTTACTACTAGTATTGAAAGCTTTATATTTTTAAAGTGACAAATCATAGAAATGATTGTAGAAACAATCAATCATCAAAATTCACATTCAAAGACGTGAATAAAATCCAAAGAAATCGATACCGAATCCATCAAAATGGATATTCCCAAAAATCACGAAGAAAATGTCATCGAAATCAATAATAAATGATAACAAGAAAAGGGAATCAACACGAATCGATTAAAGTTAGAAATTCAAACAAAATAGGCAATATAGGCAAAAGACTGCAGATTCAGACATCTAAAATCAAGGGTTCAGACGTCTGAATCTGGAAAATAAAATATTTTCCAAAACAGAATTCAGACGTCCGAATCCTTGATTTCAGACGCCTGAAATAGGCACTTTTTAGCCTATTTCCTTTCTGGTTCCAAACGAACCAATTCAGACATCTGAAATATAGATTCAGGCGTCTAAATTTGGGAATAAAAATCTTCCCAGAATAATATTCAGACGTCTGAATCTAACGTTTCAGACGTCTGAAACTGGGGTTCAGGGCATTCCCTGAACCTAGACCAAAAATGGCCGAAATAAATACCGGAAGCGATCGGACGAGCAAAGACGACTAAGTATTTACACCAAGCGACAACCCAGCCTTGAAGGCTCTTCGATACGCCTCAAATATCAATGTCCAAATATCCATAATAGGATTTTCATAAATTTTGATTTCAAAACACCAAAAATTGGAATATACACCAAATCAATCCAAACCAAAATCAATCGCACAAGAATAAGTGTTAGGAATTCATACCTAACATTCGAAGCTAATTATAGACAAAGATGTGAGATAAAAATCTCACCTTTAAACCCAAACAAATGAAGAAGAAGCTGGAAAGCAAAGGGAGAATCAACCACTCTTCAACACAACTCAAACGAGCTTGAATCTATGCTAAAAAAGAAGAACATTTCCAAAGTTAGGTTTAGGAATTTCTGAAATTCAAGAGAGAAGGAGTTGGAGAAGATGAAGAGAAGGCTTAGCAATGGGTTCTTCTATTAGTTTGGAGCTAGAGCTTGATTTGCAAAAGAATACTAGGGCTTGAGTTTCAATTTCCCATTCCACTCTCCATTGCTATAAAAGCTTGAGTATTAGGAAAATAGAAAGGAAGTAAATGAAGAGGAGAGGGTTGGGACTGAATACATAAGTGGAGTTATTGGGCTCAGCCCAAACCAAAGCCCTAAGTAAAAAGTGGCAAAATTCCTCTAACTCCAAACATATCAAAGTTTATACTAAAAAGGATCGCAAACGGCGTTTTGAACTCAATGGAAGTGGACCCGAGTCCTAATTCGACCGTATGCGAAAAGTAGCTTTTCGGACTAAATTCCGAGTATCGATAAAATATTTAAATATAAAATCGACAAATATGCGGGTTGTTACAGACTCCCCTCCTTAAAGAAATTGCGTCCTCGTAATATTTAAGAAGAAGATATATAGTAACAACCACGAGAGCGTATTCAACACAAAAGAAATCTGAAATAATAGGTTCACCTTAAAGAGCGTGGGAAAGTAAGTCCGGATATGTTCGCTCGATGAACTCTCTAGATTCCCAAGAAAAATCCTTAGGATTTGAAGACCATTGAACTTTCACAAGCGGGACATCTTTATTTCGAAGGCATTTGACCTCCGAAGCAATAATTCGAATATGATGCTGCTCATAAGTTAAATTAGGCGAAACTTCAATCTCTTCCACAACACTGGGCTCAAGAATAGAATCGGAATCTCGAAGACATTTTCGTAATTGAGAAACGTGAAACACGTCATGCATGGCAGAAAACTGAGCCGGTAATGATAGGCGATAAACCATGGAACCAATACGTTCAGTGATAGGAAATGGTCCAATATATCAAGGTGCTAACTTTCCCGACCGACTGAAACGTACAACGCCTTTCATTGGTGAAACACGACTAAAAACAAGATCTCCAACAGAAAATTCTAATATCCTTCTTCGATTATCGGCATAGGATTTTTGTCTACTCTGGGCTTCTTTCATCCTATGTCGAATAAGTTCAATCTTTTCTGTGGAATCACGAATAAAGTCTGGACCTAAAACCAGCCTCTCACCGGCCTCAAGCCAACAAGAAGGAGATCGGCATGGCCTTCCATAGAGTGCCTCGAAAGGTGCCATACCAATACTAGATTGGAAGCTATTATTATAGGAAAATTCAACAAGAGAAATATGATCTTCCCAGTTTCCACCGAAATCAAGCACACAAGCACGAAGAAGATTTTAAAGAGTTTGATTCACATGCTCGGTTTGTCCATCGGACTGGGGGTGATAAGCATTGCTAAAATTAAGCTTCGTTCCTAAAGCCTTTTGAAGACTCTTCCAGAATCCACTAGTAAACAATGGATCACGATCGCTGATAATAGAAGTAGGAACTCCATGAAATTTAACAGTTTCTTTGACAAAAAGTTTGGCCAAAAGAGGAACGGTTCGGTTAGACCGAACGGGAATAAAATGGGCAGATTTAGTAAGTCTATCAACAATCACCCATAAGCTGTCATGACCCGAACGAGAACGGGGAAGGCCATCAATAAAATCCATGGAAATTTGGTCCCACTTCCAAATTGGAATTTCTAAAGGTTATAACCCACCAGGCCTTTGATGTTCGGCCTTAACGAATTGGTAAGTCCTGCAACACTTAACGAAGTTAGCGATGTCAAGTTTCATTCCCTCCCAATAATAAAATCGCTTCACATCCGCGTACATTTTACTACTATCGGGATGAATGGTAAATTTAGAACGATGGGAATCTTCTAAAATGTCTTTCCGAAGATCACTAATATTTGGCACGATAAGTCTACCAAATTTCCGAATGCCGCCACGAGAATCAATATAAAGTTTTTCAAACCTTCAATATCAATTCTATCCTTAAAATTTTAGTCAAGAAGAGCCAAGTCGGGATCTAGCCTTTGAGCTTCAAGAATGCGGTCTAAAAGAGAAGGATGAGCCTCAAGGCTACATAAAACAAATGATGAGCATAAATCAGATACGCGGTCTCGAATCTCACAAGTGGATAAAATCTCGAGATCGTTCCATTCAGATATCATCATAAAAACAAGTGCTTGTTGCTTACGGCTAAGAGCGTCGGCGACACGATTACCCTTACCGGGGGTATAAAGAATATCAAGATCATAAGGAGCAAGGAACTCGAGCCAACGTTGTTGACGCAAATTAAGTTCCTTTTGAGAAAATAAATACCTCAAAGACTTATGATCGGTATAAAGAACAAATTTCTCTCCTAAAAGATAATGACGCCAAATCCGAAGAGCGAAAACAATAGCCGCGAGTTCTAAATCATGTGTGGCATACCTAGTCTCGGCCGGCTTCAATTGCCTAGAAGCATAAGCAATAACACGTTCTTTTTGCAGAAGAACGACACCCAAACCAATGCAACTAGCATCGGTATAAACAATAAAATCTTGGTTTCCATCGGGAATCACAAGAATAGGAGCATCGGAAAGGAGTTCCTTTAATTTCTAGAAAGAAGCTTCACATTTGTCCGACCAAACGTATTTAACACCTTTCTTTGTTAAGCTAGTGAGAGGCACGGAAATTTTAGAAAAGTCTTTAATAAAACGACGGCAATAGCCCGCCAATCCGAGAAAGCTACGGATTTCAGACACACTCTCAGGTCTTTTCCAATCTTGAATCGCTTCAATCTTTGAAGGATCCACGGAAATTACGGATTCGGAAATAATATGACCGAGAAACTTCACACGAGATTGCCAAAAATGGCATTTAGAAAATTTTGCTTTTAAATGATTACTCCTAAGAGTTTCCAACACAATCCGAAGATGCTTTTCATGTTCCTCCTCGGTTTTTGAATACACAAGAATATCATCAATGAAGATAAGAACAAATCGATCGAGAAAATCTTTGAAAACTCGATTCATAAGGTCAACGAAATAAGCCGGAGCATTCGTTAAACCAAATGGCATAACATGCCATTCATAAGATCCGTAACGGGTATGGAACGATGTCAAAGGAATGCTATCCTCAGCAATACGAAGCTGATGAAAACCGGTAGCCAAGTCGAATTGTGAAAAGACTCTAGCACGGCTAAGTTGGTCAAATAGATCATCAATCCGAGGTAAAGGATATTTATTTTTGATAGTAAGATCATTAAGCTTGCGGTAGTCAACGCAAAGTCTAAGTGTACCATCGAATTTCTTCACAAAAATAGCTGAAGCTCCCCAAGGCGAGGAACTAGAGCGAATAAATTGCTTCGTCACCAATTCGGATAATTATTTGCGCATCTCCTCATTCTCCTTATTAGACATGCGATAAGGAGGACGAGTAATAGGTTGAGCTCCAGGGATAAGATTAACTTTGAACTCAATTTCTCGCTTAGGTGGCAATCCTAAAACGGGCTCAAATATGTCGGAAAATTCGCGAACAACGTGAATAAGAGCAATGACATCTTCCTCATCATCATTATCGTCATCACGAGGATTTAAAGAATATAAAGATGCAGTCAAAGAAGAATCCGAATCTTTAAGAATAATAGAAATCTGCTTTACAGATTGCGGGTGTCGGAGATAAATAGTCCGCTCGGGACATAGGATGTGAGCTTCATAACGGTTAAGCCAATCCATTCCCAAAATCATTCCAAAGCCTAAATAACGCATGACATGCAAATCGGCTAGGAAGGAAAAATCGCATAAAATAATCTCCACATCTTTACAAAGCAAACTAAGAGTTGCAGATCCACCAACCGGATTCACAATTCTTAAAGAAGTCATTAAAGCAACAACACTTAAAGAAAAGGTATCGACAAGTTCCTTTGATATAAAAGAGTGGGATGCACCCGTATCAAAGAAAACTCGAATAGGTTGATCACGAAATATAATAATACCATCAAGGATAGAATGAGATATACCTTGACCATGAGATGTGTTGCCAGGGGCTTAAGAAACATTTAACTTTCCCTCCTTCTTGCCTTCACGTTTGAGGCATTGATGTATGTAATGATCCGGGCTCTTACAATAGCGACAAGATTTGGGCTTAGAGCACTTATTCGCAAAATGATCCCCAGATCCACAGTTGAAGCATCTCGCACCACTAGGAGAAGGAGGCTTTGCCGCAGGGGTCGCTTGCTTACCCTTTTTGTTGGGATAAGGGCCTTTGAATTTACTGGGCCTCTTTTTGTTGTTGAAGGTGGGTTTGGAATCTACTACTTCAACATCACTTTCTTTATCAGCCTCTTCCAAACGAAGAGCGATATCTATAAGTTGGTCGAAAGGAACTTCTAACTTTAGAAGTAATGGATTCTTGAGGCATTTGTTTAAGCCATAAACGAACCTCTGGTTCTTCTTCAATGTGGTGTTGATGTATTCAACCCCATATTTGGAAAGCGACTCAAAGGCTGCGACGTAATCAGTCACAGAGGCTTCACCCTGAACAAGGTCTATGAAACGTCGAGCCAATGTCACTTTCTCTGCTTCTGGCACGAATTTTAATTCGAAGCATTCCCGGAATCGCTCCCAGGTGAGATCCGCTTCATTAATCTCAGAAATAAGAAGTTCGTACCAGTCCAATGCTCTCTCTTGGAGCATACTGGAAGCCACTTGAACACGGTGAAGATCGACGAGATTCATGCGAATGAAGATTCGATCGCAGGTCCTCAACCAAGCCTGGACCTCGATGATAGTTTCATAACCTTTAAATGGCTTCCCACCCAGGTTGGTGTAATCATTGCACAAACATGCAAACCCAGATTTAGGGCGAGTAGGTTCCGGATTAGAACCAGCTGCTTGAGCATTCGTGACAAGGTCAAGAAGTTGTTGGGTAGTCATAAAAACTCCATCTTGGGGTGGAGCACTAGATGGTCCAGCTCTGGGACGACCAGGTCTAACCATTTCTCTTCCTTAAGAAAGAAAGAAGAGAAAGAAGAAGATTATTCACTAATGAATATCAAGCAATCTTTCTAGATAAAACAAGGAATCATAAAGGATATAGGATGAATCGGTACGACGACTCGAATTAATCCTAAGACATAACTCCTAAGGTGGACTTAGGATGGTGATCCTTGTTAAATTATTCTACATCGTTCCGAAGTTTGGCTCTGATACCAAGCCGTGACGCCCCACCTCTATACCCACGCTAGCCAAGAACACTACGGAGCAATGCTGTCAACTAGCGCGGAGAATAAGGCTGTTGAGGAGGAAGTCCGACACACCGATACAAACTCAAAGCTACTACACAGTGGATATAATAATTTTTGGAAACAAACATAGAAATAAGCATAACACAAATCAGAAACAGACATCCATATCACAAAGGCGGAAGAAGATATGAATATATAACTAACACATGAAAGTGTACATCAGAGTAGTGGTCAAAAAGATCCACAATAATACAAAAGAATAGCAACACGTACTATACAAAAGAATACAACTATGAGTCTATATCTCAAGTGTATACAACAAAAAAACTGCTAATCTAAATAGTTAGCCAAAAGTCAGAGTAGCAAATCCCGGGAAGAAGGCAAGCAGAAGCACCTGTAACATCTCGGTCTGACCCGAGTATTATTTAAGAAAATAATATACGGATCAGTCAGCTATAAATATCAGATGACATGGTATAAAATAAAAGATATGGCATAAACATAAAATATCTATAGTGACATACTACTATAAGTATGCAAATGATGATCAACATAAGATCAATCAATAAGAGATAAATCAATATCACAAGAATCTTCTCAAAGATCCAAAGAGGGCATCATACCCTAAACTTGTACTCATAACAAGTCAATGACATAAATTCCAGAAATCAACACAAGAAATCCATAAATCACAGAAAAAGGGAAAGAGACCTATCACATGACGGTCCGAAGACCATGGGGAGCTACTCCATATGGGTGAGTCGGAATCACCCAGATGAGGTCTAGGCTAACCAAAAAGCAAAAAGGTATGTGTGAGCGGAATCACACAAATGGTGTTTAGCCTAACCTCGCAACAAAAAGGTATGTGTGAGTGGAATCACACAAATGGTGTCTAGACTAACCTTGCGGACAAAGAGATATGTGTGAGTCGGAATCACACCAATGAGGTCTAGTACAACCTTGCAAACAAAGAGACATCACACAATTGCTAGTCTAAATCATAAGATGATCGTCATGATCAACGAGAAGTGTCAATTACACTAAGCTAGTAAATATAAAAGCTTAGCCTCGTGTCCCATAACCACTTGCTTAACTTAAGTATTTACGAACAAACTGTAAATCTTCACTAGAAATTGTCACAAGAGGTTCAATCGAACAAATCCAAGAATTAACCAACGAAGTGAACGCAAGCGTTTCATACCACTTGTTTTACTAAGTCATTTAATTAGATTTCTCATCCGAGTGAGGTAAAGGTTTGTATATACTAATAGGTCGGAAAACGGTTTTATAAACAAGTTTGGTAATAAAATAGTGTTGAAGATTTGCTTTGACGAAAGAGTTTTGATATTTACTACTAGTATTGAAACCTTTATATTTTTAAAGTGACAAATCATAGAAATGATTGTAGAAACAATCAATCATCAAAATTCACATTCAAAGACGTGAATAAAATCCAAAGAAATCGATACCGAATCCATCAAAATGGATATTCCCAAAAATCACGAAGAAAATGTCATCGAAATCAATAATAAATGATAACAAGAAAAGGGAATCAACACGAATCGATTAAAGTTAGAAATTCAAACAAAATAGGCAATATAGGCAAAAGACTGCAGATTCAGACGTCTAAAATCAAGGGTTCAGACGTCTGAATCTGGAAAATAAAATATTTTCCAAAACAGAATTCAGACGTCTGAATCCTTGATTTCAGACGCCTGAAAAAGGCACTTTTTAGCCTATTTCCTTTCTGGTTCCAAACGAACCAATTCAGACATCTGAAATATAGATTCAGGCATCTGAATCTGGGAAAAAAAAATCTTCCCAGAATAATATTCAGACGTCTGAATCTAACGTTTCAGACGTCTGAAACTGGGGTTCAGGGCATTCCCTGAACCTAGACCAAAAATGGCCGAAATAAATACCGGAAGCGATCGGACGAGCAAAGACGACTATGTATGTACACCAAGCGACAACCCAGCCTTAAAGGCTCTTCGATACGCCTCAAATATCAATGTCCAAATATCCATAATAGGATTTTCATAGATTTTGATTTTAGAACACCAAAAATTGGAATATACACCAAATCAATCCAAACCAAAATCAATCGCACAAGAATAAGTGTTAGGAATTCATACCTAACATTCGAAGATAATTATAGACAAAGATGTGAGATAAAAATCTCACCTTTGAACCCAAACAAATGAAGAAGAAGCTTGAAAGCAAAGGGAGAATCAACCACTCTTCAACACAACTCAAACGAGCTTGAATCTATGCTCAAAAAGAAGAACATTCCCAAAGTTAGGTTTAGGAATTTCTGAAATTCAAGAGAGAAGGAGTTGGAGAAGATGAAGAGAAGGCTTACCAATGGGTTCTTTTATTATTTTGGACCTAGAGCTTGATTTGCAAAATAATACTAGGGCTTGAGTTTCAATTTCCCATTCCACTCTCCATTGCTATAAAAGCTTGAGTATTAGGAAAATAGAAAGGAAGTAAATGAAGAGGAGAGGGTTGGGACTGAATACATAGGTGGAGTTATTGTGCTCAGCCCAAACCAAAGCCCTAAGTAAAAAGTGGCAAAATTCCTCTAACTCCAAACATATCAAAGTTTATACTCAAAAAGATCGCAAACGGCGTTTTGAACTCAAGGGAAGTGGACCCGAGTCCTAATTCGACCGTATGCGAAAAGTAGCTTTTCGGACTAAATTCCGAGTATCGATAAAATATTTAAATAAAAAATTGAAAAATATGCGGGTTGTTATATAGAAGTTCTTTAAATACGGTAGTATGTTGTTTATGACCTTGAAATGGTTTAAAATGACACTTAGACAAAGTATTTTTCTATAATCTTTACAGGGATGTTTAATAACATGTATTAGAGTATTTTTAAAATGGTTTCAAGTTTAAATATATTTTTAATAATTATTTATGATTTTTTAAAGTAAAGAGTTTTATATTAGCTAAACATGCTTTATATTGATTTTTGTTAAATTCTAATTTAGTTATTTTTAAGTGATATTTTACATGGATATTTAAAATGTATTTGTGAGTATTTTAAAAGCGAGAGAGAGAGAGAGAGAGAGAGTGTCCATGTGTCTAAGTTTTGAAAGTAAATAAATTGTTTTATAAAAGATAAGTGAGTTTTGGTTACATTAAGCTATCATGAATGGTTTTGGGAAGTTATTTAAGGGTACATTATCTTGTTAAATAAGTATACTTAGATCATTGAAAAGAATGTTTTAAAGATAATGTTAAGTATAAAAGTGTTTTGTGTTTATAGTAAACAATTTTTTAGTAACATTTATTTTTAACCCTTGTAAACATACTTTTTCTTTAAAAAGAGTATTTTAAAGATAATTATCAGTATAAAATTATTTGGACAAAAGGTTAGAAAGTAAAAGGTTTGATTTATAAAGAGATAAGGGGTCTATAGTAATATTTGTTTTTAACCTCTTTGATTTTTAAAGTGGAAAATCTTGTTAAGTGGTTTGTGGATATTCTTATAACTTGGGATAAGCATATGAATACATTTTGAAGTATTGAAAAGAGTAGAAATGAATAGTGAAGAAGTAGTATACATATGTATATAAGGTAATTCAAATATATACAAGTATTTTCAAATAAGTATTGTTTGAATACAGGGATTGGAATACGCTTATGTGACTAAATTGTGCTTTGTATGTTTACTTGTCCATGTGAAGTATTTAAGCCTACACTTAGCACTAAAAGCCAAAAAAGTAGGCTTGTTTTATCAGTAAGAGTTAAGAATAATGTTCAGTCGGGCTTAGAAGCAAATAATGCTCTAATCTATCGGCATCACTCTTGACCGAGAGAGAGTGCAAGTTGAGAAGGTCAGAAATGGTGATAAGAATACGAGACTTGATTCTCATATGCGATCATTTTTATTTCTATCGAATTTGAACAAAATTAACTTAGGAAGTATATAAAAGCTTCATGGCTTCATATGATTTGAGAACCGCCAGGGATAACTCATTCGCATGACATGTCTCTTGCTTTAAGAATATTTATATGTTAGATTCCCAAGTAGGACTCCTTTACATTGTTCACTTACTTCTCAGCAAAACGGAATTGAGTTAACCAGCAATTCACCGATTTAGTTTTGAAGGGTCAAGGATAAGATAAGTATACCTATGTATTACTTACCAAAAACCACTTCAAAACTGATAAATGAGTTGAATACGTTTTTGAAGTGGTGGTGCAGTGGAATGTTATATAGTTGAATCTTAAGGTTAAGTCAAAAGGAGAGGTCGGCGTTAACATTCGTTTGACGACTTACACTGGAATCCATGGAGAGATTCATGACCTGTTCGAGTGATGAAGACTCACTTATTGAGATGCTGAATGTGATTTCACCATCAAAAATGACAGAAGATAGACTAGGTTGCACAAACAGAGGCTTTAGCTAACCCAAGGG
This sequence comes from Allium cepa, assembly GCA_030765085.1. Taxonomy (NCBI): domain Eukaryota; kingdom Viridiplantae; phylum Streptophyta; class Magnoliopsida; order Asparagales; family Amaryllidaceae; genus Allium; species Allium cepa. The sequence continues at coordinate 629,967,608 of CM060940.1, read as the reverse complement.
TGTATTAACTCTATATTGAGAGATGTTTATTAATGTTGCTAATGGGGATTGATGATATTATGCACTGCATGTTCAGCCATGAGCCAGTTGTGTCTACCTTATATATACAACATTTGGAAGGTAGTTTTTGACCTTCGTCATGGGGACCGACCTTGGTGTACCGAGGTGACCTCCATTGGAATCCATATGCAAACGCACATTAGTAGTTTTACTTGTACTTATAATATTGTTGTGTTGTGAGATGCAAGCAGCACAGCTATTTTCTGATTTATATTCTATACCCTAGACGCTATCTAATATATTGTCTTATTTACTTATTAGATGGTTTGATTCTTTTGGGGAGAAAACCATTATGATGACTCGAGGTTTTATCTCACACTAGACATGTCTGACATAATAGCCATATATTTTTTGAATTTCTCACACTAGACATGTCTGACTCGAGGTTTTATCTCTCCCATAATTCCTTAGGTGCTCTTTTAGGTAGTCTAATAAAGGATGTTTTCATTGATATTTTTTGGAGCTTCAAGAGACAAGTTGGATGCTTCCATTCGCCTATAGTTGTATTTTATTTTTGCTGCACTACTATTATGTATATGTCAGCATTTATGAGGATAGACTGTTATAGTTGTCCAAGCTAATGATAGTACGTAGGATTATAACTCTAAAATGCTATGCATAAGTAACACTTTATGCTGTCTTTTGATATTATATGTTATCGTTCCATTATGTGATTCTGATATTACATTCCACCTTCTAGTTCTTTTTCGTTTTCTTTTCATTTTTCTCTAACAATTTGTCTTTCCAACAATTGAATGCTCAACACGTGAATGTCATGGATGTATTAATGTAAACATTCGATCAAAAAGACGAATTGTTACACTTAATAATAGAGCTGGAGTTTAAGCAAGAAACATGGCTTTGGTTACGTATAACTCATTAAAGATAGGGTAAGTGTTTCCTTACAATGAATTGAATGTATTATATATATATATATATATGAGAATGTATTTATATTTTTTATAAACATGTGCCATAAAGGTAATTCCAACCATGGGAAGTAAAAGATCTTATATAAGGTAACTTATATAAGTATGAACTATAAGTGTAGTTTAATCAAGATAGGGAATAATGATGTTCATTTATTATCCTCATTGATTAGTTTAGTTATGCACCACTAGTTTATGAGAACTGATTATTATCCATTGATTGTTAATGTATGCTCGATCACTTTATGAGCATTGATTATCATCTATTTATTTTTGATTTATGCTCGACTAGTTTATGAGCATTGATGATATGATTATTGATTTATGCTCGACCAGTTTATGAGTAGTTTACTTTTATGCAATGTGGGTTGGGTAGATAACATTTGTGGGTGTTTTGTAATGAATATCTTATGAATTGAATTTCACATTTTGACTATAAGGCATTTAATGATAATGTTGGGTTAGAAGTTTATTCTAAAAAAAGTAGTTTAATATAAATTTTCTAAAGAAGTGATGTATACAAGTATGATTTATAAAATAAGGTTTATAAATGAAGGATTTTAAACTGGTATTCCGAGGATTTAAATCCTGATGTATTTGAAAATGGTTTCTAAGTTTTTAGAGGAAATAATAGCAATATTATTTAAAATTACTATGAATATAATGTTTTAAAAATAGTTGAGATTCATTCGAGTTTGAGGTTACTCTTGGAATCAATGAGTCAATTCTGGAACAAAGTATTTTTATATTATCTAGTTTGAATAGCTCGAAAGTGACTAAAAATGGGAAAAAAATATGTTCGATTGATAAGCACTTCTCATGAATAATACCCTTCTTAGTAAATGGGATGTATTATACGACTTGGTAGGACCATTTCCATGGTATCATTTTTGTATTACTTGATACACACACATATACACATATATATTTCTATGTATTTTAAAGTAAATATTTGGGAAGTTGGTTTGTAAATTAAGATCAGTTAATATCTTAAAAGTATTTGACACAACTTTGAAAGTGATTTTGATTTAATCCTGAAAGTATGATTTAATATAAAATAGGTGTATGTATATATTATTATTTCAAAAGGATTCGAAGTAAAACCTGGGCATTCTGTTCTATAGTTTCTGTAAAGAAATTTGATATGGAATACATAGTAGTTTGATAATATAGAATTTTTATCTGAGCTTTTATAGAAAAGATTTATGTGCCCACTATCTAGCGAGCTCGAGTGGTAGTGGCATAGCCTAAATGATTATGAAACCTTTTCTTGTTATTCCTTTAGGTAAAGCATGTCTAATAAATAAATGAAACTCTAATAATTTATTTTATTAACTTATGTATCCTATACATCAGGTTGGCATGTACAATCTTCATGTTGTGATATGTTTGTTAGGTAGTTTTCATTTGTTAGAACGAAAACGAATTTTTCAATAACTTTTGGGCAGTCGGAAAGTTCTGGATCATTATTGAACTTAAAGCTAAAGGCTTATAAGAATATAAAGATAATTTTATATAATTACTGAATGGAGAATATAGTAAGTTAAAACATGTCCTAATTTGTTGAACATCCTTGTTAAGTGAATCATTCAATGTTATCGGACCAACTAATAACATCTTTACTTTGACGGTGTATGTAATGACCCAAAATTTCAGACACTTCGTATTTAAATATATGAATTATTTAAATATTTGTATTTAAGATTTAATGTGATTAAATATGATTTTAATAATCTTAATAAACACTTTTTAATTAATAACAAATGATAGAAAACTTATTTTTGAATTTTGTTTACAAAAATAAACACTTCGAATAAATACTGAAAATGTGACTAGAAAACTTTTTTGTTAAAAATCAACTTTTTATTCAATACAAGTTGTATAAATGTTTTTCAACTTGTATAATAACTTATTCACATATAAACAATAATTAAACATGTACAAGTTAACCAAAAATTAATTGAAGTAAGCTTATTTAATTAAGGGAACATATGGTACTAAAAGAACCCTAAATTAAGGCATTGATTAAGAAAAGCATGGTTGTGTAAGAGCATGGCTTTTTCATATGGAGTCCTCTTTGTTCCATGTCTAAGGAGGGGTTTTGGTAATCTTTTACATTCATTTCCTAAGTCTCAATAAGCACATACAAGGCTCTCTTCATTCCCATAACTTCAAACTCCTAAGAAACTCTATACTCTTATTATTTTTCTCTGCACAAAGTTCTTAAATTAAAATTGATCTAAATAAAATCCAAACTCCTCCAAAGTCATGTTGTCATCCTAAAATACCAGACAATATCACTCTACCACCTCAAATCCAAAAGAATAGGAGGCATTCCCTTCAAACCAACAAATTCATACCAAATTTAAGGTAAACCAATCTTTGCCGTGCACTTATTGCCCCCCTCTTCTCTTTTATTTTTCTTGATTTTTAGCTTGTGTGTTGATGGAAATTTTGTGTGGTTTGATGGAATGTTGGTACGAAGAACGTGAAATTTGGTTCAAACAAAAGTAAGGTATTCCCACTTTGAATGAAGTTAATTACTTAATATTAATGCTTGTTGAAATTGCTTCCTATTATATGTAATAATAAACGTCGACTACTTAAAGTTAAAACCTTTTACTATATGTTTCTAAAAGCATGTGATTTGTTAAAGTAGTTACCTTAAAGAGAATGGAATTATGTTGTTTAAATTAAGCACATTTAAACATCTAAAACGGACATGATTATTAGTACGTATGTTAATACATGTTTAGTAGTTATATGGTTTGAGTCCAGAATCATATATGTGTATAAAATGAAATGACACTAAATATTGAATTGAATACGAAATTATCCATATAGCGATAGTCGCTATAAACGCACTTTGAATCCCTTAACTATAACTTGTGTAAATTAATGAATTATGAACACATCTTAATATAACTTAGTTAGTTGTTTTAATTACGCTTGGCCAGTTTATGAGCAATTAATTTCTATATCCATGGGTTGGGTAGATACGAACACCTTGCGATTAGAATTTTATAGTTTGACTATAAGGTGTTCGATGAAAATATTTAATTAAGTAATTGTTATAAGAAATGATATTTATTATAACTTTAAAAATGTTTAACTTTTAAATGAAATTGTTTCTTCGAAAAGGGAAATATAAATATTTGGATATAAATATTTTTGAAGTGACTTTATATAAAAGTGATTTATATAAATGGTTTATAAGTGTATTTTATAAATAAAGAGGATTTCAAGGAATAAACCCCTGGTGATTTTAAATTGGCTTTCCAAAGATTTTATGGAAATAAATAATACTATAATTGAAAGTACTTGTGATTATTAGTGCAAAATGATTTGCCACTTCGAGAAACAAAAAGGATTTGTTATGTTTCCAATGTTTCCAGTAACCCATAACTAAAAAGTGGGCAGGAAGGTTCCTGTAAACCTGGGTATAGTCCACTCTTAGTGCAAAGAAATATACTTATTTTTTTATTTTAGAGAGGCAGGACCCAGTTGCCTTGTTATTGAGAGAAACCTTCCGATTCGATTGCATATATTTTGACATGCTTTTATAGTAGAGTATTATGGGATTTCCAAATAAAACTATCAAATACAACACTATATTATTATATTGAGTATTTGATATCATTTTCAAAAGAGATTTGTTTTATATCCCAAAGAAAAGTATGATCTGATATGAAAGATATATATATATATATATATATATGTATGTATGTATGTATGTATGTATATGTATATGTATATATTATTTCAAAAGGATTTGAAATGAAGCTGGGAATTTGGTTCGAAGGGATTATTTTTGAAAAGGATTATATTTTGAAAATAATAAAGTTAATTAGGTTTCATAAATCTAAATATGAAGAAAGCCTAAATGGGTAGTTTGGGAATTGCATATTGTTTGCTGCATTATAGGATCCTTGAGTCCTGTTTGTGGTAGGAAAACTACGTTAGCTTGATCCTGTATCTAATTGGGTATCCAATTAGTTAAGAGTACATAGGCAGTCACATGTAGTAGTGACACAGCCCCAATAATAATATATCTTTTTCCTATTTATTGTTTGCTAATTATCTTGTGTTGCTGTAACTTTCATGCTTACTATTTTACTCCGCATTTACATGTTTATTAAGTTTGTAGGAATGACTGTTGCTGTCTCTCTTATCAGAGTTGTGCAGTGGTAGATTTATAGTAAATCTTTATTTAGAAAGTACATCCAGTAGAATAAATGACCAAAACTTCGATAAGTTGTATTATTAAAATTGTATCCTATACATTTAGCGGTGTTGTATATTTGTCAAATTATATTGTGTATTAAATTAGTAGTTTTCATTATTAATTTTAAAACAAACAAGTTTTCTATGATTTTGACTGGTCTGAAAATCCAATTCGTTGCAGCTGGTATCAGAACTTAAACTAGGTGACTAAGTAAAATTCATCTAGAGTAAGTAAATCAACATAGAATTTTAAAATGAAACTACGCTAATTTGATAAATAAAATGGATAGGATAAGGCACCATACTTTCAACCGAGATTATGGCTGCTATTAATTTTGGTGTGCTTAGCTTCTTTTAATTGTTTGGTTTTTGTTATATTTTTTCGACCTTGAAATTTGGGGAAAGAAATCCTTTTAAGGAAGGAAAAATGCAATGGCCCAAATTTCAAACGCTTTTTATTTAAATATCTAAATTATTTAAATATTTGTATTTAAGATTTGTTGTCATTAAATATGATTTTATAACCATATTAAATATTTTTTAATTAATATCTAATGATAGAAAACTTATTTTTGAATTTTTTACAAAAATAAACACTTCAAATAAATACTGAAAATGTGATCGGAAAACTTTTTGTTAAAAATTAACTTTTTGTTCAATACAAATTGTATAAATATTTTTCAACTTTCATAGTAACAAGTGCACTAAAGTAAGCATACTCAATTAAGGGAACATATGGTACTAAAAGGACCCCTAAATTAAGGCATTGATTAAGGAAGGCATGTTTGTGTATGAGCGTGCCTTTGTCATATGGAATCCTCTTTACTTCAAGGATAAGGAAGGGTTTTAGTAATCTTTTCCATTCATTTCCTAAGCCTATATAAGCACATGTAAGGCTCTCTTTATTCTCTTAACTTCAAACTCCTAAGAAACTCTACATTCTTGCTTTCTTTCTCCATACAAAGTTCTTAAATCAAAACAACTCTAAATAAAATCCAAAATCCTCCAAAGTCATGCTATTATCCAAAAATACCACACAACATCACTCTACACCTAAAAACCAAAAGAATAGGAGCCATCCCTTTCAGACCAATCAAGGCCATGCCCAATTTAAGGTAAACCATGCTTTGTCATGCACTTCTTGCGCCTTCTTCTCTCTTGTTGTGCTTGGTTCTTGGCTAGTGTGTTGAAGGAAGGAAGTGTTGTGTGGTTTGATTGAATGTTGATAGGAAGAAAGTGAAATTTGATTCAAACAAAAGTGAGTTATTCACATAATGAATAAAGTTAATTACTTGATACTAATGCTTGTTGAAATTTCTTGCTATTATATATAATAATCGCCACTAACTACTTAAAGTTATAACCCTTTATTATATGCTTCCAAAAGCATATGATTTGTTAAAGTAGCTAGCTTAAAGACAATGGAATCATGTTGTCTATATTATGCACATTTAAACATTTAAAATGGATGTGATTAGTAGTATGTCAATACATGTTTAGTAGTGATAAGGTTTGAATTTAAATCATATATTTCTATAAAATGGAATAAAACTAATATTGAATTAAATACGGGATTGTTCGTAGAGTGATAAATTCTATAAACGCACTTTGAATCCCTTAACTATAACTTCTGTAATTTAATGAATTATGAACACATCTTTATATAACTTAGTTGGTTGTTTGAATTGTGTTTGGTCAGTTTATGAACAATTAATTTCTATATAAATAAAGTTATGTATTTATAAATAAAGTTATGTCTTTATAAAATGCTTATAAACTTAGGTAATGTTTTATGAAGTGCTTCATAAATAATTTTAGCATTAAATGATATACTAATTATTTAAACGAATGCGATTAAAATGGTATAATTAAAAAAACCGATTGAATAAAATACGTAAGGTGTACATAGATCATTTTATTTGCATGATTGTTCTTGATCTAGGATTTGAGTATATGGTTTCTAGGTGATTTACACCGGTTCGAGCAAGAATTTTTCACTCGATTCTCGATGTCAAACATTTGAAACGGATTCTTTATATAAGCTCAACGTTTTCTGTCATAGTATATGGCTATGTAAGGGAGTAGAAGTTTTTTAACAAGGAATCTGATTAGAGTCCACATTAGAGAGATCATGTGATATATACTAGTTGGGAGGTGAAATCTATGTGATCAAGCAAGGGATAAGATCAGAAATTGCGTACGGATGTTCCTTGTACATTATATAAACTTAAATATATGCATACTTTTGTTTTGTTAGCTTACAAAGAGTTCAACGAATGACTCTTCGATTTGTTCTAGAGTAGCATGAATAATCGTCTAAGTAATAACCTAAGGGCCGGTGGTTGAGCGTAAGGTACGCTTATCCGATTATTTATCATCTTTAGGCAATGAGAGGGTTTTTGAACCTGCGCAAACCATGAGCTTTGTTTGCTAGTGATTTTGATTAATAATAAGTATTGTTGTGTGCCTTTTTCTTTTGTAAATTAGTCGTGTTGGAATTTTGAGGATGAAATGTTTTAAGTGGGAGAGAATGTAATGACCTGGAATTTCAAACACTTTGTATTTAAAATTAGAATTATTTAAATATTTGAATCTTAATTAAATGTGTTTAAATGAATTTTATAACCTTGTTAACCTCTTTAAATTAATAACTATTGATGGTAAACTTGTTTTTGAAAAATGTTTACAAAAATAAAATACCTCAAAGAATTATTGGTAATGTGGTCGAAAATCATTTAACTTTTTACTCGGTTAAAGTTATTCAAACATTTTGGCCATACTTAAACTACTAGTGTGTAATTAATTAGCAACTAAAATATTTTATGTGTTATGGCTGACTAATTGTGAATAGTGATAGATTAGAAAAGTTATTAAAGAGAAGATATTTTGGTGAATAGTAAAAGTGTGACGCCCCACCTCTATACCCACGCTAGCCAAGAACACTACGGTGTAGTGCTGTCAACTAGCATGGAGAATAAGGCTATTGAGGAGCGACCATCCATGTGATTGCTTATCACACGGTGGCTATAAATAATCTTCGGAAACAAACATAGATTAAGCATAACACAAATCAGTCACAGACATCCATATCACAAAGGCGGAAGAAGATATGAAAATATAACTGACACATGAAAGTGTACATCAGAGTAGTGGTCAAAAAGATCCACAATAATACAAAAGAATAGCAACACGTGCTATACAAAAGAATACAACTATGAGTCTATATCTCAAGTGTATACAACAAAAACTGCTAATCTAAATAGTTAGCCAAAAGTCAGAGTAGCAAATCCCGGGAGGAAGTCAAGCAAAAGCACCTGTAACATCTCGGTCTGACCCGAGAATTATTTAAGAAAATAATAAACGGATCAGTCTAGCTATAAATATCAGATGACATGATATAAAAATAAAAGATATGGCATAAACATAAAATATCCATATTGACATACTACTATAAGTATGCAAATGATGATCAACAGAAGATCAATCAATATCACAAGAATCTTCTCAAAGATCCAAAGAGGGCATCATACCCTAAACTTGTACTCATAACAAGTCAATGACATAAATTCCAGAAATCAACACAAGAAATCCAAAAATCACAGAAAAAGGGAAAGAGGCCTTTCACATGACGGTCCGAAGACCATGGGGAGCTACCCCATATGGGTGAGTCGGAATCACCCAGATGAGGTCTAGGCTAACCAAAAAGAAAAAAGGTACGTGTGAGCGGAATCACACAAATGGTGTCTAGCCTAACCTCGCAACAAAAAGGTATGTGTAAGTGGAATCACACAAATGGTGTCTAGATTAACCTTGCGGACAAAGAGATATGTGTGAGTCGGAATCACACCAATGAGGTCTAGTCTAACCTTGCAAACAAAGAGACATCGCACAATTGCTAGTCTAAATCATAAGATGATCGTCATGATCAACGAGAAGTGTCGATTACACTAAGCTAGTAAATATAAAAGCTTAGCCTCGTGTCCCATAACCACTTTCTTAACTTAAATATTTACGAACAAACTGTAAATCTTCACTAGAAAATTGTCACAAGAGGTTCAATCGAACAAGTCCAAGAATTAACCGATGAAGTGAACACAAGCATTTCATACCACTTGTTTTACTAAGCCGTTTAATTAGATTTCTCATCCGAGTGAGGTAAAGGTTTGTATATACTAATAGATTGGAAAACGGGTTAAGAAAAGAGCTTTCTTATTAAAAATAGAGTTGAAATCCTTTTATTGAAAGAGTTTTGATATTTACTACTAGTTTTGAAACCTTTATATTTTAAAGTGACAAATCACAGAAGCGATTGTAGAAACAATCAATCACAAAGATCACATTCGAAGATGTGATAAAAATCCAAGGAAATCAGCCCAACAAGTTCTGTTGAATGTTTTTCAAATAAGATCCCCTACGGAGGGGGGGGGTCCGGGGGGGGGGGGGGGGGGTGGCAACCCCCAAGGTGGGGGTGCAGGGGCAACGCCCCTGCTACGGGGTTCGACCTGCCCGGTCAGGTCGCGGGGGTCCAGAGGGCAGCGCCTCCGGCGGGGTGAGGGGCAGCGCCCCGTCCAAAACGGTATGACCTAGTGATTAAAGGGGCACGACCTAGTGGTCCAGCGACCTAAAGGGTAAAGGTCATGCGACCTAAAATGGGTTCGCGACCTAACACTCAAACGACCTAAAGAAAATAAAGGGCCGAGCGACCTATAAGAAGCAACGACCGAAATAGAATCGAGGTCCAACGACCTACGGGTTAGGTCATGCGAGTTAAGGAGGTCAACGACCTAACAGAGACACGCGACCTAATAAAGGAATGCGACCTAAAGGCACGCGACCTAGCGACCTAAGCAGGAAACGCGACCTATGAGGGACAAGCGACTTAAGTTGGTCAACGACCTACGGAATATAGGTCACGCGACCTAACGGTTTACAAGGTCTACGACCTAACTGGAAACGTGGTTTAGCGACCTAGTTGTTTAAAGAAGATGGGTCATGCGACCTAAGGAGATAAGGCCTAGCGACCTACGAGTTAAAGGTTCAACGACCTAACAGGATGTAGGCCCAATGACCTAACAGGTAAGAAGATCACACGATCTAAAATGCAATAGGACCTAAGGACCTAAGGTCGACCTAGCGACCTAAAGCCATACGACCTAACGACCTAAGGTCATACGACCTAGCGACCTAAAGCCATACGACCTAGCGACCTAAGGTCCGTACGACCTAACTCCGAAGACGTTAGAAATGGTCAGAACGACCTACGACCTAAGGTCCATACGACCTACGACCTAAGGTCCATTCGACCTAAAGCCCAACGACCTAGCGACCTAAAACCAAACGACCTACGACCTAATTCCGAGTGCCGAGCGACCTAACGTTGCAGGCCATTTTAAGGTCGGAAACGAGCTATTTTAAGGCCGAGACTTTTCCACGCGAACGACCTAGCATAGGCAGAATGACCTAAGTGCAGCTTTTTCACCAAAAACACTAAAATTTGGGGTTTTTCGCCAATCCAATCCAAACCAAATGCAAATGTACATGCAAACATGATAGGGATTCATTCCCAACAGTCCAAGATAGTTATAGGCTAGATTTGTGAGATAAAAATCTCACCTTTGCACCAAATTTATGAAGAAAAGCTTGAAAGCAATGGAGAAGTAATCACAAGCTTGAATCCAATATCTTCTTCTTGAATTTGGAATTGAATGTTGGATTTGCAAGAGACTTTGAGCTTGGATTATTAATTTCCCCTTCCACTCACCATTAATGCTAAAGCTTGGTTGTTAGAAAATTTATGAAGAGTGAGGAGAAGGAGAGAAGTCAGTTTGAGTTATAATGGCTAAACCAACCCAAAGTCCAAAGCGGGAAAAGTAAGTGAAATTCCACTAACTCCAAACCTATCAATGTTTATACTTAAAAAATTGTAAACAACATTTCGAACTTAATGGAAGTGGTCTCGAGTCCTAATTTGACCGTTTGCAAAAAGTAGCTTTTCGGACCAATATCCGATTAACGACAAAATATTTAAATAAAATATTTAAATATAAAATCGATAAATATGCGGGTTGTTACAAAAAGATATTTCCTATAAGGTGTGATGTGTAAACCAAAGCATATGAGAGGGAGCATGCATGGTGACGCTCTATGGAGACGAAGAGGTGAGTGGTTCTTGACCCCTTGTACATATGGCTCTTTATATGATTACATTAACTCATTTGTTAATTTTCAAAGATAGAAACAACTCATTCTTAATCCTCTTCTATCTTCACTAATCAATCTTTAATCAAAACAAATCAACTCCAAACTTGTCCAAACTTCAGTTATAGGCCTAACAGAGCATTGCGATATCGAAAATAATCACAAATCTTAAAGAAACGGAGCAAGAACCCCACTCCAAGTTTAGGCCATGAGCAATAAATGAGAAGGGGTGTGGCCAAGTGCAAAAGTAAAGCATATGTGAAGTCTTCTGGATGTTTGGTGATGGTACGAAGTGGTCATTAATTCTAGATGGATATGCTTGTGTTATTTTGGTTTTGAAGTGAGTTCACTCACCATTGAATAGTATATAATGTGTTTACATATGTTGTATGCTTGAATATAAAGTTAAGTAAGGTTAATTAATGCAAGTTATCACTTTTGGAACCTCACATTCGAAAAGCAAAAGACAACTTTATAGTACATATTATCACTTCTACACCTTCTACAACATGTAACTTGGCCTCGACTTTGTGTTTCCATGTGTGATATGATTGTGTGTGAAGTTGAAATGTGTTTGAAGTGTTTGAATCGAGAATAGTTGTTATAAGTACACTTTGAAATCCCTTGTGTTTTAACCTCTTTAAGATGTTATAAGTGAATATATTATGAAAGTATATATCTTAGTTTGCTCTACACTTACATAGTGTATGAGACAACGAGGAAATGGTTTGGAAATAATTGTTCTTGTTGAACATAGTGGCAAAAGTAATAGCAAATAGTTTCTACATGAGAACTTTGAAAATGTCGTACGTACCGCGATTTTTAATATGAATTTGAGAGATATTCTTAGGTGTTTCTTTGCTATTTTAATAAGTACTTTATGTTTACCTCTTACTATAAAATATCAAAGTTTAAATGATTTTAAAACTGATTAAATGAAGTTGTAAAATTTAGAAGTGAAATAGTTGTTATATATGCACCTTGAAGTAGCTAGTTTTTGGTAATTTTTTAGGATTTTTTAAAGACGTGCTTAGGGGTATGTTTTCAAGTAAAGTACTTGCTACAAAAAATTGAACTTTAATCGATTAGTAGGTAGTTGAAAATTGGTCAAATTTAAGAGTTTAAAATTGGTTTCATGACAGAAGTATGAAATTGAAACACTTTCTTGCTATTTCTAAACTTTAGGCAGCACTTCATTAAATACCATAGTATGTTGTTTGAGACATTGAAATGGTTAAAAATGACACTTAAATAACGAATTTTTCAACAATCTTTTTAGGGATGTTTAATAACATATATTATAGTATTTTAAAACTAGTTTTAAGTTTAAATATTTTTTAATATTTATTTATATTTACGCAACATGTTTTTTGTTAAATTCTAATTTAGTTATTTTGAAGCAATATTTTACATGGATATTTAAAATGTGTTTATATGTATTTTAAAAGTTAAATAAGTTTGGAAAGTAATTTAGTTATTTTATAAAAGATAAATAAGTTTTGCTTACATTTAGTTACAATGAATGGTTTTGGGAGTTAAAACTATATTATCTTGTTAAAAAGGTATACTCAGATCTTTGAAAATAATGTTTTAAAGATATAATAAGTATAAAAGTGTTTTGGGTTTATAGTAAACAATGTTTTAGTAACATTTCTTTTTAACCCTTACAAATATATTTGTTCTTTAAAAAGAGTATTATATACATAGAAGTATGAAATTATTAGGAAAAATGTTTGAAAATAAAAGGTTTAATTTATAAAAGAGATAAGGGTTTATAGTAACAGTCTTTTAACATTTGTTTTTAACCACTTTGATTATATTTTGAAGTGGAAAATCCTATTAAGTGATTTGTGAATATTCATAGATCTTAGGATAAGTATATGAGTACATCTTGAAGGATTGATAAAATATTAAAAGAATAGTGAAGTTGTAGTATACGTGTATATATCACTTATAAAGGTAATTTATATATATATATATATATATATATATATATACACACACAAACGTATTTACAAATAAGTATTATTTGAATAAGGGGATTAGGAGTTGCTTATGTGACTTAATCATGCTTTGTGTCTTTAATTGTTGATGGGGAGTATTTAATCCTATTCTTAGCATTAAAAGGAGACAAAGTAGGTTTGTTGTTTCTGTAAGAGTTAAGAATGATGTTCTAGTAGGGCTTAGAAGCAGAAGCAAACGGTGCTCTAACCAACTCGCTTCACTCTTGACCAAGTGATAGTGCAAGTTAAGAAGGTCAAAAATGCCGATAAGTATACGAGACTTGATTTCTGTATGCAATTGAACTTAACCAAAATTAACTTAGGAAGTATATGAAAGCTTTACGGCTATAAACAATTTGAGATCCCTCGTGAAGGACTCATTGGTATGTAATGTCTCTTTCTTTAAGAATATATGTATAGGAAATTCTTTGGAGAGGACTCTTTTACATCTTTCACTTACTTCGAAGAGAACCGAAACTAAGTGGACCAAAAATTCACCGATTTTGTTTTGAATAGTCCAGGATCGGATAAGTTTACTTATGTATTACTTACCAAAAAACCCTTCAAACCTGATATACGAGTTCAGTGTTTTGAACGAGGTTGTAGAGTGGAATGCTATAGAGTTAAACATAAAATTTATCCGAATCCGATCTATAATCATACAAGACCACTATAAGCGAATAAAATCATCCCATTCACCGAATCAATGATCAAATTCCCTGATTTGACCGTATTTTGCACAAAACTCCCTTTGTCTAGAAATAGTCATCTAAGAATCCACTCGATTAGTCTTGAGATTAGTAGCTACTCATAGCCCTCACCTTCCTCATCATTCTGATATGCAGTTTGATCAAAATGGTGAAGAACTCGATGAGTTATTGTAACAACCCGCCATATTTTATGATTTTATATTTAAATGTTTTATTTAAATATAGCATCGTTAGTTGAATTAATGTCCGAAATGTGACTTTGTGTAAACAGTTGAATTTGGACTCGAGACCACTTTCATTGAGTTCAAAACGACGTTTACAACTTGTTTAAGTATAAACATCGTTATGTTTGGAGTTGATTAGGATTTTGGTATTTTCAACTGAGCTTTGGGTTGGGTTTTAGCCCATTAACCCAATTAGAGACCCAAACTCCTCTACCTAATTGCTTCCGCTCCACTCCTCTTCATTCATTCATTCCATTTTCTAAATTCCTAACACTCAAGCCCTAGGAAGAATGGTGGAAAGAGGAAACTAAAATTCCTAAGCCCTAGTTTCTCTTAGGAATTCAAGTTCTAGTTCTAAAATCAAAGAGAAGCTTAGGTAAGCATCATCTTCATCTTCTCCATCTCAATCCCTCTCCAATTTTTAGAATTTCCTATGACCTAACATAGGAAATATTTACATATGATCATGGATTGGAGCTTATAGAGTTGTGGTTGAAAGTGGAGTTGATCTTTCCTTGTTTTAGTGCTTCTCAGTTGTTGTTTTTAAGTTTAAAGGTGAGTTCTTGAACTCACGTCTATGTCAATAGCTTTCATTAATGTTAGATATGAACTCCTAAAATCTATTTCATGTTCAATTTCTTTTGATTTGAATTGGTTTGGTGAATTTTTCAATTTTAGTTTTTGAAGTCAAAATTATGAAATCCTACTATGCATGTTTGGACAAGTTATTTGGGGTGTATCGAAGAGCCTATAGGGCTGGGTTGTCACTTGGCATAAATCCCTAGCGTCCATCGCTAATTCGATCGTTTTTGAGTTGACTTGGCCATCAATTGCCTAGACAAATTTCTGCCCAGTTTAGGCAACCAGACATCTGGTTGAAACTTCCAGACATCTGATAGGGGCTTCTGAGAAAATAAATAATAAAAACGAAAATAAATTTCCAAAGCCCAGGACCAGATGTATGGTTAAACCCAACCAGACACCTGGGAGGCTTTAGGAAATAAAAAGAAAAAGGAGAAAAAAATTACAAATTTTCCGAACCCAGGGTCAAACATCTAGTTAAAACTACCAGACGTTCGGTTCTGTTATTTTTTCCCTATTTGCCTATTTTTTCCTGGATTTTCAATTTTTATCGATCTTTGACGATCCGAATAGTTATTGTCAATCAATACCAACTTTGATGATTTCTTTTCTAGATTTTTGGTGTTTCCATTTGATGGATTTGATATCGATTTTCATGATTTTAATTCACGTCGTCGAATGTGGATTTTGATGATAGATTGTTTTTAGAATCGTTTCCATCATTTGTCACTTTGAAATACAAAGGTTTTTATACTAGTAGTAAATACTCAAACTCTTTCACAAAAATGATTTCAAAATTACTTTTAATACAAAGCTTATTTTTAAAACCATTTTCCAATCTATTAGTATATACAAACCTTTACCTCATTCGTATAAGAAATGCAATTAAATGACTTAGCAAAATAGGTGGTATGAAACGCTTGCGTTTACTTCGTTGGTTAATTCTTGGACTAATTTGATTGAAATTTCATGACAATTTTCGAGTGGAAATCTATAATATGTTCGTAAATATTTAAGTTAAGCCAGTGGTTGTGGGACATGAAGCCTAACTCATTTATTTACTAGCTTAGTGAAATTTACACTTATAGATCAACGATGATCATTTTATAATTTAGACTAGCGATGTGCGATGTCTCTTTGTCCGCGTAGGGGACTAAATCCCGTTTCTCTAGGGCTTCAGCTCAATTTGGTGGGGTAGCAACCTATGGTCTTTCGCTCAAATTTTAAGGGTTAGCGACCCATGGGATAGCATCCCGTTTGTGGTACATACGTTGGTGAGTTTTCATGCTCCCGTTTGTGATAGGCCTCCCCCTTTGTGTTTTTTGGATTCTATTTACTGATTTCTAGAATTTTTGTTTCATCAATTTTTGTGATTTACATTGATATGTTTTGTCAATATTTGAGGTTTGGTGAATAAGCTAAAGAATATGATATTCTTTTCACGTGTTTGATAAAATTTGAGATATTGTATGATTTTCATTATTATCAAATATATACTTGTCACAATTGTTATCAAATATATACTTATCACAACATGATAATATTGTTATCATATGTTTTTGTCATATCTCTTATCCTATCTCATCTTACATCATAATTATAGCTAGACCGATCCGTTTATTATTTTTCTTCTTAAATAATACTCGGGTTAGACCGAGGTGTTTCAGGTACTTCCACTTGATTTCTTAGCAGGGACTATCTTCTAACTTTTAGCTAACTACTTTAGCTTAGTTGTTTTTGTCTTTCATGTATACGAGATAGAGACTCTTTGATGTGTACTTATTCTTTTGTGTAGTACATGTACCCACTCTTTGGCTTATAGTGGATCTTGTATGACCACCACTATGATGTTCATTTCTATGTGTTATATTCATATCTGTTTTTGCCTTTGTGATACGAATATCTATGACTAATTTTTGTGTTGTGCTTATTTTATATTGATTCCGAGGTCCGCTTAGCCATTATGTATTAGATTTGAGTTTGGATTGGATATGTCAGATTTCCTCTTGAAATGAAATACATGACATACTATTTGACATATCGGTTCTCAATTAAATTAATTATATAGTTGGTCGCTCCTCAACAGCCTTATTCTTCATACTAATTGACGACATTACCTAGTATGTTCTTGGTTAGTGAAAGTATAGAGGTGGGGCATCATAGCTTGTTATCAGAGCCAAACTTTGGAACAATGTAGAGTAATCTATCAAGGATCGTTGTCCTAAGTCTCCCTTAGGAATCATGCCTTAGGATTTAATTCGAGTCTTAGGACCTGTTCTATCATATTTCCTTTTATGATGCCTTGTTTTATTAATCAAGTTTGTTTGATATTCATTCTAAGAATAGCTATTTTCCTCTTCCTTGTTTCTTTCTTTCTTAGAGAAGAGAAATGGTTAGAACTGGCCGTCCTAGCACTGGTCAATCCAGTGGTTCATCTCAGGATGGCGTATTTATGTCTACTCAATAACTTTTGGATCTTGTTGCCATGCGACTGGTCCCATCCCTGAGCCTGCTCATCCTAAATCTGAGTTTGCACGCTTGCGCAGTGTATGATAACCGAAATTTTTGGACAACTGTTAATTTGTAATTAACATGATTAAAACATTGATTTATTAATTGGACAAATAAACCTGATAATTTGAATATATCTAGATATGTATATAAAAAGAAACTGAACATAAATAAATGCTGAATTTTAAAATATTTGGATAAGTATTTATTTTAGTATATTTGTTTAATGATCTTCTTATATATATATATAATTTTTCAATTGGACAAAAATTTATCTTTTATAAATAAATATGTTTTCTATTTTAATATGGATGTTGTTAATGGTTAGCTATGGTTTAAAATCAATATTTATTTTCAAGGCTATTAGGAAAAATTCTTTATTTTTAAAGCTAGCATGTATATATATACATGATTATTTATAAGTGTTTAAATTGGGATTTTCTTCCATTTTCTTTTAAGAGATGTATAGATAAATATAAGAAAGGATAAATATAAAGACATGATTATATATAAACTAAATTTTAGATATTATATAAATATTTATAATAATTAATATATTATAATTACACTTGTAAACAAATACTCTATGCATGAATGCAAATGTAAATTTGTTCTAGCATGCTTATGATAAATGTAAGGAAATAAACAAGTGTCATTATTTCAAAAAAATAAAAATAAATAAAGATAAAAAAATATGCACATCTTCATGTCTCTTCTTTCATCTCCATTTCAAAACAAGAAAATCTGGAAAAAAAAATGAAATGATGAAATCAAAATTCTATAACAAATCAGAGAACTAAAAAATCAAGGGAAAAAAACAAGCATGTAATTCCTCAAACCTAAATCAAAACCTTGCAAAAAATATTCAGAATCAGAAACCAAAGTCTGTAACAAAATTATCAAATTTCATTTGCAACCTAAAATTAAATTTTTTAAGCATTCAAGTTCTAGTAAACAAGGATCAAAGAAAAAACCAGAAGATATCACAACAGCTTCCTGTTTTCCATTTTAGCCTGTCTCTGCTTTTAATCTATGAGTAGATTTTCCTTAAAATAGTTTTATAGAGCTGCATGTGATAAATCTATATGGAAATTGTTGTTTGATGGTTCACATGATTGATCTGGATATATATATATATATATATATATATATATGCTTTAAATTGATGTGTGAAAATGTGTACATCTGCATATATCTATGCCTGCTATCTGTCTCTGTTGTTTCGATAAGTTCAAACATCTTCAAAAATCTAAATCTCTTCATACGATCAGATTTGAGTTTGATTCCTGAATAAAGTATGGTTACAACATCATAACCTTAATTTTAAAATTTATCTCAAGAATTTTAGTTTGTTAATTAATTCAAAATTTAGAAAATACAGTATTACTCTAGAATTGGTCAAAAATAAATAATTGTAATTTCATGTTTCGATTATATAGTTTGATTCGTGGATGGAAGTTATGAATTTTGATACAAAAATTAGGATTTTTAACTTTGGAAATCATGAAGATTCTCATAATGAACGGAATCAGAAGATTGGTCAATTTCTGGTGATCTCGGTGATTTGGTGTCTTAGGGTTGGGGTCAGCGGAGGCATGAATGGTGGCGAGCATAAGAAAAATGCTTGGTGATTTTACTGATGACCATAATGATCATGCGAAGGCAAACTAGGTTTTAAAATACTGCTTTGGTTGGCTTCGAGTTTGAGAGAAGTATGATGTCGACGAAGCATCGGACTTCATAAGAGTGGATGGAATGGATGCTTTAGACTACGCAAAGATCTGGTCAGGACGGCGAAGATTCTGGCGACTGGTGGTGGTGGTGCGAGGATGCTTTTGGTGTCTAGTTTCGTGAAAGTGGCCTCGAACATATTCGATTTTGTCTCTGTGATATTTTCTTGAATCTGGGTGTTCATATGGACTGAGTGAATGGTCGTCGACTTAACGATGATCGCAGCAGGGATCAGAATTAGTGGGAATGCTTGCGCATGTGCACGTTGAGGCCTAATGTCAGTGATTTGGGAAAGAAGATGGTACTCGAGGGCGATCTCATGTAATTTTAGTGAGTGTCTCGGAGCTGTGATAGATGCGAATTCTCGTGAGTAGCTACGGATGTTTATGTGGTTTGCTTGCATTGTCTCGGCGTGTTTTCGTGGGTTGCTAGTTTTAAAGTTTTAAGATTTAAGTAAGTTTTAAAGAAAGCTCGGGAAGTTGGGGTAACTCGAGTTTTGGTAAGGTAATACTCATGATTATTCTCGAGGTTATAAATTAGATGATTAATAAATTTTTGAAACTTATCAAAGTCATGAAAAATTAATTTACTTAAACTATTTTAAGTGATAAACTAATTATTTAATGTTGTTAATTTAGGTTGAGAAAGTATTTTAAGATATTAATTAAGTTAATCCTTAAGTTGTTTTAAAAACTTAATTTATCAGATAATTAAACGGTTTAATTAAAAGATTAAGTGTTTTAAACTTTAGTTAAACTTAAGCTTTTAAATTATTTGGCTCCAAGTTTAGTAAGTAAGATTTAAAAAAAAAAATTGAAGATGAATTAAGATAAATGATTTATCATTTAAATGTATTAATTGATTGATAATTAAAGATTAATTAATAAGTGATTAAAGATTATTTATTGATTAATAAATTAGTAAATAAAGAGTAATAATTATTAGCAAAAGAATAATTAATAGTTGTGTTTAATTTTTGATTAAGAATGATCAGTTAAGAATAGCCAATTAAGGGTAGTTAATTGGGGTTAATTAATTAATTAACCAATATAATTAACCAATTGAAATTTCTTGATGGAAGTAATTAAAGGTTGATTACTTAAGGTAAGTATTTAAGGATTAATTACTCAATGTACTTAATTAAAGGATTGATTAATTAAGGGTTAGTAGATTAATGATTGTGATTAATTAAAGGATAATTTATTAATGTAAGTGATTATGGGATAATTAGTTTAAGAAATTAATTAAGGGAAATGAAATGAATATGAATGGGTGAAAGTTAATTAATTTGTGTTATCAAAGGTTAATTACTTAATGTAATTAAGGGTTAATTAATCAAGGATAATAAATTAAGATTGATGATTAAGGAATGATTAATTAATTGGGATTGTAATTAATTAATGATAAGTAAGCAGGATTAAAGTAAACCGAAGAATTAAGTTGACAATTAATTTAATTAGAGATTAATTAAAATTAATTTGGAATTATATATCTAATAAATCTTGAGTATGGATAGTTGAATGATTTTGGATGATTTGGTTTGTTGTTGTCTCAGATGGGAAATTGAGATGTGTTGTGATATGGACGGACTGAACTGTGAATAATGTGGCTTATATATATGAGTTAAATTTGTTGTGTGATATGATATCCAGAGTTTGAATTGATTAGTTTTAAACCTTAACAATGTTGATTAGAGATGACATTGGATTCGAAGAGACCGGGGTCGGGTATTAGGAAATGCCCGAAACAACTTCGATCCTTTATAAATTGATATGTGAAATCAACTAGCAAGAATGGAATGATCAAGTGAATTAGACCATATAATCTAAGTTTGGTGCTTAGATATTGATATGTGAAATTAGAGATGTCTATAACAAATTGTGAATTTTTAAGTTGAAACAAGTTACCCGGGTTTTATGTAAGTTTTATGCTGTTGTATTCCATGTTAGATGGGTTTACTTACGCTAGTTTCCAACCTGACTCGAGTGTTACTTTGATGTAATGCTCGGGTCAGACCCAGTATTACAGATTTTCAGGTAAGGACGTTCTGGAGCTCAGGAGGCGAGCTGGATGGTAGGAACGTATGCAGTGTATACAGCTTTGATATATTATTTGTAACGATCGCGATTTTTCGACGCTCGAAAACCGACATCAATACGTCCACTGTATCAACTGCCAAGCAATCGAATGCCGAAAAACCGAAATGTTATGGTTAAAGAAGAATAAAAAGATAGAAGAAGAGAGAAAAAGATAGAATAGAACAGAAAGAAACAACAGAACTATATCAGAATCTCACAATCGCAGTGGAACAACATATAATAGATAAATGAATAATCTTTAAACAAAGAATTATATCAGTTATTACATTACATCATATTACATTACATTACATCATCAGAGTGTACAACAACAAACAACGGAAAAGAAATACTATATACCAGTTGATATACTACGCCATCCAGCTTGCCTCCAGATTTCTACAGCAACTCCTGAATTCCAGAATATTCTGATAACCTAACTCTAGACTGCCTGTGTGGAAATTGGTGGGCACCCAGAGTTTAGGAAGGAAAACAATAAACTCCGAGTCAGTCATGGGACTGGTGTGAGAACTTAAAATAGTTTATCTTTAAAAACAACAAAGAAATATTTTTAAATTAGATTCGCAATGCTTTTTATAAAATGAGACTACCATAAGGCCTCCCGCACACACACGCAATGCAAACGCTGAATCGGAGGAGATTTCTCCTTATGATAGTCAAAGATGCTTGATACGCATTAAAAAGAAACATTTAATATTTTTTTTTTTGAAACTAGGGAAAACCTGGTCAATCACTACCGACATGCGGTTCCTGATCAGTAAACCTAGGGAATAGATGGAAGGCCCGCCACAACCACTATTCCAGGCTAGCCAGACCTTTCGAAAGTAGTGTAGAAAACATTTAATATTATTACTAGTGCATAGTGTAGAAAACATTTCGAAAGTAAAGATATAAATCTTAGCCAACATACGACCATTATTGTATGCCTACTATAGCTACCATCTAAACAGTGGTGACCACCGTAAGTAAATGGCATGTTCTACAACTAAAACCGCACAAGATGCGTATTGAAGTTTGGATTTCCAACAAATGGTCAGGCTAAGGAACTTCCCATTGCCACATGGGTACGCCTCTGGAAAGACGACCCGAGAACCTAACAGGATCTCTGCCAACACAAGGCCGGGTTACCCCTAACTGGGTAACTACTGACACGAATATGTCATCCCCCGATCGTAACCGATCTATATCCGAGGATCCTCGATTCCAACAACCACAAAGTAATAAATTTGTAGCAACAACATAGGTTAAGTATCTGGGCTCCATACCATGATACCACCTCTATCCAAAAGGAATGACATACACTAAAGGGGCGCTACCCCCTAATAACCTTGCTGCATCCTTCCTGTTTTGACCATTTCCAGGGTGTGAGGTCCGACGAAGTCTCGTCCACAAAGCTACGCTTTATACAAAAGCTTTGCTTTGGTCGCATATGCTCAACAGCACTTCGTATGCCACATTACCAATTTTGGGAATGTATCACTAGTAACCATCAACTACATAACCTCTAAGCTCGTACGTCTCAGAGAAGGGTGTTAAGCTAAGAGAATGAATTCTCCGCCACCAACATAAATATATTTGATAGAAACCATCTTTACATCTCAAATTGTAATGTCAGACACACATCCATACAAGTCCGTTCCGGGATCGAACGGAACCGAAGGCACTTCCAAAGAAGTCCTTGCAATCTGGATGTTCACTAATCACGTCCGGACTTCCCGTCACTAAGGGTGATAAAACCTCTATATCGGAGATCAGCCGATGCAGAGTCATTCGACGGTAATCCTTCCATTTTCAAAAATATCCGGTCTTCAACACCGGTCTTCAAATGCAATCCATAACGACGAATCACATATTCAGAATAGGTTATACGACCCAAAGGTCCTTTCCCGGCTAACCCGAATAGTGAGCGCTTATTTTGAAAATAAGTGTGGCATTCAAATTCAAGAAAATCACCACAAATACCCATTTAAAGGTAAATATTGATAGTCAGTTATTTAACTATCATTAGGTATGCACAACATCACCAGATTCTAAATAATTTCCCAAATTATTTATTTTCCAAAAATATCTTTACAAGATATATATTTTCCACACTTCAACCATTTGAAAACAAATTTCAAATCACTTTTCACCTTTACAACTTTTGAAAATAAATTTCAAATCGTTTCCCTACACGGGATTATTCACAAATCTTTATTCATTTTCGTTTCAAAATGGTTCATTTAAACCAATTAAATAAATCCTTACTAATTTACATTATATTTACGTTCCAAATCCATAAACTTATTTCCACACTTCAAAAATAAATCAACGTTTATTTTGAAACAAATTTCCCTTTCTTTTATAAATTCCATAGTGAATTTACAATTCCAAAATATCTATGAATATACGATTTCCAAATCGATTTCTAATATTCATTTTCAATTTATCTTTTAAAGATAAAATCTCAAAATATTCACTTCATATTGGAAAACATTTCCATACTTATTTAATAATAAGTAATTCACAAATCCATTTATTTTCAACACTTTGAAAATATTCAATATACTTAAATCACAGTTAAGTATAGATTTCATTCTTTAAGGAAAACATCCTTTCAAACACATTTATTTGGGTCAAAACGAATGTTGCATAAAACATCGTTACGACGACCCAAAATCACTAGTATAGGGATTCGAAATTAAGATAGATATATAAATCCCAATACTATATAAAACATTTCCTTTCGGAAATCATTTACTATAACAACAGTGTTATAGTCCACCATTTCCTTATTTCTCGAAATGTCTATTTCAACAATGAATGTTGAAATCTATGTATTCGATAGTTAACACATTTTAAAACATCTTTAAAACAATTAACTTCATTTTATAATATCACTTCCCCAAAAACATATCCATTTTCTTTAATAGTATATTCACTGTCCAAAATCGTGAACACTCTTTATTTACCCAATTCAATGTTTCAACACATTTATTAAAAGATTATCCACTGTCCAAAATCGTGGATATAATTCCCAACCAAACTCTTCATTACTACACCTATCGTATAATTGATAATTCGCTATCCAAAATCGTGAATATATCCCTTTCTATAAACTTCTATGTTTAATTTATCAAATTCAATTGATTTCGGATTTATAAAACAACGTTTATAAATTCACACACACACACACACACACACACATATATATTTTATGAAAACTTCAACTTATAAAATCACTTTTATTTACCAATTCAATTTATAACTCAATTTTATACCAAAAATCTAATTTATAAGTTAATTACTTATAATCTTTTATTTTTACAAAAATTTATTAATTTTAAAATTTCACAATTTATAAATCTATAAATTTCATTCACTTATGAAATCCATTTTTTTATTTCATTTTAACACTTATAAAAACTCGTTTTGTAATTCTAATATTTTAATTTATAAATATCAATTTTACAAACTTTTATATAAACCGTTTATAATAATTGAAAAATCTCAATTTAAATAAGTCAATCTTTTTAATAATTTACAAATCGTTGTTAAAGCTTATATATAACTCCAAAATCACACTTAAGTATTATTTTCCAAAAAAATATCTTTTATAATAATAAAAATTATAACGTTTATTTACTTTAACAATTCAAAATTTAATAAAACTTATTGTAACAACCCTGGTTTTAGCGATTACCTGAGAGTATTAAATTATAACAGCAGTTATAATTTAATAGTGAAAATTAATAATAAATGAAGAATTTAAATTGTTTATTGGGAATAAACAATGTATTTGAGGATAAAATGATAAAATAAAGTTTTGAAAACTTTATTTAGATGATTTCAGATAATAAAACGAGGAAAATGAGTTTAATTTAGAGATAATGCAATAGTTATGTTAATTATTACTATTTACTTCTTTTAATGATTTTTAAAAGAAGTGATTAATTTTTAAAAAGGGATATATTTAATAAAATGATGGAATTGAGTTTAAAAATATAATTTTAGTGTTAAATTATATTTGAAATGGGCATAGAATTTTATTAGACAAAAAAAATGTGATTTTTGTGTAGTTTATAGTGTTAACTACAATGAGATTTGTAATTAAAAATGTGAAATTGATATTTACTTTAAAATAGAGAAGTATGATAATAAAATGTTTTAAAAATTTTAATAATCATTTATTTGTGTGTAAAAACATTTTATTATCAAGAGATTAAAGTTTCCCCAATTTTTAGAAAAGAGAAACTTGAAATATGGTTGATTACATTTGTTAGCATTCTTTGTAAAATGTAATAAGTGGTTAAATATTAACATTAAACGAAATTCTCTTATTTATGGGCTTAAGTCCATCAACAAATAGGTTACCTAAGATGTAATTAAGAAATGCAATTAAGAAATGAGAAAAGAAAGTGCTGTACGTATAGTCTTTTCCCATTTCTTCTGTAAAAGTCCAGAGGCTTGTTAATGGCAGCTTCTCCCTTCCTTCTTCAATCTATGCTAAATCCATCAAATAAAATGAAAATTGGTGCTTTTAAAATGTAAATTCAAGTGCTAAACTCAGGTAATCCCTATTCTAAAACCAAAATCTCTATCAAAAATCCAATTTGAAGTGAAACCCTATTAATTGTTTCTCTATATTGTTGCATGTCCCTTCCTCAAGCTGTTACAGGTTTGGATGCTCTGTTCTTGGCTAAAAGCTTCGATCCTTTGCATCTAAATCGTAGTTTAATCTTCATGAAGACAAGGTGAGTGTAAAACTCACAAACCCTAGCTCTTTATATGATCAATATGTTACAATCAGTGAATTACTGAAGCTGAAAGTAAATTAGCCATAACTTTCTCGTTTTTGATCCGATTTTGATAATTTTAGATGTTTTGGAAAGCGTAAATCATGTACTACAACTTTCATGTATTGAGTTTTCCGTAATTTTGAGGTTTTCTATATCAAAATTGAATTTTTCTACTGTAATCCCGAGAGTAAAACCAATGTTTACTCTGTGCTTAAGGCTGAAAGTAAATTAGCCATAACTTTCTCGTTACTGATCGAAATTTGATAATTTCGGATGTTCCGAAAAGAATAAATCATATTCAACAACTTTTATGTTTTGAGTTTTCTTTCATTTTGAGGTTAGCTATGTCAAAATTTTATTTTTCTACTGCTAACCCGAGAGCAAAGTCTATATTTGCTCTGTGCTTGAAGCTGAAACTAAATTAGACATAACTTTCTCATTTTTGATCGAATTTTGACAATTTTTTATGTTCCGGAAAGAATATTTCATGTACTACAACATTCATGTTTTGTATTTTCTGAAATTATGAAGTTAGCTATGTCAAAATTGAAATTTTCTACTGTAATCCCGAGAGCAAAATCAATATTTGCTCTGTGAAAGGCTAAAACTAAATTCGCCATAACTACTTCGTTTCTTAACCGATTTTGATGATCTTAGTCATTCCGGAAAGATTAGAAACTAAGATAAAACTTTCGTTTTATACATTTTTCCAGATTTCAAAGTTATCTATTCTAAAATTACAATTGTTTGTCGCTGTCCTGCAAATGCATAAGTTCAGGCTGAGTTTGATGTTTGTTTTTAGTAATTTGATCATAACTTTCTTGTTTCAAATCAAAATTTCGAAATTTTAGATGTTCTGAAATCCTTGTGAAATATGCCACAATTTTCTTTTTCAGTTTTGAATGACTTTGAGGTCTATATAGTGAATAACTGATATTTTTATCGCTGGCCGTTGTTGATAGCCAGTGCACATAAATTTTTCTAAGTAGTATTTCACTCATAACTTATTCGTTACTGATCGGAATAACGAAATTTTTGATGTTATGTAAACCTTATAATGTAG
Organism: Allium cepa; assembly: GCA_030765085.1. Classification (NCBI taxonomy): domain Eukaryota; kingdom Viridiplantae; phylum Streptophyta; class Magnoliopsida; order Asparagales; family Amaryllidaceae; genus Allium; species Allium cepa. Next base: position 629,940,496 of record CM060940.1, on the reverse strand, counting down.
GCTACAACTTTTGTGTTTTGAGTTTTGTAGGATTTCGAAGTTTACCTGGTGAAAAATTGACGTTTTCACTACGGGCCTGTCATTGACAGCCACAATATTTATATTTGTCTGATTTCGACGATTCCATTTGCATTCGTTGCAAAAAAAAATTTTATATGAAATTTGATGCTAATATTTGATCATTTTGTCTAGCAATGGACTAATCCAGTTAGGATGAGATTTGAATTTAAATTAATTTAAATTCGATTTAAATTTGAATATCGGTTTAGGCCGATTAAATTGCAAATTGATGTTTTTATGAGTTAAAAAAAAAAAGATTCCAAATAAATTCCAGAAAATCTTCTAACACCATGGTTGGAGAATAAATGTTTTTATGTATTTTTAGAGGTTTTTAAATAATTATTCTTTATTTTTAAGGCTTTTAAAAATTATTAAAATCCTTTTTAATGATGTGTTTTCTCTCAAAATCTTTTAGATAAGTTTCTAAAATTTGTTTTATAACCCCGTTTTCTCAAGTAAAATCTTTTATAACTAATTTTATTCATTTTAATTATTTTGATGCTTTTTCGGATGTATGAGAAAGTAAATTAAACGGTTTAGTAAAATTACGAGGTATGGGACTCGTGAATTTACTTTATCGGTTAATTTCGGACTTGTACGATCGAAACTCTTTCGATGAACTGTTAGAGATGATTTAAGATGCTATTGAATTTTGGGTAGTTATATGGTCCGAGAACTCCAATTTAGAAGTATATCCGATGAAGGACCGTTTTAAGATGTTGTTTTACTTGCCGATGAGATGAGGTGAGTCTTGAGATGAGATTTTCCTTTTCGGGGATGATGGTTTATGAGAAACCATTATGAGATTTAATTGCATTTGCCGATGATATGAGGTAAGTGTATTTATGAAGTATTCATGAAGTTAATATGTTTATGATGATTTATGAAGTCAAGATGGTTATGATGATTTTTACTTGTCGATGAAATGAGACAAGTCACGATGGAACCATTACTCGTCGATGAGTAGAGATGAGTGTGGTATTATATTAACTCGCCGATGAGATGAGGCAGAGTGAGTTTGATGATGGTTCTGATGTTTTATGATGTTTTCTAATGTGGAACCAACTAACGATTAGTAAACCATTAGGGGAGAACGTATAGTATGAGATATACGTTCTCGCCTTTTGGGTTCCTATTCGAATAGTTGAGACACATTCAAGATGTTACTAGTACTAGATCGAGTATGATTGGAGTCTTCACGATGTTCACGATGTTATTACTCAACTCCAATCACCATGAAGTTTTTACTCAGATTTGTGACTGGGTGTCATTAAGATGTTCCGACTAGTCAATCACGATGTTATGATGTTTATGTGACCCCAAGTCATCATGATGTATGGTACCAAATTACTAGTACTAGTCAAGATGTAAAGCACGTGCTGTTTTCCATGAAGTTTAGATGTTTCGTTTTCACTGTTTTGATGATGATGCTTTATTATAGCCTTATGTAAGAAAAGGGCTAATTTATATACATGGTTTTATGGTGATTTCGAATATGATGTTTTGGATTCTTTCTGGGCTCTATCAAGATGGATTTGAGATATTTTATACATTTATACCAATGAGATGAGGTATAAATTATGGTAATGCTTTTATGATGAGTGTTGATAATAGATTTAAGATAGATTTATATTTATACCAATGATATGAGGTATAAATGATTATGGAGATTCCTTTATAATGAGTTTAATGATGGATTTGAGATGTATTTATATTTATACCAATGATATGAGGTATAATAATTAAGTAGTTTCTCTTAGATGGGTTTTATTTATGATGGATTCTTGAAGTTTAATTATCTTATGAAGATTTACTTTATGGTCCATATCCTCACCCATTTCATTCGGTTCTATGTATAATTAGATAAACCATGTCTATCTAATGTACATATTGTATTCCTCTATGCAATTATGATGAACCATTGATGTATCACTCTAGAGATAACTTGATGACCTATATCATTCCATTGGTAATGATGGAATGGTTTTCCCCTTATCTCTTATCATCACCTTTACTAATGATAAGTTCTAGCTAGCCTGACCCGTGTGTTTTCACTCGGGTCAGACCGAGTTGTTTCAGGTATCATCTATTGGGCTTAGCTTGAAGTTGATGTTGGATATCAACTCTTCTTTCTCTTGAGTAGTTACTATTCTTTCGCATACTCTGATGTAGTTATATTTGATTTGATATTTATGGTGTGGTCGAGTACCACCTTTATTGTATTCATATTGTATTGTACTAAACACGTATCAGTATATATGTATATATATGATGTTGATTACTGTTCTGTGATGTGATTTACATTCAGTTATTGTATTTTGTTCTGATAGATCCGTTAGCCATCTATAGTTTTGGATTAAGCATTTACTGTGTATGTCGATCCACTTGATTTGAAAAAAATTATAATGCATTTATCGACATATTCAATGAATGTTTAAGACAAAATTGTAGATGGTCGCCCTTAACCAGCCCTATTCTCCGCTTTAGTAGACGGAATTACTTGTTAATTCTCTTTGCTAAGGTGGGTCTTGGGGTGGGGTGTCACAGCATGGTATCAGAGCTGTGGTCAGAACAAAGTAGAATAAACACAGAACAGTACGTATATCATGATACATCGAAGTACAATACGAATGAATCATTGTCCTTTATTCGAGCTTGTTTTAGAATCGAGCCTTGGTTCTTTTTCCAGTTTTAGGATTGTTGAGGTGGAATATGTCTAGGAATATAGATATATTGTATTCCGTAGTATTCCATAATAGAGTTTGATGTCATCTTGTCTTATATAAAATCTTATTTGGGATTGTTCTATTCTTATTTTTATTGATACAAGTAAATTCGTATCGATGGGGCTGATCGATTTCTTTGAGCATTCTCGTTGCATTCCTTTGAGAGTTGTGATCCTATTAAAGGGATCCACAATGATTGGCTTGTTGTGGGCATTCCGAGTTCTCTATTTGTTGCTGCTTTAGTGAGTATTTGTTTATTACTCACTATCTTGAGATGTATCTGATTTGAGATAGATTGACTTATTTGATGTTAAGTCCGATCCTTTTGTTGTTATAGGATCCTATATTTATTTAGGCATCCTAATTTGATTATTTTATTATTTCTATCATTTTGAAATGTTAGTGATGATTCCGAAGTTTCTGTGTTCACTCTTGAGTATCGAGATGTTGATGATATATCTCGAATTCCAGTCAAGGTGACTTTGTTGAGTTTTGTGAGTCCATTTGGATTTGACATCCAATCGGGCAATCGATTGTTGAGGTAACCTTATTCTTGGCTCTTCGGTTATCCTTCCACGAGGATATTCACTAAGGAATGAGGTGACTTTCTAGATTATTCGAGTTTGATTGAGTTTATCATTCAGCTTCGTTTGTGTGTTCTTTTCATATACTCAGTCAATGTTATCCTTTAGCATTACTCCGACTGAAGTAGTGATTCGTGGATTGTTTCTTCTTCTCCTTCAAGAATAATATCTTTCTTATCTTGTATCTTGATGATTTTTGGGAGTGGCTCGTGACATCGTAAGATTGACGAACACTCTATCTCCTTCTATTGATTTTGAGAATCGAGTATTCTGGGAATATCTCGATGCATTCTCTTAATGTTCTTTGGTTTGAGTTTTGAAGCTATATAAATAAGAGTTTTAAAGAGAAATTTGAGCTTTGGGATTAAAAAAAATATCAAAGAATATTTTGGGAATATATTTACATGAGTAGTATTTCTTTTATAAAAATAATTTGAGAGTGTTGGGTTGTCCATCGAGTAGTTAAGAGTTCTGGTCGATGCGCCTGATCAACGTTATCGATAGGAATCTCCTAAATGCTATGATGAGGCAATCAGACAAAATGGTTTGTGTTTTAAAAATTGAGATTTTGAAAATATATTTTGAGATTATATATTAAATTTATTTTTGAATGGTAATTGCAGCCATTGATTTTAAAGTCGAGTAACAGAGTGGCGAGGCAGTTTTGATAGTTCGATCGACTCTGCAGCCAACAAATATATCTATTTATTAGAGGTTCAATGGCGAGGCAATGCCACTTATTTATTTATTTACTTTGAACTATACTTTATTGAAAGTATATTTTGATATTTTGGAATCTATATTATATACATTGAATGTTTTGGGAAAAGAGTTATAAGAGGATTTGAAGATTGAGTTTTAAACTACTTACTAAGTAATATAGTAAAGAGTCTGAAAATTTTCAAATGTTGAAAATTGAGATTTAAAATTTAAAAGACGTTGAGAAAAAAAAATTCTAAATATCTTGGATTGAAAAGTAATTTGAGCTTATATTCTTGTTCTTGAGTTCACTCTATTCTTGTGCTATTGATGACGGCGTGCATTTTCGCGGTCGTTCGAGTTTGGTGGCCTCGTGAGAAGCCATTTTGTGTGATTTATCTATCTTGTCTATTGAGTTTATCTTGTTGTGAGGATGTTCTTTCCGTATTATTATGCAGAAAATCTTGTTGATGATCTTCTCTATTGTTTAAAAGTTCAGGTTTGAATGAGTTTGATCCCGACTCTATTCATAGAGTTTTGAGAAATCTATCTTATTTGATTGATAATTTGTTGAGCTTTTTATTGAGTATTGATTCGAAGATGGGATATCTTCGAAATCCTTTCGAGTTGCTTGGAAAATTCGATGGTTTGCTTGTCATTATATTGACATATGATGGACCATTGGATTAACTAAGGGATTGTCTTCTTATTTCTCTCCACCATTCTATGTTGAGAGCATGAATGGTTTGAGTTTCGAGCTTGTTTATCACCTTTGTCGATTGAATTTTATGTTGGTTACAGTCCTTATTCAAGGAAATTACGTGGACGCAATTTTTGTAAGGGAGGAGTTTGTAACAACCCTGGTTTTAGCGATTACCTGAGAGTATTAAATTATAACAGCAGTTATAATTTAATAGTGAAAATTAATAATAAATGAAGAATTTAAATTGTTTATTGGGAATAAACAATGTATTTGAGGATAAAATGAGAAAATAAAGTTTTGAAAACTTTATTTAGATGATTTCAGATAATAAAACGAGGAAAATGAGTTTAATTTAGAGATAATGCAATAGTTATGTTAATTATTACTATTTACTTCTTTTAATGATTTTTAAAAGAAGTGATTAATTTTTAAAAAGGGATATATTTAATAAAATGATGGAATTGAGTTTAAAAATATAATTTTAGTGTTAAATTATATTTGAAATGGGCATAGAATTTTATTAGACAAAAAAAAATGTGATTTTTGTGTAGTTTATAGTGTTAACTACAATGAGATTTGTAATTAAAAATGTGAAATTGATATTTACTTTAAAATAGAGAAGTATGATAATAAAATGTTTTAAAATTTTTAATAATCATTTATTTGTGTGTAAAAACATTTTATTATCAAGAGATTAAAGTTTCCCCAATTTTTAGAAAAGAGAAACTTGAAATATGGTTGATTACATTTGTTAGCATTCTTTGTAAAATGTAATAAGTGGTTAAATATTAACATTAAACTAAATTCTCTTATTTATGGGCTTAAGTCCATCAACAAATAGGTTACCTAAGATGTAATTAAGAAATGCAATTAAGAAATGAGAAAAGAAAGTGCTGTACGTATAGTCTTTTCCCATTTCTTCTGTAAAAGTCCAGAGGCTTGTTAATGGCAGCTTCTCCCTTCCTTCTTCAATCTATGCTAAATCCATCAAATAAAATGAAAATTGGTGCTTTTAAAATGTAAATTCAAGTGCTAAACTCAGGTAATCCCTATTCTAAAACCAAAATCTCTATCAAAAATCCAATTTGAAGTGAAACCCTATTAATTGTTTCTCTATATTGTTGCATGTCCGTTCCTCAAGCGGTTACAGGTTTGGATGCTCTATTCTTGGCTAAAAGCTTCGATCCTTTGCATCTAAATCGTAGTTTAATCTTCATGAAGACAAGGTGAGTGTAAAACTCACAAACCCTAGCTCTTTATATGATCAATATGTTACAATCAGTGAATTACTGAAGCTGAAAGTAAATTAGCCATAATTTTCTCGTTTTTGATCCGATTTTGATAATTTTAGATGTTTTCGAAAGCGTAAATCATGTACTACAACTTTCATGTATTGAGTTTTCTGTAATTTTGAGGTTTTCTATATCAAAATCGAATTTTTCTACTGTAATCCCGAGAGCGAAACCAATGTTTACTCTATGCTTAAGGCTGAAAGTAAATTAGCCATAACTTTCTCGTTACTGATCAAAATTTGATAATTTCGGATTTTCCGAAAAGCATAAATCATATTCAACAACTTTTATGTTTTGAGTTTTCTTTAATTTTGAGGTTAGCTATGTCAAAATTTGATTTTTCTACTGCTAACCCGAGAGCAAAGTCTATATTTGCTCTGTGCTTGAAGCTGAAACTAAATTAGACATAACTTTCTCATTTTTGATCGGATTTTGATAATTTTATATGTTCCGGAAAGCTTATTTCATGTACTACAACATTCAAGTTTTGTATTTTCTGAAATTATGAAGTTAGCTATGTCAAAATTGAAATTTTCTACTGTAATCCCGAGAGCAAAATCAATATTTGCTCTGTGAAAGGCTAAAACTAAATTCACCATAACTACTTCGTTTCTTAACCGATTTTGATGATCTTAGTCATTCCGGAAAGATTAGAAACTAAGCTAAAACTTTCATTTTATACGTTTTTCCAGATTTCAAAGTTATCTATTTTAAAATTACAATTGTTTGTCGCTGTCCTGCAAATGCATAAGTTCAGGCTGAGTTTGATGTTTGTTTTTAGTAATTTGATCATAACTTTCTTGTTTCAAATCAAAATTTCGAAATTTTAGATGTTCTGAAATCCATGTGAAATATGCCACAACTTTTCTGTTTTCAGTTTTGAATGACTTTGAGGTCTATATAGTGAATAACTGACATTTTTATCGCTGGCCGTTGTTGATAGCCAGTGCACATAAATTTTTCTAAGTAGTATTTCACTCATAACTTATTCGTTACTGATCGGAATAACGAAATTTTTGATGTTATGTAAACCTTATAATGTAGGCTACAACTTTTATGTTTTGAGTTTTGTAGGATTTCGAAGTTTACCTGGTGAAAAATTGACGTTTTCACTACGGGCCTGTCATTGACAGCCACAATATTTATATTTGTCTGTTTTCGACGATTCCATTTGCATTCGTTGCAAAAAAAATTTTTACATGAAATTTGATGCTAATATTTGATCATTTTGTCTAGCAATGGACTAATCCAGTTAGGATGAGATTCGAATTTAAATTAATTTAAATTCGATTTAAATTTGAATATCGGTTTAGGCCGATTAAATTGCAAATTGATGTTTTTATGAGTTAAAAAAAAAAGATTCCAAAAAAATTCCAGAAAATCTTCTAACATCATGGTTGGAGAATAAATGTTTTTATGTATTTTTAGAGGTTTTTAAACAATTATTCTTTATTTTTAAGGCTTTTAAAAATTATTAAAATCCTTTTCAATGATGTGTTTTCTCTCAAAATCTTTTAGATAAGTTTCTAAAATTTGTTTTATAACCCCGTTTTCTCAAGTAAAATATTTTATAATTAATTTTATTCATTTTAATTATTTTGATGCTTTTTTGGACGTATGAGGAAGTAAATTAAACGGTTTAGTAAAATTACGAGGTATGAGACTCGTGAATTTAATTTATCGGTTAATTTCGGACTTGTACGATCGAAACTCTTTCGATGAACTGTTAGAGATGATTTAAGATGCTATTGAATTTTGGGTAGTTATATGGTCCGAGAACTCCAATTTAGAAGTATATTCGATGAAGGACCGTTTTAAGATGTTGTTTTACTTGCCGATGAGATGAGGTGAGTCTTGAGATGAGATTTTCCTTTTCGGGGATGATGGTTTATGAGAAACCATTATGAGATTTAATTGCATTTGCCGATGATATGAGGTAAGTGTATTTATGAAGTATTCATGAAGTTAAGATGTTTATGATGATTTATGAAGTCAAGATGGTTATGATGATTTTTACTTGTCGATGAAATGAGACAAGTCACGATGGAACCATTACTCGTCGATGAGTAGAGATGAGTGTGGTATTATATTAACTCGCCGATGAGATGAGGCAGAGTGAGTTTGATGATGGTTCTGATGTTTTATGATGTTTTCTAATGTGGAACCAACTAACGATTAGTAAACCATTAGGGGAGAACGTATAGTATGGGATATACGTTCTCGCCTTTTGGGTTCCTATTCGAATAGTTGAGACACATTCAAGATGTTACTAGTACTAGATCGAGTATGATTGGAGTCTCCACGATGTTCACGATGTTATTACTCAACTCCAATCACCATGAAGTTTGTACTCGGATTTGTGACTGGGTGTCATTAAGATGTTCCGACTAGTCAATCACGATGTTATGATGTTTATGTGACCCCAAGTCATCACGATGTATGGTACCAAATTACTAGTACTAGTCAAGATGTAAAGCACGTGCTGTTTTCCATGAAGTTTAGATGTTTCGTTTTCACTGTTTTGATGATGATGCTTTATTATAGCCTTATGTAAGAAAAGGGCTAATTTATGTACATGGTTTTATGGTGATTTCGTATATGATGTTTTGGATTCTTTCTGGGCTCTATCAAGATGGATTTGAGATATTTTATACATTTATACCAATGAGATGAGGTATAAATTATGGTAATGCTTTTATGATGAGTGTTGATAATAGATTTAAGATAGATTTATATTTATACCAATGATATAAGGTATAAATGATTATGGAGATTCCTTTATAATGAGTTTAAAGATGGATTTGAGATGTATTTATATTTATACCAATGATATGAGGTATAATAATTAAGAAGTTTCTCTTAGATGGGTTTTATTTATGATGGATTCTTGAAGTTTAATTATCTTATGAAGATTTACTTTATGGTCCATATCCTCACCCATTTCATTCGGTTATATATATAATTAGATAAACCATGTCTATCTAATGTACATATTGTATTCCTCTATGCAATTATGATGAACCATTGATGTATCACTCTAGAGATAACTTGATGACCTATATCATTCCATTGGTAATGATGGAATGGTTTTCCCCTTATCTCTTATCATCACCTTTACTAATGATAAGTTCTAGCTAGCCTGACCCGTGTGTTTTCACTCGGGTCAGACCGAGTTGTTTCAGGTATCATCTATTGGGCTTAGCTTGAAGTTGATGTTGGATATCAACTCTTCTTTCTCTTGAGTAGTTACTATTCTTTCGCATACTCTGATGTAGTTATATTTGATTTGATATTTATGGTGTGGTCGAGTACCACCTTTATTGTATTCATATTGTATTGTACTAAACACGTATCAGTGTATATGTATATATATGATGTTGATTACTGTTCTGTGAATTTACATTCAGTTATTGTATTTTGTTCTGATAGATCCGTTAGCCATCTATAGTTTTGGATTAAGCATTTACTGGGTATGTCGATCCACTTGAGTTGAAAAAAATTATAATGCATTTATCGACGTATTCAATGAATGTTTAAGACAAAATTGTAGATGGTCGCCCTTAACCAGCCCTATTCTCCGCTTTAGTAGACGGAAATACTTGTTAATTCTCTTTGCTAAGGTGGGTCTTGGGGTGGGGCGTCACACTTATACTTTCAAAAAATCACTTTAAAATCCTTTTAAATTCAAAATCGTTACTTTAATATTTTTAAAACTCCAAAAATAAGCCAATGCTGCAACAGCAACAATATATCAATCACAACAATCAAAACATCATATATCAATATGATAACAGAATATGTAACAATATCTGTAAATAAATCAATACAGTTGAGGAATCCAGTTGGATCCCTCCAACCTATTTCCCTGCATCCACAGACATTAGCACAATACCAATTTCGTTCCAATACGGAATATCGCGGTATATGGGGTTTATATAATATTATCCGCTATTATGCGGCGCAATAGGGTCTAATCCGCTATATAATGTGGGAAATCAACTCCAAGTACATAGATAATACCAATTCCATTCAAGTTGGAATTATCACGGTATACGTTTTTAATAAATAACATCCGCTTAATATACGGCGTATAGGGTCTATTACTATACAACATATAATAATTTATCATTCAATCAAGCAAATTTTAAATCCAACTATTTAAAATTTAAATCGAAACGAAATTCGATTGATTGGGAAGTTCTAACCTTGCTTTCAATTCAGTTTCAGCGTTTTATTTCGAATAAAATTAAACACGCGTTTAATTTTACCCAAATTCAAACTAGCTCCAAATGACTTCAAACTAGCTCCATTGCATAGTGCTCGTCAAAACGAAGCCAACGCAATTCGTTTCATAATTTTCCGACCTCGTATGAACCAGATATCGCGTTACAAAGTTATACGAATTTTAATATAAATAGATTTACAACATATATTTTATTTTTATACCCAGACAAATTTGGACTGTGCATTGCAAATAAACAGATCGTGGCCGCATATCTTTTTCTTCTCCCCTCCTTCACGCGTGTGTAACATCTCCAGTTCGAATGAAAATAACCCAATGAAGCCGCCTTATAGGGTTGCGAACCGCACCCACTATCGTCGTCGAGAAGTTGATCAAGCGGCACCACGCGATGCGCCTCGGCCACCTCCACCTTCGGCCAGAAGGAAATCAAACTCGGCCCCGCCTTTTGTCGTGAAACCGGTGATTGAACGACAGCCTTCTAACTCAATTTTCCGTCGATCCGTGACTTTGTTTCCGATCACAGCCGTTGAGATTGAAGATCTTGACGTGCTCTTCATTTTTGTAGTTGACAATTTCTCGATTCGATGTATAGATTTGGAGAAATCAAAGGAAGAGATCGGTTGTTTTCTGGCCATGTATGGTGTTAGTGGCGGCTAGGGTTTGCTCTGGTTAGGGTTTGCAAAATGAAGAGAGTGAAGGTCCTTTTATAGAATTTCGCCAAAACACTATTCATTTCCAAATTTTCGAACTCCAAATCTCGTGCGGTGACCGGCATTCCTAGGGTTTAACCCACGTTCCGGACACAATGGAATAGGTTTCGGAGGCTAATTCGATCATGTGTGTGAGTTACGGCAATAAACGATCAAATTTAAATTAAATTGATTTAAACCAATTTCTATGCGTTTTGGCTTGCCCCAGACAAACGGTAAATCCGACTGACACGAAATTTGAAACCGTACAATAATATAACATTACGGATCCGATGAAACTTGTTTCGTCGAAATCCGAGACTGTTTGAAAAATGGCTATTTTAACTCGTCAATTAAATATTAGATATTCAATTTTCACAAATCAACTTTAAATTCGATTTTAAAAGTTCTATAACATCATTCTAACTCCAATATGATTTAATAAAATTTTACAAATCAATTTTAATCATATTAAACCCAACTTCCAATTATTTCTGTATTTTTAAATATTAAATTATCGATTTAATTGTGCAATTAGATCCTTATATTCGAAATAAAATTTATTCGACTGTTTAATTTCACTTGTTAATATTCAAAATCAATTTAATATACGAATTTTAATGAACAGAAATTCTGGGTCGTTACGTTATTATTTATCCGGGACAAGTTATTTTAACTATCCAAGTGATTGTGTAAATGTTGTACTCTGATGTATTAAAACCTAATTGACCGATACAGTTTTCCTTTGTAATCTGTTATTTTATTTGTAAACTGTTATTTTATGTGATATTATATGTTGATCCGCTGCGAATGTGAGGTTTCTATGACTTGTTTCTGTTTCTTCTTCTTTCTCTTTTCTTCTTTTCCTAACTATCTGGAATTTTCTAGATTGAAAATTTTGGGTCATTACATTGGGTATCAGAGCAGAAGGTTAAGCAAGAACCTTAGCTCTGGTGGGATTACTCATTAAGAATAGGGTCAATGGTACCCTAGAATGAGTTGAGTGTGTGTGTGTGTGTTTGTGTATATATATATGTATGAGAGCGTACTTGTTATTTTCTTATATAAAGATTTTAAGAATATATTTTGATAAATAAAGCAATATTTCTTTCTAATAGATATTAAGGTAATTGGTTGTTAAATTATTGGAATTAAATTAAGTGGTAATAGAAATATAACCAAATTGAAATTAAATAAAGATAAGCTTGAAATGGATTCAAACTGAAATTAAAATCATGAATTTGGGAATTTTTATTAGAATAAGATAATAATGAATTGGTTTCCGGATATGATAATCTTGGTTATTATCATAAGTGATTGTTGTGATTAATAATGAAATGTGTGTTAATGAGTGAGCAAAATGAAATGTTTTAAGGAAGTAAAACATTTGGGTAAGTATGACTTATAAATTGGAACTAAAGATGATTCAAATTGTGAAGTTTTAAATCTAGGTTCAGAAATTTGAAAATTTGTCTCAAAATGATAAAGAAATAATAAATAATATTATTTAATATATTTGAATGAAAGGGTCCTATTTCAAACAAGAGTTGTTTGAAAATTTAAAGAAATTGGTTTGAATTAAAACCAAAAAGTGGTTTAATTTTTAAAATTTGGCTTGGCGGGCCAAGAAGTAAATATGTATATATGTGTGGATATACCTAGTATCAAAGATGGTTTGAAATAAACTCTAAATGTTGAGTTTTAAATTTGGAATGTGATGTGAAACTGTAATGACCCGGATTTCTTTGAACGGTTAATTTGAGATATTTAAATGGATTTAAATATTTGATTTGGATTATGAATTGATTCTGAACATGGAAAGTATGGTTTTCGATTATAAAGTAAATTTAGGATCTAAGATATAATGATTTATTGGAAAATTCGACTTTTGGATTATATAATTGGTAATTGGGTAAAATATAAAATCTGGAGTTATAAGCTTGTCAAAAATATTTCAAAGAATTATAAAATTTATATTGATAATACTTGAAGTAATAGATGGAGTAAAATTGAATTTAATAGTAGTTTGTTCAATTTTGAGAATACATCGTTTAAATTGTTTTTCAAAAATAGCCTTCCGAGGCACAGTCTCGAATTTCGACGAAACCGGTTCCATTAGATCCGTAATATTGTATTGTTATTGGATTTCAATTTTCGTAGCATTTGAAGATATTGTGTGAGCACACGGTAGTAAACGCGCTGGAATTTATATCGAAAATTTAATATAATAACTGAGTCCAAAGGCTATCTTCTCCATACGATTGAATTAGGACTCAAAATCTTTTCCATTGTGTTCGTAATAGGGGTATAAAATTATGAACGCCTAGCGGCACGCCTCTATAGGGGTTCGATATTTTGAGATGTGCAATATTGGAAATAAATTATATATATATATATATATATAATTAAATCAAATCTTATCCAAATTGTCTTCCCAGCCACACTATGATCTGCACATCCCTACCTTTCGTGTAAACCATGCCTCCTTTCTTTCACTTCAGTTAAGTCACGACAGAATTATATTCCATTGTCCCCTTTTACTTCTTCTATACGATCAAATACAATAGAAAATTTATTAATGGCCGAAGTAAACAAATTAAATAGTAATGACCGAGCAAAATCAGATCATTTCGTTCGAAGTCATAAAACCCCTCGTCTTTTCAATTCGCGAAGGCATTTCAAAAATCGCGACTTCCATTTTCAAGTTCTCCGACCTAATCGAAGGAGCCCAAGGCAGGCGAGCAACGATCGAGCGAAGGCAATCATGATGTCGGTGAATGAGGTAGCTCGAACTTGAGCACGCGAAGGGGAGTCTCTCGCGATGGTAAGCGGCAGCGCGAGATGGAGGGTGTCGTCGAGGGAAGCGCGTGTCTCGTGGGCAGTGGCTCGCGATCGAAATGGTGGAGGTGAAGGTTCGGATTCGTGATCAAAGAGAGGGAGTTTCTCGAAGAGGCCGAGCTAGGCCTTGAGGGCAGTGAGGTATTCTATTTATTTTTCATTCAATTTAAATTTAATAAGGTATATATATGTGTATATATACCGAGGCAGGAAGAAGAAAGTTTAAAAATCAGATTTTTATTTTACAAAGATGTATATACTATTAAAGAAGGAATTTTTACATTAAGATAAAAATAAAAAAACAATTATCTGATAAGCAGCTTTTAAAATGTTTAACAGTAAATAAAATTTGTGTTTGTTTATATCCAGTAAAGAAAAAAGTATAGATAAATAAATATATATCCACGTATCTATTTTGGTTTAAAAGTACATATATAAACAAAAAAATAATATATGTAGACATGATTTGGAAAATAGAAGTTTTAATGGTAACATAGATTATTATTTTGATTTTGGTATCTATATAGACTATAGTTATAAGGATATGTGTTTTCAAAAAATAAAAACAAAAATAAAATGAACATACATATACACAGTTTTATCTTACTAGTTTAATTGTTAAAATAAAATCATTAGTTAAAATTAAATTATTAGATTAAAATAAATTTATTAAACAGTAACTAATTGTTCGATTAGTTAAAATATTAAAAAATCATATAATTTTATACAAGGTCTAAATCGTGGAGAATCAAACCGGTGTGGATATGATTTGCGAATTAAAAATCAAAGGTGAGTTAGTCTCACTCATCTGGGTTTAATTTAAATTTAAATGGTTGAATTTAAATATTTGGTTGAATGATTGAATTGATTGGATGTGGTATATTATATAGTAATATATAGTATATATTGGAGTGATTGATTTCCCGCATTATGTAGCGGATGAGACCCTATGCGCTGCATAATAACAGATGATATTTTATAAACCCATATACCGCGATGTTCTACCTCGAAGTGGAATTGGTATTTTATTGTGCTAACATCTGTGGATGCAGGGAAACAGGTTGGAGGGATCCAACTGGATTCCCCAAAATATTTAGATTTGTTTAAATATTCCGTGATATGATTATTTGATATACTGTGATGAATTTTATTGATAATTGGAGTATTGGATGTTATGGTTTGATTGAATATATTTGGGTATAATGAGTTATCAAAAATATATAAATTGGAGTTTTGGAAAGAAAATAAAGGAAGAGAATTTGTAAGTGAAATAATTATAGAGAATTTGAATAAATTTAAAAATGAATTGGAAAAGAATAAAAGTGACTTTAAAATTTTAGTAAATAAATTCCAAGTATAAAAAGGGGAATTTGAATAAACAGGAAGATAATAAATTTTAAAATTAAGTGTTATTATTTAATGGAATAAAGAATTTATTTTAAATTTAAAATTTAAATTATTGGGAAAGATAAAGAAGGAATTTGGGGAAAATCTGGAATTGGTACTTTTAGTTAAAAGGATTTTAAATCATAATCAAGAAATAAAATCTGAAGTCTATGGGTTTTGAAATAAAATTGAGTAAGAAAAGGAATTTATTTCAAAAAGGGAGTAATTTGGAAATCAATTTGAAGATTGATTAAGTGTTTAAAACCGGGATTTTTAAAAGAGAAGTGAGACTTTGGAATTTATAAACTAGATTTATAAAAGTGAAGTAATATATTAGTGGATATTTGAAGAATAAATTCACGATGGGAATTTATTAAAGGAATGGGAAAATTTGTTCAAAAATAAATAGTGATGTTTTTTTAAAGGATGTGAAGAGGAGTATATTTCCCTAGATAGCCAAGTACGTTTTCAAAGTAATTTTTTTAAATATAAGTTAAAAGCTTTAATGTTGTTTTAAAAAGCACGTTTTAGAAAATTTATTATTTCTAGATGTTTAAATTCTAAAGTAGTATTTTTCAAATCTATTATCGTAGTAATTATTTAAAGGCGACTTGGTATTTTGTTTTAAAGGAGAAAATCTAGTTTTATATTTTATAAAGTAACCTCATTTTAAATATTCCTTGAGTATATATTTTTAATAAAGTATTGAAGTAGTTTTCAATTTATATGTTAAAGTATATTGTATAATAAAGTGTTTTAAAATTATTTTAAAAATCTAAGCTTTGTACTTGGTGCTTTCAATGGAAATAAATAGTTGGAAATTTATCCTATGAGAAGAGTAGGGTTTGAAAAGGGTTTTCAAAAAGGGTTGAAAATAGAAATATATCTTGTGAAGATATTTTGAGGATAATAAATAATTTAGGAGATTATTTATTGTTTGATGGTTGTTTATGAATGTTAATTGACGGTTAAATAATCGATAATCAATATTGGACAACGCACTGATCATTTCAAATAGATCGGGATCGAGATTAATTTCTCGAAACCACTTTGATCCGGTTTGTACGTTTTCGTGGAAAAATGAGTTCGGAGTCGAAGATGGAGCAGTGAAGTGCAAGGGCTAGTCTCTACTAATCTTGAGGATGATCCCAAAATGGATGTAGTAGGAGTAGTGCCTTCGGCTCTGTTCGAACCCAGAACGGACTTGTATGGATGAATTCTTTCGGAACATCGTCAGGTGGACGATGGGGATTCTAAGTGAAACGTTCTAAAAGTTAACACTTAGCCTCGAGCCTCATCAACCGAGAATGACTGAAAATCAGGGGATATGCAGCAAGGCTAAGTGGGTAGCACCCATTAGGGCGAGGTCATCCCTGTCTAGATGTCCCTTTTATTCGGCTTAGTGGGCGGTTGCTGATCCCTATCGTGGGGTAATCTTACTCGGGATTATCCAGTAAGGGGTAGTCCTCGTCTTGTGTTGCAAGGGATTAGGAGTAATCCTCGGTACGGTGATCTAGGCCACGTACCGTGACGGGTGGTACCCTAGTGCCTAGTCATTAGTTGGAAATCCATTCTCCCTACGTGCCTTTATGATTTTTGTTTGTAGAACCCAATTTGTGGCTAGTATGATGGAATTAATCATGTAACAATTTCAGCTATTTTAATAAGTATATGTGTATAGACACTATTATAATATCAGAGGATTTTGATAAAAAGTGATTTGGCTATCGTAAGGTAAAAACCCGACATGTTTATTTGTGACGTGATCTTACGAGATGCTTTTGATTTCAAAGGATTTTGAAACTTTAATAATCAATTTGAGTGTGGTTTTCTCACGTTGGTATTTCAGACTGCCTCAAGTGTTATTTAACTATAATGCTCGAGTCAGAACGAGTATTATAGATTACAAGAAAGGATGCTATGGAGCTGGATGGCGATACGTACTTGTATGAAATATTCCGCTGTGTATTCGGTTTTTGGAAGGACGAGATATGATAACCGTCGTGAGTTGTGTTGTTGTTTGTATTGAACTCTGATGCTGTACTCTGATGATGTAATGTGTAAGCAGATTTTCTTTTGTGTGAAGATCAATTATTATCTATTATATTTTATTCCGCTACGATGGTTAGATTCTGATGTTGTTTTCTATTTTCTCCTTCTACCTCTTCTTCTTTAACCCTAATGGTTCATATTTCCGTTCATCTTGAGTTGATTGATGGAGAATAGTGTCGACTCAAATGGGTACTGATTTGCGGGTCGTTTCACTTGGTATCAGAGCGAGGTTAAGCGAGAACCTTGGCTCTGGTGGGGACTAGTCATTAGAGATAGAGTTAGTAGTACTCTAGAATGATTTTGAGTGTATTAATAGATATGAGCGCGTATTTTTTAGTGGGTATAAAAATGGTCTGGACAACTGTATCGAAGGGGTTTCTAAACACTTGAATAGAACTATTGACACAGTATTGTTTTAAACATGGGTGAATGAAATAATTTTACCCAAAATATATTTTGATAAAAAAATTATTTCCTTAAATCGTTATATAACTTGGAAGTTTGGATGATAATATTTTAAACAAATAAGATTATAAAAAAATTGGAATGACTTGGATAATCAAATGGGAATTTGTATGAGCATAAATTATACAAATAAATTATAGTTAAAATTTGATTTAAGTCAAAATTTGAAAATTTAAAACCTCGGAGATTTTGGAAGTGTTTTTTGAAGTGTTTTGAAGACAAATAATAGCATTATTATTTTAAAAGTATTTCTGAAAGGAAATTGTTTCAAATAAATTTTAGGAAGGGAAATAGCATTGAGCTCACTTCAGTCATTGGAAAATAACTTCGGTGATGGCTACAGCATCATCGATGTCCATTTTTGAGTTTCTAAGTCATGGATTGCTGTTGTGGCCATTGTTTTAGAATGTTTTGGGAAAATAAAAATTAAATTTGGATTGAGAAATAAAATTACTTAGAATTAAATTACTTAAGCAAAGTTAATAATAATGAATTTGATTTGAATTAAGTTGAAATTGAATTGAAATAAATTGAGATGTAGATGATATTAAGTGAAAGTAAGTTCTTACTTAATTTAAATTCAAGTGGATTGAGTGGATTAAAGAGAATGGGATGATGCTAGACTGAAGTTAAGTTAAATAAAATTGAATTGAAATAAATTCAGTTGAGTTATAGATAATATTGAATGAAATAAAATTTTTACTTAAATAAATAAGCATAAACTAAGTAAGTATTGAATTGGGATAAATAAGCTTTGGAAGCTTATAAAAGAATTGAAAAGCATTGAAATAAAACTATAATCCCAGTTAAAAGTAAAGTGAAAATGTGATTGACTGTAAATGGATGGAGAAAAATGAATATTAATAAGTGAGTGGCTTATAAAAATGTAAAAAGGGAACAAATAAGCCGAAATAAAAGTATTGGAATTTTGGAAAATGAAAGAAAATCCAAACTGGAATTATGAAAAAAAAATTGAACTCAGAAAAATTTAATGAAGTGAATTTGTAATAAAATCCAATATTGATTTAAAAGTTGGAAGTAAGCTAATTAGCTAAATAAATTATTTGATAGAGTATGTTAATAAAATTTAACTTGGTTAAATAAAATGGATTGTAAGTTAATAATGAAGTTTGGAAATAAACTTGAATTATAAATAGAATTCGACTTGGATTGATGATGAATTAAACTAAGTGGAGATGTTGTAAAAATAAAATGGAATTGGATTATAATAGAAATGATTTGAGTTACAAATAAAATCCAATTCGAGTATAAATGAGTTAAGTATGTGCTTGGATATTATTTTGATAAATTGAGAAGGTGAATTAAAATAAAATGGATGGGAAAACTGAATTAAATGGAATTTGATTAGATGAGAATAAAATAGAAGTGGACTTAAGTTTGAAGTTGGAATAAATTAAAGTAAATTAACAAGTTTAAAATTTATAGAAGCTTGGCTTCGAGGAAGGGTGAAAGTTCAGTAAATAAAAGTTTGGGTTAAATTAATTTGGAAAATGGTTATTGATATAAGCATTGAATGTTGTCTACCTCAATGGAATGGTTTTAAAATGAAACCAATGCGGAGAGGAAATGAAAAGCAAATGTATGGTTGGTGAATAAACTAGAAACATGATAGAATTTAAAATAAAATGAGTTGGAATCAATTGGATGTGGGTAAAAACTAAAATGGATATTCTGTTAAGTGAATTTCGTCGAATTGCATAGAATAAATTAGTCGTTTGACTTAAACGGAAGTAAATAAAAATTTTATGGATTGCTAAAAGTAAATAAAATTGATTTTTGGAATCAATTGAAATAAATGTGAGTTGTTGGGTTAAAAATGAGTCGAATGTAAGAAATTGAGTTGTAAACCATTAAAATTGAATGAAATGGCATATGAATTGGTTGAAAGCAATTGCATTAGTTTTGAAATCATATAAATTGCTCATGGAAAGTGTTTGGCGCATGTTGCTTATGAAATGCATGTGTTTAGCTATTGAGAGTAAGTGACATGTTAATAAATTTCATATATTTAGTACTTACATGTTTGAATAGAGTAAGTACAGGTACCGAGAAGCCGTTTGGCTGGATTTGATCGTGAAAAATGCTAAAATAATAAGCCGTTTGCTTAAAAATGCTAAATAAAGATACGCATACGTAATAAAAATAGGAAATATGAACTGTTTTTGTTTTTCGACCGTGTGGGTCGATGTATATATATTTATATCTCTTGTCAAATTGCAAAAACTCCTCCGTACAAAGGAGACTCTACCAAAAATTTTCGAAATTTTTGGGAGTTAGAAAATTTTTGAAAAAAATTTCATTACCAACAAAACGATTTCAAATTGGAATTAAAATAAGGAATTTTGGAAATGGAAATTGGAATTAATTGTTTAGTTGGAACTAAAGGATTAGAAAAGTGAGTATTGGATTTTCACTAAGTATGTAATAGTAAGTTAGGGGTTTGGGATATTCTTCTGCCTTAGTAATTTCGGGGACGAAATTCTTTTAAGGGGGAAGGAATGTAACGACCCGGATTTTTTTTGAACGGTTAATTAGAGCTATTTAAATGGATTGAAATATTTGATTTGGATTACGAATTGATTTTGAATATGGAAAGTAGGGTTTTCATTTATAAAGTAAATTCAGGATCTAAGATATAATGATTTACTAGAAAATTCGACTTTTGAATTATATAATTGGTAATTGGGTAAAATATAAAATCTGGAGTTATAAGCTTGTCAAAATTATTTCAAAGGCTTATAAAATTTATATTGATAATACTGGAAGTAATAGATGGAGTAAAATTGAATATAATAAACGCCTAGCGGCACGCCTCTATAGGGGTTCGAGATTTTGAGATGTGTAATATTGGAAATAAATTATATATATATATATAATTAAATCAAATCTTATTCAAATTGTCTTCTCAGCCACCCTATGATCTGCACACCCCTACCTTTTGTGTAAGCCACGCGTCCTTTCTTTCACTTCAGTTAAATCACGACAGAAATATATTCCATTGTCCCCTTTCCTTCTTCTATACGATCAAATACAATAGAAAATTTATTAATGGCCGAAGTAAACAAATTAAATAGTAACGGCTGAGCAAAATCAGATCGTTTCATTCAAATTCATAAAAACCCTCGCCTTTTCAATTCGCGAAGGCATTTCAAAAATCGCGACTTTGATTTTTAAGTTCTCCGACCTAATAGAAGGAGCCCAGGATGCCCTAAGTATACTGGTGCAAGCTGTGATCAATGAATGCTTCAGTGACGCGGTACAATTGAGATACTGTTCCACATGCGGATTCAGGCGAGCAACGATCGAGCGAAGGCAATCATGATGGCGGCGAACGAGGTAGCTCGAACTTGTGCATGCGAAGGGGAGTCTCTCGCGATGGTGAGCGGCAGCGCAAGATGAAAGGAGTCATCGAGGGAAGCACGTGTCTGGTGGGCAGTGGCTCGCGATCGAAATTGTAGAGGTGATGGTTCGGCTTCGTGATCGAAGATGGGGAGTTTCTCGAAGAGGCCAAGCTAGGGCTTGAGGGCAGTGAGGTATTTGATTTATTTTTCATTCAATTTAAATTTAATAATATATATATATATATATGTATGTATGTATGTATATATACTGAGGTAGGAAGAAGAAAGTTTAAAAATCAGATTTTTATTTTACAAAGATGTATATACATAGTAAAGAAGGAATTTTTACATTAAGGAAAAAAACAATTATCTGATAAGCAGCTTTTAAAATGTTTAACAGTAAATAAAATTTGTGTTTGTTTATATACAGTAGAGAAAAAAGTATAAATAAATAAATATATATACCCACGTATCTATTTTGGTTTAAAAGTACGTAGCTAAATAGAAAAATAATATATATAGACAAGATTTAGAAAATAGATGTTTTGATGGTAACATAGATTATTATTTTGATTTTGGTATCTATATAGACTATATTTATATGTATATGTGTTTTCAAAAAAAATAAAATAAATAAAATAAACATCTGTATACATAGTTTTATCTTACTAGTTTAATTGTTAAAATTAAATCATTAGTTAAAATTAAATTAATAGATTAAAATAAATTTATTAAAAAGTAACTAATTGTTCGATTAGTTCAAATATTAATAAATAAAATAAATTTATACAAAGTCTAAATCGTGGAGAATCAAGCCGCTGTGGATCGGATTTGAAAATTAAAAATCAAAGGTGAGCTAATCTCACTCATCTGGGTTTAATTTAAATTTAAATGGTTGAATTTAAATATGTGGTTGAATAGATTGGATGTGGTATATTATATAGTAATATATAATATATATTGGAGTGATTGATATCCCGTATTATATAGCGGATGAGACCCTATGCGCCGCATAATAGCGGATGATATTTTATAAACCCATATACTGCGATATTCTACCTCGAAGTGGAATTGGTATTTTATTGTGCTAACATCTATGGATGCTGGGAAATAGGTTGGAGGGATGCAACTGGATTCCTCAAAATATTTAGATTTGTTTAAATATTCTATGATATGATTATTTGATATATTGTGATGAATTTTATTGATAATTGGAGTATTGGATGTTATGTTTTGATTGAATATATTTGGGTATAATGAGTTACCAAAAATATAAATTGGAGTTTTGGAAAGAAAATAAAGGAAGATAATTTGTAAGTGAAGTAATTATAGAGAATTTGAATAAATTTAAGAATGAATTGGAAAGGAATAAAAGTGATTCTAAAATTTTAATAACTAAATTCCGAGTATAAAAAGGGGATTTGAATAAACAGGAAGATATCAAATTTTAAACTTAAGTGTTATTATTTAAAGGAATAAAGAATTAACTTTAAATTTAAGATTTAAATTAATGGGAAAGATAAAAAAGGAATTTGGGGAAAATCCGGAATTGGTATTTTCAGTTAAAAAGATTTTAAATCATAATTAAGAAATAAAATCTGAAGTCTATAGGTTTTGAAATAAAATTGAGTAAGAAAAGGAATTTATTTCAAAAAGGGAGTAATTTGGAAATCAGTTTGAAGATTGATTAAATGTTTAAAACCGGGATTTTTAAAAGAGAAGTGAGACTTTGGAATTTATAAACTGGGTTTATAAAAGTGAAGTAATATATCAATGGATATTTAAAGAATAAATTCACGATGGGAATTTATTAAAGGAATGGGAAAATTTGTTTAAAAATAAATAGTGATGTATTTTTAAAGGATGTGAAGAGAAGTATATTTCCATAGATAGCCAAGTACGTTTTCAAAGTAATTTTTTTTAAATATAAGTTAAAAGCTTTAATGTTGTTTTAAAAAGCATGTTTTAGAAAATTTATTATTTCTAAATGTATAAATTCTAGAGTAAGTATTTTTCAAATCTATTATCGTAGTAATTATTTAAAGGTGACTTGGTATTTTGTTTTAAAGGAGAAAATCTAGTTTTCTTTTTATAAAGTAACCTCATTTTAAATATTCCTTGAGTATATATTTTTAGTGAAGTATTGAAGTAGTTTTCAATTTAAATGTTAAAGTATATTTTATAATAAAGTGTTTTTAAATTATTTTAAAAATCTAAGCTTTGTACTTGGTGCTTTCAGTGGAAATAAATAGTTGGAAATTTAACCCATGAGAAGAGTAGGGTTTGAAAACTGTTTTCAAAAAGGGTTGAAAATGGAAATATATCTTGCGAAGATATTTTGAGGATAATAAATAATTTGGGAGAATATTTATTGTTTGATGGTTGTTTGTGAATGTTAATTGATAGTTAAATAACCGACTATCAATATTGGACAATGCGCTGATCGTTTCGAAGAGATCGGGATCGGGATTAATTTCTCGAAACCACTTCGATCCGGTTTCTATGTTTTCGTGGAAAAACGAGTTCGGAGTCAAAGATGGAGCAGTGAAGAGAAAGGGCTTGTCGCTAGTAATCCTGAGGATGATTCCAAAATGGATGTAGTAGGAGTAGTGCCTTCGGTTCTGTTCGAACCCGGAACAGACTTGTATGGATGAATGCTTTCGGAACATCGTCAGGTGGACGATAGGCATTCTAAGTGAAACGTTCTAAAAAGTAACGCTTAGCCTCGAGCCTCATCAATCGGGAATGACTGAAAATCAGGTATATGCAGCAAGGCTAAGTGGGTAGCACCCATTAGGGTGAGGTCATCCCTATCTAGATGTCCCTTTTATTCGGCTTAGTAGGCGGTTGCTGATCCCAACCGTGGGGTGATCTTACTCGGGATTATCCAGTAAGGGGTGTCTCGGTCTTGTGTTGCAGGGGATCGGGAGTAATCCTTGGTACGTTGATCTAGGCCATGTACCGTGATAGGTGGTACCCCAGTGCCTAGTCATTAGTTGGAAATCCATTCTCCCTACGTGCCTTTTCGATTTTTGTTTGTAAAACTCACTTTGTGGCTAGTATGCTAGAATTTAATCATGTAACAATTTCAGCTATTTTAATAAGTGTTTGTATATAGACATTAGTATAATATCAGAGGATTTTGATAAAAAGTGATTTGACTATCGTAAGGTAAAAACCCGACATGTTTATTTGTGGCGTGGTCTTACGAGATACTTTTGATTTCAAAGGATTTTGAAACTTTATTAATCAATTTGAGTGCGGTTTTCTCATCCTGGTATTCCAGACTGACTCGGTTGTTATTTAACTATAATGCTCAGGTCAGACTGAGTATCATAGATTACAGGAAAGGATGCTATGGAGCTGGATGGCGATACGTACTTCCGTACTTTTATGAAATATTCCGTTGTGTATTCGGTTTTTGGAAGGACGAGATATAATAACCATCCTGAGTTGTGTTGTTGGTTGTATTGAACTCTGATGCTGTACTCTGATGATGTAATGTATAAGCAGATTTGCTTTGAGTAAAGATCAGTTATTGTCTATTATATTTTATTCCGCTGCGATGGTTAGATTCTGATGTTGTTTTCTATTTTCTCCTTCTACCTCTTCTTCTTTAACTCTGATGGTTCATATTTTCATTCATCTTGAGTTGATTGATGGAGAATAATGTCGACTCAAAGGGGTACGGAGTTGCGGGTCGTTTTAGAAACCCAAAGTGAAATAATTTTTTAAACTTAAGTGGGAAGATTATTAATCTGAAGTTTAAAATTTGAAATGGGAATTCAAATTGGGTAAGCTTGGTTGGATTAAGTAAATTGAATTTAACTTTGGGAAAGCTCAATAATTTAACAAGCAACCTGATTTGGAAATTTCAAGATGAAATGGGATTTAACTTGGGAAGTCAAATGGTTAATTTGAATTGGGAGTTTGTGTGATCTCAAAATGGGTTTGAGATCTAGAAATTAGAAATGTGGATGTTTTAAAATAATTTGAATGATACCATCATATTTTTATTGATAATCAAAAATTATATTTGTTTAAACGAATGAAGAAATGGGGTATGGTAATATATCCATTATTAAGATAAAATGGAATCATTTTGGACTTAAGATTCGAATGTTTCTAGGGTTTGGTTTCAAAATTGAAATTTGGTGATAAATTGAATTTCAAAGATTTAATTGTTTAAAAATGATTTGAATTATTATTTGAACTTTGAAATAGGATTAAAATGGAATTTGGATTCAGAATTAAATGGTTTAAAGATATAAGTCGATTTGATTTAAAGGATTAATTCAACGTTTGTAAATTTAACTCGAATTTATATAATTCGGGATGGTTTAAATTTGAACTTTTAATTGAATTAGTTCAAATTTAATTTGATTTGAATTAATTTGAAATTGTGATTGAAGATGGATAAGTTTAAAATTTCAAATGGAAAATTTGAATTGGATTAATTTTAAAAGAAATTAAAGTTGAATGTGTTCAAATCCAAATGGGAATTGGGATTAATTCAAACAAGAATTGAAACGATTTGAATTTGAAGTGGGTTCAATTTGAAATTACTCCAAATTGATTTGAATAATTTGGAATTGTAATTAAAGTTAAATAGGTTTAAAATCAAATGGAATTTGGTTTGAATTTGGATAGAAATTGAGGTTAATTCAACTTTAATTGGGGTTAAATCAAGTTCAATGGAAATTGAAGTTATTCAAATTGGAATTGAGTCAATTTAAATAGAAGTGGAAATTTAAATTGAATTGATAGAATGGAGATTGGGAATTGAACAGTTTGGCTCTAGACTATTTTCAAAATAAATTGTTTTAGTATAAAACTATTTTTACAAGCTATTTACTATACACAACCTTTCTTTTAAAAGCTAAACTATTTTATACTTATTTTATAATTATTTTTGTAACTACTTAACTATTTTACAACTGTTTTATAAATTAGTTACTAACTTCCGACTAATTTATAACTAATTACTATTTTACAACTATTTTGCAATTATTTAAAATTTCTAAACTATTTGACTATTTTCCAACTATTTTACGATTACTTAATTATGTTACAGCTATTTTACGAACTAATAATTATTTTCAACTACTTATCTATTTTAATTTTTTCAAGCTATTTTCAAAATTTAAGCTGGATAGAGTTCAAACTGTTTATGATTAAATATTCATTTAAGATAAGAATTGAGGTGACAATCCTAATAAGGATTTAAACAATTGTGAGTAAGTGAATGTGAATAGAAAAGAGAATTGATTTGGCTAATAATCAATAAAGATAAATACGTAGGATGTACGTATATTATTCTATTCGCATAGTGATTTTGATCCGGATTCGAGCACAAAATTTCGAGATAGTATATCGATCCGAGTATGGATTTTTCACTTGATTTTCGACGGCGAACTTGGATATGATTGTTGATTGGTTCTGGATATTCTCTATCATAGTTATGGCTATGCAAGGAGAATGACGGTTTTTGATCAAGACACCAGATCTGAGTCTGCACTAGGAAGTCGGGTGGACGATACTAGTTCGGAGGTGAAATTGTGCGATCGAGTGAGCGATCAGATTGATATAGCATACGGATGATATGTGTACATCGTACGGGTTTGAATGAAATTGATACTAGAAATTTGTGGATAAGAAATGTGAAATGGTTTTTGAAATGAAAGGCATATTTTGTGAAATATATGATGAGTAAGGTGGAAATTGGATATTTCTATGGTAAAAATTTACTTTATGGAAGTAAGTAATATGGTAAGTGGTTTTGTAAAGAGTAATTGAATTTGAATATTTGATTTGGCATAAACAAATTTATGTATCTTTCTTATATAAATGATAAACTCCCCTTGTTGAATCTTTAGCCAGAAGAAAAGGGTTTTGAAAATATTTGAAGTATAAAAGTGGTTTTATACAAGTTTGAAATGATTCAAAGATTTTTCAAGGTTTATATATATATATATATATATATATATATATATATAAAGAATCTTATAAGAATGATTTTGGGAAAAGGTTTGGAACCTTTGGATTTGGAAAGGCTTTTGAGTTTTCTAGAAAAATCATTTTTGGAAATTTGGAAAGCCTAGTTGAGAATTATCGATTTTGGGATAATAAATTTTGAGAAAGGAGATTTATATGGGATTCATACTAGGTGTATGATTTGGAAGATACTATATGTGTATAGTATAAAGTGTTTTGGAAATGGCTTTGGAGAAAAAGGCGCTCCTTTGAATGAACTTCTCAAGAGTACCATAGGTTGGTACTGCTTTGAGCCTCGAAGAGGGGGAGGCTCTAAAGTTGATCCTGTGAGGAGTCTGGACAAAACTAGTTTATAAGGAATACGTATAGTGTGTAGCGAAAGTTGAGGGCGCTGATGCCTACAGAGGCATTTGGGTTATGCTATGACGACAGTGTAACTCGATGTCACTGCGATCTACTGCAGACCATAGCGAAAGTCGTGTGTGCTGCTGAGAGCCAACAGTCTACATTTGATTTTATATCGGCGGACTACGACCTATGTAGGAGTGGAGAAGTTTCATTCTTTTGGCACTGAAATTCGAGGGCGCTGAGGCCTACAGTTATATGGGTTTTTGCTGTGATAGCAACGTAACCTCGGTTGTAGCTGCGATCTGTAGCGGGTTCCATGGTGTAATCGAGGGGTGCGGAGGCCTACAGTTATCTATGGATTTTGACAAGTTGTTACATTGGGTTAACTGCGACCATGGATGGGAGTGATGATCTCCAGAGCATTTTCACCAAAGATGTTTCCTCTATTTCAAAAATGTTTTCTATATTTTCACAAGGTTTTCAATAAAATTATTTTTTCAAAGTATTTTCACAAGATGTTGAAAACAGGTCTGTCAAGCACTTATAGATTTTCAGTCTTACACCTGATCAACTTATGGCCGAATTTCTGTGAGAATAAGGATGGACAGGTTGAGACATCGAGTTATAAAAGTATCTTTATAGAACTATTTTTGAAATACTATGTAGATTTTAAAAGTGTTTAAAAAAATTCTTGATAAAAAGGGATTTTATAATTTATAAATAGTCAAAGAGTAATTTACCTGATATAAGTATTTTTATAAATTCTGGCTTCCTTCCTTGTCGAGGACGAAAAGATTTAAGGGGGGAGGAATGTGATAACCAGGATTTTTGGACAACCATTAATTTGTAATTAACAGGATTAAATTTATTAAAACACTGATTTATTAATTGGACAAATAAACCTGATAATTTAAATATATCTAAGTATGTATATAAAAAGAATCCGAACTTAAATAAATGCTGAATTTTAAAATATTTGGATAAGTTTTTATTTTAGTATATTTGTTTAATGATTTTCTTATATATATATATAATTTTTCAATTGGGCAAAATTTATCTTTTATAAATAAATGTGTTTTCTATTTTAGTATGGATGTTGTTAATGGTTGGCTGTGGTTTAAAATCAATATTTATTTTCAAGGCTATTAGGGAAAATTCTTAATTTTTAAAGCTAACATGTATATTAATAAGTGTTTAAATTGGGATTTTCTTCTACTTTCTTTTAAGATATGTATAGATAAATAAAAGAAAGGATAATATAAAGATATGAATATATATAAACTAAATTTTAGATATTATATAAATATTTATAACATATTAATATATTATAATTACACTTTTAAACAAATCCTCTATGCATTAATGCAAATGTAAATTTATTCTAACATGCTTATGACAAATGTAAGGAAATAAACAAGTGTCATTATTTCTAAAAAATAAAAATAAATAATAAATAAAGATAAATAAAATATGTACATCTTCATGTCTCTTCTTTCATCTCCATTTTAAAACAAGAAAATCTGAATAAAAAAAATGGAATGAGGAAATCAAAATTCTGTAACAAATCAGAGAACTAAAAGATCAAAGAAAAAAACAAGTCTGTAATTTCTCAAACCTAAATCAAAACCTTGCAAAAAAAATTCAGAATCAGAAACCAAAGTTATAACAAAATTATAAAATTTCATTTGCCACCTGAAATCAAAGTTTTTAAGCATTCAAGTTCCAGTAAACAAGGATCAAAGCAAAAACAAGAAGATATCGCAGCAGCTTCCAGTTTTCCATTTTAGCCTGTCTCTGCTTTTAATCTGTGAGTAGATTTTCCTTAAAACTATTTTATAGTGTTGCATGTGATAAATCTATAAGGAAATTGTTGTTTGATGGTTCACATGATTGATCAGGATATATATATATATATATATGCTTTAAATTGCTATGTGAAAATGTGTACATCTGTATATATCTATGCATGCTATCTGTCTCGGTTGTTTCGACAAGTTCAAACATCATCAAAAATCTAAATCTCTTCATACGATCATATTTGAGTTTGATTCCTGAATGAAGTATGGTTACAACAACATAATCTTAATTTTAAAATTTGTCTCAAGAATTTTAGTTTGTTAATTAATACAAAATTTAGAAAATACAGTATTACTCCGGAATTGGTCAAAAATAAATAACTGTAATTTCGTGTTTGGATTATATAGTTTGATTCGTGGATGGAAGTTATGAATTTTGATTCAAAAATTAGGATTTTTAACTTTGGAAATCATGACGATTCTCATAATGAACGAAATCGAAAGATTGGTCAATTTCTGGTGATCTCGGTGATTTGGTGTCTCAGGGTTGGGGTCAGCGGAGGCATGAATGGTGGCGAGCACAAGAAAATTACTTGGTGATTTTAGTGATGACCATGGTGATCATGAGAAGGCAGACTAGGGTTCAAAATCCTATTTTGGTTGGCTTCCGGTCTGAGGGAAGTATGATGTCGACGAAGCATCGGATTACGAAAGAGTCGGTGGAATGGATACGTTAGACTACGGCAAAGATCTGGTCAGGCCAGCGAAGATTCTGACAACTGGTGGGGGTGGTGCGAGGATGCTTTTGGTGTCCAGTTTCGTGAATGTGGCCTCGATCATGTTCGATTTTGTCTCTATGATATTTTCTTGAATGTGGGTGTTCGTATGGACTGAGTGAATGGTCGCCGACTTAACGATGATCGGAGCAGGGATCAGAATTGGTAAGAACACTTGTGCATATGCACGTCGAGGCCTAATGTCAGTGATTTGGGAAAGAAGATGGTACTTGGGGGAGATCTCATGTAATTTTAGTGAGTGTCTCGGAGCTATGATGGACGCGAATTCTCGTGAGTAGCTCAGGATGTTTGTGTGGTTTGCTCACGTTGTCTCGGTGTGTTTTCGTGGGTTGCCAATTTTAAAGTTTTAAGATTTAAGTAAGTTTTTAAAGAAAGCTCGGGAAGTTGGGGTAACTCGATTTTTGGTGAGGTAATACTCGGGATTATTCTCGAGGTTATAAATTAGATGATTAACAAATTTTTGAAACTTATCAAAGTCAAGAAAAGTTAATTTACTTAAACTATTTTAAGTGATAAATTGATTGTTTAATGTTGTTAATTTAGGTTGAGGAAGTATTTTAAGATATTAACTAAGTTAATCCTTAAGTTGTTAAAAACTTAATTTATCAGATAATTAAACGGTTTAATTAAACGATTAAGTGTTTTTAACTTTAATTAAACTTAAGCTTTTAAATTATTTGGCTCCGAGGTTAGTAGGTAAGATTTTTAAATAATTTAGAAGATGAATTAAGATAAATGATTTATCATTTAAATGTATTAATTGATTGATAATTAAAGATTAATTAATAAGTAATTAAAGATTGTTTATTGATTAATAAATTAGTAAATAAAGAGTAATTAATCATTAGCAAAAGAATAATTAATAGTTACGTTTAATTTTTTATTAAGGATAATTAATTAAGAATAGCTAATTAAGGGTAGTTAATTGAGGTTAATTAATTAGTTAACCAATATAATTAACCAATGGAAATTTCTTGATGGAAGTAATTAAAGGTTGATTACTTAAGGGAAGTAATTAAGGATTAATTACTCAATGTACTTAATTAAAGGATTGATTAATTAAGGGTGAGTAGATTAATGAGCGTGATTAATTAAAGGATAATAAATTAATGTAAGTGATTATGGGATAATTAATTTAATAAATTAATCAAGGGAAATGAAATGAATATGAATGGGTGAAGGTTAATTAATTTGTGTTATTAAAGGTTAAATACTTAATGTAATTAAAGGCTAATTAATCAAGGATTATAAATTAAGGCTGATGATTAAGGAACGATTAATTAATTGGGATTGTAATTAATTAATGGTAAGTAAGCAAGATTAAAGTAAACCGAGGAACTTAAGTTGACAATTAATTTAATTAGAGATTAATTAAAATTAATTTGGAATTATATATCTAATAAATCTTGAGTATGGATAGTTGAATGATTTTGGATGATTTGGTTTGTTGTTGTCTCAGATGGGCAATTGAGATGTGCTGTGATATGGATGGACTGAACTGTGAATAATGTGGGTAATATATCTGAGTTAAATTTGTTGCGTGATATGATATCAACAGTTTGAATTGATTTGTTTTAAACCTTAACAATGTGGATTAGAGATGACATTGGATTCGAAGATACCGGGGTCAGGTATTAGCAAATGCCCGAAACCACTTTGATCCTACATAAATTGATATGTGAAATCAACAAGCAAGAATGGAATGATCAAGTGAATTGGACCATTTAATCTAAGTTTGGTGCTTAGATATTAATATGTGAAATTATAGATGTCTATAACAAATTGTGAATTTGTAAATTAAAACAAGTTACCTGGGTTTTATGTAAGTTTTATGATGTTGTATTCCATGCTAGATGGGTTTATTCGCGCTCGTTTCCAGCCTGACCCGGGTGTTACTTTGATGTAATGCTCAGGTCAGACCGAGTATTACAGATTTTCAGGTAAGGACATTCTGGAGCTCAGGAGGCGAGCTAGATGGCAAGAACGTATGGAGTGTATACAGCTGTGATATATTGTTATTTATTCGGGACAAGTTATTTTAACTGTCCAAGTAATTATGTAAATGTTGTACTCTGATGTATTAAAATATAATTGACCGATACAATTTTCCTTTGTAAACTATTATTTTATGTGATATTATATGTTGATCCGCTGCGAATGTGAGGTTTTTGTGACTTGTTTCTATTTCTTCTTCTTTCTCTTTTCTTCTTTTCCTAACTATCTGGAATTTTTGGATTGAAAATTCTAGGTCGTTACACAGTGGTTACACCAATTTAGGTGGAAAGCCATTCAAAGGGTTCGAAGCGTTATAGAAGTCCAAGCTTGGCTTAGAACATGCGACTGCATCTTTTTTTGCATGAATCTTGTAGATTTTCATTGAGTCCAAGTAGCTTCTAGCATGCTCCAGGAGAGAGCACTAGATTGGTATGAGCTTTTGATTTTGGAAATTGTTGAAGCGGATCTTACTTGGGAGAATTTCGAGAAAGGTTCAAGTTGAAGTTTATGCCAAAAGCTAAGAAGGTAACTTTAGCTCAACTCTTTATTAACCTTGTTCAAGGTGAATCTTCTATGACAGATTACGTCGCATCTTTTGAATCCCTCTCTAAATATAAGATCGAGTATATTAATGACCCATTGAAGAAAAATCAAAGGTTTATCTATGGTTGAATAAGAACCACAAAAAGGCTTTACTTTTGAAACTAGAAGTTCCTTTCGATCAGCTTGTAGATATCGCTCTTCGACTTGAAGAGGCTGATAAAGAAAGTGATGGTGATGTTGGGGGTCCTAAACAGAATTTTAATAACAACAAAAAGATGCATCCCAATAATAAGTTCAAACCTAATCCAAACAAGAAAAGGAAGTAAGCAACTTTGGTAGCATAGATTCCTACCCCTAATCGTGGAGAATGCTACAATTGTGGATCTAAGGACCACTATGAAAATAAGTGTCTGAAGTCCCTTATTTGTCGCTAT
Organism: Allium cepa; assembly: GCA_030765085.1. Lineage (NCBI taxonomy): Eukaryota > Viridiplantae > Streptophyta > Magnoliopsida > Asparagales > Amaryllidaceae > Allium > Allium cepa. The sequence goes on along the minus strand of CM060940.1, from coordinate 629,907,490 downwards.
TGCAAAGGTTCGGGTCATCCTAGATCTTCATGTCCCAAACTTCAAAGCAAGAAAGAGAGAAAGCTGAATGTTGTGCAAGCCCCTAGTAACACTTCTCTTGGTCAAGCTATTTCTCATTCTGTCCTTGATGGCATTATTATGTTTCGTGATCATCCAATTCGAGTTTTTTTGATACGAATGCATCTTACTCTTTTATGTCAAAAGAACTTGTTGATACTTTTTCTTTAATTCTTATGGGATTGATGACTTCATTAAGAATTGCAAATTTGGTTGGTGGATCTGCAACACTCAGTTTATTTTATAAGGATGTTGTAATTGTTTTATGTGACTATGCTTTCCGTGCCAATTTGCATATTATGTGTTACTTAGGTTTCGGAATGATTTTGAGAATGGATTAGCTTAATCGTTATGAAGCCTACATCCTATGTCCCGAGAGGACTATCCATCTTCGACATTTCCAATCTGTTAAGCAGATTTCTATTGTTCTTAAAGATTCATATTCCAATTCGATGGCATCCTTATATTCTCTAAATCCATATAATGATGATACTGATGATGAGGAAGACGTTATTTCCCTCATTCACGTTGTTCGTGAATTACCGGATATATTTGAGCTCGTTTTTGGATTACTCCCTAAGTGAGAAATTGAGTTTAGAATTAATCTAATCCTGGAGCTCAACCTATCACTCGTCCTCCTTATCATATGTCCAATAAGGAAAATGTGGAGATGCATAAACTATTATTCGAATTGGAAGCAAAATAGTTTATTCGATCCAGCTCCTCTCCTTGGGGAGCTTCAGCTATCTTTGCGAAGAAATCCAATGGTACACTTAGGCTTTGCATTGACTACCTCAAGCTTAGTGATCTCACCATCAAGAATAAATATCCCTTACCTTGGATTGATGATCTATTCGATCAACTTTGCGGTGCTAGAGTCTTTTCACAGTTACTTAGTAATCGTTTTTCATCAGCTTCGAATTGCAGTGGATAGTATTCCTTTGACATCTATCCATACTCGTTATGGATCTTAAGAATGGCTTGTTATGCCATTTGGTTTAACGAATGTTCTGGCCCATTTTGCTGACCTTATGAATCGAGTTTTCAAAGACTTCCTTGATCGATTGGTTCTCATCTTCATAGATGATATTCTTGTTTATTCTAGAACCGAGGAAGAGCATGAAAAACATCTTTGAATTGTGTTGGAAACCCTTGGGAGCAATAAATTGAAAGAAAATTTTTCTAGGTGCCACTTTTATCAATCCCGTGTGAAATTTTTAGGACAAATTATTTCTGAATCCGGAATTTCAATGGATCCTTCAAAGATTAAGGCGATTCAAAATTGAAGGAGACCGAAGAGTGTGATGGAAACTCATAGCTTTCTTGGATTGGCGGGCTATTACCTTAGGTTCATAAAAGATTTTTCTAAAATTTCTATACCTCTTACTAGTTTGAAAATGAAGGGAGTTAAGTACATTTGGTTAGACAAATGTGAAGCTGCTTTTAAGAAATTAAAAGAATTCATTTTCGATGCTCCTGTTCTTATGATTCCCAAAAGGAACCAAGACTTGATTGTTTATACCGATGCTAGTTGTGTTGGTTTGGGAGACGTTCTTATGCAAAGGGAACGTGTTATCGCTTATGCTTCTAGACAATTAAAGTCTACCGAAACTAGATATGCCACTCATGATTTAGAGCTCGCAGCCATTGTTTTCACCCTTATAATTTGGCAACGTTATCTTTTGGAAGAGAAATTTGTTTTCAACACCGATCATAAATCTTTGAAGTATTTTTCTCTCAAAAGGAACTTAATTTTTCTTTAACAACGTTAGCTCGAATTCTTGCATCTTATGATCTTGATATTCTTTATACTCCTGGAAAGGGAGATCGTGTTGCCGATGCCCTTAGTCATAAGTAACAAACAGTTGTTTCTATGATGATATCCGAATGGAATGATTTTGAGACTTTGTCCACAAGTGATATTCGAGATCGTGAATCTGACTCATGTTCATCTCTTGTTTTGTGTAGCCTTGAGGCTCATCCATCTCTTTTAGACCGCATTCTTGAAGCTCGAAAGCATAAGCATGACCCCGAATTGGCTTATCTTAGCCAAAGTTGTGGGATAGAAATATTGATGGTTTGAAAGACTTTGAAATCGATTCTCGTGGAGGCATTCGAAAATTTGGTAGACTTATTGTGCCAAATATCAATGATCTCCATAAGGACAATTTAGACGATTCTCATCATTCTAAATTTACCATTCATCCCAGTAGTAGTAAAATGTACGCGGACATGAAGCAACTTTATTATTGGGATGGAACGAAATCTAATATTGCTAACTTTATTAAGTATCGCATGACTTGCCAACTCGTAAAGGCCGAGCATCAAAGGCCCGACGGGTTATTGCAACCTTTGGACATTCCAGTTTGGAATGGGATCAAGTCTCCATGGACGTTATTGACAATCTTCCCCGTTCTCGTTCGGGTCATGACAGTGTATAGGTGATTGTAGATAGACTAGCAAAATCCGCCCATTTTATTTCCGTTCGATCCAACTGAACTTTATCTCATTTTGCCAAACTTTATATCAAAGAAATTGTTCAATTGCATGGAGTTCCTACTTCTATTGTATGAGACGACCCGCCTTTTATTCCACAGAAAGTCGCATCATCTTTAAGAAAGAAAGAGGTAGAAATAGAATAGATAGAAGAAAAGAACTCAACAAAATCAAAATCTCACAGCGGAACGAAACAAAATATAATATATAACATAACTATTACATAGTCAATTACATCAGAGTTACACAGATACAACAACACAAGATAGACAGTTATAAAAGTCTTTCTATTATACAACTCAAGTTCAACACATACATCATAGAGATACATCACAGCCGAAACACAATATATCTACAAACGCTGAAGCCTCCTGCTCTATAAATCCTCCAGAATTCATCAAAGAAAACATGAAATCCCTTGGCTACTCGTAAAAATTTGAGTACCCAAGAGTTTAAGAAAACAGAATAAACTCAGGGTCAGACATGGGTCTGGTGTGAGTCAACGGGTTAAAGTTGCTTAACTTTTAAAAACCTTTTGAAAACAAAAGGTTTCATGTAAGACTCCCCACACATAAACATGGGTAAGTTTTTACCTTACGCTAACCAAAACATTTGATAGGAAACCCAATGATATTATAATAGTCTCTAGGGTTTTCAAGTAAATAGAAAATAGCCGAAATTGTTACATCTATTAAATTCTAGCTACTAACCACAAAAGTGGGTAATACAATCAAAACCGTAGGGGGACGTAGGAAGAATGGGTTTCCATCAATGGCAGGGCTACTGGGGTACCGCCCGTCACTGTACGTGGCCTAGATCACCGTACCGAGGATCACTCCCGACCCCCTGCTCCACAAAGATGGAACCATTCCTGAACAGTCCCGAACAAGACTACCCCGGCGATTCTAGCTAGCAATCGCCCCACACAGCCGAAATAAAAAGGGACATCTAGACAGGGGTAAATCTCGTCCTACTTGGGTATGACCCACTTAGCCTTGCTGTACCTTCCCTGTTTTAGCCATTCCCGGTTGATGAGGGTTGAGGCTGCGATTACCTTTATAGAACACGTCTATCTTAGAATTCTCATCGTCCACCCGACGATGTTCTGAAAGCATTCAATCCATACAAGTTCGTTCCGGGTTCGAACGAAACCTAAGGCATTATCTCGTTACGCTCATTTTGGAATCACCCTCAGAGTTAATGACAATAACCCTTGCACTCTAAAAACTCCATCTCGAATCTAAAAGTACTATCTCTGTTATACTCGTATTGGAATCACTCTTAGAGTTTTTAACGACAGATAGTTCCTACACTTCGAGTCTTCAAGTCGATCGTCACTTGAATTCACGACCTAACGTTTAACTTGGATCGATGTTGTTTTCGGATAATCGAATTTGATATCCGATCTCGGTCTCATCGAACCAAACGTGTCTTAAAGGCCAAGTTGTTTAAAGGTTTAAACAATTAAATTCAATTCAATACGATTTAATGCTTTGAAATCACACAGCATTAACATAGATAAATATCACACATTTATCATTGATATAACCAATATCATATCACAGAATGTCATAACATATCGTCAATAGATACCAATCCAATAGATATCATCCAATTCAGACATTCAATAACCAATCATCCATAAGCAAGCATTATCAATTCATATCATAACTAATTTAATTATTTAAATTAAATTAATTCCTTAAGAATTAATCACCTAATCTTACTTATACAATCATTAATTAATTGCTAACCTTAATTAATTAATCACATCCTTGATTAACTCAATTCACCAATTCCCTAATCCCAGATTAATTGTCCTTTAATCATCAATTAATAAACCTCAATTATTAATTAATCTCCTTTAATACAGAGTAATTAATCCTTAATTACTTTCATAATCAATTAATTAACTTTTAATTAACTGATTAATTATTCATCAACTATCGATTAATAATCTTAATTATTAATCAATATCTCCTAATACAAATTAACTAATCCATAATTATCCTTATAATTAATCAATTAATTATCAATTAACTAATTAATTATCTCTTAATTAATAATTAATAAACCTAATTATCAATTATTAATTAAGAACTTAATTACAGTTTACTTACTCCTTAATCACTAGTTAATTAACCATTTAATTAATCCTTAATTAACTATTAACCCATCCTTAATTAACAGATAATCAATCCTTAATTACCATTTGATTAATCCTTAGTCACAATGATTAATCAATTAATCACCATTTAACAACTTCTTAATTAATCCTTAATTACGGATTAATTATCCTTTAATTATTTAATTAATAAAACCTTAATTATTAAAACTTAATTACAAGTTAAGCACTTCTTAATTACTAATTAAGTAACCTTTATTACTTAATTAACGACTTATTAATTAGTTAATTAATACATCTTAACCACTTGATTAATTAAGTTTAATTACACCTAATTACTTTATTAATGAATCCCTAATCATTAATTAATAATCTAGTTAATGATCTTTTAATTACAATCTAATTAATCTTAAATTAATTAATCTTTAACGCTAAACCATTTATTAATCAAGTAAATTATTTTCCCTTAATTAATTTCTTAATCAATTCTGTATAATTAACTAATTAACTAAACTTAATTTCTTTAAATTAACTTAATCAAAATTAAGATATTAAAACCTTAATTAAGGTAAAACATTTACCATATAAATGCTTTAATTGCCTTAACATATTTACAATCATTACTTTATAACTTTCCTTAATTAATTAAATTATTAATTAAGTTTTTTGAGTTAAAACAATCATTTAGCTTGATAAATTAAAGTTATCAAAACACAACTTCAAATAACTTAAATATTTATCAATTTATGATTTTGAAAATCTAGTATCAATTTAAATTTAAAACTTGTCTTTTTATATAAATTTTAAAATTTACTTTCAAAACTCGATTTTAAAATCACTTCAAATTTTCTTACAAATTTTAAATTATCAAACTTCAAAACTTCTTAAAAATGTTTAAGAAAACATTTATTAAAACATCAAGTAATTTATATAAAAGTTTTAAACCAATTTAAATTCTTAAATTTCAAAATAACAAGTTTTAGAACTTTTAAAATCTTTAAACTATTTTACATTTTTGCTGCCTTGGGTCGAGCCCATTGCTTACTCGAGTCAAAACCCGAGTTCTCCTTCTTCCATCTCTTTTTTTAAAAACTTTGATTAAATTTAAGTATTCAAAACTACAGGTTACCCAACCCAACATACTCGAGAACAATTCGAGTTTCTCATGCCAAAACTCGAATGCGACTTCGAGACTTCCTACGAGCCAAAACTCGCTGACACCCAACCACCATCACGTGCACGTGCACGCCGCCGATGGTCGCCTCCGACCAACGTCATCGCCCCCGGCAACTCACTCAGCACTACAGCATTGCAACCCGACCACAAAAATACTCAAACAAGACCTCAATCAAAATTCTATCACCCAGTTCGCCTGAACCCAAAACAGCCTCAAAAAATCTCCCTTCGACCACCAAGCTCCGGTCACCAGAGGTTGCGCGGTGCTGACCAATTCTTGCCAAGCCGATACGCTACCATTTCCCAAAATTACACGACGCTTGATCAATCAGAGACAAGCACAGACCCAAAAATTCCTGCTTCAACCAAACTAGGGTTTAAAACCCATTCTCGACTATTGCCGACACCACAGCCTCTTATAGCCTCAACCATCATTTTTGCTTGAACCCCCATGACCTCCTCCACCTCCAGTAACAATTCCGACCAACCCAATTGCATCAGCCTCTAGAAATTTCCCAAAACCCACTTTCCAGAAAAATCCAAAATCCATATTCAATCCCATTTTAAAAATCTGGATTTTTGTTTTAAAAATCATAATTTTAAATGATGATTCAATACATATACATGAATCAATAAAATTCAAAATTTTATTTATTACATTATATAAGTTTTCACTGCAATATTTTAGCTTACAGGTAAATTTTAAACTTAATTTGTTTAAACATATTTTCATAATCTAGAAGAGTTTAAAACTTAACTAGTTTGTTTTAAATCCAAAGCTTCAAAATGTTTATATGAAAGTTTGAATTTTGTTAATTTATAAAACTCTGTGAACAGGAAAGAACAGAGGAATACAATTACAGGCATGCATAAACAAATACAACCATACTTACAGAGTTATTTACAACTATCATCACATGCAGGTATCATTGTCTCAGCAATCACTTAAGCAATAACTTTTATCCTACTTAAGTTTTAAAAACTAGATGTTTACTCACCTTGAATTTGCACAGTTTTGGAAACTGGAATGGAAACTGAATCCCTCTTTTGAAATTTGAAAACTGTTGTTGCTAATTCCAGGAAACTTTGAATATTACTGATACTTGACTCTGCTATAAGACTTTGATACTTTGTTGGGTTGCCAGGTTGCATTTTGAAGCTTAAAGCTTGGAAAGTGCCAACAGGTTTTGAATATAAATTCTGGTTTCAGATTTTTGATAAAAGAAGATTTTCAGGCCTTTGAAAATGTTTGATCAAAATAGGTTACAGCGTTGAAGATAATACTGGTTTCAGGCTTTTGATAAAAACATGATTTTTGTTGAAGATAAACTCCAGGTTGAAGATACACATGTCAGGCTTAATTAAAACAACATTACAGGGTTTGGTATTCTGGTTTGCAGATTTGAAACATGCTGCAGGCTTGATAAAAGTATTATAGAGTTTGGTATAAATGGTTACAGAGGAGATATACATTTCTGTTTTCAGGCTTGCGAAGGAATTTCAGGGTTTGGTATAAATGTTTACAGGATTTGGTAATGCTTGAGGTTACAGGATTGTAAAAATGTTTTCAGTTTTGTGGCCATGTATTCTTGTTTGAATTCAAAGAAAAAAAGAAGAAAAAGATAATGGGAGTTTAAATAATGAATTTTAAGATTTAATAAAATTTAAAGAAAAAGAAAATTAAGAAAAAGACACTTTTTATCTTTTGATTACATTTGTTATAAACCAAAGTTTACTTCCTAACACATGTATTCAATGAAGTTTTAAAAATGAACACATGTCATTCTTATTTCTAAATTATTTTTAAACGATTTTTAAAAAACCCTATATTAAAATTTTCTTAATATGTAAATACTTTACTAATTTATAAATGCTTTTATAAATTTATAAATCCTTTTACTTTTCTTATAAAAATAAAACTTTCAAAAGAAAATAATATATAAACTAATTAGATTCCAAATAAAATAATATAAAATTATTTAATCCATTTTTATATGCTAATTTAAATGCTTTTGCATTTATTTACTATTAAATAAATAATTTCCAAATTTATATAAATAATTTTTTTTGTGTTATATCAATATAAAACAAAACTTATTTTTTAATAAAAACTTTGTTCATAAATCTTTTTATATCCAAAATTATTTCAAGATATACATTCTTTTTAAATTACAAATTCCAATTCAAATTTCAAATTTTAAAATTCAAATTCAATATAAACTTCAATTTCAAATCAAATATGTCTATATTAATTTAAACAACACACTATTAATTTAAGAAATATTAAATTCTAATTTTAAAGTTTAATTTTTAAATAAACGTATATTTAAACAATACTTATTAAATTAAAATGTTAAGCTTATCAAAATCAAAAACACAAATTAAATAATTATTCCATTTAAAATCAATTTATCTCTAAATTTAAAAACATCACATAAATTTTATTTTGGTTATTTATACTTGAAGATAACAATTTTATCCATTTTAAATAATTTAATTAAGAGATTATCGTATTTTAAAGTCTTCGAAATTCCGGAATATTACATCCCTCCCCCTTTAAAAGAATTTCGTCCTCGAAATTTAAAATAAAGATAATCCAAAATATTTTATTTCATTTTAACCATTCAAACATTCCTATCAACCAAACATTATCAACCAACAACAATCCATCCAAACAAACAGTTTATTTAAACAAACAATTCATTCAATCAAACAATCCTAGCTATCCAGACATAGATCCAGATAAGTCTCCCTAAACTACTCAGAGTTTCCCAAGACAAACTCTGAAATCCAAACTCCACAACAAAAGATAGATCGTTCATGTATTTCCTCTGAAGAGATACGTGAAAAACAATGTGAATTCCAGTAATCCAAACTAACAATTCAACCTGAAGACTACAACACTAATCTTCTCCTGATAAGCTCCACCATCGCAGATACCTCACAGACCATAACTTGGACCAAGAACCAGATGATCTCCCGACTCATCCCCACAGAATGGAAATCTACAAGGTCTTCTAAATAAAGCTTCACAGGGTGGCATCCAGATACCCGTTTGATAACTTATACGAGAATTACAATAAATGCAGATGATCCTCCTAACATCCTAAAAATCCAAAACACAAGCTCTCTCAAATCTCTAAATTTTGATTCAGCCTTTCCGTTGGTCTGGGAATGATAAGCTGTACCCAAATTGAATCTCGAACCCCAAGCTGATCACAAAGCCTTCCTAAACTAGCTGGAGAAGATAAGATCACAATTGCTAACAATGCTGATTGAAACACCAAGCAGTCAGACAAAACCTCAAGAAAAACTCAGCCAAAGATGCTACAGAACGGATTGTCTCAACCAGAATAAAATGGGCGTTCTTAGTTAACCGATCCACAATCACCCATATTCCTTTAATTCCCTCTTTGGTCCTTGGCAAACCTTCGAAGAAATCTAAAGAAATCACTTCCCACTCGAACTTCCACTTCGGAACCTCCAAAGATTACAACAAACCGGCAGTCTTCTGCTAATCACTCATACTTGCTGACAGATCGCACATCCAAAGATGAAAGCAGCTACATCCTACTTCGCACTTGGCCACTAGAAGATTCTCTTCATATCCATATATCTTTGAACACCCTAGGCTGGTCACATCCTGGGGCGGTGACTTCCTGCCAAAACTTCTTGTTCAAAATCTAAGAATTCGAAACACAAATCCTTTTCGAAGATCCTCAATGTTCCCTTGACCTCCCATCTCAAAACTAGAACACTGACCATCATTGACTCACCTCATCCATCTCAGACACACACAAGTGTCCGAGCAGATCTCAAACTTATTCTTGCCATCCGAGATAGCTAGAACAGGTGCACTAGTCAGCCTTGCCTTCAAATCCGAGAAAATCTCTTCACACTTGGGTCCACTTCTATTCCTGTAGAACTCTGCCAAACCAGAAAACTACGGTTGCTTCTACTCCTGAATAGTAGCTACCTAGGCTGGATCTACAGAAATACCATCACCAAAACAAAATGCTACATCAAAGCCTCTAACACTAACTCCAAATGTCGCTAGCTCTCCCCTTCAGACTTGGAGTAGACAAGAAAAACATTGATGAACACGAGAATAACTTATACCACACATCCCAAATCTCGATTCATCAAATCCACACAGAATCTCAAAAGACCCATCCGTCTAGGCCACAATGACAACAGTTGAACTCCAACTGGGAAAAACTAGGATGAACAACAGGTACTGCTTTCGAAACTAAAGACGATCCAAATCTCTATCTCCCGATGAGGAAAACCTTCGCTCCTTCGGAACATCCGAAAAATCACTGACCACCTCGATGGACTCTACACCTCCTGGAGATACCTCACTCCATGAAGAATATGACTCAAAAGAATCCCAGCATCATCGCAAATCACTTTTGCGATTCTTCTCAATTCAACTTCCAAAGATACAATCCTTGCTTCTTACATCAAGCAGCCCAATACCATCCAACCAATCCAAAAACCCTTTAAATCAAATAAAAGGTCTCTAGAAAAACTATGGGGAAGACAAGAAAATCTCAAGCATCCACAGATTTGATCTATCTCGGTTATCCATCTATAGGGCTTGGTTAAAAGGTAGGAGGGCTAAACAATTAAAGATAGAGAGATAAAACTCCTCTTGAACTCAAGTTGGAAATCCGAACATATACCCAAAAAATTTATATAAGTATATAGTTATGTAAATTACAAATACGCGCTCTCAAGATAGACACTACTCCAGAGCCTAGGTATTATCTCAACCTATGCTTTGATACCAAGTGAGACGACCCGCCTTTCATTCCACAGAAAGACACATCATCTTTAAGAAAGAAAGAGGTAGAACTAGAATAGATAGAAGAAAAGAACTCAACAAAATCATAATCTCACAGCGGAACGAAACAAAAAATAATATATAACATAACTATTACATTGTCAATTACATCAGAGTTACACAGATACAACAACACAAGATAGACAGTTATAAAAGTCTGTCTATTATACAACTCAAGTTCAACACATACATCATAGAGATACATCACAGCGGAAACACAATATAACTACAAACGTTGAAGCCTCCTGCTCCATAACGCCTCCAGAATTCGTCAAATCAAACCCGAAATCCCTTGGCTACTCGTAAAAATTTGAGTACCCAAGAGTTTAAGAAAACAGAATAAACTCAAGGTCAGACATGGGTCTAGTGTGAGTAAACGGGTTAAAGTTGCTTAACTTTTAAAAACCTTTTGAAAACAAAAGGTATCACATAAGACTCCCCACACATAAACATGGGTAAGTTTTTACCTTACGCTAACCAAAACATTTGATAGGAAATCCAGTGATATTATAATAGTGTCTAGGGTTTTCAAGTAAATAGAAAATAGCCGAAATTGTTACATATATTAAATTCCAGCTACTAGCCACAAAAGTGGGTAATACAATCAAAACCGTAGGGGCACGTAGGAAGAATGGGTTTCCATCAATGGCAGGGCTACTGGGGTACCGCCCGTCATAGTACGTGGCCTAGATTACCGTACCGAGGGTCACTCCTGACCCCATGTTACACAAAGCCGGACCCATTCCTTACTGAATAGTCCCGAACAAGATCAGCACGGCGATTCTAGCTAGCAATCGCCCGATATAACCGAAATAAAAAGAGACATCTAGATAGGGGTAAATTTCGTCCTACTTAGGCATGACCCACTTAGCCTTGCTGCACCTCCTCTGTTTTAGCCATTCCCGGTTGATGAGGCTTGAGGCTGCAATTACCTTTATAGAACACATCTATCTTAGAATGCTCATCGTCCACCTGACGATGTTCTGAAAGCATTCAATCCATACAAGTTCGTTCCGGGTTCGAACGAAACCGAAGGCATTATCTCGTTACGCTCATTTTGGAATCACCCTCAGTGTTAACGACAATAACCCTTGCACTCTAAAAACTCCATATGGAATCTGAAAGTACTATCTCCGTTATACTCGTATTGGAATTACCCTCGGATTTTTTAACGACAGATAGTTCTTACACTTCGAGTCTTCAACTCGATCTTCACTTGAACTCACGACCAAACGTTTAACTTGGATCGATGTGGTTTTCGGATAATCAAATTTGATACCCGATCCCGGTCTCATCGAACCAAACGTGTCTTAAAGACCAAGTTGTTTAAAGGTTTAAACAATTAAATTCAATTCAATACGATTTAATGCTTTGAAATCACACAGCATTAACATAGACAAATATCACACATTTATCATTGATGTAACCAATATCATATCACAGAATGTCACAACATAGCATCAATAGATATCAATCCAATAGATATCATCCAATTCAGACATTCAATAAGCAATCATCCATAAGCAAGCATTATCAATTCATATCATAACTAATTTAATTAGTTAAATTAAATTTATTCCTTAAGAATTAATCACCTAATCTTTCTTATATAATCATTAATTAATTACTAACCTTAATTAATTAATCACATCCTTGATTAACTCAATTCACCAATTCCCTAATCCCAGATTAATTGTCCTTTAATCATTAATTAATAAACCTCAATTATTAATTAATCTCCTTTAGTACAAAGTAATTAATCCTTAATTACTTTCATAATCAATTAATTAACTTTAATTAACTGATTAATTATTCATCAACTATCGATTAACAATCTTAATTATTAATCAATGTCTCTTAATACAAATTAATTAATCCATAATTACCCTTATAATTAATTAATTAATTATTAATTAACTAATTAATTATCTCTTAATTATTAATTAATAAACCTAATTATCAATTATTAATTAAGAACTTAATTACAAATTACTTACTTCTTAATCACTAGTTAATTAATCATTTAATTAATCCTTAATTAACTGTTAACCCATCCTTAATTAACAGATAATCAATCCTTAATTACCATTTGATTAATCATTAATCACAATGATTAATCACCATTTAACAACTTCTTAATTAATCCTTAATTACGGATTAATTATCCTTTAATTATTTAATTAATAAAACCTTAATTATTAAAACTTAATTACAAGTTAAGCACTTCTTAATTACTAATTAAGTAACCTTTATTACTTAATTAACAACTTATTGATTACTTAACTAATAAATCTTAACCACTTGATTAATTAATTTTAATTACACTTAATTACTTGATTAATGAATCCCTAATCATTAATTAATAATCTAGTTAATGATCTTTTAATTACAATCTAATTAATCTTAAATTAATTAATCTTTAACCCTTAACCATTTATTAATCAAGTAAATTATTTTCCCTTAATTAATTTCTTAATCAATCCTTTATAATCAACTAATTAATTAAACTTAATTTCTTTAAATTAACTTAATCAAAATTAAGATATTAAAACCTTAATTAAGATAAAACATTTACCTTACAAATGCTTTAATTGCCTTAATATATTTACAATCATTACTTTATAACTATCCTTACTTAATTAAATTATTAATTAAGTTTTTTGAGTTAAAACAATCATTTAGCTTGATAAATTAAAATTATCAAAACACAACTTTAAATAACTTAAATATTTATCAATTTATGATTTTAAAAAGCTAGTTTCAATTTAAATTTAAAACTTGCCTTTTTATATAAACTTTTAAAATTTACTTTCAAAACTCGACTTTAAAATCACTTTAAATTTTCTTACAAAGTTTAAATTATCAAACTTCAAAACTTCTTAAAAATGTTTACGAAAACATTTATTAAAACATCAAGTAATTTATATAAAAGTTTTAAACCAATTTAAATTCTTAAATTTCTAAATAATAAGTTTTTAAAACTTTTAAAATCTTTAAACTGTTTTACATTTTTGCTGCCTCAGGTCGAACCCTTGCTTACTCGAGTCAAAACCCGAGTTCTCCATCTTCCATCTCTTTTTTTAAACTTTGATTAAATTTAAGTATTCAAAACTACAGGTTACCCAACCCAACATACTCGAGAAGAACTCGAGTTTTTCATGCCAAAACTCGAACGCGACTTCGAGACTTCCCTCGAGCCAAAACTCGCTGACACCCAACCACCATCACGTGCATATGCACACCGCCGATGGTCGCCTCCGACCAACGTCAGCGCTCCCGGCAACTCACTCAAAACCACAGCATTGCAACCCGACCATAAAACTACTCAAACAAGACATCAATCAAAATTCGATCACCCAGTTCGCCTGAACCCAAAACAGCCTCACAAAATCTCCCTTCGACCACCAAGCTCCGGTCACTAGAGGTATAAATGGTTACAGAGGAGATATACATTTCTGTTTTCAGGCTGGAGAAGGAATTTCAGGGTTTGGTATAAATGTTTACAGGATTTGGTAATGCTTGAGGTTACAGGATTGCAAAAATGTTTTCAGTTTTGTGGCCATGGATTCTTATTTGAATTCAAAGAAAAAAGAAGAAGAAGATAATGGGAGTTTATAGAATGAATTTTAAGATTTAATAAAATTTAAAGAAAAAGAAAATTAAGAAAAAGACACTTGTTATCTTTTGATTACATTTGTCATAAACCAAAGTTTACTTCCTAACACATGTATTCAATGAAGTTTTAAAAATGAACACATGTCATTCTTATTTCTAAATTATTTTTAAATGATTTTTAAAAAACCCTTTATTATAAATTTTCTTAATATGTAAATACTTTACTAATTTATAAATGCTTTTATAAATTTATAAATACTTTTTCTTTTCTTATAAAAATAAAACTTTGAAAAGAAAATAATGAATAAACTAATTAGATTCCAAATAAAATAATATAAAATTATTTAATCCATTTTTACATGCTAATTAAATGCTTTTGCATTTATTTACTACTAAATAAATATTTTCCAAATTTATATAAATAAAATTCTTTTGTGTTAAATCAATATAAAACAAATCTTATTTTTAATAAAAACTTTATTCATAAATCTTTTTATATCCAAAATTATTTCAAGATATACATTCTTTTTAAATTACAAATTCCAATTCAAATTTAAAAATTCAAATTCAATTTAAACTTCAATTTCAAATCAAATATGTCTATATTAATTTAAACAGCACACTATTAATTTAAGAAATATTAAATTCTAATTTTAAAGTTTAATTTTTAAACAAACATATATTTAAACAGTACTTATTAAATTAAAATGTTAAGCTTATCAAAATCAAAAACACAAATTAAATAATTATTCCATTTAAAATCAATTTATCTCTAAATTTAAAAACATCACATAAAATTTATTTTGGTTATTTATACTTGAAGATAGCAATTTTATCCATTTTAAATAATTTAATTAAGAGATTATCACATTTAAATTCTTCGAAATTCCGGAATATTACATTGTAAGTGACCGTGATCCATTATATACTAGTGGATTCAAAAAGCTATGGGAACATAGCTTAATTTTAGCACTGCTTATCGTCCTCAGTCCGATAGACAAACCGAGCATGTGAATCAAACTCTTGAAGATATTCTTCGTGCATCTGTTCTTGATTTTGGTGAAGCTGGGAAGATCATATTTCCCTTGTCAAGTTTTGTTACAATAATAGCTTCCAATCTGGCACTGGTATGGCACCTTTCGAGGCACCCTATGGATGGCCATGCCAATCTCCTTCATGTTAGCTTGAAGTCGGTGAGAAGCAGGTTTTAGGTCCAAATTTTATTCGTGATTTCACAGAAAAGATTGACCTTATTCATCATAGGATGAGAGAAACTCAAAGTAGACAAAAATCCTATACCGATAACCTAAGAAGGAAATTAGAATTTTCTGTGAGAGATTTGGTATTTATTCGTGTTTTACCTATGAAGGGTGTTGTGTGTTTGAGTCGTTCGGGAAAATTAGCACCTTGATATTTTGGCCTATTTCCCATCACCAAACGCATTGGTTCCGTGGCTTATCGCCTTTTGTTACCAACTCATTTTCTGCTATTCATGACGTATTCTACGTTTCTCAACTACGGAAATGCCTTAGATATTCTGATTCTATTTTGGAGCATGGTGTTATTGAAGAAATTGAAGTTTCACCTAATTTGACTTATGAGCAACATCATATTAGCATCATTACTATGGAGGTTAAACGCCTTCATAATAAGATGTTCCGCTTATGAAAGTTCAACAGTCCGAAAATCCTAAGGACTGTTCTTGGGAATCTCGAGAATTTATCGAGCATACATATCCAGACTTTCTCTCTCGTGTTCTTAAGGTGAACTGCTCACTTCAAATTTTCTTTTGTGTTGTTATGTCACAAAATGGTTGTTACTTTTTATTGCCTTCTTAAATATTGCGAGGATGTAATTTCTTTAAGGAGGGGAGCCTGTAACAACCCGCATATTTTATTTTATATTCAAATTTTTATTTAAATATAGCATCGTTGGTTGAATTAATGTACAAAATGTGACCTTTTGTAAACAGTCGAATTCGGACTCAAGACCACTTTCATTGAGTTCAAAACAACATTTACAACTAGTTTAAGTATGAACATCCATATGTTTGTAGTTGATTAGGATTTTGGTATTTTAAATTGGGCTTTGGGTTGGGTTCTAGCCCATTAACCCAATAAGAGACCCAAATTCTTCTACCTAATAGTTCTCACTCCACTCCTCTTCATTCATTCATTCCATTTTCTAAATTCCTAACACTTAAGCCCTAGCAAGAATGGTGGGAAGAGGAAACTAAAATTCCTTAACCTTAGTTTCTCTTAGGAATTCAAGTTCTAGTTCTAAAATCAAAGCGAAACTTAGCTATGCATCCTTCTTATCTTCTCCATCTAAATCCCTCTCCAATTTTCATAATTTCCTATAACCTAACTTAGGAAATATTTTGATCATAGATTGGAGCTTATAGAGTTGTGATTGAAGTGGAGTTGATCTTTTCTTGTTTTAGAGCTTCTCAATTGTTGTTTTTAAGTTTAAGGTGAGTTCATGGACTCACATCTATGTTTATAGATTTCATTGTTGTTAGGTATGAATTCATAACATCCATTTCATGTTCAATATCTTTTGACTTGAATTGGTTTGGTGAAATTTCCAATTTTAGTTTTTGAATTCAAAATTTATGAAAATCCTACTATGGATGTTTGGATATGTTATTTGGGGTGTATCAAAGAGCCTATAGGGCTGGGTTGTCACTTGGCATAAATCCCTAGCCTCCACCGTTCGTTCGATCGCTTTCGAGTTGATTTGGCCATCAATGGCCTAGGCAAATTTTTACACAGTTCAGGCAACCGGACGTCTGGTTGAAATTTCCAAACGTCTGGTAGGGGCTTTTGAGAAAATAAATAAATAATATAAACGAAAATAAATTTCCAACGCCTAGAACCAGACGTCTGGTTAAATCCAACTAGACATCTGGTAGGCTTTAGTAAATAAAAAGAAAAAGGAGAAAAAAATTATAAATTTCCAGAACCCAGGGTCATACGTCAGGTTAAACCTACTAGACGTCTGGTTCTATTATTATTTTTTGCCTATTTTTGCCTGGATTTCCAATTTTTATCGATCTTTGACGATCCAAATAGCTATTGTCAATCAATACCGACTTTAATGATTTCATTTCTGGATTTTTGTTTTTTCCATTTGATTGATTTGATATCAATTTCCATGGTTTTAATTCACGTCGTCGAATGTGGATTTTTGGTGATAGATTGTTTTTACAATCACTGCCGTGATTTGTCACTTTGAAATACAGTGGTTTTCATACTACTAGTAAATACTCAAATTCTTTCACAAAAATGATTTCAACATTACTTTTAATACAAAGTTCGTTTTAAAACCATTTTCCAATCTATTAGTATACACAAAGTTACAAACCTTTACCTCATTTGTATGAGAAATCCAATTAAACGACTTAGCAAAATAGTTGGTATGAAACACTTGTGTTTACTTCGTCAGTTAATTCTTGGACTTGTTCGATTGAAATTTCATGACAATATTCGAGTGGAAATCTACAATCTATTCGTAAATATTTAATTTAAGCTGGTGGTTATTGAACATAAAGCCTAACTCATTTATTTACTGGCTTAATGTAATTTAGACTAGCGATGTGCGATGTCTCTTTGTCCACATCGAGGACTAAACCCCATTTCGATGGAGCTTCGGCTCAATTTGGTGGGGTAGCGACACATTGCCTTCGGGCCGTTTGTAGAGCTTCGGCTCAAATTTTATAGGTTAGCGACCCATGGGATAGCGTCTCGTTCGTGATACAAGTGTTGGTGAGTTTTCATGCTCCTATTTGTGATAGGAATCCTCCTTTATGTTTTCTGGATTCCAATTATTGATTTCTAGAATATGTGTTTCACCAATTTTTTTTATTTACATTGATATGTTTTGTCAATATTTGAGGTTTGGTGAATAAGATAAAAAATATGATATTCTTTTTGGATGTTTGAGAAAATTTGAGATATTGTATGATTTTCATTGTTATCAAATATAAACTTGTCACAACATGGTATCATTGTTATCATATGTTTTTGTCATATCTCTTATCCTATCTCATCTTAAATGATAATTATAGCTAGACTGATCCATTTATTATTTTTCTTCTTAAATAATACTCGAGCCAGACCGAGGTGTTTCAAGTTCTTCCACTTGACTTCTTAGCAGCGACTATCTTTTGACTTTTGGCTAACTACTTCAGCTTAGTAGTTTTTGTCTTTCATGTATATGGGATAGAGATTCTTTGATGTATACTTATTCTTTTGTGTAGTAGTACATGTACCTATTCTTCTGGCTTGTAGTGGATCTTATATGACCACTACTATGATGTTCATTTCTATGTGTTATATTCATATCTGTTTCCGCCTTAGTGATATAAATATCTGTGACTGATTTTTGTGTTGTGCTTATTTTATATTGATTTCGAGGGCCACTTAGCCACTATGTCGTA
Organism: Allium cepa; assembly: GCA_030765085.1. Lineage (NCBI taxonomy): Eukaryota > Viridiplantae > Streptophyta > Magnoliopsida > Asparagales > Amaryllidaceae > Allium > Allium cepa. The sequence continues at coordinate 629,888,734 of CM060940.1, read as the reverse complement.
GATTTGAGTTTGTATTGGATATGTCGGATTTCCTCTCGAAATGGAATGCGTGACATACTATTTGACATATCAGTTCTCGCTCAAATCAATTATACAGTTGGTCACTCCTCAACAGTCTTATTCTTCATACTAATTGATGGCATTATCTAGTAGTGTCCTTGGTTAGTGTGCGTATAGAGTTGGGGCATTACAGTTATGGTGATTTAATTTTCTTTGACAAGAGGGAAGAAGGAAATAGGGAAGTAGAATAACTAGAAATGGATTGGTGCATGTGTTTTTTCTCCTTCTAAATTTATAAATGGGGGAAAACAACTTTTGAAGTTAATTTCAAATTACTGGATCTTAATCTGCTTTTGCCTGTTATGATCCTTCAACTTGAAGCACCAATATCTCTTTCATACATTCTTTGGATTTTGATGTCTCATAGTGGAAATCGATCGGAAAAATCTGATCTATGCAATGGAACAACTCTCGTCTTCAAATTATATTATTTGTAAAATTATAGTGTAACTCGCACTTATACATATCACGTATCACATGCATGGCATACACACTTGTATGACCAATCATCCATACATTCAAAACACACACACACACACACACACATATATATATCGTGTTAAGGATACATATACATACATACATATACATATACATATACATATACATATACATATACATATACATATACATATACATATACATATACATATACATATACATATACATATACATATATATATATATTAGCGAACATAAGAAAGAACTGCAATAGTTGTAACAACCCACCTTTTTTACCCTTAGAAGACGATACTTAATACATCCACAATGTTCATATGCCGACAATCGAGTTTTAGAAAGATGGATGGCTCGGAGAAATAAGAAGAAAGAAGACATGAAGAACTAAACAACATGGAACCTCACATCGCAACGAATAAAATAAAGCCATGCAGTGGAACATAAAGAAATACGTAGATACGTCTTGGCCTCCAACTCGTCTCCTGAGCTCCAATGCATCCAAAGCTAATACAGAAATATGCTCGGTTTGATGCGAGCATTATTGGATAACAACACTCGTTCAGTCTAGTAAAACCAGCACGAGAAACTCAAATCACAAGGAATTTTATTTATTATAACCTGTAAAATCCTTTAAAATCAAAGGTATCTCATAAGACTAAACACATATAGGTTTTTACCTTACGATAACCAAAACATTTTCTATAGAAAATCCAGTGCTATTATAATAATGTCTAGGGTTTGTAAATAAATTATGAACATAGCCAAAATTGTTATATTAACTAAATTCCAGCATAATAGGTACAAGTAAATCCGTAAAGGAATGTATTAGAGAATGGATTCTATCAATGATAAGGTTATTAGGGTACCTCCTGTCACAATACACCTCTAAAAAAATGTACCAAGGTCTACAAGAACGTCTTGCAACCCTGCTCATAAAACTGGCCTACCCCATCCTTGATGGTATGAATATATCATCACTCATATTGCTTTGCAACCTTTATCGAGAGCTCTAACCAAATCCATATCTAGAAAGGTGATGATACACCCTAATGGGAGCGACCCACTTAACCCTGATGCATATCCCCTGTTTTAGTCATTTTCGGTTAATGAGGCTTGAGGCTATGCTTTTCCATAGGTAGCAAACTCACTTGGAATGCTAACACTGCCCTCTAGGCAGCAGTGCAGTACTAGCATTCATATATATAAGTCGTTTAGGTGTTGAACAAACCGAAGGCACCACTTTTACTACGTCCATTTTGGAATCACCCTCAGGGTTAGTGGCATGTAGCCCTTACACTTCAAAAGCTCCGTCTTTGATCCCACCATCTTCAAGATGTCTTCAATATGTCGCGTAAGTTTGATCGAAGTGGTTTTTATATTATTCATCTGATCCCGGTCACTTCGAAGCAACAATGATAATTTTCGGCAAACTCAACCCCGGTTCTTTAGGAAGTAAACTAACAATACTAGGAGTGAGGATCACCCTCTAACCGTTTAAGTGGACGGATCTCCCTTTAATTTGTCCTAAGAAACAAGATAGGATTTATACGCGCAGTACAACATCATCAAAGGTGATTGAGCTATGCAACTCATGTGTTTCTCCTAGACAATATTTTGGTCCAAATTTGATAGTCGATTAGTTAACTGTCAAATAATTGAATGAGTAAAAATTCAGATATTTAATTACCCAAATATTTATTAGATATTCATATACTTACCCCACTGGCACCAGCATATTCAAAATCATTGTGAAATTTTTCTTATTTCAAAATTATAACAAAAGGATTAAAACAAATGTTGTTTAAACTGGAGATAAAGATAACCTCAAAGACTATTTCTTTGGTGTTAAGTGTGGAATGAATGTCCATACCACCAAAATTAAGAAGGTCAGTCAAAAGAAATCCAATCTCAAATTCTTTTATAAATTTCTTCCATAAATCTTTTCAATAAATATCTTTTATTTATGAAATCTCCTTTATTTAAATTCCAGACCCATCTATAAACACTTTATAAATCTCAAAGTTTATTTTATAAAACTCTTTATAAATACCCAGAATCATTTATAAAACTCTTTGTAATTATCCAAAATCATTTATAAATCCTTTTATTAATATCCAAAATCATTTACAAACTCTTTACAAATATAAAAAATCGTTTATATAACTTTTTTATACATATCCATTTATAGTTCCCTTTTTAAAACATCATTTATGAATATCATTTGTAAATCTCTTTAAAAAAATAATTGGACAATTTACAAATTCATTTAAAACGCTTAGAATTAAAGTCAATTTAAAAACCATAACTTTTAGAAATTTAAAGGGAGGCTTAGTGACCATAATGGTACTAAATCAAGTTACTATTTATTTAAATTTTGTCTTCCAAATCACATAATAGTCACTTTCATAAGTCATCATATATGTAAATACAATCCATAAAACAAATCAAGAAATAACACGACAGTATAAACTAACTGGCAAATACATGTCCAAATATCATAATAAGAGGATAGTGATTTGTCCCGCTAAATAGATGTCCAAACAATCTATATAAGTTTAGTTATAATGGAATGAGGATTTATTCTGCTAAATGGATGTCCAAATAATCTATTCAATTAAACCAATAGCAAAACGGTGTTTTATTCTGCTAATAGATGTCTAAGTTTACTATAACGTATTCATAGTTGTTGTCTACATAATGGCGCAAACAAGGGATCCTTTGGTTTAAATATGTTTGCTTACAAAACAAGGGATCCCAGCGGCCACAATAATGAGACATAGTGCACGACCACTTATAAAACCGGCTTAACCAAAGGCCAGGGAAAACATAGTTTCCTTGGCCCCAAAGTTTTGTCAAGTTCTAGTGGTCCAGTGGTTAAGACATAGTGGAGTTGCTACATGTGGTTGTAGTGGCACCGGTTCGAATCCCTGCGGCCACAATAATGAGACATAGTGCACGACCACTTATAAAACCGGCTTAACCAAAGGCCAGGGAAAACATAGTTTCCTTGGCCCCAAAGTTTTGTCAAGTTCTAGTGGTCCAGTGGTTAAGACACAGTGGAGTTGCTACATGTGGTTGTAGTGGCACCGGTTCGAATCCCAGCGGCCACAATAATGAGACATAGTGCACGGCCACTTATAAAACCGGCTTAACCAAAGTCCAGGTCAACATAGTTTCCTTGGCCCCAAAGTTTTGTCAAGTTCTAGTGGTCCAGTGGTTAAGACATAGTGGAGTTGCTACATGTGGTTGTAGTGGCACCGGTTCGAATCCCAGCGGCCACAATAATGAGACATAGTGCACGGCCACTTATAAAACCGGCTTAACCAAAGGCCAGGAAAACATAGTTTCCTTGGCCCCAAAGTTTTTCGTCAAGTTCTAGTGGTCCAGTGGTTAAGACATAGTGGAGTTGTTACATGTGGTTGTAGTGGCACCGGTTCGAATCCCAGCGGCCACAATAATGAGACATAGTGCACGACCACTTATAAAACCGGCTTAACCAAAGGCCAGAGAAAACATAGTTTCCTTGGCCCCGAAGTTTTCTTTTTCTCCTCTCAACCTTTTAATGGCAAAGTATATCTTTCCCCCTTCCATTCCATTCCAACCTTTACCTTCCCCTGTCCCTTCTGTCCCTGAAACCGATCCACCACCGTTACTCCCAGGCCATCCCATAGGCTCTATAACCAATCCTTGCTCCCCTTCTCCCATGCCTGACCCTCCCATTAGCACCTCAAGTCAACAACCATGGACTTCTCTTTTCAAGAACAAACCGCGCAATGCGGGGAAGTACATGCCTGTTAACTTTATCAACGAATTTGTTGATGATGCTCTGGTTCTACCTGACTCTGTTCAAGAAGCTGGGAAAAGCATATGGCATGATTACGTAGTTGGTTTCTTCCTTGACGAACCCCTATCTTTCACAGCGGCGGTGCAACACCTCAAGCGTGCATGGAGGTTGAAAGGAAGCATTAAGGTTAAATCAGATGGTGTTGTCTTTATGTTCTTATTTTCATGCGATGATGATCGGAGAAGGGTGATACAAGCTGACCCAATAATCATGAGGAATAAATTGTTTATTGTTAAACAATGGGACCCCACAATAAGCAATATCTGTGGCTCTGTCACTTCAGTTCCCATTTGGATATATATTTACAACATACCTTTGGCAGCATGGTCCCCACTTGGAATCAATTGGCTAGCTGGAAGGATTGGTTGTGTTAAATGCTTGGATGAAAGTACAAAGGATGGATAGGTTGACCTATGCTAAAGCATTAGCGGAAGTGACCCCCATCACCGAACTAGTTGATAGCTTCCAAGTACTGTGTAAGGATGGAACAAAACAAACTGTTTTTGTGGATTATCAGTGGAGGCCACAGGCATGTAAAACTTGTAAAGTGTTTGGGCATGATACTTCTAATTTTAAAAATAGTGTTAAGTCAGATGAAGTAAAAAAGAAGGATTCAAACACTTTGCCAAAACAAAATCCTGAATTAGACACCCTGGTGAAAGATCAAAATGACAAAACAATGCATAATAAAACCTCAAGAGTCTGGAAGAGAGTTGAACATGGGAGCAAAAGAAAGAGTGAATTTTTGAAAACTAAAGAAGTTAGTGGGAGTGACAAGTATGGAAGTGGCAGAGAATATGAAGCAAGAAAAGAAGGAATTGCAACAGATAATAACAGGGATAATGTGATTGACTTAGTTGAAGAAGGTGAAGTAGTTGAGGAATTAAAGATGAACATTGGCAATAAATTTCAAGTGCTTCAAAACATGAATGATGAAAATGAAGAATTAAGTGATGAAGGTAGTGGAGATAAAATTAACTGTGGACAGGCTAAAGGTGTATCTGATCTGTTTGTTGAGGAAGCAACAATGGAAATTGTAAGTATGGAAGCATGTCAGGAGAAGAACTTAGAAGTGCCTACTGTTGTGGCAGATGTAGAAAGTAATTTTCAACTTGCAAAAAATTATGGGATGCTAGTTCAGGAACTGGTTGGGGTTAGACAGGCAAGAGGGCATGAATTGAGTAAAGGAGAACAAAAGCATGTTGATGAAAATTTGCAAGCAGAAGATAAAGGAAACAAACACATCTTGGATGGGATGATTTCCCTTTTACCCAGTAATACGACTCAAATTTCAATATCCAAAGCAACACAGCCCATTAATATGCACACTCATCTTGAGCAACATGATTATTCACATGCACACAATATCAGTGTGCATGTTTCTGAAGCACCCTTATCCTCTGGCCATCAAACAAAAACTCCTTATTCACATATACCTCCCCCTCCTGGATATTTGATTAATCAAGTGCACCCACCTCCCTCTAAGTCCAAAACTCCAATCGCTATACTGAAGAATCACAGCAGTTCCAAAAGGAAAAAGGAAAGCAACCTGTTAGATTTTGACAAAGGCAAGAATATTGACTATGTTGAAACATTACCTGAAAAAGATGCAACCCCAAATTCAGGCCTCAGAAGGTCTACGAGATTACTAACTTCTCTCCCTTAAGTTAATCCATGTTACAAAAATTTGGGTTTTGGAATATTAGAGGTACTCACATGGAAATAAAACTTGTGCAAGTTAAACGTATTATCACTGATAATAAACTTGGCATCTTTGGCATCCTGGAAACCAAACTCAACCATAACCTTACACTCAAAGCAGCTAAGCTAATTAATCCATTATAGAGTCTTCATCATAATTTGGTTGAAGCACCATATGGTAGAATTATGGTCATATCTGATCCTACCATCTACACCCTCACACCTATATTATCCCACAAACAATTCATCCACTTCCATGCTATGCATATACCATCCACTACCACATTCTACCTAACCTTTGTATATGGGGATAACCATGTTGCAGCTAGACAAGAAATGCTGAACTACTTACCACATTTTAGGCAGGAAACACATCCGTGGTTTGTGTTAGGAGATTTTAATTGTATGTTAGCTGCTGACGATCGTTGTGGTGGCTCTCCCCTTACAATTTCTGGCATCACTCCTCTCAACCAAGCCATCTCTTCTTCCAATTTACATGAAGCTGCCTATGTTGGACCAAAATACACATGGAACAATAAGAGTAGATCTGGAGTGAGAACCATGAGTAGACTTGATTTAACCTTTCTCAATACCAAAGCACTTACACAATTCCCCATGTCCCTAAACCATATCCTCCCCCCTCTTCTCTCTGACCACTCTCCTGTGTTTATAGCCACTGAATGCAATACCATTAAAAGGAACTCAAGTTTTAAATTTTTTAACTCATGGATCAATGATCCTGAATTTATGCCTTTAGTGGTTACTGTTTGGAAACAACCTAAATTTGGTAACAAAATGTCTATTTTGCAGAAAAAATTGAAGGCAACCAAGGAAGCTTTAAAGATATGGGCTAGAAACAAATTTGGTAATGGTGACAAGAACTCAAATAATCTACAGAATGAACTATCAGCTATTCAATTAAGTATGATTGATGATCCAGGTAATATCAGTCTTTCTGAGCAAGAACATGAACTAACGCAGCAACTATCTGAAGCTATGGCCGCTGAGTTAAGTATGAAGAAACAAAAATTAAGGAAGGAGTGGGATTTGTATGGTGATAGAAATTCTAGAATGTATTATAGTACCCTTCAGGTTAAAAATGCAAAAAGATACATCCATCAGTTACTTGATGATGAAGGAAGGATATTAAACAAGCCGGAAGAAATTGACGGTGCTTTCATTAATCTTTATACCAATCTTTACTCCCCCGATGATTCATGCAACCCTAACTCTCAAGAGCTCTTGTCAACTCCTTTGCCTATGCTCAATGAATCTAATATCCAACTTCTGTCTTCTAGAGTCACTGATGAAGAAATATATAATGCTATGTTTGGTATGAAGAAGGATTCCTGTGGTGGACCTGATGGCTTTAATGCTGTCTTCTTTACTCATTGTTGGGATGTCGTTGCTACCGACTTCAAAAATGCTATGCACAATTTTTTTGAACACAATAAATTACCTACTTCCATTAATGCTACCAACTTATGTCTGGTGCCAAAAGGTAAGCAAGCTGCTACTCTGTATGCATATCGTCCTATTGCTTGCTGTAACATAATCTACAAATGCATTTCTAATGTTATTGCTGCAAGGCTTAGGCATGTGCTTCCCACTATAATATCTGACAATCAAGCTGCTTTTTTGAATAATAGAAGTATCCTGGATAATGTGTTGGTTACTCATGAGCTTCTTATGGGTATGGTAGAACTCTTGTTTCCCCCAGAGCAATGATGAAGCTTGATATAAGAAGAGCGTTTGATACTATTAGTTGGGAAGCTCTGGCTGGAATTATGGGAATAATGGGGTTTCCTGGTCACTTTGTCAGCTGGATTTATACCTGCATATCTATTGTTACTTACTCTTTATGCTACAATGGTGGAATAGTTGGATATTTTAAAAGTCATAGGGGAATAAGGCAAGGAGACCCTATGTCTTCACACTTGTTCATTATAGTGATGGAATTCTTTACTCAGCTAGTTAATCAACAGGTTGTGAACAACAACTATGAATTACATCCCAAATGCAGGAATCCCCTCATTACCTTTCTTCTTTTTGCTGATGATGTGTTACTTTTTATTAAGCCTACTGTGTCTACCATGGACTGTGTCAATAGCATCCTTCTCACTTTTGAAAATGCACTGGCCTGCAGGTCAATAGAAGCAAGTCTTCCCTTTTAGTGGCTGGTCTCACTGATAGTGATAATCAGAACATTCATAATAATAGTCAACTGCCTAATCTTCCTGAGGGTACTATGCACCTTGGTATCCCTTTGTGCACTAGAAGAATTGGTGTAACTGCTTGTTTGCCTCTGTTTGAAAGAATCACTGAAGCTATGAATAGATGGGCCAGCAATAAATTATGTCAAGCAGGCATGTAACAACCCGCATATTTATCGGTTGTATATTTAAATATTTTATTTAAATATAACATCATTTGTCGGATTATAGTCCGAAAAGTTACTTTCTGCAAACGGTCGAATTGGGTCTCAAGACCACTTCGATTGAGTTCAAAACGTCGTTTGCGATCTTTTTGAGTATAAGCTTCGATATATTTGGAGTAAGTCGAATTTTACTATTTGCTAAGTGGGCTTTTGGGTTTGGGTTTCACCCAAACTGTTCTATAAACCAACTCAGCCCTTCTCTCCTTCCATTCACTTATTCATTTCATAAAAACTTAAGCTAAAAACTGAAAATGGAGGAAAAGAAAGGAAATTAAAAACTCCTAGCCCTAGATCCTCTTGCAAATCCAAATTCTTGCTCCAAAATCAAAGAGAAGCCATTGGTAAGCTCTTCTTCATCTTCTCTAACTCTTCTCCCCTTCAATTTCAGAAAGTTTTCCTAAACCTAACTTAGGAAAATACTTGTTTGTTCTTAGATTGAAGCTTGTTGGGATGAAGTAGTGATTAGTTGATTTTCTCCTTGTGACTTAGCTCCTCCATCTTCTTTGGTTGTGAGATAAAAGGTGAGTTTTGAAATCACATCTACTTCTTTTGATATCATTGATGTTAGGCATGAATTCCTAACAATTGTTCATATGTTCTTTTGCTTTTGATTTGGGTTGATTCGGTGAAATTGCCAAATTATGATTTTTGAAGCCAAATCTATGAAAAATCTTATATGGTTGATGTTTTTGTTGTTTGGAGTGTTTGGGTGTGTCGTCAAGGTTGGGTAGTCATTTGACGTAAGCCCATAATCAACACGCATCTGATTGCTTTCGATTTGCTTGGCCATAGTTGGCTTAGGTTCAGGAATTGCATGACCATCTGGTTTCAGACGTCTGATGTAACGATCCAGAATTTTATTTATTTAAATTGATAATTAAATTAAATTTTGATTAAATAATTGTGGAGTTAATTGATAAATTGACTTGAGTTTTTCCAAATTTAAATAATATCTGTCTATAAAGAGATAGTTTCTTTTATAATTGTTTTAATTTAATATCTAGATAATGAAGGAATGAAAATGTAAATATCTTAAATTATAAAATATAAAGTAAATATGTTAGATAAATTCTAATATCATGTTTTATAAAATAGAAATTTATTTATATTACAAAATAATAAGTATATGACATACAAGACTATCTTAGAGTTATTTGTTCCGCTGCTAGTGTTATTTATTTTTCTTTCCGCTGCTATTTTATTGTAGCATATCTTTGATGTATATCGATATCTATTGTATCATCTGTTGTATCAGATGTTGTATATTGATATTCATTATTTCTTCCGCTATGTTGTTTACTTAATGGTGTTATAAGCTCCGGCGAATCGAATTTGAACGGTCGAATCTGCGGCATTCGAGTACGATGTAAAGTATGGATGTCGATTTTCGAACGGGCAAAATCCGCTTCGTTACATCTGAAATGCCTTTTTCAGACGTCTGAAATGCCTATTTCAGACGTCTGAATATTGTTCTTGGAAGAAATTTCACTCCCAGATTCAGACGTCTGAATTTATATTCCAAACGTCTGAATTGGCTAAATTTCGACCAGAAAGGAAATAGGCAAAATAGTGCCTGTTTCAGACGTCTGAATGGTTGGATTCAGACGTATGAATTCTGTTTTGGAAAACAAATTGATTTCCAGATTCAGACGTCTGAATCCCTTCTTTCAGACGTCTCAACCTGCTGTTTTTGGCCAATTTGCCTTGTTCGTTTAATTTTCCAAATTTGATCGATGTATACTGATTCCAATTAGTTGTTTATGCATATTTGACCTTGATAATTCCTTTTTGAATTCATTCACGGGTTTTTTATAAATAAATTCTTAAAATCGTATTAAAAGTTCGTTCTCCAATTTATAAACCCTATTTAAAACACACGCACAATTTCGCACTTCGAGCGAAGTGGAAGGGTGATTAAATGGTTGGGCAAAACACGGACCATGAATTTGTGCGTTTATCCTTCTGATTAATCCCCGACTATTCAATTGATCGTTTTGACCTTCGGGTTTGGTTTACTGATGATATGAGGTGAATTTTGTACTGCTTTGAGTGTGAAATTAACTAACGGGTAGAAAACCGTTTAGTGCGAACAGGTGGTTATGGGACTCACGTTACCACTTTTCAGATTCCTTTCTGGGAGTTTGTGACACATGCTGCCTTTGGGATAGTGTCTTCGGACTGTCTCCTCTGGCTTGTTGCTTTTAATATCGCTTTTGGAGTTGGTCCTTTGCCCCGGCTCGAGAGATATTTGGGATTGTCGGTTACCTTTAGTATTGCTTTCGGAGTGGTTTCTTCACCACCGCTCAAGAGATATCGGAGTGGTTTCTTCACCACCGCTCAAGAGATATCGGAGTGGTTTCTTCACCACCGCTCAAGAGATATTGGAGTGGTTTCTTCACCACCACTCATGATGTTTCATTGATATTATATTCCATTGGTATCGTCCTTCGGTGTTGGTCTTTTTGAGCCGCATGATGAGTAGCGTTTACCTTGTGGAACTTGTATACCTTATTGGTATTTGTTATTTGCCTTATGGTTTATTTCGGGATATCCTTATCCTTTGTTTCTATATGTTGCCGATGATATGAGGCTTGTAATCATATGATTCATCTTTTGTTAGATGATTGTGTTATCTCTTTTAGAGATATTTGCTATACCTTGTAACCTTGCAGGTTTATTGTTGTTCAGTTTATCTAACTGATTTGTTTAGCTAGACTGACCCGTGTATTAATTACTCGGGTCAGACCGAGATCTTTCAGGTTAGGTGCCTTTGGACTTAGCCTATGTTGCTTCCGCATGGACTACTCCGCTAGCTTCTTTTTGTCATAGCTTTTTGTGTAGTCCTATTTTGTTGTAACTCTGATATGTATTCTTGCGAACTCGTTTGTATATTGTGGTTTGCTATACCACTTGACATGTATTATTTTGTATACTCTGTTGCGTATCAATATATGTGTATATGATGATCAACTGTTCTGTGATGTATATTACATTTGAGTTTTTATATTCTGTTCTGATAGATCCTCTAGCCACCTATGGTTTTGTTTTAAGTATTCATTGGATATGTCGATCTGCAGGGTAAAGCAATTGTCGATGTATTCAATAGATAATTAAAGCAAGGTTATAGATGGTCGCTCCTAAACAGCCTTATTCTCCGTGTTAGCAGACGGTATTATCTATTAATACTCTTTGCTAGCGTGGGTATAGAGGTGGGGCGTCACAGCTTGGTATCAGAGCCAGGTTCAGAGCAAAATATGATAAACACAGAATAGATGCACATATTATGGTACATCAAAGTGTACAAGTGATACAAATCTTTGAATCATTGTGTCTCTTTATTCCGTCAAGGTTAGATAGAGTTTGGGAATACGTCTAGGAATGCATTTTATTCTGTAGTATTCCATCTTGAATCATCTACCTTGTGAATAATCTTGTTCTTATCTTACCTTCAGCGTATGGATGGAAGAGGCAGGGGACGACGTTCGGGTGTTGGGTAATCCAGTGGCTCACATCCGGATGGTATTTATTTGTCTGCCGATCAGTTTATGGAATTGTTTAGGAGCATTCAGCCTCCAGCTCCTACTCGTGTATCCCCACCTCGCAAGTCTACCTTTGCACGCCTGTGCAGTGATTTTGTTCATCTTGGAGGAAAGCCGTTTAAGGGCTCCGAGTCTGTTCTTGAAGTCCAAGCTTGGGTTCGCACGTGCGAGCGTATCTTCTCTAGAATGGATCTTTCTGACCATGATAGAGTTCTTGTAACTTCTAGCTTATTGCAAGAGCGTGCCCTTGATTGGTACGAGCTTCTTGTAGCCGAAATTGATGAGTCTGCTCTTTCTTGGACTCGGTTTCGGGAACGATTCGAACTCAAGTTCGTTCCTGAATCTGAGAAAGCTTTGTTGGCCCGACGCTTCCTTGAGTTGAAGCAAGGGAAATCTTCTGTTTCTAAGCATGTTGCATCATTCGAGGCTTTATCTAAGTATGGTCTCGAATTCATTAGCACTTCTTATAAGAAGAATCTGAAGTTTGTCTCTGGTCTTAAGAAATATCTTAAGAAGTCTTTGTTGCTCCAGCTTAAGCTTTCTTTTGAGGAGTTGGTAGATTCTGCACTTCATCTTGAAATCGTCGAGAAGGAGTGTGATAGTGGTAATGAGGTTGAGGTTCGTAAGAACCCCAACAAAAAGCAGTCGCCCTTGGATGAGCGGGAATTTTTCCCTTCCAAGAAGAAAAAGCCCGTTGAATCTGATTCTCAGTCTCAGCCTGCTGGAACGCCTTCCATTCGAAAGTGTTTCAATTGTGGTTCTCCTGATCATATAATTCGAGCTTGTCCTAAGCCTCTCTTCTGCCGCTATTGCAAGAAGGAAGGTCATCGTAGATCCACTTGTCCCATTGCTCCGAATAATTCACCATCTGGCAAGTTAAATGTAACAGGTGCTTCTGGAGGCCCTTCTCGGGGATAAGGTATGTCTCCATCTATTTTGGAAAGTTTCTATTTTTTTCTTTGTGATTTCGATTCTAATTTGATGGCATCATTTTATTCTTTAAGCCCTCATGATGAGGAGAGTGTTGATTCTCTCATTCTTGTAGTTTGAGAATTTTCTGATATTTTTAGTCTTGTCTTAGGATTATCGCCTAAGCAATTCTTTGAGTGGTATTAAGGTCTTTTCAGCTCGACCTTGCCACCGGTTTTGATTTGGCTATGAGTTGCGGAGGTTAGCATTCCACTTACCGCATTCCGCACTCGTTGTGATTCTTATGAATGATTTATTATGTCATTCAGTTTGTCTAGCTCATTTCATCCACTTTATGAATCGAGTATTCTGCGAATATCTCGATGACTCCATTCTCATGTTTATTGATTTTGGGTGAAATTCGCAATCTAAAAAAAAAAATTTGCAAATCTTTTTCATAAGATTTATTTATAAGTATAACTGGATTTTTGTTCTTAAAACAAATAAAGAGAATTTTTTAAAGTTTTAGAAACATGTTTATCATATGGAAGATTGTTTTGTGATTGTATTGCCCATTGAGTGCTTTAAGAATTCTGGTCGATGCGCTTGATCAACGTTATCGATAGGAATCTCCTAAACACTTTGATGAGACAATCAGACATAGTAAATTGACTTGAAATAAGGAAATTTTTCCAGAAAGATGATTTCATGAAGGTAAATGAAATTTTGAAGCTTTAGCTCTTCGGTAAAAGTATATTATTTGAAAAAAAAAAACTATTTTTTGATACCCTTATTCTTGGGGTTCCCGAAGGGAACCAAGACTTTATCTTTTGTTCCAAAGCTAATCGTATTGGTTTGGATGTCATTCCCTTGCAAAAGAGAACGTGCTATCACTTATGTTTCTAAACTATTAAAGCTTACAAAGACTAGATATGCCACCTATGATCTAGTGCTCGCAGCTGTTGTTTTCGCTTTTTGTAATTGACATCATTACTTTTGGGTGAGGGATTTTTGCTCTCCTTACCAATCATAATTTTGAAATGTTTATTTTCTCATAGGGAACTTAATGTTGGTTCGAGTTCCTAGCATCTTATGATCTTGATATTTTAATTCCTGTAAGAGGGATCATGTTGCCAATGCATTTAGTTGTAAGCAAGAAGTGATGGTTTCTTTGTTGATGTCCGAATGGAATGATCTTTTCACCAAGTTCATCGGACGTTTTGTTGTATTTCATTTTGTTGAGCTTAGGATCATTTGACGTATTGTTTGTACCACGTCGGTGTTCCAAATTATTTTGAGCTTAGGAATCCATAGAATTCTCTTAGCAAGCAAGTTCGAACTTATCCTTTCGTGCACTTTATGGTGAACTTCTTATTCTGTTATTCTTTTGTGTTGATATGTTTGTGGTTGTTACTTCTTATTTCTTCTTAAGAATTGCGAGGACGCAATTTCTTTAAGGAGGGGAGTCTGTAACAACCTGCATATTTATCGGTTGTATATTTAAATATTTTATTTAAATATAACATCATTTGTCGGATTATAGTCCGAAAAGTTACTTTCTGCAAACGGTCGAATTGGGTCTCAAGACCACTTCCATTGAGTTCAAAACGTCGTTTGCGATCTTTTTGAGTATAAGCTTCGATATATTTGGAGTAAGTCGAATTTTGCTATTTGCTAAGTAGGCTTTTGGGTTTGGGTTTCACCCAAACTGTTCTATAAACCAACTCAGCCCTTCTCTCCTTCCATTCACTTATTCATTTCATAAAAACTTAAGCTAAAAACTAAAAATGGGGGAAAAGAAAGGAAATTAAAAACTCCTAGCCCTAGGTCCTCTTGCGAATCCAAATTCTTGCTCCAAAATCAAAGAGAAACCATTGGTAAGCTCTTCTTCATCTTCTCCAACTCTTCTCCCTTTCAATTTTAGAAAGTTTTCCTAAGCCTAACTTAGGAAAATACTTGTTTGTTCTTAGATTGAAGCTTGTTGGGTTGAAGTAGTGATTAGTTGATTTTCTCCTTGTGACTTAGCTCCTCCATCTTCTTTGGTTGTGAGATAAAAGGTGAGTTTTGAACTCACATCTACTTCTTTTGATATCATTGATGTTAGGCATGAATTCCTAACAATTGTTCATATGTTATTTTGCTTTTGATTTGGTTGATTCGGTGAAATTGCCAAATTATGATTTTTGAAGCCAAATCTATGAAAAATCTTATATGGTTGATGTTTTTGTTGTTTGGAGTGTTTGGGTGTGTCGTCAAGGTTGAGTAGTCATTTGACGTAAGCCCATAATCAACACGCATCCGATTGCTTTCGATTTGCTTGGCCATAGTTGGCCTAGGTTCAGGAATTGCATGACCATCTGGTTTCAGACGTCTGAAATGCCTATTTCAGACGTCTGAATATTGTTATTGGAAGAAATTTAACTCCCAGATTCAGACGTCTGAATTTATATTCCAGACGTCTGAATTGGCTAAATTTCGACCAGAAAGGAAATAGGCAAAATAGTGCCTATTTCAGACGTCTGAATGGTTGGATTAAAACGTCTGAATTCTGTTTTGGAAAACAAATTGATTTCCAGATTCAGACGTCTGAATCCCTTCTTTCAGACGTCTGAACCTGCTGTTTTTGGCCAATTTGCCTTGTTCGTTTAATTTTCCAAATTTGATCGATGTATACTGATTCCAATTAGTTGTTTATGCATATTTGACCTTGATAATTCCTTTTTGAATTCATTCACGGGTTTTTATAAATAAATTCTTCAAATCGTATTAAAAGTTCGTTCTCCAATTTATAAACCCTATTTAAAACACACGCACAATTTCGCACTTCGAGCGAAGTGGAAGGGTGATTAAATGGTTGGGCAAAACACGGACCATGAATCTGTGCGTTTATCCTTCTGATTAATCCCCGACCTATTCAATTGGTCGTTTTGACCTTCGGGTTTGGTTTACTGATGATATGAGGTGAATTATTTACTGCTTTGAGTGTGAAATTAACTAACGGGTAGTAAACCGTTTAGTGCGAACGGGTGGTTATGGGACTCACGTTACCACTTTTCGGATTCCTTTCTAGGAGTTTGTGACACATGATGCCTTTGGGATAGTGTCTTCGGACTGTCTCCTCTGGCTTGTTGCCTTTAATATCGCTTTTGGAGTTGGTCCTTTGCCCCGACTCGAGAGATATTTGGGATTGTCGGTTACCTTTAGTATTGCTTTCGGGGTGGTTTCTTCACCACCGCTCTAGAGATATTGGAGTGGTTTCTTCACCACCGCTCAAGAGATATCGGAGTGGTTTCTTCACCACCGCTCAAGAGATATTGGAGTGGTTTCTTCACCACCGCTTTAGAGATATTGGAGTGGTTTCTTCACCACCGCTCTAGAGATATTGGAGTGGTTTCTTCACCACCGCTCAAGAGATATTGGAGTGGTTTCTTCACCACCGCTCATGATGTTTCATTGATATTATATTCCCTTGGTATCGTCCTTCGGTGTTGGTCTTTTTGAGCCGCATGATGAGTAGCGTTTACCTTGTGGAACTTGTATACCTTATTGGTATTTGTTATTTGCCTTATGGTTCATTTCGGGATATTCTTATCCTTTGTTTCTATATGTTGCCGATGATATGAGGCTTGTAATCATATGATTCATCTTTTGTTAGATGATTGTGTTATCTCATTTAGAGATATTTTCTATACCTTGTAACCTTGCAGGTTTATTGTTGTTCAGTTTATCTAACTGATTTGTTTAGCTAGACTGACCCGTGTATTAATTACTCAGGTCAGATCGAGATCTTTCAGGTTAGGTGCCTTTGGACTTAGCCTATGTTGCTTCCGCATGGACTACTCCGCTAGCTTCTTTTTGTCATAGCTTTTTGTGTAGTCCTATTTTGTTGTAACTCTGATATGTATTCTTGCGAACTCGTTTGTATATTGTGGTTTGCTATACCACTTGACATGTATTATTTTGTATACTCTGTTGCGTATCAATATATGTGTATATGATGATCAACTGTTCTGTGATGTATATTACATTTGAGTTTTTATATTCTGTTCTGATAGATCCTCTAGCCACCTATGGTTTTGTTTTAAGTATTCATTGGATATGTCGATCTGCTGGGTAAAGCAATTGTCGATGTATTCAATAGATAATTAAAGCAAGGCTATAGATGGTCGCTCCTAAACAGCCTTATTCTCCGTGTTAGTAGACGGTATTATCTATTAATACTCTTTGCTAGCCTGGGTATAGAGGTGGGGCGTCACAAGGCAGAACCACCATCATCAAATCTATAATTCAAGCTATGACTGTTTATTGGTGCAGATGCTTCATTTTACCTGCTACTCTTTTATCTAGCATCAGAAAAGCTATGAATCATTTTATATGGACAGGGAGTATGTATTCTAAAAAGCTAATTCCTATTGCCTTTGCTAAATTGGAGAAACCACAAAAATATGGTGGTTTGGGAATAAAATGTATGAGAACTTGGAATCAAGCTGCCTTTTCTAAGCATTTTGACAATTTGATAAATGAAAAGCCAAATTTGTGGGTTAAGTGGGCAAGGCATCATCATCTTGGCAATAAAAATTTCTGGAATATGGAACCCTCTCCTCTGTGTGGTTGGGTGTGGAGATCAATTCTCAAGATTAGAGGCATTTTACTCCCTCTTGTTCAGCTTGTGTTTGGCCCTTACAGTACTGCTAAATTCTGGTATGATCCATGGGTGGGAAAAGGAATAATTTTGTTTAATCTGCCCTCCTATGATCAGAGGAATCAAACTGGCATCCCTTTGCCAAGGCCATTGATTATTGTCAAAATGGTGAAATTACTCTGCCTTACACTTCTAATCCAATCATCCAGCAGTTGTGGGCTGAAGTACAGTGCAAGAACATCCCCTCTGGTGATCATGGGTATGTTTGGACTACTATTCAGGATCAGCACTCCATTGCTGGAGTTTATAAAGCCTTGAGAGTTGATGACAGTAGCCCCATCTTTAGATGGCATGCTAGAGTTTGGAATCCACTAACCTCACAAAAACTGAACTTCCTTCTTTGGAAAGTCCTACGTAATGCACTCATGACAAAGGATAAATTGTGTAGGAAAGGTTATAATGTTGACTTGAAGTGTGCATACTGCAATAACTTAATTGAGGATAGAGCTCATCTCTTTTTTGACTGTTTGGTAACAAATAGAATTTGGAAAGCTAGTCTTTTCAGTTGTGGTTTTTCTGAGCCGATATTACATGGTGATGCTGAATGGAACAGAGTGTTTAGAAGAACTAGATGGAAGAATACTACTACATATAAGTTGTTACTGATACTTAAAGTGTTTGTTCAAGTGATATGGGAAGAGAGAAATGCTCAGGTCTTTGAAAATAATATGAAGCTTGAAAGTGCATTGATAAACACAATCATTTCTAGGGTCAAGGAAAAGTATGATCATCACATTGCATATGGCTTTCTGGATTAAGGCCTTGTTTTTTCTCTCTTGTGTTTGTTTTTGTCCTTTTTGTTTTCTGTCTTTCTTTCTTCTTTTCTTAGTCTTCCCTGTTTCTCCTTGTGAGCTCTAGTATGTTAGTGCTCTTTTTTATTTGTGTTTTTGGTCAATAAATATGGTAAGGGTCCATTTAACCCTGCTTGCTTTTCAAAAAAAAAGAATTGAGTTGGAAATGATTTATAAAGTTTAAAACTAAACCTTTATTAAATAATGATTAAATCTTTATTTGTTTACTAATTAAATCATTATTTAATTACTAATTTAATATTAATTAACTCTAATTTAAAAATTAATTAAACTTAATTAATCCCTAATTTAAATTTTAATTAAATCCAATTAGATTAATAAATTTAATCCTGCCTAACTAGTAATTAATTATTAATTAACCCTAATATAATAATTAATTGATTAAATAATTAGCTTAATTATTAAAATTACTTCTTAATTACCATTTAACTTAATAAATAATTAATTAAACTTCCATGATTAATTAATCATAATTAATTAACTTTAATCCCTAATTACTTACCTTAATTAGTCACTAAACTTTTAATTAATTACCATGGTAATTAACTGTTGAAATTAACTAACATTTTGAAAAATAACTAATTTTAAAATCTAAAAACTAACTATTCCCAACTGCATTCATAGCGACTATCGCTATAAATGCAACTCGTCAAAGTTAGATTTACTTTAGATCAAACTTCAACTTCATTTCTAACTTCACACTAACTCTTTTCTCTTTGAAAACTTATACAGAACTTTTATTTTTGGAAACTAATTAAAGTTTAAATCTTTTTCTTAACTTGAAAACAATTAAACACTTTTGATTTTTCCAAGCAATCTCTCATCTCTTTTTGCATACAAAGGTACTAAGTTTCATCACACATAATGAAACAACCAAGTTAACACATCCAAACATACATAAACCTTCAAATACCTAAACAAGATGTTAACTTTAATAAGAAGACGAACTTTAAAGCCATCTTTAACAAATCTAGTCCAAACCATAATCAGTATAACATAAATATAACCAACCAACATTAATCTACCACTAAACTAACATCATATTAAACATGCAAGCACTAGAAGATATAAAGGTGAAATCCTTCCAAAAAAAATAAACGTTTACTCACCAAACTTTCAAATCACTTTAAACTTTGGAAAGGGACTAGCACTTTAAAAATCCTTAAGTCAAAATGATTTTACTACTTCAAGCTAACCAAAGGGCTTAGCCTAGGCTACAATGCGATCAGCCAACATGACGATAGGCTCAATCAACATGGAAAAAAATTGGAGATGGACTTGAAAATGAAAAAGAAGGTGAAGCAGGAAGGAAACAAGTGACTTATACATGATTTAAAAGGCTTTAAACTAAAAGGATTTGATTTTTAAACCTAAAAATGGAATTATAAGCCATTAAAATAATTTCCAAGCTTTTAAAAAGAAAATAAGATTTTGAAAAGTTTGAAAAGTAAGAATGGAAGGGAGAGAGGGAAAAATATTTGTTTTTATAAAAAGGAATAAAGTAAAATTACTTTTCTATCCTTAAGTACACTTGCCCTCCACTCAAATTTTTCCACCTTACCACCTTATCTTCTTACTTATGTTTTACACTTGTAAAAAAACGTTCCCCTCTTATTAAACAACATGTGATACCCATGTTGTATTTTGGTTAAGAGATTAAAGGTGAAAGGGAGTGCGGATTGAGGATCTTAAGGCAAATTTAACACCAGAGGAGGGGTGAGGGATGAATAGTGTTTAATGGATTCTAAGACTTATATTGACTAAATTGAAATTATTTCACAAACAAATGCAAAATTTAATCACAGAACAATCACAGCAACAAACACAGATGCAGAAAGTAAATAAAAAGCAGAAAAAGGAAAGAACACACCGGATTTAATACTGGTTCGGAGTTACCCTATGTCCAGCCCTGTACCAAAGCAAACACCTCGTACATATTTTTATTATACCAATGCCGAGATTACAATCCTCAATTTCTAAAGGCTTTTATTATACCAATGCCGAGATTATAATCCTCAATTTATAAAGGCCTTGAGGTACACTCCTGTCTTCGAGTCCGGGGCAAAATCTCTTGATTTACGGGACAAAAGATCACCCAATTGATTTCCAGGCACAATCACACCTTATAGAGAGACTCGATAAACTTTTGATTACAAATTGATCCGATAACTTTGAATAGCATTTTGATCTTCGAGAGAGGGTAAAGAATCAAACAAGAATAAGATTCTAATTTAATTCACTTGAGAATTCGATAGAATTTCGGCACGATCTTAAAAATATAAAAATTTAGAATATGGATTTGTAGAGAGGAAGGAGTGAAGAAAATAAGAAATTAGTTGGTTAAAAAATTCGTTTATGAAGGCTATTTATAGACCAGTAATAGTCATAATCATTCGTGAAGAGATTTAAACGAATAGACACTTTTTTTGAAAATTGAAACTTTTGAATTTAACGGCCACCATGTCGACATGGGGTATCCCATGTTGTCGACATCCCTTAGTTAAAAAAAGAGTAAAATTTGTTATAACAATGGTATTGAAAGGAAAACAAGATAAAATGATTCTAGAGTAAAATAAACTAATTTTCCTATGTTTTAAAAAAAAGAAGAGTAGAAAAATATATTTTTAGAATGTATATATAAATTTGATTTTAAATCTCAAGCATATATATTATAAAGAATATCTAAAAATTAGAAGATAGTTTTAAAAACAAAAGAAGTTTAAAACAAGAGTTTATTTAAAAACAAAAACAAAGAATATTTTAAGGCTAAAACATCTTTTTGAAAATCATTTGAAAAGACAATTTTTAAAGCTAAAACATTTTGAAAATCAGTTTTGAAAGTCATTTTGAAAAACCATTTTGAAATAGTTTTGCAAGCTTCTTCCTATAGATATTTCATCACATCAGGACTTGAGAACTTGTACAAACTAGGATGTTCGTGGGTTTGTAAGCCACTTGTCGTAGGTTTGTAAGCTACTTGTCATGGGTTTGTAAGCCACTAAGAAGGTAGAAATGGGTTCCATCCCAAATGAAATTTGGAATGAAGGTTTCCATGCTATTATGAAGTTTTAACAAAAACTAGACACTTATCTTGAAATCTTGATTCTCTATTCTGAATCTTGAGTCTTTACACTGATCAGTCTTCTGTAGTCAATACATGCATATACATATATATATCCTGCATAGTTCCTGCGTATGCATATTTATCTAGACAATAGTGTTAGTATATGTTTTATAATAAGATAAGTTAAAAAGGTTGTTGTCATCAAAACCAAAAGCTCAGTTCCTAACAATCTCCCCTTTTTTGATGATGAC
Organism: Allium cepa; assembly: GCA_030765085.1. NCBI lineage: Eukaryota > Viridiplantae > Streptophyta > Magnoliopsida > Asparagales > Amaryllidaceae > Allium > Allium cepa. The sequence continues at coordinate 629,866,956 of CM060940.1, read as the reverse complement.
AACCCGTATTTATAAAATATACTTACCATACCATAACTCCTATCATAACTCCACCTTACTCCATGACTCCCCCTTACTCCAATCATAACTCCCCCTTACTCCAAGCAAACTATTATTTTATAACTTCTCCCCTTTGCCATCAAAGAAAACTTCTTATTAATAAATTCCCTGAACATGATATAAGATAATCAACCAAAATACAATAGAGTAATCCATATATAAGTGTAATAAGTGCTAAGTATGATCATAAGTATGAAATATGATCATAAATGTGAAATATGATATTGAGTGTGATCATAAGTGTAATCTAGAAGTAAATCAATCATCATTCAATCATATTTACAGTAATTATTCAATTCAATCATATATACAAATCACAGCAAATATTTTAAATAAGTCAAGTCAATCAAGTTTAAAACACACCAATCAAATCAAAAAAATAACATACAGAATGACTAGACATTTCTTGGTACTTCCATCCATCCATCATCTCCAAAGATAGGGTCTGCTTTGATGGCATCCCATTCTTCTTTATCTTTGTCGAGAGTGGCGGGTGGATTTCCTTCGAGATCGTCCTTATTAAGGGATGAGATCATCCAACGAAGGGCGTTAAAATGTCTCTCTTGCTCCTTGATCATCTACATTTGACTCAATTCTATGTGGCGCTGAATAAGAAGTATGAATGTAAGGATATTCTTGAAGGAAGTGAGAGTTTCCTCAAGATCATCACTTAGATTCTTAATCGGAGAAGCCATAATTCAAGAAATAGGAAGAAATATGAAAGGGAATGATTAGAAATGAAGTTTGATAATTTATTCTGGAAGAAACAGGTATAAATAGGGGTAGAAAGTCGATTAAAATGAGTAGACACAAGTTAGTTACATGAAATTAAAATTCGAAAGTGTAACTACTTTCTGCCCGTTGCATGTCGACATTAGGGATGGGGTATGTCGACATGCCTCTGCCTAAAGTGACAATTTGCTTTGTTTTGAATATTGTGAACAAATCTATGCAACTAAAATCTGTATAATATTAAAACAAGCAATTATAGAGACAAGTGAAGTTGAATAATAGGAAATAAAAGATTTCATTAATGATTCTAGTCGACATTACATAAAATTATAATATTAACTAAAATAAAGGAAAATACATGGATAGATCTTGAAGCAAACAAGATAACATGTACTAAAACTAATTAGATGAAGACGAAGAAGAAGATAGTTCAAGCTTTCTACTAACTTTCCCAAAGAACTTGATTTTAGTGGAAATCTTATCCATTTTCTTACTCATTGATCTTTTGAGTGTCTTTTGATTTTCCACTATAATTCTTTGATTATTGAGAATGGCCTTATTGGATGGATTAGCGGGATTAGTAGGATATTCAATACTCTCTAAGGAAGTTTCTTGATCTTCCTCTTCCTCCTCTTCAATTTCTATTCCTTCCTCTTCCTCTTCCTCTTCTTCTTTTTCTTCCTCCATTTCCTTCATCTCTTCGTGAGCAAGCCTTTCTTCCTTTTTCGTGAGCATTTCATATGGCTGAAACACTAATGGAATTTGCATAAGGAAAATGTTTCCATGGTTGAACACTTTTCTAGTTATAAATTCTTCCCTTTTGAAATCAACTTCAAACTAGTTAAAAATCTGAATGAGGTAAACTCCATGATATAATGTGTTTTCACCCATAGTAAAATTCTTGGACCTTAGCTCATCCAAAATAACTTGAGCCCAATTAATATCATAATTTTCAAAATTTGCAAAAATAGCTTTGCAAACTTTCAAAGTTGGGTTTTTGTAGTTTTCCTATCTTGGTATAATGGTGTGTTGAATAAGAAGGTTAACAATTCTTTCTTTTGGACGAAAATAACAATTTTTGAATTCAAAATTATCATCCCCTTCAAAGATGTGATGAATTGTCTATTGATCATTTTCATTTATTTGAAATTCCAAGAGATTCATTCCGATGTACTTGCATCCAAAATATTTTCTAAAATTTCACAATCCAAAACTATTTGTGTTCCTTTAACACTATTCCAAATTTGTCCATCTTGCCCATCATAAAAACCATGATTCAAATTCTCATAAAACATCTTAACAAGATTTGGATAACATACAAAATCATTTTATTTGTTATCTACTACACTAAGAATAGAACATTGTTGAAAAAGATTTTCAATTTCATAAGAAGGAAAATCTTCAAAAATATCAAATTTCCCCGTATGAATTTTACCAAAGTTTACATATTGATGTAAGCTTTGATAGCTTCTGGGCCAATAAAAAAAGTTTTCAATAGTTTTTGGAAGCCAAATGATGTCAGGAGTGCTTGAAGAGGCCATTGAAGAAGTTTGAGAGGAGTTGAAGATAATGAAGATAAATTTGAAATTTGAAATAAAAGTGAAGATGAGTGAATTAAATAGAGATTCTATAGACATGTTCTCTGGTCAAGAGGCATCTTTCTAGAGCATTGAAGTTAGTGAAAAGGTGGAGGGAAATTCAAAAGTTTGAATTCAAATTTTGAAATCAAATTTCCGAGGGGCATGTCGACATGGGGTATCTAGGTATGTCGACATATGCCTATTAATTCAAAGGACAAGTGTCTATTCCTAATTTCTAATAAATGTATATTTTATGTCCTATATTCTACTTATATAATTCCTGTGATCACATTAAATATAATAATACTTAAATATTAATAATTTAATATTTAAAATATTATTAAGATAATATTATTTTTGAATTTAAATTCAAATTTCAAAGGATAAATTTGAATTTAAAATTCAAGGAATTTGAAAAAAATCAAGCAAACAAAAAAGCATCCATTCAAATAAGAAAAATTAAAAACATTGTGAATGCGTACTTATTTTTAGATCCATACTCCCATCGTCGCCTGATTCATGAAGAGCAGTGAAACATAGATTTGAATTATCCATCTTCTTTTAATTGGCACTAGATGATGAGTCTGAGTCATCAAGAGTTGCTATGTATGCTTTCTTTCTTTTCCTTGATGAATCATTGTTTGAAGGGAATAACTGTTTATATAGATACAGACAATCTTTCCTATGATGCCCGACTTTATTGCTATTGTAGCATCTATCATTGTTGACATTGTCCGTATTATTTCTAGAATATCTTTAATAATTTCTTTGGTAATTATTCATGTTTCTATATTTTAGGAATTTTCGGAAGTTTCATGTCATGAAAGCAATCTCCTCAACACTGTCTGGCTCCTAATCTTCAGTTGTTGCATTGAATGTTAATGACTTCTTTTATGTAGCCTTGTTTTCTTTTCTTCCTTGCAGTTGAACTTCATAAGACTTAGAGTCCCAATCAATTCTTCTATTTTCATTAGACCGATATCATTTGCTTCTTCGATTACAAGTGTCTTTTGATCCCATTCTGGAGTGAGTGAATTTAGGACTTGGTCTTCCTCCGAAAAGCTTTTTCGCAGTGCAATTAGTGAATGAACAATATCTTGAAATCGACAATACTTATCGGAAATGGACTCATTTGCGTGCATTTTAAACAACTGAAACTGATTAGTTAATATGGAAATTTTAATCTGTTTAACTTTGCTTGTTCCTTCATGAGTAACTTGCAAAGTTTTCCAGATTTCAAATGCAGACTTACAAACAGACACTCTATTTCCTATCCAGTGTACAAAATAATATATTCATGGCCTTTGAGTTATTTTGTGCAACACCCTTTTGCTCAACAGTCCACTGGGCAAAATCGGTAGTTGGTTCAACATACTCAGTTTGTGTGATATTCCAAGTTTCTAATCCTACTGATTGTAAATAAATTTTCATTCTACATGCCCAATATGCATAATACTGCCATTGAAAAATAGTGGTCTGACACTAGACTGACCTTCTATAAATGAACTAGTGTTAGTGTTAACAGAACTAGCGCCAGAGTTGACATTACCAGTTTTGGTAGCCATTAAAACAATTTTTAAGTTTCATATTGTGAAAACTATGAAAACCAATGCTCTGATACCAATTGAAAGGGAGTGCGGATTAAGGATCTTAAGGCTAATTTAACACTAGTGGAGGGGGGGGGGGTGAATAGTGCTTAATGGATTCTAAGACTTATATTGACTAGATTGAAATCATGACATAAACAAATGAAGAACTTAATCATAGAACAATCACAAAATCAAAAACAGATGCAGAGAGTAAATAAAAAGCAGTAAAAGGAAAGAACACACCGGATTTTATAATGGTTCGGAGTTACCCCACGTCCAGTCCTGTACCAAGTCAAACACCTCATATAGATATTATACCAATGTTGAGATTACAATCCTCAATTTCTAAAGGCCTTGAGGTACCCTCTTGCCTTCGAGTCCAGTGCAAACTTTCTTGATTCATGGGACACAAGATCACCCAATTGATTTCGGGCACAACCACATCTTATAGAGAGACTCGACAAATTTTTGATTACAAATTGATCCTATAATTCTGGATAGCACTTTGATCTTCGAGAGAGGGCAAAGAATCAAACAAGAATGAGATTCTAATTTGATTCACATGAGAATTCGGCAGAATTTTAGAAAGATCTTAAAAATATGAAAATTTAAGAATATGGATTTGTGGAGAGGAAGGAATGAAGAAAATTAGAAATTAGTTGGTTAAAAAAATCGTTTGTGAAGGGTATGTATAGATCAGTAGTAGTCATAACCATTCGGAAAGAGATTTAAACGAATAGACACTTCTTTTGAAAATTGAAACTTTTTAATTTAACGACCACCATGTCGACATGGGGTATCCCATGATGTCGACATCCCTTACTTAAAAACAATATAAAATTTGTTTTAAAAATGGTATTGAAAGGAAAATAAGATGAAATGATTCTGGAGTAAAATAAACTAATTTTCCTATGTTTTAATATAAAGAAGAGTAGAATTTTTTTTAGAATGTATATATAAATTTGATTTTAAATCTCAAGTATATATATAATATAAAGAATATTTAAAAATCAGAAGATAGTTTTAAAAACAAACGAAGTTTAAAACAAGTTTATTAAAAACAAAAACAAAGAATATTTTAAGGCTAAAACATCTTTTTGAAAATCCTTTGAAAAGATAATTTTTAAAGCTAAAACATTTTGAAAAGCAGTTTTGAAAATCATTTTGAAAAACAATTTTGAAGTACTTTTGTAAGCTTCTTCCTGCAGAATATTTCATTACATCAGGACTCGAGAACTTGTACAAAACTAGGATGTTCGTAGGTTTATAAGCCACGTGTCGCGAGTTTGTAAGAAACTTGTCGTGGGTTTGTAAGCCACTAAGAAGGTAGAAATGGGTTCCATCCCAAATGAAATTTGGAATGAAGATTTCCATATTATTATGAAAATCTTCGATAATTTAATTTATTAATTTAATGAATCTTGTTATTTAATATTGGAAGAAATAAAAGGGTTGTAAGGTAATAATGAAATAATAACTAAGATGAAACGTAACAAGGTTAATTGAAATTAATAATTGAATGAAATTCCAGTTAAACAAAATAATTTAAAAGGTATAACTTGGTTATAAAGTGAATATAAGGAAAAAAGTGTAAATATTAAATCAATTGGTGGATTAGTATATAATTATTGATAATTGGATAAAAATAGTGTTATGTAAGCAATTTTAACATTTGTTTGTTATTAATAACTTATAAGTGTAATTAAAAGCTAACGGTAACAATTATTGTATATTACCCCTCTATTTAAATTGTTAATTTAAACTGGAAATAAATTTCAATAAATGTAATTAAATGTTATGTTAATGTAAATTAAGTTAATATTTGGAAGCAATGTTAATTTTATTCATAATATGATAATTGGTTAAATAAAAAGAATGGAAATCGAAATTTATTAATTTAATTGAATTTAAAAAATAGTAATTGGAATTATTGCAAATAAATGAAATTAAATATTTAAATATTATGATAATGGGAAATTAAGATGAAATTGGGAAGCATTAATGTGCTAAGAGATAAACCAATGTTAGTTATACCCTTATTGTAATGAAATACTTGAATAACAAGGTTTAAAATTTAATAAAAGGATTTCGGAATTTTAATTTATAAATTCTTAATTTAATGAAATTGAAATTTGACACTAAAGTTGATGGATTAATCAACTTTAAATTGAATCTAAATTTGTTTAAATTATTGAAATTGTTCAGGAAATCCAAAATGATAAAGATTTCTAATTATAGAATTGGAACTGAAAATTTGATTTAATTAATTTATCGATTAATTGGAAAATAGCCATTTTTGCCACTGACTTGGATTTCAACGAAACCAGTTTAATCGGATCCGTAACGGTGAATTATTATAGGATTTCATGTTTCATAACGATCGGGTCGTCATTTGATCATACAGACTCGAAACGCCTTGAAATCAAATCAATTGAAATCAATTTGAAATAAGCTGATTTTAACGTAACTTCTTCATACGATGGAATTTGTACTTGAAACCTGTTCCATCGATTTTAAAATATTTGAAAACATCTATTTCGATATATGGGTTGACTCATTTTCGTTTCGGAGCCAGAACGGGCTTTTCTAGCCATTTGTCGTTCAACTTTCAATCCAAATCAATCTGGTCCATTCTAATTTCAGCTTTGCCTATGTATACCTCGTTATATACCCCAGTGTTTCTCAACTCATTTTGTCTATATGTATAATTTCATTTGTTCCTCTCTTTCTAATGGCAGACAAACCCTAAATTATCCAATTCAATTTCAATTCAAAATTCAAGCCCAAAATTCAAACTCCTCAATACATATCGAATTACATATCGATTTGAAGCTCACGAAGAGCGCAAGTAAATTATATGATTCGCTTTTCAATCTGAATTTTTGTGTGGCCAGAAAAACAAGATAAATTCTCGGCCATTTATGCTAGGGCTCGACAATTGAGGGTGGATCTTTGACGATTGCTTGATCGGAAGGCATCGGAGGGTAGAGGGAGTTAAGGTTGGACGATCGGTACGGTTGGCTGGGTCTCGACGCGCCTCAATTTGCCATGATTGGTGAATACCTCAAGCGGTGTCGGTCGGCATTTGGGGCTTATTGGAGGTGTCGCAACGGAGGGTTGAGGTCAGTTTGGTGAGGGGGACTCGAAGATGATGTCTGATCATCACGGAAGTCCACATAGTGGTCGGGAAATTTCAAGATGTGGTGGCGATGACCTGGGTTTGTACAAGATTCACGTGCTAGGGCTTGTGCCAAGATCGTGATGCTCACGTGGATGCGCTGTAGTGTAGGTGACGTATACGTATTAATTTATATTTATATTTTACTTAAATTGTAATTTAAAAAATTCTAATATCAATATCTTTTACGTACGAGGTCCAATTCACGCGCGATTTCTTGCATTGGGATCATATTGGAATTCTAGACTTTATGTAACTGGTTTGGATGGATTCTAAAGCCATGTGAATTTTGGGTTTAAATTGGATTTAAATTCAATTTAAATTCAAAGGTGAGTGTTTTAACCCACTCACAACTTCTAAAATTTCTTATGTTTATTAAATTAATTTAAGATGTAATTGGAAATTTATTTATGACTGTTTGATATATTTTGAATCATCATCTCGATTAATTGGAATCTAATGGGAATAGTTATTTGATTTATTATTGAATATAAACTGCCAGCTAAATACCTGTTATTTATTATCGGTTCTATATTGACGCTTATTGATTGAATTGGATGATGATTGTAATAAATGTTGAATGTTGATATTGGATGAATGGATGTTTAGTTTATATCGTTATAAACTGCAAGTTAGTTATGGATTAGTATTAACTCGGGATTGCGGTTTGAAATGATATACAACCATAAATATTAAATTGCGGATTGAAATGATAAATATCTGTACCACTTGACTATAGGATTATGAAATATAGAAAATTGATTTTGATATATATATATATATATATATATATATATATATATATAAAATTATCAAACTTAGTTTTGAAATTGTTGAATACTTAAAGTTTGAAATATACTGAATTTGAAATGGTTTATTTTGTAGATCAAATCTGTTTTGAAATCAATATAATTTGGAATGGTTTATTTGGAAACTGAATTGAATTGAAATGTATGATTTGAGATTTGGTTAAATCTAAAGTTTTGGAATTCGAGTTGTTTTGGAATTGATTTGTGAAATTGAAGAAGCTATTTATTATATAAAGTACTTTAAATATTTAAAACATTTAAGTAGTGGAAGTTATGTTTCAAAGTTACGAGTTTCAAAGTATTACGATTTGAAAGTATTATAATTCCAAGTGTTTTGGTTTTGAAGTGTATAACTTTGAAAGTGCTATGATTTCGGAAAAGGTATATTTGAAATAAAAATGATATCGTATTAATTTTTTTTAAATGGAAATGATATCATATTAATATGGTTTTGAAATGGCAATGGTATTTTGGTTTAAAGTATAAAATATTTTCAAATGACCGCGGTGTAAGAATAACGTTTGGTTGTTAAAGAGACCGGGATCGGAAGTTGTCATACTCCTTGTCAACTCTGAAAACCACTTTAACAACCGTGTATGTGGTGGATATTCCAGAATGAAGTAGGATGGCGGCGACGTTCTATTGAGGTATGTACGTGGACCCGACTCCCGTGGGTTGGCATGAGGTGGCTAAAATAGGAGCGATTCCGGGCCAGTGAGGTAGCTCCTCTTATCGGACACACTCCTTCAACTCCATTCTATTACTTTGTGATTGATTAGGGCCCTTTGATTTTTTTGGGGGCATGACTCTAGGTGGGCGGTAGCTGCGTGCTACACGTCACCACCAGTCCGGATAGTAATTGGTATATCTACCCTAGCATTGCCTCATTGTGCCGTGTCACCTACCCTATCGCGCCTTGTACGAGTTTGTATTTTCTCCCGTAGCCCATGGAGTATATAGGGTAGTCTCTCGATCTGGAGATGCGCTGATACTGGATGGACTACTGGGACTATTATGTGTTAAGGGGAATATTGGGTCACTCCTTAACGCTACTTTAAGTTTATTTTATATATACATTATTATTATAGCGAAACATTACAACATAGTAGATAGTTTAACGGATCCTTAGGAGATGTAAATCTCCAGCATCTCTTAAGTTACCGCACTCGCGTTAGACACTGGATAGGAGATGTCAAACCCCGTAAACTTTTTCGACGTCGTTTACACTCATATTTATTTATCGTTGATTTAACTTACATAAGATCTTTTAGTTCTGACTCGAGTGTTTTGTCTTTTCAATTCGCTCGGGTCAGCCTGAGCATTTCAGGATTTGAAGACCTTATTGCTGGAGGACGAAGATGAAGATTGTATTATTATTATTTATTATAATTCACTGCATCATGTATTCCGCTGCATTATTTATTATTCTCTGGTATGTGTAACTCTGATATTTTTTGTATAAGTATAATCAAATGTTTTGTAAAACAGCTTTACGAACTGTTATTTGATTACTATATTTTGTCATTCCACTGTAGGACTCTGTTTTGTTTATTTCTTTCTCTGCTTTTCTTATTCAGCCCAACAACAATCCGCTTTTTGTATGGTTTGAGTCCGACGTGTGTGGTTTATCGTCCATTTAAAGCATACAAAAAGGCAGGATGTCACATTTGGTATCAGAGCTTTGGTTTAGCGATAAACCTTAACTTTGTGGAGTCTGACTCTTTATTAATAGGGTAGTAATACCTTATGATGAGTCGCTGAGTGTGTATATATATGAGAGAGCGTATTTGTAGTGTTATGGAAAGGTTTTTATATTGTTTTAATTTGTTCTGTTTTTTATTTATAAATTCTGGTCGGTGCACAAGACGCTATGACATCAATAAGGATTTCTAAACACTTAATCGGACAGACCGACACAATATTTGTTTTGAAATATAGGCGAATGAATTAATTTTTCCTATTATATATTTTATATATAAAATAATGATTTATAAATGATATATTTGGTCGCAATATATTGGTTGTTAGGAAGTGAAATTTATAAATATAGGATGGAAATAATATTTGAAAATGAAAAAAATTATAAATATTGGAAATTTAGAACTTAAGTTTCGGGATTTTGAAAATTCCGTTCGAATGATTTTGGAACATAATAATAATATTATTTAGAAGTATTTTTTGATATAAATATTTCAACAGGATTTGAAAGAATTTGTTTCAAAGAAATTCTGGAATGAAATATGTTCTATACTCTCCTCTCTGTTGCTGGAAAATAATTTCGGTGATGAGTGCACGCATCATCGACATTCATTTTCGAGTTTCTAAGTGGGAAGGCCACTGTAGTAGTTTTACCGCAGATTTATTTTTCTAAACAGATATAAATTTTAAATTTAAAATGATTTGAAATTTAACCCGATATCTAGTTCTTAAGTTTCTGTTAATTAATAGTTTCAATTATTGCAGTGAAATGGGATATAACTAATTAATAAATGGAACCTCTAATTAAAATAAGAGATTGAATGCTAGGTTATAAATAAAATTTCAAGAAAGTTGAAATTTGTAACCTATAAAAAAACAAAAGATATGATTATTGAACGTTTAATTTATTAGAAGAAATAACATAAACTTGTATAATTTTCAATTACATTCTTAAAACGCATATAAATAACTTACCAAAAGATTTAAAAGTTGAAATGTCTAATAAGAAAATGTAATGGAAAAATTTACAAGTAAAACTTATGTAATAGAAAGGTTCAATGAATTACTTTTATAAATAAGAATTTGATGTTATAGTGGTTATAAACTTAAGTTATGATTGAAATGATACTAATTTAATGTAATAGAAATGTAAGTATTATAAATAAATGATGATAAACTTAAGTAAACGGTTGAAGCTATTTATAAATAAAATAAGTAGAAAGATGAATATAGTAAGTAAGATATCTTGAGTTTGAGTTAATATTGGAAACAATTGATAAATAAAAGAAATGAATGTAAATAAATGAAATTCAGTAATGAATGAATGAATGTAATGCGGAAAAAAGGAAATTGACATGATAAGAATAAATGAAAATGAATCTTTGTAAGTAATAAATGAAAATAAATGAGGAAAAAAACAAAAAAAACAAATGAACAACCAATCTTGTGAAAAGAAATTTAAAAAGAATAAAATTAGATAATGTTGGAATTTGTTGTTTGTTTTGGTTATGGGTTGTTTGGGCAAGGATACTTCTAATTGTTTGTATGTATGAATAATCTATTTAGTTTCATCTAAGACTGTTGAGTAAATGATGCACTTGGTAGTTATTTGTCATTCTATGCAATCTAAAAGTGTCTAAGCCCGAACAAACTATTTGTTTTGGTTGACATGGATGGTAGTTGATTGATATTTGATTTCATATGATGACTGTATGTTAGTTGCAAATGATTGTTGTTTATATTGATTTGTTTGTTAGTGGTTGAAACAACATTAATACTTCATTTTATATAATTATTAACTCTTTCTAGATGATATAAGTGAAATACAGATTACGGAAGCAATTGCTATTGCTTTTAGTTTCATAAATAAGCCTTATTTGCCCGACAAATAGGTACGTTCTCGGATTACGGTTTTATAGTGTTATTGTATTATTTTCTCGTGTTGGAATATATTATTTTGGAAAATATATATTATATATTGTTACATTGGATATTATAATTTCGCCGAGCCTCTCCGTACAAAGGAGACTCTGTCGAAATTTTTCGTAATTTTGGACTTAGAAAGTTTTCGAAAAACGTTTTTCGAACTTTATCAATTTGAATATAAAAAGATATAATAGTTACAAATTGGTATAATTTATTTAAATTGTTAAATTTTGTAAATTTATTTGTTTATAAAATTAATATTTTTGAACGAGATGTATTGACTACTAAATTCTTTCTTTTCCTTCTTTTCCTTTTCGGGGATAAGAAGTTTTGAGTGGGGGAGAGTGTAACAACTCGTAAATTTTCGATAATTTAATTTGTTAATTTAATGAATCTTATTATTTAATATTGGAAGAAATAAAAGGGTTGTAAGGCAATAATGAAATAATAACTAAGATGAAACGTAACAATGTTAATTGAAATTAATAGTTAATGAACTGGCATGAAATTCCAATTAAACAAAATAATTTAAACGTTATAACTTGGTTATAAAGTGAATATAAGGAAACAAGTGTAAATATTAAATCAATTGGTGGATTAGTATATAATTATTGATAATTGGATAAAAACAGTGTTATGTAAGCAATTGTAATATTTGTTTGTTATTAATAACTTATAAGTGTAATTAAAAGCTAACGGTAATAATTATTGTATATTACCCCTTTATTTAACCTGTTAATTTAAACTGGAAATAAATTTCAATAAATGTAATTAAATATTATGTTAATGTACATTAAGTTAATATTTGGAAATGATAATTAGTTAAATAAAAAGAATGGAAACTGAGATTTATTAATTTAATTGAATTTAAAAGATAATTGATTAAATAGCCATTTTTGGCCATTGACTCGGATTTCGATGAAACCAGTTTCATTGAATCCGTAACGGAGAATTATTGTTGGATTTCAAGTTTCATAACGATCGGGCTTGTCATTTGATCATACGGACTCCAAATGCCTTGAAATCAAATCAATTGAAATCAATTTGAAATAAGCTGATTTTAACGTAACTTCTTCATACGATGGAGTTTGGACTTGAAACCCATTCCATCGATTTTAAAATATTTGAAAACATCTATTTTGATATATAGGTTGACTCATTTTCGTTCCGGAGCCAGAACGTGCTTTTTGGACCATTTGTCGTTCAACTTTCAATCCAAATCAATCCGGTCCATTCTATTTTCTGCTTTGTCTATATATACCTCATTATAAACCCTAGTGTTTCTCAAATCATTTTTATGTACGTACAATTTCATTTGTTTCTCTCTTTCTAATGGTTGACAAACTCTAAATTATCCGATTCAATTTCAACTCAAAATTCAACCTCAAAATTCAAACTCCTCAATACATATCGAATTATATATCGATCTGAAGCCTCGAAGAAGCAAGTCAATTATGTGATTCGTTTTTCGATCTGGATTTTTGTATGGCCATAAAAATAAGATAAATTCTCGGTCGGGTATGCTAGGGCTTGAGAAATGACGGTGGATCTTTGACGATTGCTCGATCAAAAGGCATCGGATGGTAGAGGGAGTTAAGGCTGGACAATCGGTACGGTTGGTTGGGTGTCGACGCGCCTCAATTTTCCACGATTGGCGAATACCTCTAGGGGCGTCAGGCGGCATTTGGGGCTTGCTGGAGGTGTCACGACGGAGGGTTGAGGTCGGTTTGGTAAGGGGGACTCGAAGACGATGTCTGATCATCACGGAAGTGCACTAAGTGGTCGGGAAATTTCGAGACGTGGTGGCGGCGACCTAGGTTCGTATGAGATTCACGTCTAGGGCTTGTGCCAGGATTGTAATGCTCACGTGGACGCACGGTAGTATAGGTGACACATAGGTATTAATTTACATTTTTATTTTATTTAAATTGTGATTTCAAAACTTCTAATATTAATATCTTTTACGTACAAGGTCCAATTCACACACAATTTCTTGTGTTGGGATCGTATTGGAATTCTAGACTATGAAACTGGTTTGGACGGGTTCTGCCGTGTGATTTCTGGATTTAAATTCAATTTAAATTCAAAGGTAAGTGTTTTAACCCACTCATAACTTCTAAAATTTCTTATGTTTGTTAAATTAATTTAAGATGTGATTAGAATTTATTTATGACTATTTGATATATTTTGAATCATCATCTTAGTTAATTTGAGTTTATTGGATTAATTAGTTATTTGATTTATTATTGAATATAAACTGCCAGCTAAATACATGTTATTTATTATCTATGCTATATTGATGTTTATTGATTGAAATAAAAGATGATTGTGATAAATGTTGATTGTTGATATTAGATGAATGGATATTTAGTTTATATCGTTATAAACTGCAAGTAGGTTATGGATTATTATTAATTCGGGATTGCAGTTTGAAATGATATGCAACCGTAAATATTGAATTGCGGATTGAAATGATAAATATCCGTACCACTTAACCATAGGATAGAAAATTGTATACAAACACAGTGGTCTATATAAAAAAATATTTTGAAATGATTTCTATGGTTTTGTAAAGAAATATATGGTTTTATAAAATATTGACTTAGATATTATATAAATGTTATTTTATTCTTGATTTTAAGTTATGTATAAACTTGTTTTAATAGGGAATAAGCTTAATAATAAGTTTGATTTTTATTGAAGGTAATATGGTTAAGCATTTAAATTATATTTTAATATAGAGTTTATAATGATTTAAATAAATTAAGATTGGAAGATAAATTTGAAATTTATTTGAAATTGAATTTATTTGAGAATTAAACTCAAATAAGTTTGATGTGAAATTTATTTAATTTGAAATTTTAAAAGTATGATTTTTATAACTTGATTTTTGTTTAATGTAACGACCCGTAAATTTTGATTAATAAATTGGTTTATTTAATTAGATATTTGTAATTAAATTATGAAAGGAATAATTTTTTTTATAATTTATAATGAAGCAAATGTTAAAAATGAAATGTAGCAATGGTAATTAAAATTAATTTTTGACAAATGGAGTGAAATCCCAATAAAGAAATAGTGTTAATTGTTGCACTTGGGTATAAAATTTAAAATAAGTAAATTAAAATAACCATTTAATTAACCAATGTAATAATATATTGATTAATAGTAACTGAATGTAAATTAAGGTAGTAATGTTAATGCCAGTTGATAAATAACTAATTTAGTGCAATCTCAATTTAATTGATACAATGGTAAGGTTATAATTGATTGTATTTAGAAAACTGGAAATAAATTTCAATAAATATAATTAAATAGTATGTTAATGATGATTGAATGAAATTTATGTGATGTAAACAATTATAAAAATTGTTTGGGAATAATAACTTATATGTGTGATTGAAAGTAAATGGTAACAAATATTTTAGGTTACCTATTTATTTAGCTGTTAATTTGAATGTGGTAAAAATTGCAATAAATCTAAATTAAATATTTTGTTAATGTGAATTTAGTTAATAATGGGAAATAACATTTACTTTATTCATAATATGACAATTGGTAAAATAAAAGGAATGGAAATTCAAGATTTACTAATTTAATGGAATTTAAATTTAGTAATTGAATTAATTGCAAATAAATGGAATTTAAAATTTAACGTGAAATCAATTACGGTTAATTGACTTAATTTGTGCAGTTAGGGTAGATTTGATTTGTCATTGATGATTATTAATTAAACAAGAAGTAACCAATGTAAACTCTATCCATAATATGGCAATTGATTTAATGAAAACAATTGAAATTCATATTTGATTAATTTATTGGATTTTGAGCTGTAATGAATGGATTATTGAAATTTAATGAAATAAATATTGCGTTATTTGAAATTAAGATGGGATGTGAGGATATTAATGTAATAGATTTTTAATCCAATGTTAGTTTCATCCATTTGATAATAATAAATTGAATAATAGAATGAAAAGTAAATTAAATAGATTATTGGAAATTAAATTTATAATTTTCAATTTAATGAAATTATGGTTAATACTGAAATTGATAAATTAATCAACTCTAAATTGACATTTAAATTTGTTTAAAATCCTTGTAGATAATTGGAAAATCAAAAATGATAAAATTTGTCAATTAAAGAATTGAAATTGAAAATTTGATTTAATTAGTTAATTTATTAATTTAATTAATTAATGTAAAAATAGCTATTTTGGCTACTGACTCGGATTTCGACGAAATCAGTTTCATCGGATCCGTAACGGTAAATTATTATAGGATTTCAAGTTTCGTAGCGATCGGACTTATCGTTTGATCGTACGGACTTGAAACGCCTGGGAATCAATTTAATTGAAATCAATTGAAATCAATTTGAAATAACTTGATTTTAGCATAACTTATTCATACGATGGAATTTGGACTTGAAATCTTTTCCATTGCGTTTAAAATATTTAAAAACATCTATTCTGATATATGAGTTGACCCAATTTCGTTTCGGAGTCAAAACGGACTTTTTGGGCTATTTATCGTTCAACGGTCCAAATCAATCGTGTCCATCTATTCTATTTTCATCTTTGTCAATAAATACCCTTTTATAAACCCTAGCAGCCTTTCTATTCCTCATTTCAGTACATACAATTCTTTCTGTTCCTCCCCTCTCTCTCAATGGCAGACAGAACCCTAAATTCCAATTACAATTTCAAATAAAATTCAAAGCCAAAAATTTAATTTCTTCAAACTATATCGAATTATATATGGATTTGAAGCTCTCGACGAGCGCAAGTCAAATATATGATTCGTTTTTCGATCTGAGTTTCTTTGTAGCGGAATTGGCTCGTTTATCCTCGGATGTCCGTTGCATCGTGATCAACTGCGACGGATCATCAAATAGATTATACGGTCGCATAGAGATTTGCAAGTGGATCGCATCAGCGTAGTCTGTTTGATGGATTGACGATGGGATTTATGGAAACAACCCAATTAGGGCTTTGATTTGCTCACAGCGGCTGGGCTTTATGGTTTCGATCGGCTGCGTCGTGGAGGAGCACGAGGCTCAGGCTGGTGGCACGGCACGTGGAGACGGCAGCATCGATGCCTCGATGGTCAGCGACAACCTGGAAGCACGATATCGACGGTGGCCTAATAGTGGTTTCGTGTGCGAACATGATGGGGGGTTGTGCTGTTGCGTGTAACGGCGACGTGTAAGTATTATTAAATTTTTTTAATTTTCAATCCAAACTACAAATCTTCTAACTGATACAACTTTGGCATATGAACTCGGATTTGGACGGGTTTTTTGCGCTGCATTCGTATTCAAATTCTAGATATTCTAGCACTGGTTTGGAAGATGTAACAACCCGGTATTTTGCATCAATTATAATTAACAATTTAAACGATTAATATTGACACAAATTTCCATTTGAAGTTTTTAAATTTGAATTAAAATTCTTTTATAAATTGTAAAAGAAATTTTGGGCTTTGAAATTAAATGGTGGTCCATGTTTTTATATTGGGCCGTGTTAATTCTCAAAGCATAAAACCCGATCCCCCTTTATCCATTTATTCATTCGTTCACCAACCCTAAACAAAATCACGAAAACAATGGCGGCCATTCCTATCGTTCTTTTCGAAGCTAGGGCTTTTGAAGCGCCGGCTTTAATTGGTCGATCGAGTGGAAATCGCGCTCGTGCTCTCATCGGCTGCTCCAACTCGTGGCATAGGTGAGTGATTCTCTCACTCACATCTCAATTCATCCTTAGTGTAGTGTTTCGGTAGTTCGAGTTTATCTTGTTATTGATTCGAGATTAAAATTTATTTGGGGAATTGCTTTTATGGTTTCTTGCTTGTGTTCGAATCTGTGAATTCGCTAACTACTTGATTTTCATTTACTTTGTTGGCTTCGGCCTTGTTTTCTCTGATGAACTGCGGATATGATGGTTTCATAACCAAGGCTTGTTCCGCATTGACTTCGGTCACTTAATTTTTGTGGACATTGGTTTGGTTGACATTGCTAAGCTTCGGCTTTGATTTTGTTTTGATGATTCACTGTGGCCTTGTTGCCCATTTGGTTTTCAGTTGTGCCTATACTTGAATTCATTTGATGTATTCTCTGGTTTTTGAATACACGGCTTTGCATTTACATTGGAACTTGACAGTGTTTATGTGATGAATTTTTTTTGACATATCTGTCTTGGTTTGAAACTGCAGTAACATGTTTAAACTTGCACTATACTGCCTCACTGCCGTGGTGGTGTCGCACTTGTGCTTGTTGACAGTGATAATCCTTTTGCTTTGCGAACTCAACTTTGTTATGCTCTTGATATTTTGCTGTTTGTTTGAGATGTACGTGTGTTGGGTTGTAGCTTCGAGCTCTGCATTGTACTTATGCGTTGAGTCTTGTTGCTGTTGAGGTTTTGTATTATTTGGTTTGGCTAGAACTTCCTGGCGTATTTTGGTTGACTGGATCTGGAATACTTATCTACATCGCTTGTATCATCTAGTATGCCTTATCTTCATGTTCGTGTACATAAATTACTACTTCATGTTAACCTGTTTCATGTAGTTGTACTGGTGCTTTGCCTTTGTACCTTGTTGATATTCCCTTACATTTTGAGCTGGTTTATACTGGTAGCTTGAGTTTCACATGTTCACTGCCTATATGAGCACTCATATAAGTTTAGTCTATATGTTTGCGGTTCCATGTTGCACCTTTGTTTAACTTTGCTCATGTGCAGCTTGTAATGTACATTCATTTTGTACAATTGTGTTCGCATTCATGTTGTCCAGGCTTGACCTTGTTTATTTGAAAGGGTTCCTTGACTTTTGCCTGTATTTTGACATGGAGGGCATTCCAGTTTAGCACCCATGTCTTTATTTCAAGTTAATTGTGCAAGCCAGGGAACTATATTTTCACAACCATCATTTATGAGATAATGCACATCTGGTTGAACTGATATGTGTATGTTTATATGCATATGTATGCATACATATATATCTGCTCGTTTTGGTCATCATTCAAAGTGTTCGCTGAGCCTGTACACTTGCCTTCATCTGAATTCATGATTTTTATTCCGATGCTTAAAGTCATTTTCTGGTCCACTGGTACATTCCTGATGTGCTTTTGGCCTTGACCATTGTTCGAGTTATGTGTTGCCTTACTGTATTTCCATTTTTGCTCGACCTGATGCTGCACTGTTGCTTGTTGTCATTGTGTTGTTGCGGTGCATTGTGCATATCACTGCACTGATTCATTCCACTGTTGCATTCATTTGAACATCACTTGGTTGCCTCTTTTATTGCCCGTTCTTCGATACATGTTGTCTCACACACTTGTGATCTTCTGGTGAACTGCAGCTTTTAGTTGCAGTTGCCCATGTTGTTTTGCATCGTATTGATGCAAATGGATTTTTTTCTGACTACACTTGAGTTGAATCCAACTTAACGCTTGGGTTTGACCTTGTGTTCGTTTGTGAATTTTCATTATGTACATCATCACTGTTGTGGCAAGGCAGTGCACGCAAGCGTGAACTGCAGCCACACGGTATTCAATGGGTACATCATCACTATAGTGGCAAGGCAGTGCACGCAAGCGTGAACTGCAGCCACACGGTACTGCTTTTATTGTTATTTCTTTTGCTTTTGATTTATGGATCTATTTCGTATTCCATATGTTGTAGTGGCGAGGCAGTATACGCGTGCGTATACTGCAGCCCTACTCGTGTTGACCTTTTAATTGATGTTTCAATTGATTTGAATTGGTTCGCGTTATATTTACCGTTATCCGATTTCTTATTTAAGAATCGGATAGGTAAATTTATTTCTGTGACTGTCGTCTATTCATTATTTAATTATTATTGCTTCTGTGCACTAATAACTGAGTTTGAATTAGACTGACCCGGGTATTATTTTCTTTTGAATGTAATACTCGGGTCAGACCCGAGTTATTTCAGGTTGTAGACATTCTACTTTGGGATGCTGCTTGAGCTATGAAGACTTTTCATATCTTTTGGATTTGTCGAGTCATAGTATAGGTTGATATGTATTCATGTATATTAGTCGATAATGTACTTGTATATATAACTTCCTGAGTCGACTGTTGTAGTTTTATCACATGTACCGTGTCAAATGTATTGTAACTGACATCAGTTATTATATATATATATATATATATATATATATATATATATATATGAGACTTTCTGTTTCATCTGTGTTCCGCATTTATATTATCTGTGTTATTATTTTATATTTTTGTCCTAGACTATTATAGCCACTGTGTAGTAGCTTTGAGTTTGCATCGGCATGTCGGATTTCCTCCTGAAATGAAATGCACGTTTTTACTATGTGACATATCGGTGCTCGCACAAAGCAATTACACGGATGGTCGCTCCTCAACAGCCTTATCCTCCGTGCTAGTTCACAACACTACACCGTAGTGTTCTTGGCTAGCGTGGGTATAGAGGTGGGGCGTCACAGCTTGGTATCAGAGCCTGGGGTTTAGGACGAATATAAAACATAACTTAGATAGTACATGTGTTACAACTATTTGTCAATGTTTTCTCTCTCATCTTTGCTTAAGATCATCTTTGATTTGTTAGGTATGAATTCCTAACTCTTATTCATGAGCATTGCTGCTTTTCTCTGTCGCAGCTTGCTCTAAGTATCATTGTGTATATGCTCTACCAAGTTGCATATTGTTGCAACTCGTACCCACTTCGATTTGAACTCGCATTGTTTATTCGAACTGCTGTATATATGCATTCTTATCTCTGATTCGTGTACTTAATGCAGTCTCCATGCAATTGGGTTTTGGGTATCAATCTTTGAGACAAATTGAGTTTCAATTGTCGACTCTGTCTGCTTATCCATGGTTTTTGGTTTTCATGTGCCTCTCTCTGATAGTTTTAAAATTT
Organism: Allium cepa; assembly: GCA_030765085.1. Taxonomy (NCBI): domain Eukaryota; kingdom Viridiplantae; phylum Streptophyta; class Magnoliopsida; order Asparagales; family Amaryllidaceae; genus Allium; species Allium cepa. The sequence goes on along the minus strand of CM060940.1, from coordinate 629,846,469 downwards.
CTTTGGTATAAAAGAAATTGTCTTGGACTTTGCCTTGTCGATATCGACGTTGACTTGACTTTTACTTTTGTTAAAGTCATTCATGCATTTATGCTCGTTTTGCTTCGTTTTTCCAATTGTCGATCGATTCTTCTTTTCCGATGAGTTGTTATCACCTTTGTCGACTTTGATAACTTCTATTTCAGGAATTTTTGGGTATTCCTACTTTGATGGATTAGAATCGAATTCTTCGGATTTTATTCACGTCTTCGAATGTGAATCTTAGTGAATTGATTTGGTTTTCGAATTTAATCGATTCTTGGTTATTTCCCGATTTTTTGCTATCATTTATTAGCAACTTTGATGACCTTTTCTTCGGGATTTTTGTGAACATACCTTTCGATGAATTCGGTATCGATTTCTTTGGATTCTATTCACATCTTCGTATGTGAAATTCTTGTGATTGATTGTTTCTACAATCATTTTTGTGATTTGTCACTTTAAAAATATAAAGGTTTCAATACTAGTAGTAAATATCAAAACTCTTTTATCAAAATGTTTTCAACTCTATTTTCAATATCAAACTCTTTTCCTAAACCGTTTTTCAATCTACTAGTATATACAAGCCTTTACCTCACTCGGATGAGAAATCTAATTAAACGGCTTACTAAAACAAGTGGTATGAAACGCTTGCGTTTGCTTCGTCGGTTAATTCTTGGACTTATTCGATTGAACCTCTTGTGACAATTTTATTAGTGAAGATTTACAGTTTGTTCGTAAATATTTAAGTTAAGCAAGTGGTTATGGGACATGAAGCTAAACTTATATATTCACTAACTTAGTGTAATTGACACTTCTCATTGATCATGACGATCATTCTTATGATTTAGACTAGCAATTGTGCGATGTCTCCTTTTGGTTAGGCTAGACACCACTTGTGTGATTCCATTCACACATACCTTTTCGGTTAGCCTAGATACTACTTGTGTGATTCCACTCACACATACTTTTCTTTTGTTTGCGAGGTTAGACTAGACACCACTTGTGTGATTCCACTCACACATACCTTTTTGATTTTTAGTTAGTCTAGACCTCAATCTGTGTAATTCCGACTCACACATGTGGGGTAGCGCCCCACGGTCTTCGGGCCATTCGTGTGTCAAAATTAATGGCTTGCAACCATGAGATAGCGTCTCGTTATGCGTTGCACGTGCTGATGATTTTTCATGCTCGCGTGTAGGTGAGATTCCGTGCTCCCGTTCTCGCTTTGCGTTGCACGTGTTGATGATTTTTCATGCTCGCGTGTAGGTGAGATTCCGTGCTCCCGTTCTCGCTTTGCGTTGCACGTGTTGATGATTTTTCATGCTCGCATGTAGGTGAGATTCCGTGCTCCCGTTCTCGCTTTGCGTTGCACGTGTTGATGATTTTCATGCTCGCGTGTAGGTGAGATTCCGTGCTCCCGTTCTCGCTTTGCGTTGCACGTGTTGATGATTTTCATGCTCGCGTGTAGGTGAGATTCCGTGCTCCCGTTCTCGCTTTGCGTTGCACGTGTTGATGATTTTCATGCTCGCATGTAGGTGAGTTTTCGTGCTCCCGTTCTCGTTATGCGTTGCACGTGTTGATGAATTTTCATGCTCGCATGTAGGTGAGTTTTCGTGCTCCCGATTCTCGCTTTGCGTTGCACGTGTTGATGAGTTTTCATGCTCGCGTGTAGGTGAGTTTTCATGCTCCCGTTCTCGCTTCGCGTTACATGTGCTGATGAGTTTTCATTCTCGCGTGTAGGTGAGTTTTCATGCTCCCGTTCTCGCTTTGTGTTACATGTGCTGATGAGTTTTCATGCTCGCGTGTAGGTGAGTTTTCATACTCCCATATGAGTTTTCATACTCCGTTCGAGTTTTCATACTCCGTTCGAGTTTTCATACTCTCCTTCGAGTTTTCATACTCCGTTCGAGTTTTCATACTCTCCTTCGAGTTTTCATACTCCGTTCGAGTTTTCATACTCTCCTTCGAGTTTTCATACTCCCGTTCGAGTTTTCATACTCTTATCTTGTGATTTCTGGATTTCTTGTGTAGTCTTCTGGAATTTGTGCTTCACCAATTTTCGTGATTTCTATTGATAAGTTTTATCAATTTTTGTGCATTGGTGAATTCGTGTGTCATTGACTTATTATGAATACAAGTTTAGGGTATGATATCCCTTTCTGTCTTTGAGAGGATTCTTGTGACATTTTTGATGAATGAAAATCCACTTATCGAAGTTGCTACTGATATCGCTGTTTTAATCACGTGTTTTAAAAATTGTTTCAAAATAAAAATCGTTTTCAAAATTTTTATAGTTTACGCTTTCAAAAGAATGAGGAAGCGATTTAAATGTTTCAGCAAAATCGAGGACTATGACCCCTTCCTTTTACTGATTCGTTTAATTCCGTACTTGTCCGTTTGAGATTGAAAATTTGTGAATTCCTTTAATGAAATTAAAAGAATATTTTGTGATTGTATTTCCCATTGAGTGCTTTAAGAATTCTGGTCGATGCGCTTGATCAACGTTATCGATAGGAATCTCCTAGACGCTTTGATGAGACAATCAGACACAGTAAATTGAATTTCAAAATGTAAATTTTTCTGAAAAGATAATTACATAAAGTAAACCGTAAATTTCGAAAGTTTTAGCTTTTCGGGAAAGAATATTATTTAAAACAACTCTTTTCCGATACTTCTATTCTTGCGATTCCCGAAGGGAACCAAGACTTCATCGTTTGTACCAATGCTAATCGTATTGGTTTGCATGCCATTCTCTTGCATAAGAGAACGTGATGTCTCCTGTGTTTCTAAATCTTTAGTGCCTATTGAGACTAGATATGCCACTCATGATCTAGTGCTCGTGGCTATTGATTTCGTTCTTAAAAATTTGGCATCATTATTTTTGGGTGAGAAATTTGTTCTCAACCCTGATCATGAATCTTGGGAATATTTATTTTCTCATAAGGAACTTAATTTACGTCAACCACGTTGACTCGAGTTTCTTATATCTCATGATCTCGATATTCCTTACCACTCGCGGATGGGAAATCGTGTTGCCGATGCACTTAGTCGTAGGCAACAAGTGGTTGTTTCTTTGATGATGTCCGAATGGAATCATCTTTTTACCAAGTTCATCAGACGTTCGATGTACTTCGTTTTATTGAGCTTCGTCTCACTCCTTTTATGGACTTGCGCCTGATGTTCTTTTATGTTGATCGGTTCATTGGATGTACCGTTTTTGTACTACGTCGGCGTTCCGAATAAATGAAGCTTTGATTCATTGGGCGTATCGTTATTGTACTACGCTGTTGTTCCAAATTACTCGTGTTTCACCTATGATAGGTGTTGTGCATTTCAGTTGGTCGGGAAAGTTAGTGCCTCGATATATTGGGCCATTTCCTATCACTGAACGTATTGGTTTCTTGGCTTATCGCCTCTTATTATCAGCTCAATTTTCTGTTATTCATGACGTGTTTCACGCGTCTTCCTTCTACGGAAATGCCTTAGGGATTCCGATTTTATTCTTGAGCCCCATACTATTGAAGAAATTGAAGTTTCACCAGGTTTGACTTTGAGCAACATTCTATTCACATCAATGTTTCGGGGGTTCAGCACCTTCGAAATAAAGATGTTCTTCTCGTGAAAGTTCAGTGTTCTCTAGTTCTATGGATTTCACTTTTAAATCCAGAGAATTCATCGAGCAATCACGTTCAGGCTTACTCTATCATGCTCTTTATGGTGAAGTTCCTACTTCGAATTTCTTCATATTGTGATGATATGCTTTTATGGTTGTTACCTTTTGTCCATTTATTCCTTAAGATTGCGAGGACGCAATTTCTTTAAGGAGGGGAGTCTGTAACAACCCGGTATTTTGCATCAATTATAATCAACAATTTAAACGATTAATATTGACACAAATTTACATTTGAAGTTTTTAAATTTGAATTAAAATTCTTTTATAAATTGTAAAAGAAATTTTGGGCTTTGAAATTAAATGGTGGTCCATGTTTTTATATTGGGCCGTGTTAATTCTCAAAGCATAAAACCCGATCCCCCTTTATCCATTTATTCATTCGTTCACCAACCCTAAACAAAATCACGAAAACAATGGCGGCCGTTCCTATCGTTCTTTTCGAAGCTAGGGCTTTTGAAGCGCCGGCTTTAATTGGTCGATTGAGTGGAAATCGCGCTCGTGCTCTCATCGGCTACTCCAACTCGTGGCATAGGTGAGTGATTCTCTCACTCACATCTCAATTCATCCTTAGTGTAGTGTTTCGGTAGTTCGAGTTTATCTTGTTATTGATTCGAGATGAAAATTTATTTGGGGAATTGCTTTTATAGTTTCTTGCTTGTGTTCGAATCTGTGAATTCGCTATCTACTTTATTTTCATTTACTTTGTTGGCTTCGGCCTTGTTTTCTCTGATGAACTGCGGATATGATGGTTTCATAACCAAGGCTTTTTCCGCATTGACTTCGGTCACTTAATTTTTGTGGACATTGGTTTGGTTGACATTGTTAAGCTTCGGCTTTGATTTTTGTTTTGATTATTCACTGTGGCCTTGTTGCCCATTTGGTTTTCAGTTGTGCCTATACTTGAATTCATTTGATGTATTCTCTGGTTTTTGAATACACGGCTTTGCGTTTACATTGGAACTTGACAGTGTTTATGTGATGAATTTTTTTTGACATATCTGTCTTGGTTTGAAACTGCAGTAACATGTTTAAACTTGCACTATACTGCCTCACTGCCGTGGTGGTGTCGCACTTGTGCTTGTTGACAGTGATAATCCTTTTGCTTTGCGAACTCAACTTTGTTATGCTCTTGACATTTTGCTGTTTGTTTGAGGTGTACGTGTGTTGGGTTGTAGCTTCGAGCTCTGCATAGTACTTATGCGTTGAGTCTTGTTGCTGTTGAGGTTTTGTATTGTTTGGTTTGGCTAGAACTGCCTGGCGTATTTTGGTTGACTGGATCTGGAATACTTATCTACATCGCTTGTATCATCTAATATGCCTTATCTTCATGTTCGTGTACATAAATTACTGCTTCATGTTAACTTGTTTCATGTAGTTGTACTGGTGCTTTGCCTTTGTACCTTGTAGATATTCCTTTACATTTTGAGCTGGTTTATACTGGTAGCTTGAGTTTCACATGTTCACTGCCTATATGAGCACTCATATAAGTTTAGTCTATATGTTTGTGGTTCCATGTTGCACCTTTGTTTAACTTTGCTCATGTGCAGCTTGTAATGTACATTCATTTTGTACAATTGTGTTCGCATTCATGTTGTCCAGGCTTGACCTTGTTTATTTGAATGGGTTCCTTGACTTTTGCCTGTATTTTGACATGGAGGGCATTCCAGTTTAGCACCCATGTCTTTATTTCAAGTTAATTGTGCAAGCCAGGGAACTATATTTTCACAACCATCATTTATGAGATCATGCACATCTGGTTGAACTGATATGTGTATGTTTATATGCATATATATGCATACATATATCTGCTCGTTTTGGTCATCATTCAAAGTGTTCGCTGAGCCTGTACACTTGCCTTCATCTGAATTCATGATTTTTATTCCGATGCTTAAAGTCATTTTCTGGTCCACTGGTACATTCCTGATGTGCTTTTGGCCTTGACCATTGTTCGAGTTATGTGTTGCCTTACTGTATTTCCATTTTTGCTCGACCTGATGCTGCACTGTTGCTTGTTGTCACTGTGTTGTTGCGGTGCATTGTGCATATCACTACACTGATTCATTCCACTGTTGCATTCATTTGCACATCACTTGGTTGCCTCTTTTATTGCCCATTCTTCGATACATGTTGTCTCAAACACTTGTGATCTTGTGGTGAACTGCAGCTTTTAGTTGCAGTTGCCCATGTTGTTTTGCATCGTATTGATGCAAATGGATTGTTTTCTGACTACACTTGAGTTGAATCCAACTTAACGCTTGGGTTTGACCTTGTGTTCGTTTGTGAATTTTCATTATGTATATCATCACTGTTGTGGCAAGGCAGTGCACGCAAGCGTGAACTGCAGCCACACGGTATTCAATGGATACATCATCACTATAGTGGCAAGGCAGTGCACGCAAGCGTGAACTGCAGCCACACGGTACTGCTTTTATTGTTATTTCTTTTGCTTTTGATTTATGGATCTATTTCGTATTCCATATGTTGTAGTGGCGAGGCAGTATATGCGTGCGTATACTGCAGCCCTACTCGTGTTGACCTTTTAATTGATGTTTCAATTGGTTTGAATTGGTTCGCGTTATATTTACCGTTATCCGATTTCTTATTTAAGAATCAGATAGGTAAATTTATTTCTGTGACTATCGTCTATTCATTATTTAATTATTATTGCTTCTGTGCACTAATAACTGAGTTTGAATTAGACTGACCCGGGTATTATTTTCTTTTGAATGTAATACTCGGGTCAGACCCGAGTTATTTCAGGTTGTAGACATTCTGCTTTGCGATGCTGCTTGAGCTATGAAGACTTTTCATATCTTTTGGAGTTGTCGAGTCATAGTATACGTTGATATGTATTCATGTATATTAGTCGATAATGTACTTGTATATATAACTTCCTGAGTCGACTGTTGTAGTTTTATCACATGTACCGTGTCAAATGTATTGTAACTGACATCAGTTATTATATATATATATATATATATATATATATATGAGACTTTCTGTTTCATCTGTGTTCCGCATTTATATTATCTGTGTTATTATTTTATATTTTTGTCCTAGACTATTATAGCCACTGTGTAGTAGCTTTGAGTTTGCATCGGCATGTCGGATTTCCTCCTGAAATGAAATGCACGTTTTTACTATCTGACATATCGGTGCTCGCACAAAGCAATTACACGGATGGTCGCTCCTCAACAGCCTTATCCTCCGTGCTAGTTGACAGCACTACACCGTAGTGTTCTTGGCTAGCGTGGGTATAGAGGTGGGGCGTCACAGAAGAATTCTGAGACTTTTCAAATTTTGGATTTAAATTGGATTTAAATTCAAAAGGTGAGTGTTTTAACCCACTCACAACTTCTAAAGTTTCTTATGTTTGTTAAATTAATTTTTGATGTGATCAGAAATTTATTTATGACTGTTTGGTATATTTTTATCATCATTCCAATTAAATTGAATTTATTGAATTAAATTGTTATATAATTTATTGTTGGATATAAACTGCCAGTTAAATTGTTATTTAATTTATTATTCAATATAAACAGCCAGTAAATACATGATATTTATTATCTGTTATATATTGATGTTATTATTTGAATTGGATGATGATTGTGATAAATGGTTGATGATTGATATTGGATGAATGAATGTTGTATTATATAATATTATAATCCACAAGTTGTTATGCATTTTTATTTCATTCGGGATTGTAGTTTGAAATGATATATAACCGTATTTTTATTTTAAATTACGGATGGAAATGATAAATATTCGTATCACTTGACCATAGGGTAGAAAATTATATACAGACACGGTGGTCAATATATAAAAATATTTTGACATGACTTCTATGGTTTTGTAAAGAAATATATGGTTTTATGAGATATTCATTTGGATATTTTATAAATATTATTTTATATATAGTTAAATTCTTGGTTTTAAGCTATGTATAAATTGGTTAAATTATAAAATAAGTTTAATAATAAAGTTGATTTTATTAAGTTATAATATGGTTAAGTATTCATTTAAATTTTATTTCTGGAGTTTATGACGTCTCAAATGAGAATAAGGTGGGAAGATAAATATAAAATGGGTTTGAAATTTAATAAATTTGAGATTTTAAAAGTATGATTTTTTAACTGGAGTTTGGTTTAAGATCAATTAAACGAATATTTCAAGAATAAACAAATTAGAGGAAATATTTAGTTATTTGTAATTTGTGTTTTATTTAAATGATAATGGATTTATTATGCAAATATTTCAAAACTAAATTATAGAACATTGGATTGTTGAATCGTAATTACCAACCTTAGTTTTGAAATTATTTAATACTCAAAGTTGAAATATATTGAAATTGAAATGGTTTATTGAAAACGAAAGTGAGTTGGAAGTTATGAATTGTGATTTAAAATAAAGTGAATAAAATTGTGAAGTCGAGGAAATTATTTTACTTTATAAAGTAATTTTAAATTTAAACTATTTTATTTTATATATACTATTTGAATATCCAAACCATTTAAGTTTTGGAAGTTATGGTTTAGAAGCTATGAAATTCAAAGTATTACGTTTTGAAAGGTTATATTTCAAATGTTTGGTTTCGAAGTGTATAAATTTGAAAGTGCTATGATTTTGAAAAAAGGATATATTTGAAATAAAAATGATATTATATTGATTTGGGATTTCTTTAAAATGATATCATACTGATTTAGTTTTGAAACGGAAATGATATCGTATTTATATGGTTTTCAAATGGATATTATATTCCGGTTTTGAAGTATAAATTATTTTAAAATGACCATAGTGTTATAATATTGTTTGGTTGTTAAAGAGATCGGGATCGGAAGTTGTCATACTCTCTACCAACTTCAAAAGCCACTTTAACAACCGTGTAGCGGTGGAGATTCTAGAATGAATTACGATGGTGGCGACGTTCTATTAAAGTATATACGTGGACCCAGCTTCGGTGAGTTGGCATAAGGTGGCTAATATATGAGTGATTCTTGGGCCAAGGAGATAAGCCCTCTTATCGGACACATCCCTTCGGTATTATACTCTGACTTTTGGATTGATTCGCTGGCCACTTTAGATTTTTGATTTAGGAGTGTGGCTCGAGGTGGGCGATAGCTGCGCGCTACGCGTTACCACCAGCCCGGATGCATAATTGGTATACCTACCCTGGCATTGCCTTGTGTGCTGTGTCACTTACCCTAGCGCGCCTTGTACGAGTTTGATTTGTGTCATACCTATGGAGTATCCTCTGGTAGCCTCCCGATCTGGAGGTATTACGGTACTGTATAGACTATTGGCACTATTACGTGTAAAGGGCTATATGGGTAACCCCTTAATGCTATTTAAAAGTAAGTTTATTTTACTATAGACATTATTATAAAAGAGAAATATTAATACAAAGTAAATAGTTTAATGGATCCTTAGGAGATGTGAATCCCGAGCATCTCTTAAGTTATCGCACTCACGTTAGGCACTGGATAGGAGATGTCAAACCCCGTAATCTCTGACACCATTACACTCATATTTATTTCAGTTGATTTAACTTACATAAGATCTTTTAGTTATGACTCGAGTGTTTTTTCTTTTCAATTCGCTCAAGTCAGCCTGAGCATTTAAGGATTTGAAGACTTCACTTCTAGAGGACGAAGACGAAGATTGTATTATTACTATTTATTATTATTGCACTGCACCACATTTTTCCGCTGCATTATTTGATTATTCTCTAGTATGTGTAACTCTGATATGTATTGTAAGTATAATCAAATGTTTTGTAAAACAGCTTCATGAACTATTTATTTGATTATTATATTTTATCGTTCCGCTACAAGATTCTATTTTAGTTTTTTTTCCCTGCTTTTTCTTATTTACCCCATAACAATCTGCCCTTCTGTATGGTTTAAGTCTGTCGTGTGTGGTTTATCGTCGATTTAAAGCATACAAAAAAGCGGGACGTTACATCAGGTATCAAAGCTTTGGTTTAGTGAAAACCTTAGCTTTGTGGGGTCTGACTCTTTATTAATAGGGTAGCAATACCCTATGATGAGTCATTGAGTGTGTGTGTGTGTGTGCATGAGAGAGCGTATTTGTTAGTGTTATAAAAGGTTTTAATATCATGTTAATTTGTTCCGTTTTGTATTTAAAAATTCTGGTTGATGCATAGGACGCTATGACATCAATCGGGATTTCTAAACACTTAATAGGACAGACCGACATAATATTTGTTTTGAACATAGGTGAATGAAATAATTTGGCCTATTATATTTTCTATATATAAAATAAAAATTTTTCAATGATATATATATATATATATATTTGGTTGCGATATATTTGTTGTTAGGTAATAAAATTTATAAATAATAGTTGAAATAAGATCGAAAATAAAATAAATGAAAATTGGGAATTTAGAACTTAATTCCCAGAGTTTTGAAAATTCTTTCAATGATTTTGGAATATAATAACAATATTTTTAGAAGTATTTTCTAATATAAATATCTCAAAATGATTTGAAAGAGTTTTTTTAAAGAAACTTTAGAAAGAAGTAAGTCCTGTACTCCCCTCTCTATCGCTGGAAAATGATTTCGATGATGAGTGCACCCATCATCGACATTCATTTTCGATTTTCGAAGTCGGAAGGCCACTGTAGTAGTTTTACTGCAGGCTTATTTTAATAAAAAAATATAAATTTTTAATTGTTTTAAATATAATTAGATATATATAAGTTGTAAGTATATACATTTAATTTATTATTTTAAAATGATTTGAAATTTAATCCGGTATTTAGTTCTTACGTTTCCATTAATTAATAGTTCAATTAGTGTAGTTAAATGAAATTCAAAATTCAACTAATAATTAAAACCTCTAACGGAAATAAGAGATTTAATGCTAAGTTATAAATGAAATTTCAAGAAAGTTGAAATTGTAACCTATAAAACAAAATATTTAATTATTGAACATTTAATTAATTAAAAGAAATGAGATAAACTTGTATAATTTGCAATTGCATTCCTTAACATATATATATAACTTACCAACTACAAAAAGTTAAAATGTTAAAAGAAAATGTAGTGGGAAAGTTTACAAGTAAAACTTGAAGTAATGAAAAGTATTTAATGAAATTCATTTATAAATAAGAATTTGATATTGTAATGGTTGTGAACTTTAGTATAATTGAAATGTTACTGTAATGAAGGTAATAAGAAGTAAGTATTGTAAGTATAAGATTATAAACTTAAGTAAATGAATTAATTTGTAAAGAAATTGAATTAAACATGAATACTATAAATAAATGAAAACGAATAGTTGTAAGTAATAAATGAAAATTTGCAAGAAATAATGTAAAATTAAAAAGATAAATCATTACATAAATGAAAAGAAAATCAAACAACAAATGTATGAAATGCAATTAATAAGTATGAATTTGATCTACTATTTGAAACTATTGTTTGTTAGGTTTATGGTTGTTTGGGCAAGGGTACTTTAAAATTGCTTAGATATATGAATAATCTATCGAACTTATCTAAGACTGTTGAGTAAATGGAATACTTCATAGTTATTTGTCATTCTATGTGATTTAAAGTGTCTTAACCCGAGCCAACCAATTGTTTTGTTTTGATTTAATGGTCGATTTGTATATGATGTGTATGCTGTTGGCTGCGAATGATTGTTGTTTATATTGATTTCTTTGTTTATGGTAGAAACAACTTCAAACATTTCATTTTATATAATTATTAACTCCTCTTGGATTATATAAGGGAAATACAGGTTATGGAAGCAATTGCTACCGCTTTTGGTTTCATAATACAAGCGTTAATTGCCCGACAAATAGATACGTTTTCGGATTACGGTTTATAGCGTTATTATATTATTTTTCCCAGGTTGGGATATATATTATTTTGCAAAATATATACTATATATTGTTATATTTGATAAATATTTTCTCCCGAGCTTCTCCGCACAAAGGAGACTCTGCCGAAACTTTTCATAAATTTTGGACTTAGAAAATATCTTGAAAATGTTTTCCAAACTTTATTAATTTGAGTATAAAAATGTGACGACCCGAAAAATTTTAACATTTGAAATGAAATATTTAATTGATTTTAAATATTTGAATGATGGTTTAGCTTGAATTTCAAATATAAATATGAATTTGGCAATTAAATTGTTGAATTTAATTTGTTAAAATTGGAGACAAAATTTGAATCTTCAGTTTTAAGCTGGTTTAAAATATTTCAATGGCTTATAAAATTTATATTGATAATACTGAGGTTAATGGAAGCTTCAGAATTTGATTTGGAAATACTTTATTCAGTTTTGAAATATATCGTTTAAACCAATATTTAAAAATAGCCTTACGAGGCACAATCTCGGATTTCGATGAAACTAGTTCCATTGCATCCGTAATATTGTATTTTTATCGGATTTCAATTTTCGTTTGGAGTTGTCGTTTGGCCGTACGATAAGCAAATGCGCTGAAAATTATATCGAAATTTAATTTAATAACTGGTTCAAAAAAGCTGTCTTCTCCATACGATCGAATTAGGACTCGAAACCTTTTCCAATGCGCTCGGAATAGGAGTATAACATTATAAATGCCTAGCAGCATGCCTCGATAGGAAGTCAAAAATTGCATGTTGTGTTTGTCGAGATAATTTTAATTTGAATTTAAATTAAAATATATTTATATCCTAAGTCAACACAGCAGCCTACTTTATTTCAAATCAAAACTTTTGCCTTCAAATCGCTGTCTCCACTCGTATACGCCAAACATCATTGTGTCTCCTTCCTCTTTAATATTTACAACCGAGATTCAAACTAAAATCGAAGCTAAGAAAAAAATGGCCGACAAAAAAAATCATCTGGTTCCTCTTCTAAAACAAAGGAACAAAAAAAATATAAATGCCGAAGACTTTTCATTCGATCAATTCTCACGATTATTTTTTTCTTTCGAAACCAATTTACCAGCTGAGAGCATCGCGTTCAAAGGAGATGGTTCCTCGATTCAGGCACAACATCGGGGTCGCAATCACGTGCGAGTGACTGAACGAGTTTCGTTCCTTCGAACAGGGATGGTGATGGCAGCGCGAGATGGAGTCAAGGGTTTCAATTATTGAAGGGGCATTCGTCGACGACTCGCGAGCAATCGCGGTCATCGCAATTTGGGTTTCGACAGTAGAGGCCGATATTTTTTTATGCTCGGCTAGGGTTTCACGCGTGAGTGCAAGGTGGTTGTTTGACGAAAAGGAATGCAGCGTCGATTTGAATCGCGAGCTAAGGTTTGTTCGCGATTCACTAGGCTGTAAGTACGTTTTAACCGATTTTAGTTAATTTTTTTTCTTTTTCTTATTATTCATATTTTAGGAAAACAGGGCAAATAATAATAACAATTGTACATATATGAACCAGTTAACTTTTAGGGTGGTTCGTATGTCATAAAATTTATAAATTGGAAAAAAGGGGAAATATAAATTGGGTTAGTCTAATTATCATTTAAAATTAGTTAAAAATTAAATTAACAAATGGTAATTTATATTTCGATTATTTCAAATATTAATAAAATGCAAAATGTTTATACAAGGTTTAAATTGTGAAGAATTGTGAAGGAACAAGCCGGATTGGAAAATGGATTGCAAAATAAAAGCTAAGGTGGGATCTTCTCACTCAAGTTCAAATTGGAATTTCCAGTTTGATTTTAGATATTTAAATTTAAAATTCGTTGACTGTATGTTTGGGTGATTGATTTATAATAATTATTCATTGGATGATATTATATATATATAGTAGTATCTAGTATATATTTGGTGATTGATTTACCGCATTATATAGCGGATGAGACACTATTACGCCGCATAATAGCGGATGATATTTTATAAATCCCATATACAGCGATATTCCACCTCGAAGTGGAATGGGTATTTAATTGCTATGCTAATGTCTGTGGATGCAGGGAAAATAGGTTGGAGGGATCCAACTGGATTCCTCAAATAATTGAATTTGTTTCAATATTGTATGTTGATTATTATCATCTATGTGTGATTATATGGTGATTTAAATCGTTGAACGCTATAATTTAGCCAAATATATTTTTGGTATCATAAGATACCAGAAATAAATAAAATTTGATTTTTTTAAAATTTAGTAGAAAATTTATAATAAATTAATTTTAGAAAAATTGAATAAATTAAAAGAAGGAATTTGTTTCAAAAGATAATAAATTTGGTGTTGAAATAAATTTAGAAATCAATTTTGGAAATTGATGTGGTATTTGAAAATAAATTTGGAAATCAATTTAGAATTTAATTCGGTGCTGAAAATGAATATTTGGAAATTGATTTGAAAATCGTATATCAATGGATATGTAGAAGTTTAAATTCATAATGTGAATTTTATAAAAGAAAGAGAAATTTGTTTTAAAAATAGATATTGTTTTATTTCTAAAGGTGTGAAAAGAAATTTACAGATTTGGAATGTAAATTAAAATAAATCGAGAAGGTTTATTAATTGATATAAATGAAAAGAAAATTCTTCCCTAAAAAGCCGAATATATTTTCAAAGTAACTTTTAAAGTATAATTAAAAGTTTTAGGAATTATTTTGAAAAACATTGTTAGAGAAATTATTTCTAGGAAATATTTAAATCTTTAAAATAAAGATTTACTTAGTTAATTATAGAAAGGAGTATTTTAAAGATTAAAATTGATATTTTTTTTAGGAACGATTATTTAAATAGTTATATCCTATCTACTAATTTTATTTTAAAATTTGTTTTGGACTTGAATTTTTATATGAGACATTTGTATAACATTTTCATCATTGATATGCAAATAAATGTTTTAAAATAATTTATCTAAATGTTTTCAAGTATATAACTTGGATAGGTAATTTAAATTATTTAGAATATTTGAAGTCGGTAGATTTTCAGTGGAAATGAATAAATATTTGGAAATATATTCCATACAAGGAAAATGCTTTGAAATTTGTTTTCAAAGGATTGAAATGTTAATAGTGATTTGAAATTTGTTTTCAAATTATTGAAATGTTAAAAATATATCTTGCGAAAATATTTTGAAAATAATTAGGGGAAAAATTATTTCAATCTTTGTGACTATTGTGAATGTTGATTGATAGTTAAATAACCGACTATCAATATTGGCCTTTTAATGCATTTGAATTTCGATGCGACCGGGGGTCAGATTCCAAGTGGATATCGAACCTTTGTGGTTGTGATAGATATTTTGTTTAAAATATAAAAGTGGAAATTGTTGTGATTTGTTTGGAATCTGAATGAACACTTATTTTTAAAAATAAGCGCTCGTTATTCGGATTAGCCGGGAGAGGACTTTATGTCATAAAACCCATTCCGAATAACGAAACGACGAAATGGGATTGCATTTGAAGATGGTGTTGAAGACGGGGTATTTTCGAAAATGAAAGGATTACCCATAGAATGTCTCTGCACCGGGTTGCTCCGGTATAGAGATTTATCACCTTTGTGATGGGGATTGATGACGTGATTTGTGAATATTCGGATTTGCAAGGGCTTCTTTGAAGTGCCTTCGGTTCCGTTCGATCCCGCAACGGACTTGTATAGATGTGTTTCTGACGTTACACTTTGAGATGTAAAGCTAGTTTCTATCAAATACATTTCCGTTGGTGGCGGAGAATTTATTCTCTTAGCCTAACACCCTTCTCTGAGACGTACGAGCTCAGAGGTTATGTAATTGACGGTTATCAGCGATATATTCCAAAACTGGCAACGTGGCATACGAAGTGCTGCTGATCATTTGTTGAGCAAAGCATGACTTTGTGAAAAGTGTAGCTTTGTGGACGAGACCTCATTGGACCTCACACCCCGGAAATGGTCAAAACAGGAAAGATGCGGCAAAGTTATGAGGGTCGCGCCCTTTAGGGCATGTCATTTCCTTCTGGAAACGGGTGGTGTCAGGTATGGAGCCCTGATATTTAACTTGTGTGGTTACCGCAAATACTTTTCTTTGTGGTTGCTGGTGTAGAGGATCCTCGGATAAAGGTCCCAAAGGACCGGGGGATGGCATACTCGTGCAGTAGTTACCTAGTTACAGAGGTAACCCGGCCTTGTGTTGGCAGAGAGCTGGTTAAGTTCTCGAGACGTCCCTCCAGAGGCGTATCCATGTGGCAGTAGGAAGTTTCTTAGCCTGACCATTTGATGGAAATCCAAAGAAACAATAAGCGCCCTGTACGGTTTTAGTTGTATAACCTGCCATGTAATGTGGCGGTAACCTACTATTGAACATGGTAGCTATAGTAGGCATACAATAATGGTTGTATGCTGGCTAAGATTAATATTATACTTTCGAAATGTTTTCTGCACTATGCACTAATGATAATATAAAAAGGATTTTGCATATTAAGCATGTTTGACTATCATAAGGAGAAATCTCCTCCAATTCTGCATTTGCATTGTGTGTGTGGCGGGAGGCTTTATGGTAGTTTCATTTTCCAAAAGCATAGCGGATTTCCTTTTATTTTCTTTGTGAAAATAACTGTTTTTAAGATCTCACACTAGTTCCATGACTGACCTGGAGTTTATTGTTCCCTTTTTAAACTCTGGGTGCCCACAATTTTCCACACGGGCAGCCTAGAGTCAGGTTAGCAGTTATTCGGGAGCAAAGTCAAGAAGTTTCTATGGGGATCAGGAGTTGTAGCTTGATGGCGAGGCGTATCACTTATATATGTATTATTTCTTTCCGTTGTTTGTTGTTGTACACTCTGATAATGTAATGTGATGTAATGTAATAACTGATATAGTGATTCTGTTTAAAGATATTTATTATCTATTATATTTGTTCCGCTGCGAAATGTGAGATTCTGTTATTGTTTTTGTTTCTTCGTTCTTCTTCTTCCTCTACCTCTTCTTCTTTAAACCCTAAAGATTCGTAAGTTTGTTCCTCTTTGGCTGAATTGTTGTGGGATTATGACAGCTTAAAAGGGGTACGGATTTTTGGGCCTTTACAAGTGGTATCAGAGCATTTAGTTAAGCGATAACCTTGGCTCTGTTGGGTGTTACTCATTAGAGATAGAGTCGGCAGTACTCTAGAATGAGTGTGAGTGTAATAATAGATATGAGCGCGTATTTGTTAGTGAATATAAAATTGTTTTATATTGTGTTGACTTATCGGTTGGTTGTTTATAGATTCTAGTCGGTGCTGTTTGGCCAACTGTATCGATAGGGGTTTCTAAACTCTTGAACAAGATAAACCGACACAGTATTGTTTTAAAATAAAGTAAGTGAAATAATTTTACCCAAAACTATTTTTGTATATAAAAGAAATGATTTTCTATAAATTTTTGTTGTATATGGTTGCTTGGTTGTTAGGAAGTGATGATATCAAATTATCATCATTATTGTATGACAATTTAATAAGAAATAATGGTATAACCAAAGATTTGGAGATAAATTCATTTAACAAATGAAATTTATAAATATGAATTGATAGGATAAGGGAATGAATTCATATACAAATGAGATTTGTAAATATAAATTGTAAGTGTGATTTATAATTTGGAATAAAATTCACTAATGGAATGGAATTGGTAATGTGAATGTGTAAATGAGTTTTATAAATTGAAATGAGATGCCGGAGTAATTTTTGGAATACGGATTAAAGGATTTGGATTGAAATTTCAAAGGATTAAATTTCTCTAAAATGTTATGATATCTAAATAAGTTTGATAACTCATAAAAATATTTGAAATTTGATTGAAATAAGATTCAAATTGAAAACGGATAAATAAAAGTAAGTGTGGAAAAAATTTGTGAATGAATAAATGAGTTATCATTTGTGAGTAAATGAATAGGAATTGAAAAATGGAATGAGATTTGACTTGGATCAAGTTGAAAAAAAAAAATCCAAACTTGGGAAGAAAAATAAAATAAATTGAATCCAAGTAAATTAATATGATAATCAATTAATTCATCAATTAGAAAAGTTGAATTAGTTAAATTAAAATTTCAATTGTGAGTTAAATTTGCAGATAAATTCAAGTAAGTAGAAATAAATTGAAAATTTCCTTGTTATTGATAAAATAAATTCGAGATGAATTGAGAATGGAAAGTTGAAATTTAAAATTGATAAGTGAGTAGAACTAATTTAATTAAATTAGTAGATGGAATGGATTTGATAATTGAAAAATCAAATCAGGGATTTAAATTGGGAAGTGTAACAAGGAAAAATAAATTTGAGTTTTGAATTGAAATAACTTGAAGAAAATAAATAACTTAAGTAAATATTGGATAAAAGCTCGGCTTAAGTAAAATTGTGAAATGGTCGTTGTCAAGTTGTATGGAATGGTTTTGGATGAAACTTATTTGATTAATGAAATGCAAATGAATGGATTAGAACTAAAAATGCAAGTATAAATATTGACAATGAACTATTGAATTAATATGAGGCGAATTTGAATGTCAATAAAAAAGAAGAAAAACTTGATTTCAAAAATTGATGCCAAGTATAGTTTTTTGTAAGCTATAATTTCATAGTGAATGCATACTTGGGTTGTTGAATATACATAAATGAGGTTTATGAAATGGATGCTAAACAAAGATTTTTGTATATTAATGCATCAAAATGAATGTGAATATGGAATGCAAAATGAATTGAACAAAATGAAATGGGATAAAGAGTAAATTGAGTTGGAATCAATTTAAATTAGTTATAAACTAGATTGGATATTCTATTAAGTGAATATCGTCGAAATTTGCATAAAAATGGTTGTCATTTGACGCAAAGGTGATTGCATAAAATTCTATGAGTTAAGGAAAGCCAATAAAATTGATTTTTGAATCAATTGAAATAGATATGAATTCGTTTCGGTTAAAAAATGAATTGAATGAAAGAAAGTGCGTTGTAAACCATTGAAATTGAATGGAAATGATGCGTGATTTAGTTGTAAGCAACTAAAATTGTATCGAAACCATATAAATTGCTAATGGAAATAATTTTGAATATTTTGCTTGTGAAAACTATGTGTTTACTATTGAAAATAAGTGAAATGTAAATGAATTACCTATATATGTCATTTACGTGTTTAAATTGAGTAAGTACAGGTACAGGAGGGCCTTTTGGCTATATTTGATTGCGCAAAATGCTAATTAAATAAGCCGCTTCGCTTAAAAATGATAAATAAGGTACGACTACGCAATAAAAAAATAGGAAATATGAACTGTTTTTGTTTTTTCCGACCGGGTGGGTCGATGTATATATATTTATATCTTTTGTCAAATTGCAACAGCTCCTCCATACAAAGGTGACTCTACCAAAAAATTTCGAAAATTTTGGGAGATAGAAAAATTTTTGAATTTCTTTTTGTTAGCGACAAATGATTTCGAATTGGAAATTGAAATAAATTAGTGGATGAAACTAATTTAAAATAATAATATGAATCAGTTATATTTCAAAGATTAAATTCAATATTCAGAGCTGAAAATAAATTGAATTCATATGATAATGGAAAAACTAATTGAATAGAAGTAGATATGAAAACTTCTGTAAGAAAATGTATAAAATAATTTTAAGGGCTATGAATGGATATTATTTCTAAGTAGGATACACATGTATTATAAAGAGAAAGGAAAATTGGTTTTGATTTCTAAAGATAAATTTGAATTGCTCGACAAAAAGGTATGTATTTAAATTTCAGTATGAAATTTGGTGATTTTCTTGTCTAGCCACTTGGCTTTTTGTTTTCTTTTGGAATCTAAGGGTATGTGGTGCCATTTTGTAGTCGTACCAAGCTAGCTGCGCAAAGGAGACGCTGGCGAAATTTTTCGAAATTTTTGGAAATTTGAATTATTAAGAAAACAATGTTGTTCGGAACTTATAATTGAAGTTGGAAAGTTAGTTGAATTAATAATGTGTCTTTGATAAGAAAGATTTGTTTTGGAAAGTTGATAAAACTATCTGGTTTTGGGAAAATAATAAATGGGTTAAGAATCATTCTTCTTAACTTGTAATTTCAGGACGAAATTCTTTCAAGGGGAAAGGATATGACGACCTAGAAATTTTTAACATTTGAAATGAAATATTTAATTGATTCTAAATATTTGAATGATGGTTTAGCTTGGATTCCAAATATAAATATGAATTTGGCAATTAAGTTATTGAATTTAATTTGTTAAAGTTGGAAACAAAATCTGAATCTTCAGTTTTAAGCTGGTTTAAAATATTTCAATGGCTTAGAAAATTTATATTGATAATACCGAGGTTAATGGAAGCTTCAGAATTTGATTTGGAAATACTTTATTCAATTTTGAAATATATCGTTTAAACCGATATTTAAAAATAGCCTTCCGAGGCACAATCTCGGATTTCGACGAAACCAGTTCCATTGGATCCGTAATATTGTATTATTGTCAGATTCCAATTTTCGTAGCATTCGGAGTTGTCGTATGGCCGTACGATAAGCAAATGCGCTGAAAATTATATCGAAATTTAATTTGATAACTGGTTCAAAAAAGCTATCTTCTCCATACGATCGAATTAGGACTTGAAACCTTTTCCAATGCGCTCAGAATAGGGGTATAACATTATAAACGCCTAGCGGCATGCCTCGATAGGAAGTCAAAAATTTCGTGTTGTGTTTGTCGAAATAATTTGAATTTGAATTTAAATTAAAATATATTTATATCCTAAGTCAACACAGCAGCCTACTTTATTTCAAATCAAAACTTTTGCCTTCAAATCGCTGGCTCCACTCGTACACGACAAACATCATCGTGTCTCCTTCCTCTTTTAATATTTACAGCCGAGATTCAAACTAATATCGAAGCTAAGAAAAAAATGGCCGACAAAAAAAAAATCATCTGGTTCGTCTTCTAAAACAAAGAAAAAAATGCCGAAGCATTTTCATTCGATCAATTCTCATGATTGTTTTTTTCTTTCGAAATCAATTTACCAGCAGAGAGCATCGCGTTCAAAGGAGAGGGTTCCCCGATTAGGCACGACATCGGGGTCGCAATCACGCGCGAGTGGCTGAACGAGGATGCGTTCGTTCGAACAGGGATGGTGATGGTGGCGTGAGATGGAGTCAGGGGTTTCGATTGTTGAAGGGGCATTTGTCGACGGCTCGCAACCAGTCGCGTTCATCGCAATTAGGGTTTCGACGGTAGAAGCCGATTTTTTTTTTATGCTCGGCTAGGGTTTCACGCGCGAGTGCAAGGTGGTTGTTCGACGAAAAGGAATGCAGCGTCGATCCGGATCGTGGGCTAAGGTTTGGTCGTGATTCTCTAGGCTGTAAGTACGTTTTTACATATTTTAGTTAAATTTTTTTCTCTTTCTTATTATTCATATTTTAGGAAAATAGGGTAAATAATAATAATAATGGTACATATATGAACCGGTTAACTTTTAGGGTGGTTCGTATATTTATAACCTGTCACAAAATTTATAAATTGGAAAAAAGGGGGAAATATAAATTGGGTTATTCTAATTATCATTTAAAATTAGTTAAAAATTAATTAACAAATGGTAATTTATATTTCAATTAGTTCAAATAATAATAAAATGCAAAATGTTTACACAAGGTTTAAATTGTGAAGTATTGTGAAGGAACAAGCCGGATTGGAAAATAGATTGCAAAATAAAAGCTAAGGTGAGATCTTCTCACTCAAGTTCAAATTGAAATTTCTAGTTTGATTTTAGATAGTTAAATTTAAAATTCGTTGACTGTGTGTTTGGGTGATTGATTAATAATAATTATTCACTGGATGATATTATATATATATAGTATTTAGTATATATTGGGTGATTGATTTCCCACATTATATAGCGGATGATACCCTATTGCGCCGCATAATAGCGGATGATATTTTATAAATCCAATATACCGTGATATTCCACCTCGAAGTGGAATGGGTATGTAATTGTTGTGCTAATGTCTATGGATGCAGGGAAAACAGGTTGGAGGGATCAAACTGGATTCCTCAAATAATTGAATTTGTTTCAATATTGTATGTTGATTATTATCATCTATGTGTGATATATGGTGATTTAAATCGTTGAAGGCTATAAATTAGCCAAATATACTTTTGGCATTGTAAGATACTAGAAATAAATAAAATTTGATTTTTTTAAAATTTAGCAGAAAATTTATAATAAATTAATTTTAGAAAAATTGAATAATTAAAAGAAGGAATTTGTTTCAAAAGATAATAAATTTGGTGTTGCAATAAATTTAGAAATCAATTTTGGAAATTGATTTGGTATTTGAAAATAAATTTGGAAATCAATTTAGAATTTAATTCGGTGCTGAAAATGAATATTTGGAAATCGATTTGAAAATCGTATACCAATGGATATGTAGAAGTTTAAATTCATAATGTGAATTTTATAAAAGAAAGGGAAATTTGTTTTAAAAATAAATATTTTTTTTACTTCTAAATGTGTGAAAAGAAATTTATAGATTTGGAATGTAAATTAAAATAAATTGAGAAGGTTTATTAATTGATATAATTGAAAAGAAAATTCTTCCCTGAAAAGCCGAATATATTTTCAAAGCAACTTTTAAAGTATAAATTATTTAGAAATTATTTTGAAAAACATTGTCAGAGAAATTATTTTTAGGAAATGTTTAAATCTTTAAAATAAAGATTTATTTAGTTAATTATAGAAGAAAGTATTTTAAAGATTAAAATTGATATTTGTTTTAGGAACGATTATTTAATTAGTTATATCCTATCTACTAATTTTATTTTAAAATTTGTTTTGGACTTGAATTTTTATATGAGACATTAGTATAATATTTTCATAACTGATATGTAAATAAATGTTTTAAAATAATTTATCTAAATGTTTTCAAGTACATATCTTGGATATGTAATTTAAATTATTTAGAATATTTGAACTCGGCAGATTTTCAGTGGAAATGAATAAATATTTGGAAATATAATCCACGTAAGGAAAATGCTTTGAAATTTGTTTTCAAAGGATTGAAATGTGAATAGTGATTTGAAATTTGTTTTTAAATTATTGAAGTGTTAAAAATATAACTTGCGAAAATATTTCGAAAATAATAATTGGGGTAAAAATTATTTAAATCTTTGTGATTATTGTGGATGCTGATTGATAGTTAAATAACTGACTATCAATATTGGCCTTTTAATGGCACTTGAATTTCGATGCGACCGGGGGTCAGATTCTAAGTGGATATCCGAAAACCACATCGAACCTTTGTGATTGTGATAGACCTTTTATTTAAAATATAAAAGTGGAAATTATTGTGATTTGTTTGGAATCTGAATAAACACTTATTTTTAAAAATAAGCACTCGTTATTCGGATTAGCCGGGAGAGTACTTTGTGTCATAAAACCCACTCCGAATAACGGTACGACGAAATAGGATTGCATTTGAAGATGGTGTTGAAGACCGGGTATTTTCGAAAACGAAAGGATTACCTGTCGAATGTCTTTGTACCGGGTTGCTCCGGTATAGAGATTTTTTCACCTTTGTGATGGGGATTTCAGACTTGATTTGTGAATATCTGGATTTGCAAGGGCTTCTTTGAAGTGCCTTCGATTCCGTTCGACCCCGGAACGGACTTGTATAGATGTGTGTCTGATGTTACACTTTGAGATATAAAGATGGTTTCTATCAAATACATTTTTGTTGGCGATGGAGAATTTATTCTCTTAGCTTAAGAACCTTCTCTGAGACGTACGAGCTCGGAGGTTATGTAGTTGATGGTTATCAGCGATATATTTCCAAACTGGTAACGTGGCATACAAAGTGCTGCTGATCATTTGTTGATTAAAGTATGACTTTGTGGAAAGTGTAGCTTTGTGGACGAGACCTCATCGGACCTCACACCCCGAAAATGGTCGAAACAGGAAAGATGCAGCAAGGTTATGAGGGTCGCGCCCATTAAGGTATGTCATTTCCTTCTGGAAAAGGGTGGTGTCAGGTATGGAGCAATGATATTTAACCTGTGTGGTTACTGCAAATACTTTTCTTTGTGGTTGTTGGTGTAGAGGATCCTCGGATAAAGGTTCCAAAGGAACCGGGGATGACATACTCATGTAGTAGTTACCTAGTTACAGAGGTAGCCCGGCCTTGTGTTGGCAGAGAGCTGGTAAAGTTCTCAGGACGTCCCTCCAGAGGCGTACCCATGTGGCAGTAGGAAGTTCCTTAGCCTGACCATTTGTTGTAAATCCAAAGAAACAATACGCGCCCTGTACGGTTTTAGTTGTATAACCTACCATGGAATGTGGCGGTAACCTGCTATTGAACATGGTAGTTATAGTAGGAATACAATAATGGTTGTATGCTGGCTAAGATTAATATTATACTTTCGAAATGTTTTCTGCACTATGCACTAATGATAATATAAAAAGGATTTTGCGTATTAAGCATGTTTTCTATCATAAGGAGAAATCTCCTCCAATCTTGTGTTTGCATTGTGTGTGTGGTGGGAGGCCTTATGTTAGTTTCATTTTCCAAAAGTATACCGGATTTCCTTTTATTTTCTTTGTGAAAATAACTGTTTTTAAGATCTCCCACCAGCCTCACGACTGACCTGGAGTTTGTTGTTCCCTTTCTAAACTCTGGGTGCCCATAATTTTCCACACGGACAGCCTAGAGTCAGGTTAGCAGTTATTCGGGAGCAAAGTCAAGAATTTGCTGTGGAGATCAGGAGTTGGAGCTAGATGGCGAGGTGTATCACTTATATATGTATTATTTCTTTCCGCTGTTTGCTGTTGTACACTCTGATAATGTAATGTGATGTAATGTAATAACTGATATAATGATTCTGTTTAAAGATATTTATTTATCTATTATATTTGTTCCACTGCAAAATGTGAGATTCTGTTATTGTTTTTGTTTCTTCTAGCTCTTCTTCCTTAAACCCTAAAGATACGTAAGTTTGTTCCTCTTTGGCTGAATTGTTGTGGGATTATGCCAGCTTAAAAGGGGTATGGATTTACGAGCCTTTACAAAAAAGATTTAATGATTATAAATTGGTATATTTTATCTGAAATAATTAATTTTGTAAATTTATTTGTTTAGAAATTTAATATATTAAGTAAGATATATCGATTTCTTAATTCTTCCTTTCCCTTCGTTTTCCTTTTCGGGGACGAAAACTTTTGAGTGGGGGAGAGTGTAACGACCCATAAATTTTGATTAACAAATTGGTTAATTTGATTAGGTCTTTGTTATTAAATTATGAAAGGAATAATTTTTTTATAATTTATAATGAAGCAAATGTTAAAAATGAAATGTAGCAATGGTAATTAAAATTAATTTTTGACAAATGGAGTGAAATCCCAATAAAGAAATAGTGTTAATTGTTGCACTTGGGTATAAAATTTAAAATAAGTAAATTAAAATAACCATTTAATTAACCAATGTAATAATATATTGATTAATAGTAACTGAATGTAAATTAAGGTAGTAATGTTAATGCCAGTTAATAAATAACTAATTTAGTGCAATCCCAATTTAATTGAAACAATGATAAGGTTATAATTGATTGCATTTAGACAATCGGAAATAAATTTCAGTAAATATAATTAAATAGTATATTAATGATGATTGAATGAAATTTATGTGATGTAAACAATTGTAACAATTGTTTGGGAATAATAACTCATAAGTGTGATTGAAAGTAAATGGTAACAAATATTTTAGGTTATCTATTTATTTAGCCTATTAATTTAAATGTGGTAAAAATTGCAATAAATCTAAATTAAAATTTTTGTTAATGTGAATTTAGTTGATAATGGGAAATAACATTTTCTTTATTCATAATATGACAATTGGTTGAATAAAAGAATTGGAAATTCAAGATTTAATAATTTATTGGAATTTAAATTTAATAATTGAATTAATTGCAAATAAATGGAATTTAAAATTTAATGTGAAATCAATTGCCGTTAATTGACTTAATTTGTGCAGTTAGGGTAGATTTGATTTGTCATTGAAGATTATTAATTCAACAAGAAGTAACCATTGTAAACTCTATCCTTAATATGGCAATTGATTTAACGAAACAATTGAAATTCATGTTTGATTAATTTATTGGATTTTGAGCTATAATAAATGGATTATTGAAATTTAATGAAATAGATATTACGTTATTTGAAATTAAGATGGGATGTGAGGATATTAATGTAATAGATTTTGATCCAATGTTAATTTCATCCGTTGGATAATAATGAATTGAATAATAGAATGAAAAGTAAATTAAATAGATTATTGGAAATTAAATTAATAATTTTGAATTTAATGAAATTGAGGTTAATACCGAAATTGATAAATTAATCAACTCTATATTGACATTTAATTTTTTTTTTAAATCCTTGTAAATGATTGGGAAACAAAAAATGATGAAATTTGTCAATTAAAGAATTGAAATTGAAATTTTGATTTAATTAGTTAATTTATTAATTTAATTAATTAACGTAAAAATAGCCATTTTGACCACTGACTCGTACTTCGACGAAACTAGTTTCATCGGATCCGTAACGGTGAATTATTATAGGATTTCAAGTTTCGTAGCGATAGGAATTGTTGTTTGATCGTATGGACTCAAAACGCCTAGGAATCAATTCAATTGAAATCAATTTGAAATAATTTGATTTTAGCATAACTTCTTCATACGATGGAATTTGGACTTGAAACCTGTTCCATTGCGTTTAAAATATTGAAAAACATCTATCTTGATATATGGGTTGACCCAGTTTCGTTCTAAAGTCAGAACGGGCCCCTGGAGTTAAAACGGATTTTTTGGGCCATTTATCGTTCGACGGTCCAAATCAATCGTGTCCGTATATTCTATTTTCATCCTTGTCTATAAATACCCTGTTATAAAACCTAGCAGCCTTTATGTTCCTCATTTCTGTATGAACAATTCTTTCTGTTGCTCCTCTCTCTCTCAATGGCAGACAGAACCCTAAATTCCAATTACAATTTCAAATAAAATTCAAGGCCAAAAATTTAATCACTTCAAACTATATCGAATTATATATGGATTTGAAGCTCTCGACGAGCGCAAGTTAAATATATGATTCGTTTTTCGATATGGGTTTCTGTATGGCTAGAATTGGCTCGTTTATCCTCGGCCGTCCGTTGCATCGTGATCAACCGCGACGGATCATCAAATCGATTATATGGTCGCATAGAGATTTGCGAGTGGATCGCATCAGCATAGTCTGTTTGATGGATTGACGGTGGGATTTGCGGCAACAATTCAATTAGGGCTTGGATTTACCAGCGGCGGATGGGCTTTATGGGTTCGATCGGCTGCGTCTTGGAGGAGCACGAGGCTCAGGTTGGTGGCACGGCACATGGAGACGGCAGCGGCGTCGCCTCGACAGTCAGCGACAACCTAGAAGCACGATATTGACGGCGGCCTGATAGTGGTTTCGTGTGCGAACGTGATGAGGGGGGTTGTGCTGTTGCGTGTAACGGTGACGTGTATGTATTATTAAATTTTTTTTATTTCCAATCCAAACTACAAATCTTCTAACTGATACAACTTTGACATACGAACTCGGATTTGGACATGTTTTTTGCGCTGGGATCGTATTCAAATTCTGGACATTTTGGCGCTGGTTTGGACGAATTCTGAGTCTGCTCAAATTTTCGGTTTAAATTGGATTTAAATTCACAAGGTGAGTGTTTTAACCCACTCATAACTTATAAAGTTTCTTTTGTTTGTTAAATTAATTTTTGATGTGATCAGAAATTTATTTATGACTGTTTGGTATATTTTTATCATCATTCCAGTTAAATTGAATTTATTGAATTAAATTGTTATATAATTTATTGTCGCATATAAACTGGCAGTTAAATTGTTATTTAATTTATTATTGAATATAAGCTGCCATTAAATACATGATATTTATTATCTGTTATATATTGATGTTATTGTTTGAATTGGATGATGATTGTGATAATGGTTGATGACCGATATTGGATGAATGAATGTTGTATTATATATTACTATAATCTGCATGTTGTTATGCATTTTTATTTCATTCGTAATTGAGGTTTGAAATGATATATAACCGTATTTTTATTTTAAATTATGGATTGAAATGATAAATATCTGTATCACTTGACCATAGGGTAGAAAATTATATACAGACACGGTGGTCTATATATAAAAATATTTTGAAATGATTCTATGGTTTTGTAAAGAAATATATGGTTTTATGAGATATTGATTCGGATATTTTATAGATGTTATTTTATATATAGTTAAATTCTTGGTTTTAAGCTATGTATAAATTGGTTTAAACTGTAAAATAAGTTTAATTATAAAGTTGATTTTATTAAGTTATAATATGGTTAATTATTTATTTAAATTTTATTTTTGGAGTTTATGATGTCTCAAATGAGAATAAGGTGGGAAGATAAATATGAAATGGGTTTGAAATTTAATAAATTTGAGATTTTAAAAGTATGATTTTTTCTAACTGGAGTTTGGTTTAAGATGAATTAAACGAATATTTCAAGCATAAATAAATTGAATGAAATATTTTGTTATTTGTAATTTGAGTTTTATTTAAAACATAATGGATTTATTATGCAAATATTTCAAAACTAAACAATAGAACATTGGATTGTTGAATCGTAATTACCAACCTTAGTTTTGAAATTGTTTAATACTCAAAGTTGAAATATATTGCAACTGAAATGGTTTCTTAAAACTTAAAAGTGAGTTGGAGGTTATGAATTGAGATTTAAAATAAAGTGAATAAAATTGTGAAGTCGATGAAATTATTTTACTTTATAAAGTAATTTTAAATTTAAACTATTTTATTTTATATATACTGTTTGAGTATCCAAACCATTTAAGTTTTGGAAGTTATGGTTTAGAAGTTAAAAAATTCGAAGTATTATGTTTTGAAAGGTTATATTTCAAATGTTTGGTTTCGAAATGTATAAATTCGAAAGTTCTATGATTTTGGAAAAGGATATATTTGAAATAAAAATGATATTATATTGATTTGTGATTTCGTTAAAATGATACATACTGATTTAGTTTTGAAACAGAAATGATATTGTATATATATGGTTTTGAAATGGATATTGTATTCCGGTTTTGAAGTATAAATTATTTTTAAATGACCATGGTGTTATAATAACGTTTGGTTGTTAAAGAGACCGGGATCGGAAGTTGTCATACTCTCTGCCAACCCCGAAAACCACTTTAACAATGTGTATGTGGTGGAGATTCCAGAATGAAGTAGGATGGTGGCGATGTTCTATTAAGGTATATACGTGGACCTAGCTCCCATGAGTTGGCATAAGGTGGCTAAAACAGGAGCGATTCTCGGGCCAAGGAGGTAGTCCCTCTTATCGGACACATTCCTTCGGTATTATACTCTAACTTTTGGATTGATTCGGTGGCCACTTTTTATTTTTGATTTAGGGGTGTGGCTTGAGGTGGGCGGTAGCTGCGCGCTATGCGTTACCACTAGCCCGGATACGTTATTGGTATATCTACCCTGGCATTGCCTTGTATGCCGTGTCACCTACCCTAGCGTGCCTTGTACGAGTTTGATTTGTGTCATACCTATGGAGTATCCTCTGGTAACCTCCCGATCTGGAAGTATTACGGTACTATATAGACTATTAGCACTATTACGTGTTAATGGCTATATGGGTAACCCCTTAACGCTATTTAAAAGTAAGTTTATTTTACTATAGACATTATTATAATAGCGAAATATTACTACATAGCACATAGTTTAACGGTTCCTTAGGAGATGTGAATCCCGAGCATCTCTTAAGTTACAGCACTCACATTCGGCACTTGATAGGAGATGTCAAATCCCGTAAACATCTCTGATGCCTTTACACTCCTATTTATTTCAGTTGATTTAACTTACATAAGATATTTTAGTTCTAACTCGAGTGTTTTGTCTTTTCAATTCGCTCGGGTCAGCCTGAGCATTTCAGGATTTGAAGACTTTACTTCTGGAGGACGAAGACAAAGATTGTATTATCACTATTTATTATTATTTCACTGCATCACATTGTTCTGCTGCATTATTTGATTATTCTCTGGTATGTGTAACTCTGATATGTATTGTAAGTATAATCAAATGTTTTGTAAAATAGCTTCATGAACTGTTTATTTGATTATTGTATTTTATCGTTCCGCTGCAGGATTATATTTTGGTTTTTTTCTTTCCCTACTTTTTCTTATTTACCCCATAACAATCCGCCCTTCTGTATGGTTTAAGTCTGTCGTGTGTGGTTTATCGTCGATTTAAAGCGCACAAAAAGGCGGGACATTACATTTAAAGTGAATTAAATAAATATTTCAAGCATAAATAAATTGAAGGAAATATTTAGTTATTTGTAATTTGGATTTTATTTAAATGATAATGGGTTGATCAAGTAAAATATTTCAAAACTAAATGATAGAAAATTGAATTTGAATATATATATATACACACTAAATTATCAAACTTAGTATTGAAATTGTTGAATACTTAAAGTTTGAAATATACTGAATTTGAAATGGTTTATTTCATGGATCAAATCTGTTTTGAAATAAATATAATTTGGAATTGTTTATTTGAAAACTAAATTGAATTGAAATGTATGATTTGAGATTTGGTTAAATCTAAAATTTTGAAATTCGAGTTGTTTTGGAATTGATTTGTGAAATTGAAGAAGCTATTTATTATATAAAGTATTTTAAATATTTAAACCATTTAAGGGGTGGAAGTTATGTTTCAAAGTTGCGAGTTTCAAAGTATTATGATTTTTATTCCTAGTGTTTTGGTTTCGAAGTGTATAACTTTGAAAGTGCTATGATTTTGGAAAAGGATATATTTGAAATAAAAATGATATCGTATTGATTTAGTTTTGGAATGGAAATGATATCATATTTATATGGTTTTGAAATGGCAATGATACTTCGGTTTAAAGTATAAATTATTTTGAAATGACCACGGTGTAATAATAACGTTTGGTTGTTAAAGAGACTGGGATCGGAAGTTGTCGTACTCTCTGCCAACTCCGAAAACCACTTTAACAACCGTGTACGCGGAGGAGATTCCAGAATGAAGTACGATGGTGGCGACGTTCTATTGAGGTATATACATGGACCCGACTTCCATGAGTTGGCATAAGGTGGCTAAAACAGGAGCGATTCCGGGCCAGTGAGGTAGCTCCTCTTATCGGACACCGCCCTGGCATTGCCTTGTTGTGCCGTGTCACCTACCCTATCGTGCCTTGTACGAGTTTGGATTTCTCTTGTAGCCCGTGGAGTATTTAGGTTAGTCTCCCGATCTGGAGATGCACTGATACTGGATGGACTACTGAGACTATTATGTGTTAAGAGGAATACTAGGTCACTCCTTAACGCTACTTAAAAGTAAGTTTGTTTTACTATAGACATTATTATAATAGCGAATTATTACTACATAGTAGATAGTTTAATGGATCCGTAGGAGATGTAAATCCCGAGCATCTCTTAAGTTACTGCACCCACGTTAGACACTGGATAAGAGATGTCAAACCCCGTAAACATCTCCGACGCCGTTTACACTCATTTTACTTATCGTTGATTTAACTTACATAAGATCGTTTAGTTCCGACTCGAGTGTTTTGTATTTTCAATTCGCTCGGGTCAGCCTGAGCGTTTCAGGATTTGAAGACCATATTGCTGGAGGACGAAGACGAAGATTGTATTATTATTATTTATTATATTTCACTGCATCATGTATTCCGCTGCATTATTTATTATTCTCTGGTATGTCTAACTATTATTTGTGTTGTATAAGTATAATTAAATTATTTGTAAAATAGCTTTGTGAACTGTTATTTGATTATTATATTTTGTCATTCCGCTGTGAGACACTGTTTTATTTATTTCTTTCTCTGCTTTTCTTATTCACCCCAATAACAATCCGCTCTTTTGTATGGTTTGAGTCTGACGTGTGTGATTTATTGTCGATTTAAATCATACAAAAGGCGGGATGTTACAATGAAGTTTTAACAAAAAACTAGACACTTATCTTGAAATCTTGATCTTGATAGTCCATTCTGAATCTTGAGTCTTTATACTGAACAGTCTTCGGTAATCAATACCTGCATATATATATATATATATATATATATATATATATATATTTCCTGCATATACATATCAATCTAGACAATAGTGTTAGAATATATTTTAAAATAAGATAAGTTAAAAAGGTTGTTGTCATCAAAACCAACATCTCAGTTCCTAACATACTCCCCCTTTTTGATGATGACAACCTGTATTTATAAAATATACTTACCATACCATGGGCTCAACCAACATGATGATAGGCTCAACCAAAAGGGAAAATTTTTGGAGATGGTCTTGAAAATGAAAAAGAAGGTGAAGCAGGAAGTAAATAAGTGACTTAAACATGATTTAAAAGGATTTAAACTAAAAGGATTTGATTTTTAAACCTAAAAATGGAATTAGAAGCCACTAAAATAATTTATAAGCTTTTAAAAAGAAAAAAATATTTTGAAAATTTTGAAAAGTAAGAATGGAAGGGAGAGAGAGAGAAATATTTTTTTTTATAAAAGGAATGAAGTAAAATTACTTTTCTATCCTCACGTACACTTGCCCTCCACTCAAATTTTGCCAATTCACCACCTTATCTTCTTCTTTATGTTTTACACATGTAAAACAATGTTCCCCTCTGATTAACCAACATTTAATACCCATGTTGTATTCTGGTTAAGAGATGAAAGGTAAAAGGGAGTGCGGATTAAGGATCTTAAGGCTAATTTAACACTAGAGGAGAGGGGGAAGGTGAATAGTTTTTAATGGATTTTTAGACTCATATTGACAAATTGAAATTATGACACAAACAAATGCAGACAAATTTAAATTGTGACACAAACAAATGCAGAACTTAATCACAGAACAATCACAGAATCAAACACAGATGTAGAAATTAAATAAAAAGCAGTAAAAGGAAAGAACACACTGGATTTATACTGGTTCGGAGTTATCCTACGTCTAGCCCTGTACCAAGGCAAACACCTCATATAGATTTTTATTATACTAATGTCGAGATTACAATCCTCATTTTCTAAAGGCCTTGAGGTACCCTCCTATCTTCGAGTCCGGGGTAAACTCTCTTGATTTACGGGACACAAGATCACCCAATTGATTTCCAGGCACAACCACACCTTATAGAGAGACTCGATAAACTTTTGATTACAAATTGATCCTATAACTCTAAATAACACTTTGATATTCGAGAGAGGGCAGAGAATCAAACAAGAATGAGATTCTAATTTGACTTATTTGAGAATTCGGTAGAATTTCGGCATGACCTTAAAAACATGAAAATTTTAGAATATGGAATTGTTGAGAGGAAGGAGTGAAGAAAATAAGAAATTAGTTGGTTGAAAAATTCGTTTGTGAAGGCTATTTATAGACCAGTAATGGTCATAACCATTCGTGAAGAGATTTAAACGAATAGACACTTCTTTTGAAAATTGAAACTTTTGAATTTAATGGCTACCATGTCGACATGAGGTATCACATGATGTCGACATCCCTTAGATTAAAACAATGTAGAATTTTTTTTGAAAAAGGTATTGAAAGGAAAACAAGTGTGACGCCCCACCTCTATGCTTACAATAACAAAGGTTATTATAAGAAATAACTTCTGCTATTGCGAAGAATAAGGCTTGTGAGAAGCGACCATCCGTAAGTTATGCCTTAGACGAGTATTGATTACATCGATAGGAGTTGTGTAAATCATTCCCAAAGATATATATTCAATCCAAATCTAAAACGAAACTACGATGGCTAAAGAAAAATTCAGAACAACTCATAACAACAACAACACAACTAGTATAATCACATCAGAATAGAAATATCATATATACAGCGGAAGATAAGTCTGGATACATGCTACAACAATCGATAGTTCACATGAACGAATATATATATACAAAGACATCAACATACATGAGACGATAGTCAATACACCAAAAGTACACCTCGAAGACTAGACAAAAGATGGAGTGAAATCCCAAAAGCTGAAGCGGCAACAGAATCAGAGATAATGACTATCCTGAAATAACTCGGTCTGACCCGAGTATTATTTAAAAGAAAATAATAAACGGATCAGTCTAATTTAAACTTCAGAAATAAGTGTATGATAAACAACACTTAAGCAAATAATTATAATCTCGAATGAGACTATACAACATAAATAATCAACATAGTACAAATAAAGAAATCTCAATTTAAACTCCACCAAAATCAATAATCTCGAATGAGACTATGCAATGGAATAATCACCATAGTTTAAATGAAGAAATCTCAATTTAAAATCCAACAAAATCAGCTTTTAAATTCCCAATTAAATTCAAAACAGCAATACGCAAATTTATAATCACGGATGAGACTATACACAAATTATAATCTCGGATGAGACTATACAACATAGTAATCAGCATAGTTTAAAGGAAGAACTACCATTAAACATCATCAAAATCAACTTCAAAATTCACAATTGAATTCAAAACAGTAATACGCAGAATCTAGAAATCAAAATAAGATAACTAGAAAATCAACATAAAAGATGGATCGATCCCAGCAGATGGCGAGTTTTAGCTACGCCGCACGTGCATCTCATATGGCCGAAGCCTACCAAGTACTATAATTTTTTACGCCCAACAAATGAGCCGAAGGTCCAACATATGACCCGAAGTTCCAACAGATGACCCGAAGGTCTAGTACCAGTAATTGACCTAAGGTCTAGTACCGGTAATTGACCCGAAGGTCCAGCAGAGTGGCTCGAAAGCCAAATAAAATCATCAAAATAATAAAATAGCAAATATTTCAATTAACGAGTCCGGAATTAACCGAATTAGTAAAAGCGTGGTTCCATACTCCGCAGTTTTGCTAAATCGTTTAAATCTCTTCATCGTTTCCTTAAAAGTGCAAAATTGTGTATTTTATATAAATAAAATTTACATTCTCAAACGGACAAGCCCGGAATTAAGCGAATCAGTAAAAGTAAGGGTTCATAGTCCTTAATTTTGCTAAAGCGTTTAAATCGCTTCCTCATTCTTTTGAAAGCGTAAACAGTAAAAATTTTGAAAACAATTTTTAAAAAAAATGATTTTTAAAACATGTGATTAAAACAGCAACATCTATAGCAATTTCGACAAGGAAATTGCACTCCACAAAACACCGTAAAAACGGACAACAAAATCAGTGTTGCGGGCTAACCGCTTGAAAATTCATTTCAAAATTGACGGTTACTGAAGTCAAAACAACAACAATTTTTATTTTTCAAAAACGTCATCAAAACAACACGCTTCAAAATATATTACCGGAGTAAAAATTTCCGTTGTAAAAATAACGGTACAAAATACGTTTCAAAATGAAACGCCGGTCCAAAATGATTTAAACCCTGGACTGCACTACTAAATACTCAAAAATATTGCACTACATAGCAATAAACCCGTGCACTTCAATAAGTATGTGCATTATAATATGCAGATGCAACAATTATGCAAAGGTAGAAAGTGACTTTGAATCTAGTTTCTTTTTGCATGCTACCACTTGTACGAAAATGAAATAAAGTAATGTATACTTGATCTATTCTCGTGCATGACATGCACGCATACATGACCCAAAATGCAATGTTGAAAAATATAAAAAAAACCTGGCAATGCACACTTTGACTTGCTATTGAACATCACCCAATGAGCTGGTTGCGTTTTTAGTGTATCTTGCGCAGAAATATATCCTGTGCTTGTATTACAACCAGCTACACGTGTATGTGTTATCTACCAGAATCCTATTGTGACGCCCCACCTATATACCCACGTTAGCCAAGGACACTACAGGGTAATGCCGTCAACTAACACGGAGAATAAGGCTGGTTATGAGCGACCATCTATAGCCTTGCTCTAACTATCTATTGAATACATCGAAAATAGACATACCAAGCATGTCGACATATCTAGTGAATACTTAAAACAAAACCATAGGTGGTTGGAGGATCTATCAGAACAGAATATAACAACTCAAATGTAATATACATCATAGAATAGTAGATCATCATATACACATATCCTGATACATAACAGAGTATACAAACTGATACATGTTAAGTGGTATAGCAAACCACAATATACAGACGAATCCAAAAGAATACATGTATCAGAGTTACAACAAAAGGAATACACAAAAAGCTCTAACAAAAAGAGGCAAGCAGGATAGTCCATGCGGAAGCAAAATAGGCTAAGTCCAAAAGCACCTAACCTGAAACATCTCGGTCTGACCCGAGTATAAAATACACAGCTCAGTCTAGCTAAACAAATCAGTTAAATAAACTGAACAACAATAACCTGCAAGGTCACATAGTATAACAAATATCTCTAAAAGAGATACAACAATCATCTAACAAAAGATGAATCAAAATAAGACAAGCCTCATATCATCGGCAATACAAATAAACAAAGGATATGAATATCCCAAAACAAGCCAAAAGGCAATAACAAATACCAATGAAGGTAACACAAGTTCCACAAGGTAATCGCTATATATCGTGCTGCTCAAAAAGACCAAAACCGAAGGGCAATACCTAGGGAATATACATATCAATGAAACATCAGAAAATTTTGCACGTGCTCAGTACTGTGTAAACAAGGATCCATGAGCCCGAAGACACCAAACCCAATACCACTCGAGCGGTGACGAATGACCAACTCCGAAAGCGATACAATAGGGCACAAACCCGAAGGCACAAACCCGAAGGTACAAACCCGAAGGCAACATACCCGAAGGCAACAAACCTAAAGGAGACAGTCCGAAGACACTATCCCAAAGGCAACAAACCTGAAGGTGCAAACCCGAAGGCAACACACCCGAAGGCAACAAACCGTAGTGGTGAAGGTCCGAAGGCCCAGTACTGGACACGACTAAATGGAAGAATGTGTCATAACTCTCAAAAAGGAATCCGAAAAGTGGTAACGTGAGTCCCATAACCACTCATTCGCACTAAACGGTTTACTATCCGTTAGTTATTTTCACACTCAAAGCAATACAAAGTTTACCTCATCTCATCGGTAAACCAAACCAAAAGGTCAAAACAATCAATCGAATAGGTCGGGGATTAATTGGAAAGATAAACGCATGGATTCATGGTCCGTGTTTTACCTAACCATTTAATCTCCCTTCCACTCCGCTCGAAGTGCGAAATTGTGTGTGTGCGTTTTAAATAGAATTTATAAATTAGAGAAGCAAGCTTTTAATACAATTTAAAAGATTATTTTATAAAAACCCATGGATGAAGTCAAAAAGGAATCATCAAGGTCAAAGATGCATAAATAACTAATTGGAATCAACTTAGGTCGATAAAAGTTGGAATCACAAACAAATAGGCAAACTAAGCAAAACAGAGAAAGAGGAGCAGGTCGGTTGACCGGACTTCCTAAGTCAGCCGACCGAAATAGCCCAGAATGTTTCGGGCTCCAGTTCGGTGACCGGCCCAGGGGGTTCGGTCGGCCGAACTGCAAATTTCTGCAATTCATGCCCTATTTCATCGAAGTGCAAACTCTTCCAAAATGCATCTGGTCGAGCAATGGACCAAAGGAGCCTTTGCCAATCGATACCCCAGCTCCATTGGCTCTCAGATTCGCCACCAAAAACATGTTCAAACTTCAAAGTTAGGATCTTTAAAGAATTGAACCCAAAACACTAAAAATTTGGACATTCACCAATTCAATCCAAACCAAAAGCAAGTGCACATGAACAAGTGTTAGGAATTCATAATCAACAATCAAAGATAGATATAAGCATAGATGTGAGATAAAAATCTCACCTTTTAACTCACAAACAAAGAAAAAGAAGCCCAATTGCAAGGAGAAGACCAACCACTCTCTACTTCAACTCTAGTAGCTTCAATCTAAGATCAAAACAAGTATTTTCCTAAGTTAGGTTTAGGAAACATTCTGAAATTGAAGGAGAAAAGAGTTGGAGAAGATGAAGAGAGGGCTTACCAATAGCTTCACTTTGATTTTGAAGCAAGAATTCAAGTTTGCAAGAAAAACTAGGGCTTGGAATTTCTAATTCTTCTTCCCTTCCCCCATTTTTAGTTTTAGCTTGAGCTTTAGAATGGAAAATGAGTGAATGGAAGGAGAGGGCTGAGTTAGGGTATTAGTTAGCTAGTGGGTTGAACCAAAACCCAAAATCCAACTAGAAAAAGTAGCAAAGTTCAACTTACTCCAAACATATCAAAGCTTATACTCAAAAAGACCGCAAACTCCATTTTGAACTCAATGAAAGTGGTTTCGAGTCCTAATTCGGCCATTTGCAAAAAGTAACATTTCGGATCCAAAAATCCGACCAACGACGCTATATTTAAATAAAATATTTAAATATATAACCGTCAAATATGCGGGTTGTTACACCTATTTTCATATATAATATTTTTTATAACTTGAGCTTGTTTTCATGCATCATGTGTACAACTCTAATGCTACTCTTTAGATAAAAATAATAATAAAATGATGGCATGGGTTTAAATTTTATTTTCAAGCACTAATCAATAAAATGAACAGAACTACTATTTGGACATACCTTTGTACGCAAGAAAGCAACATTATACGCAACTACAAACGAAATTCTATATACACGCAAATTACAGCATGCGCAAATTAGCAGGGAATATGCACGCATGAAATTCTATATAAACTGGGTTGTACTTGGGCACGCTACAAACATGCGCAAGCTACAACCTGAGAATGAAATACACAACTATATCCATATACACATGAAAATGGGACGACCAACTGCCTGAAACAAACGAAACTTAAATTTTTTATATAGAAATAAAAAGTACTCACAAAAAATTTGTGCATGCAACAAATGGAGTATGAAGACCTAGAACTCGTTTTTTTTAAAGGATGCTACCTATACTTTGGAATAAAATACACCTGTGTCAACTTGTACACACATACGAAAAGTTTGCAAATGACCTGGATTTCAATTTTTAACGCACGACTAAATTTACAACTATGTGATTTGAACAACAATTATACACACACACTGACCTACTTTATTTTCACGCATGAATATAAATGACACAAAGAAGATGGTCTGAAAGAATGAAGTCACTACAACTACACTGTATAACATGCACGTATAAATATTTATGGCCTGGACAACTTCATGCACGTACGCCTGGGTCTAAATGAGATACCAAGACAATACTTCATATGCAAATGGAATTTAACGTTTCAACAAAAATTTCATATACTTTTTTTCTTTTTACGATTTGTTGAAGTATGGCACGATAAGGAAATATGAAGCAGAAGCATAACAAGGGGATACAAAATGTAGTGCTTATACATAAATGGGTGAGTGTTGATGCATCTACTCTCAAGAACGTAAATGAACGCAGTAATCATTAAATTAGAAATGTGAGTTTAAAACTCACTTAATTTGCTTCCAAAAACGTTAAGCAACCCTGATTCAGAGGGAGGGAATTATTGAGCTGCCATTAAAGTTTTTGCAGAGCAACAGGAATTACATGGAAGGAAAGAATTGAAACCACTGGAAAAAGAATGAACAAAAAAGACGAGGCAGCAACTTTTCTTTTCTAATTGATGTATATGTCAGTGAAATAATATGCTGCCATATTTTGGGTACAATAGCATTAAAGGTAAGACGTGCACAATTGCAAAAAAGGACACACTGCACTAAAGAATGATGATGGCACAAGAAAATGTTCCAACTTTTGCTTTGTCTATTGTGACAGCCAAGATAAAGTATTTAACTGTATAAAAAAATAGATAGCAAAGTGTTCCCTTTTGCTTTTGAAATAGGTGACAGCAATTTCATAATGTTTTATAAACATATACGCAGCAAATGGTTTTCAACTTGTTTACAATTGGATCCTTATGCGTTCATCCGACTATATAAATTTATTTGCACTATTTTTGCTTTGAAATGGACCACTACACACGTGAAAGAAAATGAAATATAACTTGGTTATTTTTCAACACGGCCAAGCTATTTGCAACTGGTTTTGCAAATTATTTTCGCATTGCAAATTTATTTTTCAAATTTCAATTTAAAATTTCCATTTTAAAATTTTATTTCAATGGTAAAAAATCACGGTTGTTACAATAAGATGAAATGATTCTGAAGTAAAATAAACTAATTTTCCTATGTTTTAATAAACACGAGTAGTAAAATATATTTTTAGAATGTATATATAAATTTGATTTTAAATCTTAAGTGTGTGTATATATATATGTATTATAAAGAATATTTAAAAATTGAAAGATAGTTTTAAAATCAAACGAAGTTTAAAACAAGAGTTTGTTTAAAATCAAAAACAAAGAATATTTTAAGGCTAAAACATATTTTTGAAAATCATTTGAAAAAAAATTTAAAGCAAAAACTTTTTGAAAAGTAGTTTTGAAAATCCTTTTGAAAAGCCATTTTGAAGTAGTTTTGCAAGCTTCTTCCTGCAGAATATTTCATAACATCAGGACTCGAGAACTTGTACAAAACTAGGATGTTCGTGGGTTTATAAGCCACTTGTCGGAGGTTTGTAAGCCACTTGTCGTTGGCTTGTAAGCCATTAAGAACGTAGAAATGGATTCCATCCCAAATGAAATTTGGAATGAATATTTCCATGCTATTATGAAGTTTTAACAAAAAATAGACACTTATTTTGAAATCTTGATTTGATACTTTATTCTGAATCTTGCGTCTTAAGTCTTTATACCAATCAATCTTCGTTAATCAATACCTATATATATATATATATATATATATATATATCCTGCATAGTTCCTACATATACGTATCTATCTAGACAATAGTGTTAGTATATATTTTATAATAAGATAAGTTAAAAAGGATGTTGTCATCAAAACCAACATCTCAGTTCCTAACAATAGGATGTTTCATGCTTTATTTAATTTGATTTTTTGAATTACAAATGATTACATCATCTTGCATAAGTGTACTTATGTTATTAACACTTATTTTATTTCTAATCTATATTTAAGTTAATTTAAAATGTGTAAATATATTAACTAAGGTGTTTAACACTTTTTAATGGTGAAAAATTGAAATTTTTTAAAATGCTTTCCAGTCACATTTTCTAATTTTCTTTAAACTATTTATTTTTATAAACACATTTTGAAAAAGATTTCACCATCATTAGTTATTTTTAAGAGAGGTTTATTTAACCCTTAAAATCATTAATTTTGAATATTAATATTAATTAAAAGTTCATAGATCAAACTGATAAAATTTTCGATCGTCACATTCCTCCACCTTAAAAGAATTTTGTCCCTAAAATTTCATCATATGAACATCCAATACTATTCATAAGTCCACATGATGTTTATAGGTCATCCATAAATAAAATCTGATTCGATCCCCAATCGAGTACATAACCTCACTTTCAAACTAGTATCGCTCATCCGATTTCCAAGTGCGGACTTCGGTCAGGTTCTTTGATTAGGAATCTCTGTTCTCCTTACGTAGTGATATACTGTGATAGAAAATTTTGGATCCCTACCAAGAATCCTTACCAAGTGTTCACCGTTAAAATCGAGTGATGGATCCTTATCCGGAATGGTATAAAATACCTCAAGTCGTATACTTGAATTGGATCGAGAACTATATGAGAAAGGGAAATAATCTACGTACAACCTACGTACTTATCTAAAAGTTCTTATTTCCCATCTACCCTCCTACCCTGCCACAAATATTAATGAAATCATTCCATAAAAATTTTAAGTTAGGTTTAGTATTTTAAATGATATAACTTATTTATGAAATCTTTCATCAAATCATAATTTTTTTTAACTTGGATAGTATTTTCCTATATCTTAAGAGTGTATACAAATCATACCAAGCAAACATAATAAGTTAGGGAATCCCATGACGTACCTAGAGTCATCAACCATATTGGTTCAAATCTTAGCCTATCATCAAGGCTAAAAGAGATAAAGCTGTGATGAGAATCAATATCAAACTAGGGATAGATAGAAGGAATAGAATATCATTCAAACTACATACAACCCTAGATACAAGCTAAGTGACTCCATCCCAAATGGGAAGTACACTCCAAATGATACAATACAATAGAAAATCCTACATAAGGAACAACCTAGGATGCTACTAGCCTCTATCTTCCTATTTCACTACGCAAACCCTTCCTGAAACTCTTTCCCCTTAGCTGCAGTTGAAGTGGACATTGCTGAAATGAAAACAAAGGGACTAGGCTGCTCCCCTTTCTTGAGCATAGGACAATTTTTGATGAAATGACCCTCCTGATGGTAATAGAAACAACTTCTTAGTACAGTCTGTGTCATAAGCTTTTGTAGCTTAACGACCCTAGCTTCAACCACTTGTCCTTCCTTACCCAACCTACATTCCTTAACAAAGTGATAATATTTCCCACACTTGAAGCAACCATATTTGAGCACATTTTCCTTGAACTTGCACTTTTTATTCTCAACTGAAGCAACACTAGGCCATGGTGGAGCTAAATCTTCAATCCGTAGAACATTACATATCGTCCTCTCGAGCTATCTCGAATATAATTCATCATGTCTTTACATAACTTGTCACACAAGTCCAGCCAAATATTAACCTCGATGATAGACTCAATTCCACAGAACTTTCTTTTACTCAAAATCTCAAATTCATAGCATAGCGAAGCAAAGTTCATTGGGGTTTGATCTTGCACTCCTTCCTCAACCTCATACTGCTTAGTTTCAAAAAATCCAGTATTCATAATTCTTGCAACCTGAATTCATACCTAATTTCTTTAGAATACATTCAAGAATAATGTTACTCCAAATCAAAGGTTAGTAAGAAAGGATTACCAAAAGATAATTCCTAAGAAAAGGTTATTCCAAAAAGAAGAGATATCCAAGGGAGGGATTTCCTAGGAAAGGCTATTAGAGGAGGGATATCTTTAAGATATATATACATAAAAAAAAATTTGAAAATTATTCCTTTGTATATAAAATATATTCCTAGGTAAAATTATTTCATTTATCTAATTTAAAACAATATTGTGTCGGTTTACCTTGTTCAAGTGTTTAGAAACCCCTATCGATACCTTGGCATCCTACGCCTCGACTGGAATTCACAAACCACTAAACCAGTAAATCAACACAATATAAAACATTTTTGTAACCTTTAACAAATACGCTCTTTTATACAATACACTCAAACTCATTCTAGTGTGTCATTTACCTTATCTCTAATGAGTTTGCCCCACCAAAGCCATGGTTATCGCTTAACCATACGCTCCGATACCAAATGTTACAACCCACCTTTTCAACCCTCGGGAGTCAACACTTAATACATCTTGGTATTCATGTGCTGAACAAACAAGTGCCGGAAAGATAGGTAGTGAGGGGAAAGAAGAAGAAAGAAGACAAAAAGAACTAAACAACACAAAATCTCACATCGCAATGAATAATCTATAATACAGTAACGATCTGTACAAAAGAAAACTGTTACATACATACATCCATCATAGTACTAGCCTATCATCTACTTGGACGGTTATAACATCTATCCTTATAATTTTTGATAAATATAATGAAGCCATGTAGCGGAACATAAAGAAATTCATATATATGTCTTGGCCTTTGGCTCATCTCCTAATCTCCAATGCATCCAAAGCTAATTTGGAAAATATGCTCAGTCTAACCCGAGCATTATAGAAAAATAATGCT
This sequence comes from Allium cepa, assembly GCA_030765085.1. Taxonomy (NCBI): domain Eukaryota; kingdom Viridiplantae; phylum Streptophyta; class Magnoliopsida; order Asparagales; family Amaryllidaceae; genus Allium; species Allium cepa. The sequence goes on along the minus strand of CM060940.1, from coordinate 629,803,032 downwards.
TGGGTCTGTCTGGTCAAACCAACGTGATAAACTAAAATCATAAGGAATTTTATTTATCATAACCTCTAAAACCCTTTATATTCATAGGTATCTCGTAAGATTACGCCACACATAAACATGTACGAGTTTTAAATTAATATAACCAAAACAGTTTCTATAGAAAATCCATTATTATTATTATAATGTTCAGGGTTTTTCAAATAAATCAAGAGTATATTTGAAATTATTACATTAACTAAATTCCAACATAATAGGTATACAACTAAATCCGTAAAGGAACGTATTGGAGAATGAATTCCATCAATGACAAGACTACTAAGGTTCCGCTTGTCATAGTACACCTCTAAGAAAATGTACCAAGGTCAACAAGAACGTCATGCATCCCTATTCACAAAACCAGCCTACCCTTCTGGATAGTACCAAATATAACATCACCTCGGTTGCTTTGCAACCTTTACTAAGAGCTCTAAAAAAATTAATAAAATAAAGGCATATCAAGAAAGGTGATGATACACTCTAATGGGAGTGACTCACTTTGCCTTACTGCATGTGCCTGTTATAATAATGTTCGGTTGATGAGGCTAGAATACACGTTTTTCCTTAGATAGCAAACTCACTTGGAATTCTAACACTGTCCTCTAGGCAGCAATTCAGTGCCAACATTCATTAATACAAGTCGTTCTGGAGATGAACGAACCGTCTTCTACTACATCCATTTTGGAACAACCCTCAAGGTTAGTAGCAAGTAGCCCTTGCACTTCAAAAGCTATGTTTTCGATTCCAACATTTTCAAGATGTCTTCAATACATCACTTGAGTTGGATTGAAGTGGTTTTTAGATTATTCACCCGATCCTGGTCTGACCAAACCAACAACGATAATTTTCGGTAAACTCAACCCTAGTTCTTTAAGAAATAAACAAACAATACATTGGAGCAAGGATCACCCCCTGGATGGATCACCCTATCATTTGTCCAAAGAGAACAACAAGATTTATACAGATAGTACAACATCATCGAAGATAACTATGCCATATAACTCACGTGTTTCTCCTAGATATTTCCAAAGTTATATTTTGGTCCAAATTTGATAGTCGATTATTTAACTATTAAGTAAACAAACAAGCAACAATTCAGAGATTTAATTACACATAACAAGCACTAAGCCTCATTTACATAAATCTTTCATCTATTAAATCTATTTTCAGAATATATATTAAATATTCATATACTTATCCAATTGGCATAAGCATATTCACAAACATTATGAAAATTTTCTTATTTCAAAATCATATTAAAAGCATCAAAACAAGTGTTATCTACATTGGAGATAACGATAACATCAAACACTATTCCTTCAATGTTAAGTTTAGAACAAATGTCCATACCATCAAAATTAAGAAGGTCATTTAAAGGAAATCCAATCTGAAATTCTTATATAAATTTCTTCCATAAATCCTTTTATAAATCTCTTTTATTTATGATATCTCATTTACTTAATTTCCAAACCCATTTATAAAACACTTTATAAATCTCCAAGTTTATTTGTAGAACTCTTTATAAATACCCAAAACCATTAATGAAACTCTTTATAATTATCCAAAACCATTTATAAACTCTTTTATTAATATCAAAAATCATTTATAAAATTCTTTATAAATCTCCAAAATCATATATAAACTCTTATATATAAATATCCTTTTATAATTCCCTTCTCCAAAACATCATTCACGAATATCATTGGTAAATATCTTTAACAAAATAATTGGACAACTTACAAAATCATTTAAAACACCTAGAATTAAAGTAAGTTTAAAAACCATAAACTTTTGTGAATTTGAAAGGAGGCTTAGTGTAACGACCTGCCTTTCCAAACCCCAGAAGTCGACACTAATACATCCTCATATTTACAAGGCGAACAATTAAGTACCGAAAAGACAAATTGTAAGGGGCAAGATAGAAGACTAAAGATGGAAGAAACAAAAACAATCATAGAATTTCACAATGCATTGGAATAACATATATTAATCAACATAATACTTTACAAAATCATTTCAAAAATGATACGTCAGAGTCATACTAATATAATTCTACTCTTGGACGATTATAATAGTTTGTCCCAACTTAATCGATACAACATAATATAATACAGCGGAAACCAGATAATAACTAGTTATCGATGAAGCCTCTTGCTCCAAGCTCCTCCACAATGCATCCGGGGGAAACCTGAACGACTTGACTGCCCATAAAAATTTAAGCACCCAAGAGTTTTAGGGAAAGAAAATAAAATTCGGGTCAGACATGGGTCTGGTGTAAGTAAACTCAAAAAAACGGAATTTTTATGTTTAAAAACTCCTTTAAAATCAAAGATATCTCGCAAGACCACATCGCACATAAACACGGACGAGTTTTTACCTTACGATAACCAAATATTCTTATGAAATTCTCTAATATTATAATAGTATTTAAGGAAAAAAATACTTATTAATCATAGCCGAAATTGTTACATTAATTAAATTCCAACGTGATAGGTATACAACTAAAACCGTAAAAGCACATATTGGAGAATGGACTCCTTATAATAAATGGGCTATTAGGGTACTGCTCGTCATGGTGCATCTCTAGATAAAATAACGTTGAGGACCTCGCAAGGATCCCTTGCCAATACAAGACCGACTTACCACTTGATTAGTAGTATCGAATATGATTACGCCTTCATTAATGGGCCCGAAGCATACAAATGAGAGATAATATCGACTCTAGATAGGGATGATCATACCCTAATTGGGAGTGACCCACTTAGCCCTACTGCATCTCCCCTGTTTTAGTCATTCCTGGTTGATGAAGACTGAGGAAATGTTTTACCTTTTTGAATAGCAAACCAGCTTGGAATGCTAACACTCGCCTCCAAGTAGTAATGCAGTGCTAGTATTCATCCATACAAGTTCGTTCTGGAACTGAATGAAACTGAAGGCACTATTTCTATTACATCCATTTCGGGGAATGCCTTCCAGGATTAATATCAAACAACTCTTGTACTTCAACCTCTATCTTTGGTTCTGTATTCTTCCAAATGTCTTCCATTCGAAATGCTTGAGTTGGATTGAAGTGGTTTTTGAATAACATAACCGGTCCCGGTCTCTTCGAAACAACTTTCGATAATTTTCGGTAAACTCAACCTTTCTTCTTTAGGAAATAAGAAGACAAAAGAAAACAGCAGAGTACACGTCCTAATTATTTATGGATGGATTTCCTTATCATGTATCTTAGAAGAATGAAACGAGATTTATATGCACAATATAGCATCATTGGGGATGACTATGCCATATAATACATTTGTTTCTCCTAGACATTTTTGAAGTTACATTTTGGTCTAGATTTAATAGTCGGTTATTTAACTATAAAGAAAAAACAATCAAACATTAATTCAATTCCATATAGTATTCACTAAGACTTTATATATTGATCTTTAATTAATAAAACCACTCTATAAAAATTGATCAAAAGATCTTTACACAACATTATTTCTAAAACCCCTTACTTCCCTTTTATACTTGGGAAACATTTATACTTATCTTAGCGGTATAAACATATTATTGAAACATTTACAAATTTCTCTCTTTTCAAATTTCTTTTGAAAACATTACTTACTGTAAACCAAACCTCTTATCCTTTATAACAATTCCCTTTTAAAAGCCTACTTCTGATTCAAATGACTTATAAATTTTCGAAGTCAATTTATAAAACACTTTCATAAGTCTACAAGTCAATTTACAAAACCTCTTTACAAACCTTTAAAATAATTTATAAAATATTTCCCCATTTAAAAATCCTTTGATAAATCTTCTTGAAGAAAAACCCTTTACAAAATATCTTTTGCAGCTCATCCTTTTAAATCACTTTAATTAAACTTTTTAATTTTGTAAAACCAATTTTTATAAAGAAGTTATTATTTATAATACCTATATAAAATAATAATATAGCTTGAAAAAATCATTTATAAACCTTAACTCCAAATTGATTAAAGAATTGAAATTAGTTCAAAACCATACTTTATAAATTCAAAACAAGGCTTAGCAATACTAATGGTACTGGCTAAAATTACCATTTAATTTCAGTTTCACTTTCAAGTCATTCAAAAATTTATTTACGTAAGTCAACATATATGTAATAATACTTCATATCCAAATTAGAAAATACATGTCAATATAAAAGAACCAGTATAAACATGTCCAAATAACAATAATAGCAGGATGATGATTTGTCATGCTAAATAGGTGTCCAAACAATTCAATTAATTTATAGCAGAACGTGGATTTATTCTGCTATCAAATGTCCACACAATCAAACAATCAATTTATAGTAGAACGATGATTTATTATACTATCAAATGTCCACACAATCAAACTATTTACATCATAACTCATTTACAGTTATATGGTTCCTTAATAGCATCGTCCTTGAATCCCTTGTATTCAAATCATCTTTAAAAAGAAGTTCCCTTTTAAAACAATTTAATTCTTAGAAAAAGGATTAAAAACTTAAACTCCATTTTAAAATGATTAGTTACAAGTTAAACTCAAATCATAATTAATCTTTATTAAATTTGAACTTAATTTAATTATAATTCAATAAATAATTATGCCCTTAATAAATAATTTATTTATAAATTAAACCCTTAATAAATCCTTTATTAATTATTAAATAATAATTTAAAATCTTTATTAATAATTAACTATCAATTAATCTCAATTTATTAATTAATACTTTAATTAAACTTAAATAATAAGTTAATTATTTAATAAATAGTTATTTATAAATTAATACTTAATAAATTTAAACACTTGATTAATTAAATGAATAAATAATTAACCTAATATTTAATTAATAATTAATTAAAAATAAATCATGTACTTAACTCATAATTAATTAAAATTAACTTTACTTAATTAATAAATAATTACGAACAAATCTTACCTTTAAAGAATAAAAATTAGTACTAATCTTTACTTAATGAAATTAATAAACCTCGTTTAATCTAAATTAATTATTAATTACTAAACTTAGTTAATTAATAATTAATTAAAACTTAATTAAATTTTTAATTTTATTTTATTAAGTTTATAAAACATTTTAAAATCATTTTTATGTATATAACGCAAATTTCGAAAAATTTGTCTTTAAAAAGAAACAGCATCCATAACGACTATCGCTGTGGATGCCTTAATCAAAAAATGTTTTCTAAATTTTCTTTAAAATCTTTTTCATTTTGAAAGCTTGTTACTTTTCTAAAACATAATTAAGCATTTGCTAAAGCTAAACAAAGTTAAATCTTAAAATTGATTTCAAATTTTAAAACTTTATAAAACTTAAGTAAACACACTTTGAAAGTAAGGAATTTCTGCGTTGCTTGTTCATAACTTAATGCTAACTTCTTAGCACATACACAAACCAAAATCATGCATTCATATGTCATACACAAGCCATAAGCAAGATTACAACTTTCCATTTACTTATTTCTAAAATTAGATTTCTATATCAAACTAAACATTACATCCAAGCATATATGTATACATATTAACTAACGTCGTACCTATGCACAAATGTACACTTACAGCTCAACACAAATCTTATCCAAACGAGCATCATACTTAGCAAGCAAGCATCATAAAAACTAATGTTAAATTTTTTAAATTTAAATCAAAAGTTTACTCACCAAAGTTTAGGATACTTTTTGAAAATTTGAGATAATTTTTCATACTTGACTTAGGACCCTTGCATCTTGAAATAAGCTTGGCCAGGGGCATGCATGGCCCGACCATGATAAGCACAAGGATGTGTGGGGTTGACTTGGAGACATGGAGGTACTTTGGATAATGTTGAATACACAAAACCGGACCCAAAAATTAGTCATATTCTGTTGGATTTTTGGCCATATTACTCTTGGAATTTCAAAAAATGCACAAAAGAAAAGTTCTTGAAATTTCTTTTCTTTATCATTTCACTAAAAGAATCACTTAATTTGGATTTATTTTAGGGAGATAAGGTCAGTAGAAGGATTGGTTCTTTCGTTCTTGAAAATATGGGTCCGAAAATAGGTTTGAAAGAAATGCGTTTTTGACATAGCTAGACTCAAAATTTGAATACAAATAATAATTGTAGCCATGGAATTTTACATGGTTTGGAAAAATAATTTCTCCATTTGGATGGGAGAAGAGGAACATATTATAGAAGGAAAAGGAGGAAAAAGGAAGAAATGGAAGGCTATTTATAAAAAGGGAAAAAGAGAATTACATATCTATCCTTGTACTTCTACCCTCCATATTGTTTTGTCAGCTCAACACCCTCCACCACACATCCCAATTCATCCCACTACCTTGTCCCCCGATCGTCATGTCAAAGAAAACATGTTTAAACATATTTGCCTATGATGTGACACTTATTTTTACTAAAATTTTATATTATATTATCTTAACTACACACGCACACCTATACTTATCTAATGCATACATAAAAGAACATATACATATACTAACTTATTTTAAAATTGAATTTGTATATTTATACTAAAGGGTTTACAAATTTTCAATAACTTTTAACCGACGAAAAGTCAAAATTTCAAAAAACGAATTCCGATCACATTTTCAATCTTTCTTCAAGCTAATTATTTTTGTAAACAAAATTTGAAAATTATTTCACCATGATTAATTATTATTTGAAAGAGTTTTAGTTTCATTATAATATCTATATATTGAATATTTAAAATTAATTAAATATGCATAGATCAAAGTAGTGAGATTCTGGGTCGTTACATCGGCCCCCTTAAAAGGATTCCGTCCTCGAAATTACACATCCACTTAACCCCGAAAACACTTAACACTATGCATCAGTTTGTATGATGTACATAGATTATTCTTTTACTAAAATATGATTCGATCACTACTTGAACACATAACTTCACTTCCGAGTTAGTATCGCTCACCTGATTTTCTATTTCTGACTCAAATCATGGTCCTTGATTTGGAACCTCTGTTATCCTTACATTGCTGTAACTATAATAGAAAATACGGGTCCCATACCAAAATCCTCATTAAGTTCTCTCCATCAAAAATTGAGTAACAATCCTTATTTGGAATGGTATGAATCACCTCAAATCCATGTAATCACATCTTAGATCAAAACATATGGAAGGAGAAATGATGTACGTCCAACCTACCCACTTATTAAATTGGTTCTCACTCATACCAACTCTATTTCCACTAAATTATTTACGAAAACATTTCATAAAACTAGACTTAGGTTCAACTTGGATATCACTCCACTACATCCAAAGAGTATATACTCCTATTTGATTCAACCATTCCTTTTTGCATTTATTTCCCTAAGAAAACTTAAGATCCAAATACCTGGATTTATTCAAAAACTCTTTGAATTAAAATAATATATTTTAATCATATGTATATATATGTGCGCACACACATATAGTCCGAGTAACTCAAAATTGACACCAAGGAACTAAGTACTACCTAATAGCATCATACACTCCCTTACCAAGTAGGGTAATTCTCAAGAGAAGTGTTTACCATCTGAACACATCTCTTTTTCAATTTTAAGTTATTTTCGAGCCACTCGAACTAGTTAACTTAAGAATATTGCTTTTATTTAAAAATCCCATTTTTGAAACAATACATTTCAGTTTTCCAACAAAACATTTATCATCAACTCACTTTGGATTCGTTCATAGTTTGAACTTGTTTTGATTGTACAATGGTAAAGAGAATAATTTACTAAGTAACCCATAGCAATCGCTTAGGCAAACATCCGATCGTCACTTAGAAAATTATCCAGATCATCACAAAACGAATCAAGACTCATTTTCTCGTACTAATCCAAAGAAAACACTCTTACTTAACCTTTTCATTCCCAAATTCTTATACTTGAACCAAAAATATTTTCAAATAATACTATAATTGTTTTTCCAATCCTTGAAGACCACTTACCCAAAAGTCCTGGAATTTTAGTCCTCAAGTTTCAACTTAAATTCTTTTTAATTAAAAGACACCTTCTTATATATTTAGTTTATAAATCAACTTTTATAAAATCATTTTATAAATATTTATTGCAAAATATTCAAACATTCTAATAAACGTCTTTTATTACATCAAATTTTACCTTAACATTAACATCGAATGCCTTATAGTCAAATTATGAAACTCAATTCACAAGATGTTCGTTTCAATATTTTTCCTATTTCCATTTATCCATCCCAAATATTAATAAGAAAAGCTACCTACTAACAATAGGAAATACCCAACCGGACAAGCAAAATTAAGAAAATCTTAATTGAAAATAATAGAATAGTATTATCTCCTAACAAAAACAGCACACTATCTATATGACCATACTATTTTGAAAATCATTCTTTATATATATATATATATATATATATATATATACTAGGTAAAATTATTTCATTTACCTAGTTTAAAAACAATACGATATCAGATGGCCTTATTCAAGTGTTTAGAGATCCCTATCAACAACGTTAGCTACTCGTATTGACCAGAATTCTTAAGCCACTCAACAGATCAATCAACACAATATAAAATATTTTTATGTCACTGACAAATACACGCTCATATATATAGACACTCAAACTCATAATAAGGAATTTTATTACAGTAACTCTTAATGAGTTGCCCTACTAATAAAGCAAAGGTTCTCATTTAACCTCGTGTTTTTAAACCATGCTGTAACGACCTACCTTTCCGAACCACAGAAGTCGACACTAATACATCCATGGTATTTATGCGCAGAACAACTAAGTGCTGGAAAGACAAATTGTTAGGAGAAAGAAAGGAGATTGAAGATAAAAGAAACAAAAATAATCACCGAATCTCACAACGTAGTGGAATAACATAAATTAATCAACATTATATTTTATAATGTCATTTCGAAAATGATACATCAGAGTTATACTAATACAATTCAAATCTTGGACAGTTATAACATCCTGTCCATACTTAACTAATACAACATAGTATAATACAATGGAAACATGATAATAACTAGATATCGACGAAGTCTCTTGCTCCAAGCTCCCCCAAAATGCGCCTGTAGGAAACCTGAACTACTTGGCCACCAATAAAATTTGAGCACCCAAGAGTTTTAGGGAAAGAAAATAAAACTCTGAGACAGACATAGGTCTGGCGTAAATAAACAAATAACTGAATTTTTATGTTTAAAAACTCCTTTAAAATCAAAGGTACCTCGTAAGAAACATACCGCACATAAACACATATGAGTTTTTACCTTACGATAACCAAAACATTTCATATGAAACTCTCTGATATTATATTGGTGTTTAAGATACAAATACTTATTAATCATAGCTGAAGTAGTTACATTAATTAAATTCTAGCATAATAGGTATACAACTAAAACAATAAAGGCGCAATGACTGGGCTACTGGGGTACCACCCGTTATAGTGCATTCTTAGATAAAATAACACTAAGGACACCACCAGGATCCCTTGCCAACATTGGGCCGACCTACTACTTAATTAGTAGTACCGAATATGATCACCCCTTCGTTAATGGGCCCCTAAGAATACATATGAGAGATAATATCGACTTTCGATAGGAATGAGCATACCCTAATTGGGAGCGACCCACTTAGCCTTGCTGCATCTCCCTTGTTTTAGCCATTCTCGATTGATGACGTTTGAGGCTACGTTTTACCTTTTTGAATAGAAAAACCACTTAGAATGCTAACACTTTCCGCCAGGCAGTAATGCAGTGCCAACATTCATTCATACAAGTTCATTCTAGGACTGAATGAAACCGAAGGCACTATTTCTATTACATCCATTTCGAGGAATCCCTTCTAGGATTAATAGCAAATAGTCATTGCTCTTCAATTTTGCCTTCGATTCCATAATCTTCCAGATGTCTTCCATTCGAAACGCTTGAGTTGGATCGAAGTGGTTTTTGGATAACATATCCGATCCATATCTATTCGTAACAACTTTCAATAATTTATGGTAAACTCAACCCTGGTTTTTTAGAAAACAAGCAGACAAAAGATAAGAATGGAGTTCACCTCCTAATCATTTATGGATGGATTTCCATATCATTTATCCTAAAGAATGAAATAAGATTTATATGTACAGTACATCATCATTGGAGATGACTATGCCATATAACTCGTGTGTTTCTCCTATATATTTCCAAAGTTACATTTTGGTCCGAATTTGATAGTCGGTTATTTAACTGTAAAATAAATAAACATTCAAATACCAATTCAATTCCGTTTGGGATTCACCAAGCCTTTATTTACTAATCTTTAATTAATAAAATCAATTTATATAACTTGATCAAAAGATCTTTGTACAACATTATTTCCAAAACCTGTTACTTGCCTTTTATACTTGGGAAACATTTATACTTATCTTAGCGGTATAAGTATATTATCGTAACATTTGGAAAATTTTGTCTTTTCAAATTTCTTTTGAAAACATTACTTACTGTAAACCAAAACTCTTATCCTTATGGAAAATTTCCTTTTTAAAAGCTCACTTCATGATTCAAATAACTTATAAAATTCCAAAGTCAATTTGTAAAACACTTTTATAATCTACACGTCAATTTACAAAACCTCCTTACAGACCTCTAAAATCATTTATAAAACATTTCCCCGTTTAAAACCGTTTGATAATTTTTTTTTTAAGAAAAATCCTTTACAAAATATCTTTTGCAACTCATCCTTCTAACTCACTTTAATGAAACTGTTTAACTTAGTAAAACAAATTTTTATAAATAAGTTATTATTTGTAATACCTTTATGAAGTAGTAATATACTTGAAAAATTCATTTATAAACCTTAACCCCTAATTGATTAAAGAATTGAAATTAATTCAAAACCATACTTTATAAATTTGAAACAAATCTTAGCAATCCCAATGGTACCAGTTAAAGTTACCAACTAATTTCAATTTCACTTTCAAGTCATTCGATAATTTATTTACAAAAGTCAACATATGAGTAAATATATTTCATGTCCAAATCAGCAAATAACATGTCAATATAAACTAACCAGCATAAACATGTCCAAATAACAATAATAGTAGAATGGTAATTTGTCATGCTAAATAGGTGTCTAAACAATTCAATCAGTTTATAACAGAATGGAGATTTAATCTGCTATCAAAGGTCCAAACAATCAACTTATAGCAGAATGGGGACTTATTATGTTGTTAAATGTCCGTACATTCAAATTATTTACATCATAACTCATTCATAATTATATGGTTCCTTAATGGTATTGCCAATTGAATCCTTTGTATTTAAAAACATCTTTGAAAAGAAGTTCCTTTTTAAAACAATTTGATTCTTGGAAACAAGGATTGAAATCTTAAACTCGATTTTAAAATGATTAGTTACAAGTTAAACTCTTATTAAATCATAATTAATCTTTATTAAATTTAGACTTAATTTAATTATAAAGTAATGAATAATTAAACCCTTAATAAATCATTTATTTATAAATTAAACCCTTAATCAATCCATTATTAATTATTAAATATTAATTTAAAATCTTTATTAATAATTAACTATTAATTTGTTTCAATTAACTAATTAAATAATATTTTAATTAAAATTAAAATATTAAATTAAACTTTTAAAAATAATTATTTATAAATTAGAATCTTGATAAATTTATAATTAAAAACAATTAAACACTTGATTATTTAAATAATGAAATAATTGACCTTATATTTAATTAGCAATTACTTAAAAATAAATCATGTACGTAACTCATAATTAATTAAAATTAATTTTACTTAATTAATAATTAATTTAAAACTAATCTTACCTTTAAAAGATACTATTTAGTACTAATCTTTACTTAATGAAAACTAATATAGCTTATTTAATCTAAATTAATTATTAATTACTAAAATTAATCAATTAATAATTAATTAATAAAAATTTAATTAACTTTTTTTAAACATTTTGATTAAGTTTATAAAACATTTTAAAATCATTTTCAAGTATAGAAACCAAATTTCTCAAAAATTGGATTTTTAAAAGAAACTACATCCATAGCGACTATCACTATAGATGCCTTAACTAATTTTTTTTCTAAATTTCCTTTAAAATCTATATAATTTTTAAAGCTTGCTTACTTTTATAAAAAATAATTAAGTATTTGGTAAAGCTAAACAAAGTTAAATCTTAAAAATGGTTTCAAATTTTAAAAATTTATAAAACTTAAGTAAACACACTTTGAAAGCAAGAAATTTCTAAGTTGCTTGTTCACAACTTAATGCTAACTTCTTAGCACATACACAAACCAAAATCATGCATTCACATGTCATACACAATCCATAAGCAAGATTACAACTTTTCATTTACTTACTCCTTTTAAACTTAGATTTCTAAGTCAAACTAAACATCGCATCCAAGCAGATATGTATACATATTAACCCACATCAAACCCAAACACAAATGTGCACTTACATCTCAACATAAATCTTATCCAAACAAGCCTCATACTTAGCAAGAATTGGCATAAAAACTAATGTTAAAACTTTTAAATTTGAATCAAAAGTTTACTCACCAAAGGTTAGAAAACTTTTTGAAAACTTGAAATAACTTTGCAAACTTGACTTAAGACCCTTGCATGTTGAAATAGGCTTGGACTAGGGCATGCATGGCTTGCCATGATAAGAACAAGGATGGGTAAGCTTGACTTGGAGATGTGGAGGTACTTCGGATAATGTTGAATTCACAAAACCAGACCCAAAAATTAGTCATATGCTCTTGGATTTGGCTGTTACTCTCAGAATTTGGAAAAGTACTCAAAAGAAAAGTTCTTGGAAATTCTTTTCTCTATCGTTACAAAAAATGAATCACACAATTTGGATTTATTTTGAGGGAGATATGGTCAATCGAAGGAGTGGTATTTTTGGACTTGAAAATATGGGTCAGAAAATAGGTCGGAAAGAAATGCATTTTTGACATTGCTAGGCTCAAAATTTAAAGAGGTGATACAAACAAAAGTTGTAGCCATTGGAATTTTAATGGTATGAAAAAAGGATTTCTCGGGTAGGGGAAGAGTAAGATATGATAGAAGGAAGATGAGGAAAAATGAAGAAATGGAAGGCTATTTATAAACGAGAAAAAAATAGAATTATCAATCTATCCTTGTACTTGTTTTGCCACCTCCACACCCTCCACCACACACGCTATTTCAACCACCGCCTTGTCCCCCCTTATCATGTCAAAGACAATATGTTTAAACATGTTTTCCTATGATGTGATGCTTACTTTTACTAAATTTTTATATTATGTTATCTTAAGTATATATATATATATATATATACACACAGACATGCACATACATACATATACTTATCTAATGCATACAATCATAAATACATACTTATCCTAACCTATTTTCAAATTGAATTTGTATATTTATACTAAAAGATTCACAACATTTTCCATAACTTTCAACTGACGAAAAGTCAAAAATTCGAAAAACAAATTCTGGTCACATTTTAATCTTTCTTTGAACTAATTATTTTTATAAAGAAAATTTAAAAATGTCATTAATTATTATTTAAAAAAGTTTTATTTTCGTTATAATATCTATATATTTAATATTTAAAATTAATTCAATATTTGCAAATCAAAGCAGTGAAATTTCGGATCGTTACACTTAGTGACCATAATGGTACTAAATCAAGTTATTATTTATTTAAATTTTATCTTCCAATTCACATAACAGTCACTTACGTAAGTCATTATATATGTGAATAAAATACATAAAACAAATCAGGGAATAACAAGACAATACAAACCAACTGGAAATACATGTCCAAATATCATAATAGAAGGATGTTGATTTGTCCTGCTAAATAAATGTCAAACAATCTATACAAGTTAAGTTATAGAAAACCAGGAGTTCATTCTGCTAAAAGGATGTCTTGATAATCAATTCAATTAAAAGTATAGCAGAACGGTGTTTTACTCTACTAACAGATGTCCAAGTTTAGTATAACTTATTCATATTCATTGTCCACTTAATGGTACAGATAAGAGATCCCTTAGTTTAAATTAGTTTACTTACAAAAAGAACCGACTCAGGAATAATTTGTAAAGTTTAAAACTAAACCTTTATTAAATATTGGTTAAATCTTTATTTCATTTTAAGTTAAATCATTATTTAATTACAAATTAATTATTAATTAACTCTAATTTAAAATTTAATTAAACTTAATTAATCCCTAATTAAATCTTAATTAAATCCAATTAGATTATGAAATTTAATCCCACCTAACTTGTAATTAATTATTAATTAACCCTAATTAAATAATTAATTTATTAAATAATTAACTTAATTATTAAACTTACTTCTTAATACCTTTTAACTTAATTAAATATTAAATTAAACTGCCTTGATTAATTAAATATAATTAATTAACTTTAATACCAAATTACTTAACTTAATTAAACTTAATTACTAATTATCTTGATTAAATAAATAATTAGTTATTAAACTCTTAATTAATTAACAAAGTAATTAACTTTTGAACTTAATTAACATTTCTAAAAGAATCATTTTTAAAATCCAAACGCTAACTTCTCCCGAACTGCATTCATGGTGATTATTGCTATAAATGCAACTCGTAAGAGTTAGATTTAGTTTATATCTAACTTCAACTTCATTTCTGACTTCACTCTTAACTTTCTTCTCCTTGAAAACTTATATAAAAGTGTTATTTATGAAAACTAAATAAAGTTTAAATATTTTTCTTAACTTAAAAAATTTAAACATTTTTAATCTTTCCAAGCGATCGCTCATCTCTTTTTACATACAAAGGTATTAACTTTCATCACACATAATCAAACAACCAAGTTAACACATCCAAACACACATAAATCATCGTATACCTAAGCAAGATGCCAACTTTAACAACAAATCAAACTTTAGAGCTATCTTTAGCAAATCTAGTTCAAGCCATAACCAATATAACACAAATACAACCAACCAACATGGATCTACAATTAAACTGACATCATATTATACATGTAAGCACTACAAGATGAAAAGGTGAAGTCTTTCCAAAAAATAATCGTTTACTTAAAAAAAATCTTTCAAATCACTTTAAACTCTAATAAGGGACTAGCACTTCAAAAATCCTTAGGTAAAAAAAGTTTTTCACCACTTCAAGGTAGTCAAAGTGCTTGACCTAGGCTATAATAGGCTCGACCAACAAGATTATAAGCTCGCATAACATTGAAAAAAAATGGAGATGGTCTTGAAAATGAAAAAAAAGATGAAGTAGGAAGAAAATAAGCGATTTAAACAAGATTTAAAAGGTTTTAAACTAAAAGGATTTGAAATTTTAACCTAAGAATAGAAAGAGAAGCCATTAAAATAATTTCTAAGCTTTAAAAAAGAAAATAAGATTTTTAGAAGTTTGAAAAGTGAGAATGGAAGGAGATAAATAAAAAGATTTGTTTTTATAAAAAGGAATGCGTAGGATCGATTTCACCCTAGTGGGGGGTGGGGTGAAAAGGGTGATACAAATAATAATAATAAAATTAATGCGAGCAGCACAGGTAATAGCAGAATAATAAAAGCAGAAATAGAACCACACAGATTTACCCAGCTTCGGCAAAACCCTGCCTGCATGCTGCCCCCAATGTTTCTACTAGAAATTAAGTAGTCAGATGCTTACACACATAAACTTGCAATAGCCGCTAATGACCAACCAAACTCTATGCTTAAAACCTTGCCACAACTCAGCCACTGAGTTGCGAATTCCCAATCTACACCACCGTAGTTCGTAACCTAGTCAGACGACTAGAAAGTTACACAAGTTTAAAGAAAATTACGAACTAAACTAAATAAAACAAAACCCTATTTAATATTTTAAGCCCAATATAAAATATATAAATGCCTGCCCAAAATAAAAGAAGAAGCGTTCCTCTTTATTTCATTTTTTTCTCTATGAAAAACTTCGGTCGATCCTTTCTTTCTTCGTTCCTCTTTGTAGGGTCTTGTTCGATTGAAGCTACCGCTTTGATTGTGACCAACTGAGATTGTAGTTTCACTCGTTTGTCTTTGTTAATTGATCACTCAGTTTGGTTGGCTTTCTGTAGCTCCAATTTGTCGAGCGCGAGTACTTGGATGAAATTGGTATGTGACTTTTTTTTCGATTTTGATTATTGCTCGACTTGATTCGAGTTTTCGTGATTTATTACCCTTGTATTTTCTTGAACTCAAATTGATGATTTACCGATGATGTAATAGTTTTAATTTATAGGGATAAAATCCCTAAATTTTCATTCGTATATATTGTTTGAATTCTTCATGATAATTTTGTTCGGCCATTTGATTTTGATTGAATGCTGGTGATTAATTGCTGACTTGTTCATGTTGGATTGTGCTTGAATATTTTTTAGTCGATTCCGTTCATTACTCCATGTGTGATATATGCACTTGCATTGAATTACGTTTGCAAGGTTGAGACGATTCTGACCTATTCATATATTTGTGATATATTGTTGCTACTACCTTGGTCACCATGGCTTTGACTCTGCATGACATGATCATTTTGAAATACAATGATTTTGTTTGAAAACACTTCACACGGTTTCAATTGATAATATTTTTTGAAACTGCTCTGATTTGTTCGGACTGCTACTATTTTGCCTGTTTGATTACATCCGTAGTTGTATCGTGACTCACGTAACTGCCTCAATGTTTTATATGATAGTCTGAAGTGATTCTTTGGCATAGCTTTGCATTCCACTATGTGTAGATAGCTACTGTCCTATTTCATATTGATGTAGTCTTCATTTCTCTTGATGTACTGGTTTGTTGAGTCTTTTGTGTCCACTGCTATTATCTTTCTTTGTACTCTACTGTGTTGATTTCAAGTCTGGTTGCACCGAGTCTAGACTGAGTTATGTTGCATCCCTGGTGGTCTTCATGTTTAGTTATTGTGCATTGCAAATATATGTATACATGTGTGTATACATATGCACACACACACACACACACACACACACACACACACATATATATATATATATGTTGGTTTCTTTGTGCAGCCTTCATCTCGTACTTGTGTACTGCTCCCATTGTTGTCTTTTTTTCAAATGTTCTGTTGTATCATGTTGCATTCATCGGCGTCTCCTTTGAAAATGATTCATGTGGTATGAAGCTTTATTATTTTACAAGTGCATTTGCATTTTGGTTGTCCTCATGTGTACTCTGGTCTCTGTGCTTTGAGTTGAACTTCTGTTTGCCTGCATTGTTGTCATGTGATCTGGTGCCTTGTTCCATTTGGTGGTCTAACTTGTTTTTAGGTGCTTGTTGCATTTTGAGTATGGTCTGAAGCTTTTTTTATATGCACTTGCTACTGATTTCATTTGAACACACTTGTTTGGCTTATCTATTACATTGTGGCCTTGTCTACCTCTGGTTTATTTATTTTTTTGTTGCTCTTGCCTTGATTTTGAATGGTTGAGGCTTAAACTGTATGTATGTTGAATGCATATGTACTGGCTATCACATGTATGCATTCATGTGTATAGTCATTGCATTCTAGTTTATTTTGCATACATGTGTGGGTTGTAGCAACCACTTGAGTCTGGTTTCATTGGAGATCATTGTTGTCGAACCATTGAACTTGAGTATGGTTATGTTGATTTGGTGGAGACTTATATGCACTTGAGTTGAATCCAGCTTTTGGCTTGGGTTTGACCTTGTGCTCACCTATCTCTGTAACTTTATCAAGTGTATAACGGTGTCCATGTCCTTGTGGCATGTATAGTGATACACTGTGCATGTCACAAGTTGTTTGTGTAAGATGAATATAAAATAAATGATGACGAACAACCCAAATAACCGAGGCAAATGATATTTTTAAACGCACTTTTATTGTACGCTGCAAAATATTTCTTTTTAAATTTTATTGAATCAGTGTTTATTTTGTAGATAATTCAGATGTTGGATACAAAATGGAATAGAGGTGAAGAACAAATACGAGTGCATGAGTGATATGTAGTGAGATGATAAATTGTAAATTGAAATTTTTGATGTAATCAAAATTGTGTTGTAAAATGACAATGTGTAAACATATAGTGAGAGCTTAAATTTGTATTATTCCAATTTGTAATAAAATATTTGTTTGAGTATGAATTCTGTGTTATTTATTCTATTCATCAAATATTCATTTAATTATGTGAAAAAATAGTACAATAATAAATACATTTAAATGAATATATAAGTTTATTATCATCAGAAAAAAATCACATACTAGCATATTCAACAATCTTCTCCTTTTGATGATAACAAACATATATTAAGATTTTTAATTTATTAAATGTATTTAGTCATGGATGAAATCTATTTGCTCCCTATATTTGAATGCTCCCTCTCTACAACAAAGCACCCCTTTCATATATGCATGAAAATAAATAATAATATACAAATTAACCTAGATGAGAATATGCAAATAAAAAACAAAATATTTGAACTTTATTTGCCAAAATCTTAACTTTTCACTCCTCCTTGTATTATCAGCAAAAGAGTAATACTATTAGAAAAATAGAGATAAAGTGATATTAATACAACATCAATACCCAATCGAGTATAAATATTAATTTTTAATAAAAAAAATCAAACAAAAATCATAAATACTCTGTTAGACGCATATTTCACTTTATAGTGATATGAGGTGATGTCGGCATATAAAACTATATAGTTGTGTCTATTTGTGGTATATTTTTATCAGGAATTTGAATACCTACTAACTATGCATAACCGTTAGAAATTTTAAATGAGATTAGTAGTAATCTTTAAATTTTTAATAAAAAACGAATTTCATGTATCTTCTAACCATGCATAACCATGAGGACTTTTAAATGGAATTAAATCAACTTGCCTATTTAATAATCAATTTCGATATGTATTCCATTCAAGCTTAACCGTGAGGACTTTTAAATGAGCATGAAAGCACATAATCAAATATTCCAAGTAATTCACCCATGCATAACCGTGAGGACGTTTAAATGAGAGTGAATACTTTGGATATTTTTATTGTTAATTAAATTTAAAAAATGAATAATTTGCCTTAAAAATACCACATTTTGACATACTATATTGGATTTTGATGATGATCGTTAGAAATATGATAGAAATAGAGATGGGCATGGAACTTTTTTTACCAACAAAGTTTATTATAAATCTTGTTTAAATTTTTAAATAAATTTACTAAATATACCATCTCAAGTCGTAATATATGATTAATATCAACACTCATCATTTTTTCGGTCACTATTTAACTTTTCAATAATTAGTAGGGAGTCAGATTAGTCAACATAGGCAAAAAAAATCAAATTTCTAAAATGCCTAAACCGAGGCGAAGTTGACAAAAACTATTTTCTTGAAGGGGTTTGGTAAAAATGTTTGCCAATAGAGAATCTGTTGGAATGAAATTTATGCAGATATTTTCTTTGGAAATGTGATCTCTTATGAAATGATGTCTAACATCTATATGCTTGGTGCGAGAATGATGTACAAGATTATTTGTGAGATCAATTGCACTTTTTCTATCATACATAAGTGAAACTCGTTTAAAATTTAGACCATAGTCTTGCAAAGTTTGTATCATCCATAAAATTTGAGTAGAGCAATCGCTTAGAGCAATATATTCTATCTCAGTGGTAAATAATGCAATACAATTCTATTTTCGACTTGACCATGCAACTAATGAACGTCCTAACATAAAATACGTTCCGCTAGTACTTTTTCTATCAACTAGACTTCCAGCATAGTCTGCATCTGAATACCCGTTTAATTCAAAGTTATCATTGGTTTGATACCATAGACCAAAGCGTGGGGGTGTGCAACAGATATTTTATAATCCTTTTGATAGCTTTTAAATGAGATTCTTTTTGATTTGATTGAAATCATGCACATAAAAAACAGAGAACATAATGGCAGGTCTGGAAGCAGTAAGATCAAGAAGTGATCCAATCATACCTTGATATTTCTTTTGATCAACTGCCTTACCTTTTTCATCCTTATGAAGTTAAATTGTTGTGCTTATGGGAGTTTTTGTAGGTTTAGCATCTTTCAATCCAAATTTGTTGATAACCTCACCGATATATTTTGTTTAGGAGATGAACATACCCTTTTCGCTTTGTTTGAGATGAAACCCAAAAGAATTTCAACTCTCCTACCAAGCTCATTTCAAACTTTTCCTGCATGACTTTTTCAAATTTCTCATACAAAAGGTTGTTAGTGGCACCATAAATAATATCATCAACACATATTTGAACAAGCAGAAGGTCATCATTTTCATGCAATAGAAATAATATGGTGTCTACACAGAACTTTTTGAACCCATTTCAAGGAGATAGGTGCTAAGACATTCATACCAAGACTTAGGGGCTTGTTTTAATCCATATAGAGCTTTCTTAAGTTTATATACATGGTTAGGTTATTCGTGACTTTCAAATCCTTCGGGTTGTTCAACAAATGCATATTCTTTCAAAATTCCATTTAGAAAAGCGCTTTTAATATTCGTTTGTCTTAGTTTAAATCTTTCATAACAAGCAATAGCTAATAGTATTCTAATGGATTCTAGTCTGGCTACCGGTGCAAATTTTTTATCAAAGTCAATTCCTTTAATTTGATTATAACCTTTAGCAACTAACCTAGCTTTGTTCCTAATCACTTACCAGATTCATCAAATTTATTTTTAAAAATCCATCTGGTTCCTAGAACTGGATACTTACTAGGTCTAGGTGCTAGAATCCAAACTTTGTTTCCTTCAAATTGATTCAGCTCTTCTTGCATAGCCATAAACCAACTTTCATCATTAAGAGCTGTATCTATGTCTTTGGGTTTAATTTCTGAAATAAATCCACTATATAGGCACAAATCACATAAATTTCTAAAGGAGGAACGAGTTTGAATACTTACGGTAGGGTTACCTATTACTAATTCTGCAAGATGATCTGCTTTGAATTTCAATCTCTATGGTTCCAGATTTCTTTGGACTTCTTCCGTAGTTGGAATTTCTTTTGGATTTTCACTTTCATCTTTTTCGTTCACTTCTTTGACGTTACTTTTGATTGTTTTCTTACTTTTATCATCAATGCCTTCATCAAACTTCACATTGATTGACTTCACGATTGTTCTCGTCCTTTTGTTGTATACTCTATAAGTTTTGCTTCTGGAAGAGTATACCCTGAACATGCCTTCATTAGCTTTTGGCTCAAATTTTCCCAATTGATCACTTGTATTGAGAATAAAACACGGACAACCAAAAACTTTGAAATATGCAATGTTTGGCTTATTGTTGAACCATAGCTCATATGGCATTTTCTTAAGAATTGGTCTAATCATAACTCTATTCACTATATAACAGGCACTATTTACTGCCTCTGCCCAAAAGAACAAGGGTAGTTCATACTCATTTATCATAGATCCAGCCAACTCTTGTAATGTTTGATTCTTTCTCTCGACTACCCCATTTTGTTGTGGAGTACGTGGGGCAGAGAATTCTTGTTTAAATCGATTTTCATCACAAAAATTTTCAAATTCATAATTTTCAGATTCTCTACCATGATCACTTCATAGAGAAATAAGAGAAACTTCTTTTTCATTTTGAACTAATTTTTGAATTTAGTGAAGTATGAGAAAGTTTCTGATTTTTTAGCTAAGAAGTATACCCACGTGTATCTTGAATAATCATCGACCAATAAAAAATAATATTTCTTACCACCTAAACTTGCAATATCGTTAGGTCCAAACAGATCCATATGAACTATTCTAAGGACTCTAGAAGTACTACAGTGTTCTTGACAAGAAAAGATGATTTTTGAAGTTTTCCCATAGTATATGGTTTACATAGATTTTATGTTTTGAAATCATGAGACAGTAAACCTCTTACCAAGTCTTTTCTTTTCAATTTGTTTAACAGATTCATACTAGCATGTCCTAATCATCTATGCCATAAGTTTACTTCTACATCCTTAGCTATCAAACATTTTGAAAGAGTGAGATCATAAAAAGATAGAGAGTATGCATTACCTTTCCTTTTACCTGAAAACAATATTTATTTTGATGATCGATTAACAATTTTGCATAAACCAGAATCAAAAACAACATTCATTCCCTTATACATAACTGTCTGATTGAAATCAGATTATTGTGCAGATTTTCAACACATAATACATCATTTAAAGTAAATGTACTGTTGCCAATTTTACCTTTGTCGAGAATTTTACATTTGTCATTGTTACCCATTGTGACTCTACCACCTTTGTACTTCTCTATGCTAAGGAACTTTGATTTGTCACATGTCTTGTGCCTGGAACAACTAGAATCCAGGTACCATTGTTGTTGTTCCTTAGCCTGCCAACATACCTACACAAGAAAAGAATTTAGTGACCTATTTTTTTTATAGGTCCATGATTGTTATTGATAGAAGATTTTGAAAAAAAAGTTTGTGTAGAACCAGAGCAATCTATATTTGTTCCTTTCGACACCCAAATTTGTTTGACTTTAAGGGATTTAATATTCGTGCTTTTTGGAACCCAACTTGGTATGGTTTTCATGTGTTTGGGTCTATACCAGCAATTATTATGATTGTGTCCAATTTTTCAATAAATCATCCACTTGGAATTTACTTGATTAACTTCGCTTCTAACACATTCAATTTGAGTATATCCAAGTTCTTGTCTAATAGGACTAACAGTTTGTTTTCCTAATAACATATTTAGTGATTTTTCTCCTTTGGAGAATTTTGCTAAAGTTGTAGATAATTGTTGGACTTGTATTTTGAGAGATTCATTTTTATTCAATAACAAAGTGCACTTTTTAATAGAATTTTCTCCCCTATTGTTTTCACTTTCTTTCAGAATTAGAATTTCATTTTCAAGTCATTTAATTTTAGTTTTTGATTTTTTTATTTCCTCTTCTAATGATGGACACTTATCACACGTAGGGCTCTTATTTCTATACTTTTTAACTAGTGGATCAAGCTGCTTATTTAGTTCTAACAAATTATCTCTTTATGATTCTATTTTAACATATTTTCCCTAAGTCTTTCAAAACAGTCATTTACTTCATGAAAATATGTAAGTAATTGTGCATGAATAAGTTTTGATACCTCGTTGGGTTCATCATTATCGCTGTCACTTGTTTCTCCTAGAAGACGCGGATTTTCTTTTTCACTCTCACTGCCAGTGCTTCCATTTTCATCTTCATCACTTTCATCCCAAGTTGCTGCAAAACTTCTCCTTTTCGGTTTCTTTCCTTGTTGACTCGATTTTGTGGACAATATGGCTTGATATGACCCGATTTATTACACTTATGGCAAATGATCTCCCATTTTTATGAGTTGTCTAGAACTTTAATGATTCTGCTCTTCAGTTATTGATTTTTGGCTGGATTTCCATATTTGCGGTTCCACCTTTTGAATCTGTTATTATTAGTGCCAGTTCCGCTGCATCATCATCTTCACTTTTAGTTTTTCTTTTGAGAGCCACTAATTTCTTTCGAGTATCACCTCCTTCACATTCTTCCTTGAATTTCATTTCTAACTCATAAATGATGAGATTTCCAATGAGTTCTTTAACTTTTACTTGTTTCAAATACTTTGTTCTTGAATGATAGTAACTTTAGATTCAAAATTTCATGGAAGGACTCTGAGGATTTTTCGAACTATTTCCAATTCTATGTATAGTTTTTCGAGAGCTTTTAATTTATATACGAGATTAGAAAGTCGTCCATACATCTCTTTGACAATTTCATCCTTGGCCATTGTAAAGTTCTCGTATTCGCTACTAAGCATGGAAAGGCGAGATTCTTTGACTTGGGAGGTTCCTTCATGAGTCACTTCAAGCTATGACATATTTCCTAAGCAGTTAGATAATGTGAGACACGATTAAATTCAACTTGATCTAATAAACATATAATAGAATCCATCGCTTTAGCATTAGCATTTTATAATTTATTTTCTAGATGTGTCTATTAATCCATAGGTTTTTCAACTTATTGATTATCTACCATAATTGTTGGTGTCATATACCCCGTTTCAACAATATTCCAAGCATCAATGATTTTCAAAAAAAATTCATTCTATTTTTCCAATATGCTTATTCACCATTGAACATGGGTGGCCTAGTTATGGACTGACCCTAAGCAAATGCATTATTAAAAGAAGCCATATTAAAAAAAATCAAATTTTTAAAAACAAAAACTGATTTTTGAAAAATATTTTTTTTTTCAAAAAAAAGGTTTTTGTTCCTAGCTCTGATACCACTTGTAGTATCGATTTCTCTCTAGAGGCGAGGAGGTTGAATAAGGTGATACTAATAATAATAAAAAAATTAATACGAAGATATATATAATAATTGCAGCACAGATAATAGCAGAATAATAAAAGCAGAAATAGAACAACACAGATTTACCCAGTTTCGGCAAAACCCTACCTACGTGTTGCCCCCAAGATTTCGACTAGAAATTAAGTAGTCAAAGACTTACAAACATAAACTTACGACACCCGTCAACGACTAACCTAACTCTATGCTCAAAACTCTTCCACAACTCAGCCATTGAGTTACAAATTCTCGAACTACACCACTATAGTTCGTAACCTAGTCACACAACTAGAAAGTTACACAAGTTTAAAGAAAATTACAAACTAAACAAAATAAAACCCGTTTTAATATTTTAAGCCCAATATAAAATATATAAAGGCCGGCCCAAAATAAAAGAAGAAGCATTCTCCTTTATTATTTTTTCCTCTGTGCAAAACTTTGGCCGATCCTTTCTTTCACTGTTCCCCTTTCTAGGATCTTGTTCGATTAAAGTTGCCACTTCGATTATGATCAACTGAGGTTATAGTTTCACTTGTTTAGCTTCGTTAATTGATCACTGGCTTTGGTTAGCTTTTGGCAGCTCCAATTTGTTGAGCTCGAATACTTGAATGAAATTGGTACATGATTTTCCTTTTTTATTTTGATTATTGATCGACTTGATTTGAGTTTTCGTGATTTGCTGCTCTTATATTTTCTTGAAATCGAATCGATGATTTGCCGATGATGTAATGGGTTTAATTTATAGGGATAAAATCCTAAATTATTTGCCCGTATATATTGTTTGAATGCTACACGATAATTTTGTTCGGCAAGTCAATTTTGATTGAATACTGGTGATTAATTATTGACTTGTTCGTGTTGGATTTTGCTTGAATATTTTTTAGTTGCTTCCATTCATTACTCCTTGTGTGATATGTAACGACCCGCTATTTTGGACTATTCGCATCCGCACATGTCGGACTTGAATATTTCAAAATACCGAGTTGTTAATTTAAATTTGGCTAAACTCAGATATACAATAAATAAATAATCATAGAATCACAGACACAGAGTAATAATATGCAGCGGAAGCAAAAGATAGTAGTTCATGAAGCTACTACATTTATAATAGAGTTAAATAAGTTACAACAGAAGTCTCGAATACAATAGTTGAATACAATATCAGAATACATCACTGGAATCAATTGAATATCTAAAAGCTGGATAGATAGCTGCATCTCCAAGTGAAGCTCCAACTCCAAAGGTGAGCCTCGAACACTGGTACACTCAGTCTGACCCGAGCATAAAGCAAGATACAAAACACTCGAGTCATGATTATCATTCTTATATTAATAAATCCAACTCAAGTGAAATAACAACCGAAATACATGTAACTCAAAGGACGTTGGAATAACCGTCCTCTAAGGATCCGTTAAACTATCTACTATGTAGTAGTGTACGCTAAGTAGATAATGCATATCAGTAATATAAAGTATCAAAATAGTGTTAAGACGTTACCATTATCCCCCTTAACACATTTTATATAAGCGTTATAATCTATACAGCACTGTAAACTCCACCGTAAACTAGTGGGATATTAGGGAGTACTCCATAGGTATAACACAAAACAAATTCGTAGTGGTCGCATATATAGGAATACAAGTATGACAAGGCACATGAGGCAATACCCAAGGTAGTGAAACTACCGTTTGCCTGATCCAGACTGGTGAAAACACATCGCCGCAACGATCGCAACACTGCGAAACAACACTCTCAAATTACGAAGGTGCACCAATCAATAACAAGTAATTAGTAGTATACGAAGAAGTGTGTCCGCTCGAGGTGGCTAACCCCATTTGGCCCGACACGGCTCCTGTTTTAGTCATTTCCAATTTGACACAAGTGTCAAGGCTATCCATTATCGTTCTCTTTCTTCAGTCATCACGTACATCATTCCAACCACTTCATTCTGGATCACACTCCGCGTATAGTTATTAAAGTGGCTTTCGGTTTAGACAGAGAGTATATATCAACTTTCGGTTTAGACAGAGAGTATATATAACCGATTCCGATCTCTTTAATAACTTTCGTAATTATTACACCGATTGATCGTTTAATATATATCAACCAAATCAATTTCAATTTCAATTCGTAAACCAACATTTCATTTGTTCTTCTAAATCAATTTCCAAAATTTACGTTTCAAAACTTCCAAATTGCCATTTCAAAATCTTATAATTCAATTTCATTTTTTTTATTTAAAACAAGTCAAATATTGGTTCAAGTTCGTATATAAGTTCCATTTCTAAATCATTTAAATTAATTTAATTTAACATTCAAACCAATTTTAAATTCATTTATCGAATTCGTTCAGTATTCGTTAAATAGATTTATCATTCAATCAATTTCTATTAAATTACCAATTCATTAAATCAATTGCTTAAGTTCAACTTCATTAATAAAGCTTACAAATTTAATTAAATTGGATTCGACAAATCAAATTCGTTAAATTACAAGTCTTACATTAATTTCAATAAATCACATTTATTTCTTGTTAAGGAAGTTCAATTTCACCGATTAACATACTTAAATCATTTTCCAAAACTTAATAAATAAAGAAACCCAATTTCATTTATTAACGAAGTTCAAATTCACTTAATCCAAAGTTCACTTTCTCTTATTAGAATTCAAATTTTTATTTAAGTCTCAAATAATTCAATTTTATTTAATTATTAAATAATTTCAAAACTTAATTAATAATTTCAAATTTTAATTATCAAATAAATTCAAAAACCTTATTATTAAATAATTCCAATCTTAATTATTAAATAATTCCAAACTTAATTATTAGATAATTTCAAAACATAATTATTAAATAATTCCAAACTTAATTATTAAATAATTTCATAACTTAATTCAATCATTTCTTAAATTAAACAACGTTCTTTCATTAATTACTTTATTAATATTTTGTTTCAGATTATTAAATATTAACATTTTCCTTCCATTAAAATTCAAATTCCGACTTCATTTCAAACCTTATTCTTTATTCAAATAAAATATTATTTTTAAATCAAATCATTGACCAATCGGGTTTTATTTAATTTTCTATCCTAAGCCAAGTTCATTTGGGTATTTATCATTTCAACCCGATTCCATTTTAATATAAAAATCAAAGCATAACAAAAGTAACTTGCAGTGATAACTAGGAAGGTGTCAAAGAAAATAAACAAGCAATAGCAACCATCAATAACAATCCAATAATTTATTTAAATAATCCCGAAATAATCGTATTAATTCACATTGTTGTTTGTACAAATTAATATAATTATTTCTAGAATCTACACTATCATTTCATGCAGATTAAAGATTATTACACTAATTATTCTATGCAATTCTACACTTGACATCAATTATTCAATTTCATACTTCATCAATTAAGACAACATAAATTCAAATGGTTCAAGGGTAATTAAACAATTTTCTACGTGTCAATTAATTAAACATTTAAGGGGTCATATCATACAAATTAACTAATCAAATTCAACATATATGTCAACTCAAATTTTTACTATCCTACGTCTAATTCAATTGCATAATATTTCTCACTTTGTACATTACAATTTACATCCTATATAAACAACAAACAATCAATCAATTATCAACCAAATGGGATTATCATAGTAATATTAACAGATAACAGTGTTAGATGTCACAGGTGAACTGATACAGGTAATAACTTATAAAAAAGTGTAAATGACTAACAGCAGCATATTTCAATTGTCGTTCCAATTGAAATCAAATTTAATAAATAAAAGAACATTAATCGTGAGTGATTGTTCACCTTTCGAGGCTAGAAGAATTTGACGACTCGAAAAGATACGAATTGGATCACGATCTAGACCGTCGAACAAAACGAAACAACAATTCAAAGCAAAGTAAGCGGAAAGAGGATCTTTTTAGCGGACAAAGCTGAAAGATAGGAATTGATGAGATAATTAGAATTAGTTTGAGAAAACAGCAAATATATGCCCTATCATTATAATACATATAATTCTTCAATATTTTACCCTAAGGCAATTATTAGAATAATATAAATCATTGTTTAAATTAAATTCGTATATATATATATATATATATATATATATTTTATATTATACAAATACTAACAATGCAACTAAACTTCCAAAGACATAACCTCTATATACGTTTAAACAGTGAAATGTAATTCTTCAAACATTGAAAAATATAACTCATATTACAAGTAAAACATATGCAGACAATTATGTATATAACAAATATATAAGCTATTCAAAATCATCTTCAATAAGTACCCAAAAGCCATTTCCAAGATCATTCTCATTTACTCAAATCGGCAGTCTATCATTTACTCATGAACAAACTGCAGTCTCAAATTCGAAATTCCAAATTCCATATCAAAGTTTTTACTAGCTTACTTTTAATTCATAGTTGCAGTATGTCACATATGGAGTAAATGAAGAATAGGATTTTTAGGCAATCACGGCTCTGACAACAGAAAATAATCTTAACAATTTTGATCGATGTTGAAGATTTTACTGCATGAATGTGTAAAGATATATACAAGTTTGACAACAATTTTAACATGCCTTGTATTCTCTTAAGTAAACTAAATATGGTAGTACTTGCGTAAAAAATGTTTGCCTCTTACATGAAATTTAATAGCTTTTGTTGAACTATACTTTTTTTACCTTTAGACTAATGACAAAAGAGGTAAAAAGGGTGGTAGTTTGTTGTTATTAATTGTAAATAAAAAGTGTATAAACTCTAACTAAATATCACCGATGTTGTATGTAAGATTCCGCCTTTGAGAATGTGACATTTTTATGTCGATTCCCACCTAGTATATATAAACAATATAGAAATGCATACCTAGACTATATATTTAAAACTTAAAATCGAATATATGAAATTTCACTGTAAACCAATTTTATACGCAACGGGGTATATATGCAAATCAGATTGCAACTAAATATATGTGCAGACCATGCATTTATAACCAAATATATGTAATCCAGCTGTAATAATTTTTATATGCAAATAGAAAAGGCTACTCAATATACAGTTACAAATATTATTACCTCAAGGCAAGATCAAGCACGTTCTCGGCTGCGTGGAAAGATGGAACGTGTACAAGACATAATTGATTCGAGCAGAGGACCTGCCCTCGGTTAATTACATGCAAATAATATCACTAGCCATCTCGGCTAAGGAAAAAATATAAATGATCCGCTGTGGAGAGTGGTTGCGTGAGCTGGATCGAGAGTGGAGGTGGGGTCGGGTTTGCAGAGGTGGCGAGGCGGCGACTGGAAACAAGGGAATAGTGGCCAGAGGGTGCTCGGTTTTGCTGTTCTCGGCTTGCACAGGAGTAGCATGCATGAAAATTTGTGGTGAGGAGTTATGCAAGGAGGAGCTGTAGACTTTGGGTTGAGAATGGAGGGGATTGGTGAGGTGGGGCATTGGGTCATGCTGATGAATTAGTTTGAGGAAGAAGGCACGTTGTAGCCATGGTGAGAAAGGGTAAAGTGACAGAGAAGAGAAAAACTGTGTAATGCATAAATAATTTATATTATTTCTTGAGTGAATAATATCAACGAAGTGAAAGGTCAGGAAACCAAACGATCCAGATTATATTGAATGTTAAAACTCATGCGTGACTATTTGTTTCCAACGGTCAAATAAGTGAAAGTATCAGAAATCCAAAAGTCCAATTACCGAACCAATATGGTTAACCGTTCCACGCATTTCGTTGTGTACCGGACTTCAAAACACAGAATAAATATACTTTGGTAATCAGCACGACGAGACGATCAAAATGGTATGTAGAGATCAGTGGTACGATTGAATTATAAAAATTCGAATTTTCAACTAGCGGAAAATGCATAAAAATCGTAGAAAAATAAGATCGACGGGGCTAAAGAAGTCCGAATTTGGAAAAACGAAAAATGACGTCTTGCTCAGAAAATGATTTAGAATTTTTCTATGTAAAAATATTTAAGTTTCGAAAACGTTTTATTTTCGTCGATTTTTTAACTGCACGAAAACAAACTTCATATTTTCGGACGAAAATTTACCAGCTATTACGTTTAATTAGACGCATTTCAAATATTAAATTTTTATTTACAAATTTTATTTTATTTTTTTATTAATTAAATTTCACACAAATTCAGTTAATTAAATTAATTAAAACCGTTAAAATATCCAGGTTGTTACACTCTCCCCCACTCAAAACTTTTCGTCCACGAAAAGGAAGGAGGTAGGAGAATAAAAACAACCAGAAAGAAAATTGATTAAAAAAATAAACAATTTGTTTAAACCATATAACTTCCAATTTTAATTAATTAATATTCAGTAATTAATCTTAAACTCAAGGAATTTCATTAACTTGGTTTTTTTTCAATTTATCATTGTTTCTTACAAAATTTATTTCAAACAACCATTTATTTTATTAATACATTTATTACTCAACTAACTTATTATTCTATTATCCCTATTAATCATTTTATAATTAAACTTTTAGTGTAAACATTTTTATACGCACTCAAATTTTATTTATAAAGGCAATTTATATTGTTTATTATCTGATTATGTTAAATTAACAATTGCAAAGATCATAAATTTGAATAGTCATTTATTATAATCATACTTTATTCAACCAATTTAATTCTTCTTTATTCCAAATTATTATTAAATTTATTCTACTTAATATATCCTATCACATATATATTAAATATATTTACATTTATTATAACAACTCAAATTTATTTAAAATTCCTTTAATATCATTTTCTACTGTATTAAATTCAATTACATAGTTAACTTCTGAAAATTAAGGTAAGTTATATATAGAATGCAATTGAGTATTATACAAATAAAGTTTTACAATTTGCTTATTTCAAGTTAAATATTTTAGTCAAAACTTTTTGGCTTCATTGAAATTCCTCTTTAAATAAAATTTTAAGAATTAATTTACGATTAATTTCAAACAACTTAGAGATAAAAATATATATATATCTATATATCATAATATATCAAATCAAATTTAGATCTTCAATATATATTATAAATCAAGTCATGTTTAGAAATTCAAATCAATTTATTTTTCCAAACAAAAGTGTAGCAGGGCTACAGAATAGTCTCTCCACTTCGAACCTCGAAAATGAATGTCGATGATGCGGCCGTCATCATCGAAATTATTTTCCAGTGACAAAGAGAAGAGCACTGATTTAAACTTTTAAATTCTTTGGAATGATTTCTATTTGAAGGATATTTTAAATACTATACACTTTAAAACTTTCGAATCAAAGTTTGAAATCACCAGAAATTAAATTCTCAAATTCTAATTTAGGTACATTTCAAATTCCAAATCAAATTATAACCAAATTTTATAAATTCATTTATTTGTTTTATGAAATAGTCAATGTATAAAACAATAAATGAAAATTAAAAAATTTCACATTTCGGACAACAGATTCATTAACATTTTAATTTCAAAAAATTTATACTTGTATATAATAAAATCGTTCAATATTATTTTATTTACTAAATTTGAAAACAATATTGAGTCGGTTTGCTCTGCTCAAGTGTTTTGGAAATCCTATCGATAGCAATGATCAAACAAATCGATCGAAAACCCAAATCAACATCAACAACTCAAACAACACAATATATAAAACATTTTTAATATTAATTTACAAATACACTTCCTCGCTCGACGATACAAGAATGGATTCCAAAGCAAGGATAGAGATTCAAATTTGATGGACTCAAATCATAAAGAATTTTGATTCGAAAATAAGTTCGTAACAAAAGATAAGATAATTCAATTAACAGAACTGGGAGATGGATAAGTTTATTTAATTCACGGACAACCTAAGCCGGGTCGACCGTAACTTCAAGAATAAGATCGATACTGAATTTCGAGGTAAATCAACATTTGATCGCAAGAGATAGAGTTCAGGCATATCAGGAGATAGATAGCATCGTAAACCGAGGATATGGAAATCTCTGGTAAATCAATGCCTATTGTAAAGGAGTTTCATCCCTTTACAATTCATATGAATATTGGAGAAACCGCCAACTCATTATAAATATCGATCGAAGTGGAGTTATGGAATATTCCATAATTCAAAAGAATACGAATAGTGAGGGACAAGAATGAATTTCGGAACCGCAGGGAACGTTCCAAAACTCAAAGGAATCGATTCAAGAGGAAGAGATTGAAACTCGAATGAGAGTGATTCTGTAAATACATTTACCCTATATGCTGAGTTTTTCCTAGAGCTACCAAAAGCTCTGATACCAACTGTAACGACCCACGATTTTGGACTATTCGCATCCACACATGTCGGACTTGAATATTTCAAAATACCAAATTGTTAATTTAAATTTGGCAAACTCAGATATACAGTAAATAAATAATCACAGAATCACATACACAGAGTAATAATATGCAGCGGAAGCAAAAGATAGTAGTTCATGAAGCTACTATATATATAACAGAGTTAAATAAGTTACAACAGAAGTCTCGAATACAATATCAGAATAAATCACTGGAATCAACTGAATATCAGAAAGCTGGATAGATAGCTGGATCTCCAAGTGAAGCTCCAACTCCAAAGGTGAGTCTCGAACACTGGTACATTCAGTCTGACCCGAGCGTAAAGCAAAATACAAAACACTCGAGTCAGGATTAACATTCTTATATTAATAAATCCAACTCAAGTGAAATAACAATTGAAATACATTTAGCACAAAGGACGTTGGAATAACCGTCCTTTAAAGATTCGTTAAACTATCTACTATGTAGTAGTGTACGCTAAGTAGATAATGCCTATCAGTAATATAAAGTATCAAAATAGTGTTAAGACGTTACCATTATCCCCCTTAACACATTTTATATAAGCGTTATAGTTTATACAGCACTGTAAACTCCACTGTAAACTAGTGGGATATCAGGGAGTACTACATAGGTATAACACAAAACAAATTCGTAGTGGTCGCGTATATAGAAATACAAGTATGACAAGGCACGTGAGGCAATACCCAAGGTAGTGAAACTACCGTTTGCCTGATCCGGACTGGTGAAAACGCATCGCCGCAATGATTGCAACACCGCGAAACAACACTCCCAATTACGAGGGTGCACTAATCAATAACAAGTAATGAGTAGTATACGAAGAAGTGTGTCTGCTCGAGGTGGCTAATCCCATTTGGCCCGGCACGGCTCCTGTTTTAGTCATTTCCAATTTGAAACAAGTGTCAAGGCTATCCATTATCGTTCTCTTTCTTCAGTCATCACGTACATCATTCAAACACTTCATTCTGGATCACACTCCGCGTATAGTTATTAAAGTGGTTTCCTGTTTAGACAGAGAGTATGTCCATAACCGATTCCGGTCTCTTTAATAACTTTCGTAATTATTACACCGATTGGTCGTTTAATATATATCAACAAAATAAATTTCAATTCATAAACCAACATTTCATTTGTTCTTCTAAATCAATTTCCGAAATTTACGTTTCAAAACTTCCAAATTGCCATTTCAAAATCTTATAATTCAATTTCATTTATTTT
The DNA here is from genome assembly GCA_030765085.1 of Allium cepa. Classification (NCBI taxonomy): domain Eukaryota; kingdom Viridiplantae; phylum Streptophyta; class Magnoliopsida; order Asparagales; family Amaryllidaceae; genus Allium; species Allium cepa. The sequence continues at coordinate 629,769,019 of CM060940.1, read as the reverse complement.
ATTTAAAACAATTCAAATATTGGTTCAAGTTTGTATATAAGTTTCATTTCTAAATCATTTAAATTAATTTAATTTAACATTCAAATCAATTTTAAATTCATTTATCGATTTCATTCAATATTCGTTAAATAAATTTGTCATTCAAACAATTTCTATTAAATTACTCAATTGCTTAAGTTCAACTTCATTAACAAAGCTTACAAATTTAATTAAATTGGATTCAACAAATCAAATTCATTAAATTACAAGTCTTATATTAATTTCAATAAATCGCATTTATTTCTTGTTAAGGAAGTTCAGTTTCACTTATTAACTTACTTAACTCATTTTCCAAAACTTAATAAATAAAGAAACCCAAATTCATTTATTAACGAAGTTCAAATTCACTTAATCCAAAGTTCACTTTCTCTTATCAGAAATTCAAATTTTTATTTAATTCTCAAATAATTCAATTTTATTTAATTATTAAATAATTTCAAAACTTAATTAATAATTTAAAAATTCAATTATCAAATAAATTCCAAAACCTCATTATTAAATAATTCCAATCTTAATTATTAAATAATTCCAAACTTAATTATTAGATAATTTGAAAACTTAATTATTAAATAATTCCAAACTTAATTATTAAATAATTTCATAACTTAATTCAATCATTTCTCAAATTAAACAACGTTCTTTCATCAATTACTTTATTAATATTTTGTTTCAGATTATTAAATATTAACATTTTCCTTCCATTAAAATTCAAATTCCAACTTCATTTCAAACCTTATTCTTTATTCAAATAAAATCTTATTTTTAAATCAAATCATTGACCAATCGGGTTTTATTTAATTCTCTATCCTAAGTCAAGTTCATTTGGGTATTTATCATTTCAACCCGATTCCATTTCAATGCAAAAATCAAAGCATAACAAAAAGAACTTGTAGTGATAACTGGGAAGGTGCCAAAGTAAATAAACAAGCAATAGCAACCATCAATAACAATCCAATAATTTATTTAAATAATCCCGAAATAATCGTATTAATTCACATTGTTGTTTGTGCAAATTAATATAATTATTTCTAGAATCTACAATATCATTTCATGCGGATTAAAGATTATTACACTAATTATTCTATGCAATTCTACACTCGACATCAATTATTCAATTTCATACTTCATCAATTAAGACAACATAAATTCAAATGGTTCAAGGGTAATTAAACATTTTTCTACATGTCAATTAATTAAACATTTAAGGGGTCATATCATACAAATTAACTAATCAAATTCAACACATATGTCGATTCAAATTTTTACTACCCTACGTCCAATTCAATGGCATAATATATATCACTTTGTACATTACAATTTACATCCAATATAAACAACAAACAATCAATCAATTATCAACCAAACGGGGTTATCATCGTAATATTAACGGATAATGGTGTCAGATGCCACAGGTGAACTGATACATGTAATAACATATAAAACAGTGTAAATGACTAACAGCAGCATATTTCAATTGTCGTTCCAATTGAAATCAAATTTAATAAATAAAAGAACATTAATCGTGAGTGATTTTTAACCTTTCGAGGCTAGAAGAATTTGACGAATCGAAAAGATACGAATTGGATCACGATCTAGACCGTCGAACAAAACCAAACGACATTCACAGCAAAGTAAGCTGAAAGCAGATTTTTTTGGTGGATAAAGCTGAAAGATAGGAATTGATGAGATAATTAGAATCAGTTTGAGAAAATAGCAAATATATGCCCTATCATTATAATACATATAATTCTTCAATATTTTACCCTAAGACAAATTTTAAAATAATATAAATCATTGTTTAAATTAAAGTCGTATATATATATATATATATTATACAATACTAACAATGTAACTAAACTTCCAAATACATAACCTCTATATACGTTTAAACAGTGAAACGTAATTCTTCAAACATTGAAAAATATAACTCATATTACTAGTAAAATATATGCATACAATTATGTATATAACAAATATATAAGCTATTCAAAATCATCTTCAACAAGTACCCAAAAGCCATTTCCAAGATCATGCTCATTTACTCAAATCGGCAGTCTATCATTTACTCATGAAAAAATCTGCAGTCTCAAATTCGAAATTCCATATCAAAGTTTTTACTAGCTTATTTTTCATTCAAAGTTGCAGTATGGCACATATGGAGTAAATGAAGAATAGGATTTTTAGGCAATCACGACTCTGACAACAGAAAATAATCTTACCAATTTTGATCGATGTTGATTATTTTATCGCATGCATGTGTAATGATATATACAAGTTTGACAAAAAATTTAACATGCCCTGTATTATCTTAAGTAAACTAAATATGGTAGTACTTGAATTAAAAATGTTAGCCTCTTATATGAAATTTAATAGCATCTGTTGAACTATATTTTTTTACCTTTAGACTAATGACAAAAGAGGTAAAAAGGGTGGTAGTTTGTTGTTATTAATTCTAAATAAAAAGTGTATAAACTCTAACTAAATATCACCGATGTTGTATGTAAGATTTTGGTCCGCCTTTGAGAATGTGACATTTTCATATTGATTCCCCCCTAGTATATATAACCAATATAGAAATGCATACCCAGACTATATATTTTAAACTTAAAACTGAATATATGAAATTTCACTGCAAACCAATTTTATACGCAACAGGGTATATATGCAAATCTGATTGCAACTAAATATATATGCAGACCATGCATTTATAACCAAATATATGTAATCCAGCTGTAATAATTTTTATATGAAAACCGAAAAGGCTACTCAATGTACAGCTATAAATATTACTACCTCAAGGCAAGATCAAGCACGTTCTCGGCTGCGTGAAAAGATGGAACGTGTACGAGACATAATTGATTCGAGCAGAAGACCTGCCCTCAGTTAATTACATGCAAATAATATCACAGACCATCTCGGCTAAGGAAAAAATGTAAACGATCTGCTGTGGATAGTGGTTGCATGAGCTGGGTCGAGAGTGGAGGCAGGGTCGGGTTTGCAGAGGTGGCGAGGCAGCGACTGGAAACAAGGGAAGGGTGGCCAGAGGGTGCTAAGGTTTGATGTTCTCGGCTTGCACAGGAGTAGCATGCGTGAAAATTTGCGGTGAGGAGTTATGCAAGGCGGAGCTGTAGACTTTGGGTTGAGAACAGAGGGGAACGGTGAGGTGGGGCATTGGGTCACGCTGATGAATTAGTTTGAGGAGGAAGGCACGCTGTAGCCATGATGAGAAATGGTAAAGTGACAGAGAAGAGAAAAACTGTGTAATGCATAATTAATTTATATTATTTCTCGAGTGAATAATATCAACGAAGTGAAAGGTCAGGAAATCAAACGATCTAGATTATATTGAATGTTAAAACTCATGCGTTGACTGTTTGTTTCCAACGGTCAAATAAGTAAAAGGATCAGAAATCCAAAAGTCCAAATACCAAACCGATACGGTTAACCGTTCCACGCATTCCGCTGTGTACCGGACTTCAAAATATAGAATAAATATATTGTCGTAATCACCACGACGAGACGATCAAAACGGTATGCAGAGATCAGTGGTACGATTGAATTATAAAAATTCAAATTTTCAACTAGCGGAAAATGCATAAATATCACAAAAAAATAAGATCGACGGGGCTAAAGAAGTCCGAATTTGGAAAAACGAAAAATGACGCATTGCTCAGAAAATGGTTTAGAATTTTTTTATGTAAAAATATTTAGGTTTCGAAAATGTTTTATTTTCATTGATTTTTTAACTGATTAAATTGAAATATTACGCACGAAAATAAACTTCATATTTTCGGACGAAAATTTACCAGCTGCTACGTTTAATTAGACGCATTTCAAGTATTAAATTTTTATTTCCAAATTTTATTTTCTTTTTTAATTACTTAAATTTCACACAAATTCAGTTAATTAAATTAATTAAAACCGTTAAAATATCTGGGTTGTTACATGATATATGCACTTGCTTTGATTTACGATTGCAAGGTTGAGATGATTCTGACCTGTTCATGTATTTATGATATATTATTGCTACTACCTTGGTTACCATGGCTTTGACTCTGGCATAACATGATCATTTTGAAATACACTGACTTTGTTTGAAAACACTTCATTACAGTTTCAACTGATAATATCCTTTTTGAAACTGCTCTGATTTGTTCGAAATGCTACTATGTTGACTGTTTGATTACATCTGTAGTTGTATCGTGACTCATGTATCTGCTTTAATGTTTTATATGGTAGTCTGAAGTGATTCTCTCGCATCGCTTTGCATTGCACTATGTGTAGAGTTGCTGTCCTATTTCATATGAATATAGTCGTCATTGGTCTTGATGTATTGGTTTGTTGAGTCTGTTGTGTCCACTGCTATTATCTTTCTTTGTACTCTTTTGTGTTGATTTGAAGTCTGGTTGCACCGAGTCTGGATCGAGTTGTGTTGCATTCTTGGTTGTCTTCATGTTTAGTTGTTGTGCACTACATATATATATGTATACATGTGTGTATACATATGTATATATGTATATATATGTATGTATGTTGGTTTCTTTGTGTAGCCTTCATCTCATCTTGTGTATTGCTCCCATTGATGTCTTTGTTTCATATGTTCCACTGTTTCATGTTGTATTCATCGCTGTCTCCTTTGAAAATGATTCGTGTGGTATGAAGTTTTATTCTTTTACAAGTGCATTTGCAGTCTGGTTGTCCTCATTGGTACTCTAGTCTCTTTGCTTTGAGTTGAACTTCAACTTGTCTACATTGCTGTCACGTGTTCTAGTGCCTTGTTCCATTTGGTGGTCTGACTTGTTTTCAGGTGCTTGTTGCATTTTGAGTATGGTCTAAATCTTTTTGTATATGCACTTGTTACTGATTTCATTTGTACACACTTGTTTGGCTTATCTGGTACATTGTGGTCTTGCCTACCTCTGGTTCATTTTGTTTTGTTGCTCTTGCCTTGACTCGCTGAGGCTTGAACTGTATGTATGTTGAATGCATATGTACTGGCTATCACATGTATGCATTCATGTGTACAGTCATTATAGTCTGGTTTATTTTGTGTACATGTATGTGTTGTTGCAGCCACTTGAGTTTGGTTTCATTGGCAATCATTTTTGTCAAACCATTGAGCTTGAGTATGGTTATGTTGATTAGGTCAAGACACATATGCACTTGGGTTGAATCCAGCTTTTGGCTCGGGTTTAAATTGTGCTCACCGGTCCCTGCAATTTTATCAAGTATATATCGGTGTGCACGGCCTTGTGGCATGTACAGTGATACACTGTGCATGTCACAAGTTGTTTGTGTAAGATGAGTTCAAAATAAATGATGACGAATAACCCAAATAACTGAGGCAAATGATATTTTCAAACACACATTTTTATTGTACATTGCAAAATATTTCTTTTTCAATTTCACTACATCAGTGTTTATTTTGCAGATAATTCAGATGTTGGATACAAACCGGGATAGAGTTGAAGAACATATACGAGTGAATGAGTGATATGTAGTGAGATGATAAATTGTAAATCGAAATTTGTGATGTAATCGAAATTATATTGTAAAATGCCAATGTGTAAATGTATAGTGAGAGCTTAAATTTTTACTATTCGAATTTGCAATAAAATATTTGTTTCAATAAAATATTTGATTGAATATGAATTCTGGTTATTTATTTTATTCATCAAATATTTATTTAATTATGTGAAAAATAAAATAGTACAATAACAAATACATTTAAATGAATATATATATATATATATGTTTATTATCATCGAACTAAAATCACATACTAGCATATTCAATAGAATGAAGTAAAATTACTTTTCTAACCTTAAGTACACTTGCCCTCCACTGAAATATTGCCACCTCGCTACCTTACCCTCTTTCTTATGTTCTACACATGTAAAACAATGTTTCCTCCCTTATTAACCAATACGTAACACCCATTTTTTACCTTGGTTAAGAGATAAAAGGATGTTTCATGCTTTATTTAATTTACTTTGATTTTTTTAACTTACAAATGGTAACATCATCTTACATAAGTGTACTTATGTTATTAGCATTTATTTTATTTCTAACCCATGCTTAAGTTAATTTAAAATGTGTAAATTTATTAACTAAGGCATTTACAACTTTTTAATGGTGAAAAATTGAAAATTTTGAAAAAGATTTACGGTCACATTTTCTAATTTCCTTTAAACTATTTATTTTTGTGAACACGTTTTGAAAATGATTTCACCATCATTAGTTATTTTTAAAAGAGGTTTATTTAACCCTTAAAATCATTAATTTGAGTATTTAATATTAATTAAATATTCATTGATGAATGTGATAAAATTTCGGGTCATTATAATAGTACATATGAATATTTGGTGAAACTTAAATAATACCATAACATCGTATATATGCATGCACAATGATCGTGAAATGTGACACTATTTAAATGCAAGAATTCATATATCCAATGGGCACTCCTATATGAAGGAAATGACATGGTATATCCGGTATGTTTGTGAGCACTCTACTGTAAGTGTATAAGTTATGTATGTATGCCATAGTCATCCAATTAGACATATCATAAGGTCAATGCATAAATCAACCAATAACATAAATTTGAATATTTTAAACATACCAAAATCGAGCAAACATAATTTGTACCGTAAATAAAACAAACAATCATATATATATATATATCTGTGTGTGTGTGTGTGTGTATGTATATATATGTATACATACATACATACATACATACATATATATAACGGTCATTCACCTATACCTAAATAATTATTTATACTAACCATCAAACAAATGGAAAGCATTCCAGAAATGAGTAGAAATGAATAGCTTGGGTCCTTTCTTCGGGTTTCTAAGTACTCTCAACTTGATCTCTCTTTCCAAACTAACTAAATAAACTCTATTACTAGTATATATACTCACCCTCAAATGTATATACACAACTACAGCCTCTACAATTCATGCTACTAACTCAAATAAATTAATATTAAAATGAACAAAAATAAGTGGCCTTAGCATAAAAATTCCTTAACTGAAACACAGCCTATACAACACCTAGATGCCATACATAACATGTGGATCGCTCCAAAAGCATATTTATCACTCCATCTACTGAATGCCAGGGAAAGAAAACTCGTAAGGTGGACAGTATCTCGCATAAGTGAACCAATAACTTGAATCACTAGAAATTTCATCCCATCACCTAAAAACATCGAACATATGATGCCTTAACCTTCTGAACACACTATAACTTCTCTTCCAAAGTTCATTTCAATCTAAGTGCATCACTTCTCTTATAGCATCACTTCTTCAAACTCGTAATAATCATGACACTAAAGAATCATCCTTTTAATCTACAAGAGAACTTAGAGATTTTGTGACGGCCCGGTATTTTCGACCTCCGAAAATCGACATCAATACGTTCATTGTATTGCATGCCAAGCAATAAAATGCCAGAAATACCATATTGTTTGGGAAAAAGAAGAAGAAATAGAAGAAGAAAATAGAAACAACAACACAGAATCTCACAATCGCAACGGAACAATATATAATAGATAACAACTTGTCTTTTTACAAAAAGAACTATAACTGTTATATATACAATACAACATCAGAGTACAATAAATCAACAATTCAGCAATGGACAGTTATACAACTTGTCCTCACAAGTATTGAATATACAACCCATAATATACAGCAAAATATAATCAGATATGTGAAATACGTCACCATCATCTAGCTCGTCTCCTGAGCTCCATAGCGTCCTTACTATATCTATAATACTCGGTCTGACCTGAGCATTATAATAAAATAATACCCGATTTAGTATAGAAAACTAGCGTGAGAAAACACATACAGTTTGGTTTATTAAAGCTATCAAAATCCTTCGAAAAGCAAGGTTATCTCGTAAGACCACGCCACAAATAAAGACGATGGGTTTTTATCTTACGATAACCAAAACATTTCATATCAAAACCTATGATATTATAATAGCGTCTAAGTACAAATACTTATTCAAATAGCTGAAATTGTTACATTAATTAAATTTCAACATACTAGGCTCTACAATCAAAACCGTAAAGGAACTTATTGGAGAATGGATTCCATACGAATGACTAGGCACTGGGGTACCACCTGTCACAGTACACGTCTACAAACAGGGTACCGAGGACCATGTCGGGATCCCCTGCAACACAAGACTAGTCTACTCCTAACCTAGATAGACCAAATATGCTATCATCCCATGTGTTCCCACCCTTTTCGAGTTCCTTCCATGTATCGTAGTAATAATACCTGATGGTATCTAGAAAGGTGATAAACATACCCTAATTGGGTGCGATGCACTTAGCCTTGCTGTGTCTCCCTTTCTTTTCAGTCATTCTTGGTTGATGAGGCTAGAGGCTACGATTGCGCTTTAAAGTAATTTTCATTTAAAATGCTCATTGTCCTCCAATGCCAATGTACTGATAGCATTCATCCATACAAGTCCGTTCTGGGTCTTAATGGAACCGAAGGAACTGTTCCTACTGTGACGACCCAAACTCGATGTCCCATAAACGACATCAAATTCGCATCGCCGGAGCTTATAACAACAATTAGATGAATATAAAACAGCGGAACAGAATCAATATCATAAATAACATCACTGTTACAACATCAACATAATATCCATACTATAACAGAGTACATAGTACATACACCACGATCTCTAAATACAACATCATGATAACATAACAGTGAACATATATCCAAAAGTTCTCAAGTGAAAGAGGTGATAACGAACTCCCAAAAGCTAAGCACCTGAAATCTCCAAAAGCTCCTAAGGTATCTCCAAGATAAAAGCTCCAAAATAATGCTACTCCAAAATAACCTAAACCTGTTACTAGGCTGCCCGTGTGGAAATAAGGGGCACCCAGAGTTTAGGAAAGAAAACAATAAACTCCGGATCAGTCATGGGACTGGTATGAGTAAACAAAACAGCAGTTACTTATAAATAAAACAAGATTTAAAAAGAATTTTCGGAATGCTTTTAAAAATGGAACTACCATAAGACCTCCCGCCACACACACAATGCAAACGCAGAATTGGAGGAGATTTCTTCTTATGATAGTTAAATATGCTTGATACGTGAAAAGAATTCTTTGATATTGTTTCTAGTGCATAGTGAAGAAAACATTTCAAAAATAGAATATTAATCTTAGCCAACATACGACCATTATCGTATGCCTACTATAGCTACCATCTAAACAGTGGTGACCACCATAAGTAAATGGCAGGTTCTACAACTAAAACCGTACAGGGTTTCGTATTGTTTCTTTGGATTTCCAACAAATGGTCAGGCTAAGGAACTTCCTGCTGCCACATGAGATCGCCTCTGGAGGGACGTCCCGAGAACTTAACCAGCTCTCTGCCAACACAAGGCCGGGTTACCTTTGTCACTAGGTAACTACTACACGAATATGCCACCTCCCGGTCCTTTGGGACCTTTATTAGAGGGCCCTCTATCCAAAACAACAACCACACAGTAAATGAGATTGGAGTTACCACACAGGTAAATATCTGGGCTCCATACCATGACATCACCTTTTTCCAGAAGGAAATGACATACCCTAAAGGGCGCGGCCCTCATAACCCTGCCGCACTTTTCCTGTTTCGACCATTTCCGGTTTGTGAGGTCCGATGAGGTCTCTTCCACAAAGACACGCTTTATACAAAAGCCGTGCTTTGGGTCAACAAATGATCATAGAAATGATCACCAAGATAGACGATCAAACTAATGATCCTATCATAAACGACCAACACAATGATCACTTCACAGCAACACTCAGCATGTCACATTACCAAATTGGGATTATATCGCTGATACTTCAACTACATAACCTCTGAGCTCGTACGTCTCAGAGAAGGGTGTTAAGCTAAGAGAATAAATTCTCCGCCACCAACAGAAATATATTTGAAAGAATCTGCTTTATATCTCAATTTGTAATGTCAGACACACAATCCATACAAGTCTGTTCTGGGTTCGAACAGAACCGAAGGCACTTCCAAAGAAGTCCTTGCAATCCGGATATCCACAATCCTGATCGGATTCCCCATCACATATGGAGAACTCTATACCGGAGCAACTCGGTGCAGAGTCAATCGATAGATCATCCTATCGCTTTCGCAAATACCCGGTCTTCAACACCGGTCTTCAAATGCTATCCAATTCGACGTATCACTATTCGCAATGGGTTATACGACACAAAGGTCATCTCCCGGTTAAACCGAATAGTGAGCGTAAATTTTTAAAAACAATGTGGATGTCATTCATAACAATTCATAGGTTCGATGTGGGTTTCGGATAACCAACTGAAATCCGATTCCCTGTTGCATCGAAGTTTTAAATGCCGTTTCACGGACAACGGGGTTTTCACATCAATACAGAACAAATCATAATCACAGTGCATCACATGGCAAATACATCCTACAGAATTCACAACAGAACAGGGATATCAATGTAAATTAACAACAGTAGTTAATTACTTTCCAATGTGATTTAAATACATGTGCCACTAGATTAATTAAATTAAATGATAAGAATTTGGATAAATAAATTAAATTTTGATTACTCAATTTATTGTTTCAAAATTTACAAATTCTTACTTACAAATTTATTTAAACACTTAATTGTTTATCAATCAATTTAATTACAAGTTTGTAAATCATTCTTAAAATTTCCTTTCAAAATCATTGATTAATGACAATTATTCACTTTAATTTTCATTTTAAACTTCAATTCAATTAGATCTCAATTGAATATATTAATTTATTATTCCTTAATAAATTATTTTAATGTAACTATCCATTTTGAATTAATCAATTTAAATTATCAACTTAATGATCTTTAAATTTACAACTTTAATTTTAATTGCTTTTATTTATTTATTATTATTTATTAAAAAGAACTTTTAAATCATAAATTATTTAATCATTAATTTATTAACTTCACATTCCATTTACAAACGATCTTCATTTTACAAACAATGCTTTATGAAAATAGTTTAAACATAAATTGTTTATATTACAAAGCACCTATTTTCTCAACATTGTTGCCTTAATATTTTTGAATGGGCTTAGCCCATTATAAACAACCCGAGTCGGTCACGCGTTTTACTCGCGTCCATCCCTTTCTTCCCACTCCCCAGTTTCTTATTTTCTTTCAGTTTCTTTTCTTTTTTTTTTCTTTTTATTTACGCGCATATGAATCAACACTGGAAATAAAGTCTACGCCACTTGCTTCGAGTTCGATCCCGAGTTCGAACCCCCTACGCTCGATAACACCCCCGAGTACTTCGTCCCCTTCTCGAGTCAGACGTGCACGTGCACGTGTCCCAACGCCACCGCCCTCAGATGATCGCCGCGATGATGCTCCACGACCCCACGAACTCCCTCGAACACAAAATCGTGCCCAGTTTCCATGGAAACCCATTGAGTCGAAATCGAGCTCTCTCACCACCAATCGAAACCAACCCAGTCGCCAAACTCCGCCTTGAACTCGACGCCTCGACCACCTGAAAGCTCCTAACTCCGGCCAATGACTCGTCACCCACCCAGTCATCATTCCCCCAGGCCATGTGCCACTCGAACAACCACAGAGGGAAAACGAGTTAAACTAAAAGCTATGAACAAAACTAGGGTTCTGGGAAGAAATCACTTGCCGCCGCTGCCACGTCGACCTTCCGACCACCCCAATATTTTTCTCCGATACCCCATAAGCTCCTCTACCTTCTCGAGAAACTCCGGCCTCCCCTGTACCTCCGACCACCTGAATTTGACCATAAACCCTTTTCCCTTCATTACCGATCTGCTCTTGAATCACATGCTTAAAAATCATCAAACACGGCTTAAAATTCCTATCTTCTAATGTAGATTCGTAATATATAAACCAATCTCAAAATTGTGATACTCGAATTTTATCAAAATTTAAGATTTCCTCTGAAAACATAAGTTTTCATACTGCATATACTTCTGCTCCATGAAACTATTTTTATTTATAATTCATACATAAGCACTGCTACTTAGTTTTGAAATCAAAGGCTAATTCAAATCAGATGATAAGGATTTAAATTATTTTCTTGTGTAATACAACCCTGTGCTTCAATCAGGGAAGAAAATAGGAGTTTCAGACAGTTTGTTATGTATATATATATGTAGAATAAAACTGAAAGAAATTTATAGGCAACACAATATAGATCATTCCCACAATCTATTTAAATCCTGAAGTAAATCTATTTACTCACCTGTATATATTGATAAGCAGAGGGTATATTGGCTTTGAAGTTGCAGTTCCAAATCTTATTTTCTGGTTTGTTTTTGTTTCCTTTTCTTTCTTCAGCAAGTTGTTTCGAACTTGTATATTTTTCAAAGTTTATTTTATGTTCTTTTCTAAGTTGTTGAATGAAATAAACTGAAACAAATGTTCTTGTTTATAGAGGGAATTGTGTACAGTTTAATAGAGTACTTGAAACATTATTTTGCATTGTTGCTAAATACAGGTTGATGTGATCTTTATTTATGCAAGACAGTAAATGCATTTAATGAAGCATGGATTCATAGTTGATGTCTTACTTGAGGTTGCTAAAGTAATGGCATTAAATGAAGCATGTTTGTAATGCTTCCCTGCACACTTGTATGTTACAGCATACTGGTTTGTTTATTATATAATAATTTTTTTTTCTCTTTTATACTAATTTACCTTACTTTACTTTGTTATATGGGAGAGCCTTGTTTACAGCAACTTGTTTCAGTTTTATATTTTCCTTATGTCTACACATTTGTTTACTGCCATTTTTTTTATTTTTTATTTTTTTTTTTCTCTTTATTACTTTGTTTTTTTTTTTATTTATTTGTTCATTTGTTTGATCTTTTGTTTAACTATTTATTTATTTATTCTCTTATGTCTTTATAGTGTTTATAGCAACTTGTTTTAGTTATTAACTTTTAATAATTATGTGATTTTATTACAATATACATTTTCTTAAATTTTTATTTCTATTCAAGATTTAACTTATTAATATTAAATCTATAACTTATATTTTATTTTATTATTTATTTTTATAACTTTTCAATTTAAATTTCAAAAAGTTCAAATACATTACCAAATTTTAAATTCGAAATCCCCGGGATGTTACAATATCCCCTCCTTAAGAAAATTTCGTCCTCGAAATTGAAAAAAAGAGAGAAACGTAAACAAAGAATATACGAATTCAGAAATAAGGAAATGACTTACAGATTTAAGTCGAGATGTCAATTCTGCATTTGGGATATGATTTCTTCATATTCTCTTCAGTCTCCCAAGTACAGTCCTTTGGATCGCCACTCCATTTAACTTTGACCAATTTCACAATTTTGTTCCTCAATCGCTTCTCATCACGATCAACAATTTTCATCGGTTCCCTTCTAACTGCCAAGTTGGGAGTGATTTCTAGATCCTGCTGAGCAGCTTCTTCAATAATATCATCTGGATCGTGCACATATTTCCGAAGATTAGAAATATGGAACACATCATGTACGCCAGATAACCAGTTGGGTAACTGCACTCTATATGCTAGAGAACCAATCCTTTCCAGAATAGGAAAAGGACCAATATAACGCGGTGCTAACTTTCCAGTTTTCCCGAATCTCAACACTCCTCGCATCGGAGATACTTTCAGAAATACAGAATCTCCAACTTGAAATTCCAAATTTCTCCTTCGACGGTCATAATAGCTCTTCTGACGACTTTGGGCAGTTAATAACTTCTTTCGAATAAATTCTACCTTCTCAGTGGCTTCTTTTATCATATCTGGTCCAAGAACAAGTCTATCACCTGATTCGATCCAACATGTAGGTGATCGACACGGACGACCATATAAAGCTTCGAAAGGAGCCATTTCTAAACTGGCTTGATAGCTGTTATTATATGAGAATTCAACTAGATGCAAATGGTCCTCCCAAGAACCACCAAAATCATGAACACAAGCTCGCAGTAGGTCTTCTAAAACTCGGTTAACCCTCTCAGTCTGTCCATCAGATTGCGGATGGTAAGCAGTACTGAAATTTAATTTCGTTCCTAAAGCGTCTTGAAATGCTTCCCAAAATCTACAAGTGAAGATCGGATCACGATCACTCACTATACTGCTGGGAATACCATGGAGGCGAACAATTTCCTTTATATAAATACCTGCCAAGCTTGCCGCAGTACGAGTGGATTTAACTGGAATGAAATGGGCATTTTTGGTTAGGCGATCCACAATAACCCAAATCGCTTCATTGCCTTTCTTGGTACGAGGCAATCCATCGATGAAATCCATCGATACTTGATCCCACTTCCATTTCGGTACTTCCAAAGGTTGAAGTAAACCGGCCACTTTCCTTTGGTCGCTCTTGATTTGCTGACAAGTAGCACAACGACTTACATAAATAGATATGTCTCTTTTCATCGTTTTCCACCAGAACGTTCTTTTAACATCTCGATACATTTTGTTGACTCCTGGATGAATGTTGAATTTGGACTTGTGGCATTCATCCAAAATTTCACGTTTCAGTTCTGGAATGTCAGGGACACAAATTCTGCCCTTCATCCTTATAACTTCTCTATTATCTAATTCAAAAGTAGTATCCTCTCCTCGATCTATTCTTCTACGCATTTCTCGAAGAAACTTGTCTTCCGTTTGCCTGCTCGCGATTTTCTTAAGAAGAGTAGGAGTAATAACAAGATAAGCAAGAACAGCATAACTTCTGCTCAAAGCGTCTGCAACTACATTGGCCTTTCCGGGTGTATACAGAATATCCAAGTCATAAGATGCCAGAAATTCCAACCAACGTTGTTGTCGCAGATTCAGATCCTTCTGGGAGAAAAGATATTTCAAGTTTTTATGATCGGTGAATAATTCGAATTTTTCACCTATAACAAAGAGAGTTTATTAAGTATATTTCTTTAGCTAATTTCGCAAATTATTTAGAAAGCTGAAAAGATTCTTACCCAGAAGATAATGTCGCCATATTTTCAAAGCGAAAACAACAGCCAAAAGTTCCAAATCGTGCGTTGGGTAGTTCTTCTCATGCGGACGTAATTGTCTACCCGCGTAGGCAACTACCTTTCCATTTTGCATTAATACTGCACCTACCCCTTCACCACTTGCATCAGTATAAACAGATAAGCCTTGGTTTCCGTTAACAATAGTGAGAACAGGAGCAGTGGTCAATCTCTTTTTCAACTCTTGAAAAACTTCTTCACATTTCGGAGTCCAGTCAAATTCTACATCTTTCATTGTTAGCTTAGTCAATGGGCTAGCCAACTTAGAAAAATCTTGAACGAATTTCCGGTAATAGCCTGCTAAACCCAAAAAGCTTCGAACTTCTTTTGGAGTAGTGGGTTGTTTCCAATCAAGAATAGCGGAAATTTTGCTGGGATCTACTGAAATTCCTTCTTCATTAACAATATGGCCAAGGAATTTGACTTCATTGACCCAGAAATGACATTTGGAAAATTTTGCATATAGAACATTTCTCCTCAAAATTTCTAAGACAATTTTAAGATGCTTGGCATGCTCATCTTCAGTTTTGGAGAAAATTAAGATGTCATCAATGAATACAAGCACAAATTTATTCAAAACTTCCCGAAACACACGAGTCATGAGATCTACGAAGTATGCTGGAGCATTGGTTAGCCCGAAAGGCATAACTAACCATTCATAGAACATATTAGGACCTCTGAAAGCGGTCAGATGTACACAATCTTCGGCGATTCGTAATTGATGAAATCCTTGGGCTAAATCCATTTTTGAAAAGAAACGAGCGCCGTGCAACTGATCAAATAAATCATCAATCCTGGGCAATGGAAATTTATTCTTGAGAGTTTGTTTATTTAGATCGCGGTAATCTACACACAATCTCAAGGATCCGTCTGATTTAGCAACAAATACGACGGCTGAGCCCCATTCAGAAACACTGGGTCTAATTAATCCTTTTGCTCGTAGCTCATCAGTTTGATGAATTAATTCAATCTTTTCCCTGGGTGCCATCCTGCGATTTGCGTGAACAACAGGACGAGTATTAGGTACAAGATCGATTCGGAATTCTATTTCTCGATGAGGAGGTAAAGATTTCACTTCTTCAAATACATCAGAAAAATCCCGAACAACAGGTATAGACTCCAAACTGGGTTCAGGATAACCCAAATTATACATCAACCCTTCCCTTTTAGGACTAGGGACCTCACAAGAAATTTCGATGAAATCCCCAAATTCGGTTTTAATCGAAATCAATCGATTGCTGCAATCCAATCTGGCTTCATATTTTTCTAGCCAATCCATTCCGAGTAAGACTTCAAACTCGTTAAAATCTAGAACGAAGAGACCAATGGGGAATTGATAATGAGAATATGAGATAGGAACGTCTCTACATCGAAGACAAAGATTTGTAGGACCTCCAACTGGATTTCTTACGCATATAGGTTCATCAACAAAATCAGGTTCAAGATTCAATTCCTTAATAGCTTGTTGAGAGATAAAACTATGTGTAGCGCCCGTATCAAATAGAACTCTAACAATATTATCATAAATGCTAAGATTACCTTCCAGAACTTCTTTTCCTTTTGCTGCTTTGGAAGTTGCAGGTTGGTCCTTGACTGCGTATACTTTTGCTGTTTGAGCTTGTTTCATGGTTGGACAGTCTTTAACTTCATGCCCCACCTTCTGACAGTAATAGCACTTCCTAGGTTGTTCTCGAGCGGATTGACTGACTTGTTTCTTAGGCTTCGTACATCTGCTCGAATAGTGGCCCTTCTCCAAGCAATTATAACAAGTAACATTTTCTGCCGCGCTTCCCTGAATGCTCTTCTTCTTCTCGTTGCCTTGCCAAGGTTTCTTGCCTCCGAATTTTCGCTTCTTCCAATTTTGGTTGCCTGAATTACCTTTCTCCACAGTTGCTTCCTGTATATCAAGAGTAGCGTACCTGTATCCCATATCTACTAAATCTGAGAAAGATTCTTTAACATGACCCGTCATTCTTCCATGATATTTCTGGTTCATTCCCCGGATAAACCTTTCGTTCTTCTTCAGAGGTGTATTTAGCAATTCCGGACCAAACCGAGATAGTTCAGTGAATTTATTCAAGTATTCTTCAAACGACAAACTTCCTTGTTTCAAATCCAGAAATTCCTGATACATTCTAGAAACACCTGCCGATGGCATGTAACGTTTCTCAAACACTTCCTTGAAACGATCCCAAGTGAATTCTTCCTCGGGTTCATCTACAATGATGGTTTCCCACCAAGCTGAAGCTTCTCCTTGGAGTTGCCAAGAAGCTATAAGTCTTTTCTGCTCATCCTGCAATTTTAACCCTTTAAAAATCTTTTCACACGATCTTACCCAAGCTTGAGCGTCAATAATTGACTCCTTGCCAATAAATGGTTTTCCACCAAGCTTTTCAAACTTCTTATATAATTCAGCCAAGTCCGGCTGCTGCTGAATTTCTATTACTGCTTCTGCGGCTGCGGGAATTTGATTTGGTGCTGCAGCATTGCCTTGACCCCTCACTCTTCCTCTGCGTCCACTCATTTTCACTATCTGAGATTAGTAAGAAAATTGATTTAGATATACAGACGAAATATCTTAAGGAATATCAGCAGTAAAAAGAATTAGACTAAGAAAATTTTAAAGTTTCAGTCTTGATTATACTCATTCTAGGGTATACTTCACCCTATCTCTAATGAGCCATCTAATGTGTTATACTCCATAGCTAAAGTTCTTACTCAACCAACAGCTCTGATACCACTTTGTGACGACCCAAACTCGATGTCCCATAAACGACATCAAATTCGCATCGCCGGAGCTTATAACAACAATTAGATGAATATAAAACAGCGGAACAGAATCAATATCATAAATAACATCACTGTTACAACATCAACATAATATCCATACTATAACAGAGTACATAGTACATACACCACGATCTCTAAATACAACATCATGATAACATAACAGTGAACATATATCCAAAAGTTCTCAAGTGAAAGAGGTGATAACGAACTCCCAAAAGCTAAGCACCTGAAATCTCCAAAAGCTCCTAAGGTATCTCCAAGATAAAAGCTCCAAAATAATGCTACTCCAAAATAACCTAAACCTGTTACTAGGCTGCCCGTGTGGAAATAAGGGGCACCCAGAGTTTAGGAAAGAAAACAATAAACTCCGGATCAGTCATGGGACTGGTATGAGTAAACAAAACAGCAGTTACTTATAAATAAAACAAGATTTAAAAAGAATTTTCGGAATGCTTTTAAAAATGGAACTACCATAAGACCTCCCGCCACACACACAATGCAAACGCAGAATTGGAGGAGATTTCTTCTTATGATAGTTAAATATGCTTGATACGTGAAAAGAATTCTTTGATATTGTTTCTAGTGCATAGTGAAGAAAACATTTCAAAAATAGAATATTAATCTTAGCCAACATACGACCATTATCGTATGCCTACTATAGCTACCATCTAAACAGTGGTGACCACCATAAGTAAATGGCAGGTTCTACAACTAAAACCGTACAGGGTTTCGTATTGTTTCTTTGGATTTCCAACAAATGGTCAGGCTAAGGAACTTCCTGCTGCCACATGAGATCGCCTCTGGAGGGACGTCCCGAGAACTTAACCAGCTCTCTGCCAACACAAGGCCGGGTTACCTTTGTCACTAGGTAACTACTACACGAATATGCCACCTCCCGGTCCTTTGGGACCTTTATTAGAGGGCCCTCTATCCAAAACAACAACCACACAGTAAATGAGATTGGAGTTACCACACAGGTAAATATCTGGGCTCCATACCATGACATCACCTTTTTCCAGAAGGAAATGACATACCCTAAAGGGCGCGGCCCTCATAACCCTGCCGCACTTTTCCTGTTTCGACCATTTCCGGTTTGTGAGGTCCGATGAGGTCTCTTCCACAAAGACACGCTTTATACAAAAGCCGTGCTTTGGGTCAACAAATGATCATAGAAATGATCACCAAGATAGACGATCAAACTAATGATCCTATCATAAACGACCAACACAATGATCACTTCACAGCAACACTCAGCATGTCACATTACCAAATTGGGATTATATCGCTGATACTTCAACTACATAACCTCTGAGCTCGTACGTCTCAGAGAAGGGTGTTAAGCTAAGAGAATAAATTCTCCGCCACCAACAGAAATATATTTGAAAGAATCTGCTTTATATCTCAATTTGTAATGTCAGACACACAATCCATACAAGTCTGTTCTGGGTTCGAACAGAACCGAAGGCACTTCCAAAGAAGTCCTTGCAATCCGGATATCCACAATCCTGATCGGATTCCCCATCACATATGGAGAACTCTATACCGGAGCAACTCGGTGCAGAGTCAATCGATAGATCATCCTATCGCTTTCGCAAATACCCGGTCTTCAACACCGGTCTTCAAATGCTATCCAATTCGACGTATCACTATTCGCAATGGGTTATACGACACAAAGGTCATCTCCCGGTTAAACCGAATAGTGAGCGTAAATTTTTAAAAACAATGTGGATGTCATTCATAACAATTCATAGGTTCGATGTGGGTTTCGGATAACCAACTGAAATCCGATTCCCTGTTGCATCGAAGTTTTAAATGCCGTTTCACGGACAACGGGGTTTTCACATCAATACAGAACAAATCATAATCACAGTGCATCACATGGCAAATACATCCTACAGAATTCACAACAGAACAGGGATATCAATGTAAATTAACAACAGTAGTTAATTACTTTCCAATGTGATTTAAATACATGTGCCACTAGATTAATTAAATTAAATGATAAGAATTTGGATAAATAAATTAAATTTTGATTACTCAATTTATTGTTTCAAAATTTACAAATTCTTACTTACAAATTTATTTAAACACTTAATTGTTTATCAATCAATTTAATTACAAGTTTGTAAATCATTCTTAAAATTTCCTTTCAAAATCATTGATTAATGACAATTATTCACTTTAATTTTCATTTTAAACTTCAATTCAATTAGATCTCAATTGAATATATTAATTTATTATTCCTTAATAAATTATTTTAATGTAACTATCCATTTTGAATTAATCAATTTAAATTATCAACTTAATGATCTTTAAATTTACAACTTTAATTTTAATTGCTTTTATTTATTTATTATTATTTATTAAAAAGAACTTTTAAATCATAAATTATTTAATCATTAATTTATTAACTTCACATTCCATTTACAAACGATCTTCATTTTACAAACAATGCTTTATGAAAATAGTTTAAACATAAATTGTTTATATTACAAAGCACCTATTTTCTCAACATTGTTGCCTTAATATTTTTGAATGGGCTTAGCCCATTATAAACAACCCGAGTCGGTCACGCGTTTTACTCGCGTCCATCCCTTTCTTCCCACTCCCCAGTTTCTTATTTTCTTTCAGTTTCTTTTCTTTTTTTTTTCTTTTTATTTACGCGCATATGAATCAACACTGGAAATAAAGTCTACGCCACTTGCTTCGAGTTCGATCCCGAGTTCGAACCCCCTACGCTCGATAACACCCCCGAGTACTTCGTCCCCTTCTCGAGTCAGACGTGCACGTGCACGTGTCCCAACGCCACCGCCCTCAGATGATCGCCGCGATGATGCTCCACGACCCCACGAACTCCCTCGAACACAAAATCGTGCCCAGTTTCCATGGAAACCCATTGAGTCGAAATCGAGCTCTCTCACCACCAATCGAAACCAACCCAGTCGCCAAACTCCGCCTTGAACTCGACGCCTCGACCACCTGAAAGCTCCTAACTCCGGCCAATGACTCGTCACCCACCCAGTCATCATTCCCCCAGGCCATGTGCCACTCGAACAACCACAGAGGGAAAACGAGTTAAACTAAAAGCTATGAACAAAACTAGGGTTCTGGGAAGAAAACACTTGCCGCCGCCGCCACGTCGACCTTCCGACCACCCCAATATTTTTCTCCGATACCCCATAAGCTCCTCTACCTTCTCGAGAAACTCCGGCCTCCCCTGTACCTCCGACCACCTGAATTTGACCATAAACCCTTTTCCCTTCATTACCGATCTGCTCTTGAATCACATGCTTAAAAATCATCAAACACGGCTTAAAATTCCTATCTTCTAATGTAGATTCGTAATATATAAACCAATCTCAAAATTGTGATACTCGAATTTTATCAAAATTTAAGATTTCCTCTGAAAACATAAGTTTTCATACTGCATATACTTCTGCTCCATGAAACTATTTTTATTTATAATTCATACATAAGCACTGCTACTTAGTTTTGAAATCAAAGGCTAATTCAAATCAGATGATAAGGATTTAAATTATTTTCTTGTGTAATACAACCCTGTGCTTCAATCAGGGAAGAAAATAGGAGTTTCAGACAGTTTGTTATGTATATATATATGTAGAATAAAACTGAAAGAAATTTATAGGCAACACAATATAGATCATTCCCACAATCTATTTAAATCCTGAAGTAAATCTATTTACTCACCTGTATATATTGATAAGCAGAGGGTATATTGGCTTTGAAGTTGCAGTTCCAAATCTTATTTTCTGGTTTGTTTTTGTTTCCTTTTCTTTCTTCAGCAAGTTGTTTCGAACTTGTATATTTTTCAAAGTTTATTTTATGTTCTTTTCTAAGTTGTTGAATGAAATAAACTGAAACAAATGTTCTTGTTTATAGAGGGAATTGTGTACAGTTTAATAGAGTACTTGAAACATTATTTTGCATTGTTGCTAAATACAGGTTGATGTGATCTTTATTTATGCAAGACAGTAAATGCATTTAATGAAGCATGGATTCATAGTTGATGTCTTACTTGAGGTTGCTAAAGTAATGGCATTAAATGAAGCATGTTTGTAATGCTTCCCTGCACACTTGTATGTTACAGCATACTGGTTTGTTTATTATATAATAATTTTTTTTTCTCTTTTATACTAATTTACCTTACTTTACTTTGTTATATGGGAGAGCCTTGTTTACAGCAACTTGTTTCAGTTTTATATTTTCCTTATGTCTACACATTTGTTTACTGCCATTTTTTTTTTTTTTATTTTTTTTTTTTCTCTTTATTACTTTGTTTTTTTTTTATTTATTTGTTCATTTGTTTGATCTTTTGTTTAACTATTTATTTATTTATTCTCTTATGTCTTTATAGTGTTTATAGCAACTTGTTTTAGTTATTAACTTTTAATAATTATGTGATTTTATTACAATATACATTTTCTTAAATTTTTATTTCTATTCAAGATTTAACTTATTAATATTAAATCTATAACTTATATTTTATTTTATTATTTATTTTTATAACTTTTCAATTTAAATTTCAAAAAGTTCAAATACATTACCAAATTTTAAATTCGAAATCCCCGGGATGTTACACCTACTACATCCATTTGGAATCATCCGCAGGATTAGTAGCGATTAGCCCTTGCACTTCACTGCTCCATCTTTGACTCTATGCTCTTGTTTTCACTTCGAAAATGTGCTTGTTGGATCGAAGTGGTTTTCAAATAGCTTATCCGATCCCAGTCTCTTCGAAACAACATTCGATATATTTCGATAAACTCAACCCCGGTTCTTTAGGAAATAACAGTCGAAAATAAGATCGATGATCACCTCCTAACTGTTAGTGCGTGGATTTCCTTATAACATCCTAGAAGAACAAAATGAGTTTATACGTATATTATAGCACCTCGACGGTAACTGTACCATATAACTCCCGCGTTTTCTTTTAGATATTCCTAAAGTTTTATTTTGGGTTTAGATTCGATAGTCGGTGTAACAACCCGGGATTTCACAATTATTTTATTATCGCCATTAAATGATTAATCTACTAGCAAATTGATTATTGGAGTTTTTAATCAGTTGAAATCCTTTTGGAAAAAAAAAGGTTAAAAATTATGTGGGATTTAAATCAATATATCCCTTTTATTTTAATTAGCCCGTTCCCTTTTATTAAAATTCGACCCGTTCCTCTTTTTAAATTTCATTCGTTCAAACCCTAGACCAAAACATTCGAAAGAATAAAAATGGCTGCCGTTCGTTCTTCTTTGTCCAAATTAGGGCTTTCGAAATTTTTCGAGGTCGCGCCTCTGTTGATCGATCGGTGGGTACTCGCGAGTAGCTTGGATCGTTCGCGGCTCCTCCTGTTAGTCGAGATCGTCTCTGCTTCAGATTGTCGTATAAAGGTGAGTGATCTTCTCGCCACTCACATCTAATTCGAATTCTGGTGATTTTTGACTTGTTCAAATTTATGACTTTCGTTGCTTGATTTTTCGGCCGTTCGATTTTGTTTTGATAGTGTTGGTTTTTCTAACCTAGTTTGATTTCTGTTGATCATCAACCTTAAGTTTGATATTGGTTGTGGTCTCATATTATCTACCGTGAAAAAAAAATAAAAATGACTGCAGTGTTTGATTTGAATTGAAAAACCTGCTACTGACTTCGGTCATAATTGTTCATGCTTGTAGCGTATTTTCCTATGTGCTTTTTGATTTCGAGCTTGCCTTAGTTGAGTTTTGCTCATTACTGTGCATATACTTAACTGGTTTGCTAATTTCTTATACGCTTGCACAATTCTGAATTTCCTCTGACCTTGGTTTTACTTTGAAACGGTAAATAAATGGTTGCATGTTGACTGCGACCAGTTGACACCTTTGTATAAGCACTGCCTTTGTTTGAAAAATGCTATGTAAAAATGTTCGACTTTGAACTGATTTCCTATGAGTATTGAGTTCATTTTCATGGGCAGTACAGCTTGATGCTTTGTTTGAAAGTGATTTTTGTTTGACTTTGGCTATACAGTTCACTGTCTCTGGCAACACTTGTTCGTTTTTACCTGCTGGCTTTATTATGAATTTGTTTGAAGTTGCTTCCTGACTTGATCTTTGTAGTCGTTTGCGCTTACATTAGCATGGATCTTTTGGCACTGCCCTTGTAGTTGACTTCAGAACTTTAGGTTATTTGAGTCATGATACATTGCTTTGGTTGCTGCCTGGTCGACCATAGCGATTCACTGTTCTTGGACTTTGTTGTTGTGTAAGTGGTTTTGCTGTGTTTTCAGTTGTGCATGTATATATCTTTCCATTATCATGTATATATATACATTCAAGTATGTATATATATATATATGAATGTTGTTGCTTCTGGAATTTCATTATGTATCCACACATCTCGGTTGCATTACATCTGGACTATCTGCAGTCTTCACTCCAACAGTATGTGTATACTTGCCCTTGAATTTTGCACTGAGGTTCAGTAGCTTGCTTATTCCTGTTTCTTTGAATTTTCTGTTGCTTTTGACTAGAAGTCTCGATAGTATTTTGGTCATTGTAGACTTGATATAGTCTGCACTGTTTTGTATTGCACGACCATATGCATTTTGCATTGCTTGATTTTGTGGTCTGGTATCAGTTCATATCGCCTTCTGTTTTTGGTCTGAACTTCACGTGTGCTTCAGGCAGTCTTCATTTTTGCCAATTAGCACTGTTAGGTTCATAGTCTTTTATTGTTGTGTGTTGTAGTGCCATATTTTGGTGCTCTCACCATCATTCTGCTGTTTTCATGTATTTGTACCACCGCCTTTGTGCAGTTGGTCATTCGAGTGGAGTTGCTTTACAGTTGCATTGAGGTAGTTTGCATATGAATTAGTTGTCTTGACCACTTGATTTCAGTTGGATTTGTTTTTCTAATTTCACTTGAGTTGAATCCAATATTCGGGTTTGACCTTGTGTTCTCTTATGAATTTACATTGTGTATATACGTGCACATTGTCCAGGTCTGTCTGCTTTGACCATTGAGGCTGTGGCATCGATATTTGATTCTTCATTGATTTTGGTTCGTTGATCTTTTGGGTACATTATCACTGTAGTGGCAAGGCAGTGCACGCAAGCGCGTACTGCAGCCACACGGAATGGCTTTTATGATATTCTATTTTGTTTTGATTTATTGATCTTTTGCGTATTCCATATGCCGTAGTGGTGAGGCAGTACACGCGTGCGTGTACTGCAACCCTACCCGAATTGACATTTTAATTGATATTTCAATTGTTTGAATTGTTTTGTATGTCCAATTAAATATTTTGAATTGTATTTTGATTTGGTTTAATTTAATGATTTTGTTGATATCTAATTATCTTTTTGATAATTAGATTATGAGTTTCTAATTATTTATTTAATAATTAGATTTTGTGTTAATTGCCGTTTAGGCAATTCTGTTGTTTTCTAAATTATCTTCATCAATAATCTTTTAATTTATCTTCGTTGATAATTTGGATTTACTGATTTGTTGTTTGACACTGTTACGTGTTATATTTATCGTTATCCGATTTCTTTATTTAAGGATCGAATAGACGAGATTTATTGTGACTGTCGTCTATTTGTTACTTAATTTTTGCTTCTGTGTACTAATAACTGAGTTTAAATTAGACTGACCCGTGTATTATTTTCTTTTGAATTTAATACTCGGATCAGACCGAGTTATTACAGGTTGTAGATATCCTATTTTGGATTGCTGCTAGAGCTATGAAGTCTTTTCTTATCTTTTGGAGTAGTTGCTGTCATTTTAGTAGCCAGTATATTTATATAGGTTGTCATGTATTCATGTATATTAATCAAGATAATGTACTTGTGTATATAACTTCCTGAGTCGACAGTTGTAGTTGTATCATATGTACTGTATCACATGTATTGTAACTGACATCAGTTATTATATATATATGAGACTTTTTGTTTTATCTATGTTCCGCCTTTATATTATCTGCGTTATTATTATATTTATTGTCCTAAACTATTATGAACCATCGTAGTTCGTTTTATACTGAAATTGGGTATGTCGATGGGAGTAAATAAATAAGAGATGAAAAATAAAAATATATACCACTCCTATCGAAATAACCAATACTAGTGTAAAGCCTAACTACGGATGGCCGCTCCTATCCAGCCTTATTCTTCGTGATAACAGACAGTATTTCCTTTAATACTCTTTGTTATTATGAGCATAGAGGTGGGGCGTCACAGTTGGTATCAGAGCTTGGGGTTTATGGACATAATATAAAACATAACTTAGATGGAATATGTGTACAACTATCAGTCGATGTTTTATTTGTGCTTTGAGTCAAAACTAAAGTTTTGAAAATATGTTGAAAGTTTTAAATATCTTTATTTAAAAATAAAAAGTGAAGTTGTGTTTTGATGATTGACTGATTTGTGTTCTGTTTATCAGAATGCGCAGCGGAAACAGTGAGACTGTCTTCGCTGAGTACAGATGATATCCTTTTTGATTTAAAAATCAAAATATGAAATTGAAATAAATTTCATTTGTTGTTCACATAGCTGTGTTTAATTTGTTTTCTTTCAAAATTTCGAATCCGATTTGAGGATTCGAAGCGATTGCAGTCATGTGAATTTGTTGAGATTTTTGTTGTTTTAAATTATCTTCATTGAAGATATATTTGAATGATTTCTTTGTTCATTTTGTGGTATATGTGCAAATTTAGGTTGCATGTTACTACATTAAATTTTACGTTGAATCGATGCTTGGTTTTAAACGTATTTTGTTGCCGTTATTTTTATAACGGGATTTTTACACCAATACTAAATTTTTGAAGCACAGTGTTTTGTTGACATTTTGATGAATGGAAATTCACTAATATTATATTTTGATGCAAATTATTTTGATGAGACTTTGACATATGAATATTACTATCGCTTTGGCTTTAGTAACCGTCAAGTTTTAAAGTGGATTTTCAAGCAGTTATTCCGCAATGCTAATTTTATCGTCCGTTTTTACGGTATTTTGAGTAGTGCAATTTCCTTGTCGAAGTTACTACTGATGTTGCTGTTTTAATCACGTGTTTTAAAAAACGTTTCAAAATAATAAAAAAATTGTTTCAAAATTTTTACAGTTTACGCTTTCAATAGAATGAGAAAGCGATTTAAACGTTTCAGCAAAATCGAGGACTATGACCCCTTTCTTTTGCTGGTTCGCTTAATTCCGGACTTGTTCGTTTGAGAATGTAAATTATTACTTTTATAAAATAAATGAAATTGTTTTCTGAAGTTTTGCAGTTTGCGC
Organism: Allium cepa; assembly: GCA_030765085.1. Classification (NCBI taxonomy): domain Eukaryota; kingdom Viridiplantae; phylum Streptophyta; class Magnoliopsida; order Asparagales; family Amaryllidaceae; genus Allium; species Allium cepa. The sequence continues at coordinate 629,741,826 of CM060940.1, read as the reverse complement.
TTTCAAAAGAATGAGGAAGCGATTTAAACGTTTCAGCAAAATCGAGGACTATGACCCCTTTCTTTTACTGATTCGCTTAATTCCGGACTTGTCCGTTTGAGAATGTGAAATATTATTTTTTTGAATACATAATTTGCACTTTCAAGGAAAAGATGAAGAGAATTAAACGCTTTAGTAAACTCATGGTTATGGGACATGTGCATTTGCTATTTTGGTTAATTCCGGACTCGTTAATTGAAATATTTTCAGTTTGATGATTCTGATGATTTTATTTGGCTTTCGAGCCACTCTGATGGACCTTCGGATCATTTGCTGGACCTTCGGGTCATATGATGGACCTTTGGGTCATTTGTTGGGCTTTCGAGCCACTCTGATGGACCTTCGGGTCATTTGCTGGACCTTCGGTGTAACATCCCGCCTTTTCGCACACTTTAAACCGACACACGTGCCAATTCAAACATAACGGAAGGGCGGATTGTTATGGGGTAAATAAGAAAAATAGAGAAGAAATAAAAACAAAATAGAATCTCACAGCGGAAGGATAAAATATAATAATAAATATACAGTTCATAAATGGTTTACAAAACACTTGTTATTCTTTACACAATAAATATCAGAGTTACACATACCAATACAATCAATGCAGCGGAACAGTATGAGTGTGGTGCAATACTATAAATAATAATAACACGGATTCTTCGTCTTCGTCCTCCAAAGCTAAAATCTTCGATCCTGAAACGCTCGGACTGACCCGAGCGAAATTGGAAAAGACAAAAACACTCGAGTCAGAACTAAAAGATCTTATGTGAGTTAAATTAACAGAAATAAATATGAGTACAGTAACTCAAGAGATGTTCGGGATTTACATCTCCTAAGGATCCGTTAAACTATTTACTATGTAGTATATTGTGCTATTATAATAGTGTCTATTTATAAAGTAAACTTACTTTTTAACAGCGTTAAGGGGTTACCCATATAGCCCTTAACACAAATAATGCCAATAGTCTATACAGTACTGTAATACCTCCTGATCGAGAAGCTACCAGAGGATACTCCATAGGTACGACACAAATAGAAACTCGTAGTAAAGGCTCGGTATGGTAGGTGACACGGCACAACTAGGCAATGCCAGGGTAGATATACCAATTGCTATCCAGGCTGGTGGAAACGCGTAGCCGCAGTTACCGCCCACCTCGGACTAACTCCCCAAAATCAAAATATAGAAGTGGCCACTGAATCAATCCAAAATCAAAGTATAATATCGAAGAGGAGGGTCCGATCAGAGGAATGACCTCATTGGCCTGAGAATCGCTCCTGTTTTAGCCACCTTATGCCAACTCACGGGAGTCGGGTCCACGTATTTACCTTACAGGAAACGTCGCCACCGCCTACTTCATTCTGGAATCTCCACCGCGTACACGGTTAGTCAAAGTGGTTTTCGGTATCGACAGAGAGTATGTCCATATCCGATCCCGGTCTCTTTGCCAACCCATCGTTATTATAACACCGCGGTCATTTAAAAATAGGTTATACTTTAAAAATCAGAATAAACATTCCATTTCATAACCATGAATACGATATCATTTCAAAACCCAAAACCATATTTTATCACTTATCCCATATATAATTCTTTTCCAAAATCATAATGCTTTAACTTCATAACGTCTGAAAATTAAATATTTTCAAAGCATAATATTTTGAAAATCATAATTTAAAACCATAACTTCTAAAAAAAACTTGAATGGTTTGGATATTCAACGGTATATGAATTAAATGGTTTAACTTAAATGTTACTTCGTAAAGAAAATAGTTCTCATGGCTTTACAAATACATTTCTTTATTAAAGTCTAAACCAAAATTTATATTATCTCTCTCAAGTTCCAAAACCACTTCAATTTATTTATATATACGTATATCCATTTTGAGTGACAATATTTCAAACTAAAATTGGATTTTGTTCTTTCAACAGATCAATTGTTCTATTAATTAGTCTTGAATATTCACATAAAATCCATAAATAATAAGACTTCAATTTCTAGTAATAAAATATATATATTTTCCCAATTCAAATTATACTAGAATATTCATTTCAATTTATTTTGGGAAAATCCAATTATAAGTATCATATCTTGAAATTTCCAAACTTAACATTTAAACATATGATATAAATTATTAACTCCATTTTCTTAATTTTCTTCCATTTTTAATAAAGATTTTTATACACCTTTTAATTTCAAAATTTTCAACTTCGTATGTATATATATGTGGAAGAAAAATATTTATACAATATAAAATTTAAGATTATTATAAACCGTATTCCATCCAAACCATAGAAATCACATTTAAATAGTTATATATATACCGCGGTGCCTGTATATAATTTTCTATCCTATGGTCAAGTGATACGGATATTTATCATTTCAATCCGCAATTTAAAAGATATAAAAATTTTGCGGTTATATATCATTTCAAACCACAATCCCGAATGAAATGAAGTATGCATGATAATTTGCAATTTAATGATATACAATAAACATCCATTCATCAACATCATCCATCATCCAAATCGCAATCATCAATCAATATCAATCAATAACAATATTATTTTTGGTACTACATAACAGGTAATACTGGCAATTTTATTCAAATTAAATTTAACAGCTATTAATCTACAGTCTATATTCAGTAATAAATTATATAACTGTTAACTAGCAGTTCATATACAAACAAATAAATTTTAACTGTAAATTTATACGCAATAAATTAATTAAATTAACAGTTAAATTAAATAAATGCAATTCAACAGATATGAATAAAATAAACATGCCAAATACTCATAAATAAATTTCTATTTATTTCTAAAATTAATTTAACAAACATAAAAGCTTCTAGTAGTTGTGAGTGGGTTTAAACACTCACCTTTTGAATTTAAATCGAATTTAAATTCGATTTAAACCCAAAAATTTGACGGTCTCAGAATCCGTCCAAACCAGCGTCATCAGATCCGGAATTGAATTACGATCCTAACGGAAAAATATTCGTGTGAAACGGATGTCGTATGAAAAAGTTATGCGATAAAACGATTCGAAAACAAAATTTAAAAATAAACAAACTCACAAAATTCATTGCCACGTCAGCGTAACAGTTCTCCCTTCAAACCCTTACGCGCTTCAGTCTCCAGAGATACAATTCGCAACCAAACCCATCACCTCGTCTTTGACCTGACTTTGACCATCTATTCTAAGCACCTCCGGCCTCGCCGCCAGAACCAACACCCTCCCCCTTCATGCGCAGCCCACCACGAGGCCCCCTGCTCCATCGTTGCTTGTGAAAAGCTCACGGCCGCCGCCTTAAAGAAACCCTAATCGAATTAAATAGCTCGATCCAGCCGTGAATTCGCGACCCAAACCACATGGATGAACTCCCCATCGTCCTCTCTTCACTACCCAGAAACCATTCGACGATCAGACGAAGTTTGTTACGGCGATGATGAACGGTTGGGACTGTTTTGAATTTATCCTGGTTAAACGATAACTCCATTTGAAAAACGAAACACACCAGTAGATTACGCGTATCGAAAACATCAACATATATTTTTGTGGAATTTTTCTGGAGAGTTTGGATTTTCACTGAAATTTGGATTGGGGTAGATCTAGGTTTGCATTCATTTGAGGAGGAGAAGGAGATGAAGGAATGAACGTACAGCAAATGACAATAGGTTGGAGCTAGGGTTTATAACTGTATATTTATAGGTAGGGTTGAGTTAGAGTAGATAGACTAGATAGATGAACGTACGGAACAAACTAAGGCCCAAAAAGCCCGTTCTGTCCTCGGAACGAAATTCGTCAAACCCATATATCCAGATAGGTGTTTTAAAATATTCTGAACGCGATGGAAAAAGTTTCGCGTCCAAATTCGATCGTATGAAGAAGTTATGCTGAGAACAAGATTTCCAAATTGATTCCAAATTGATTTTAATAAAATTGATTACAAGGCGTTTCGCGTCCGTACGATCAAATGACAGGTCCGATCGATACGAAACTTGAAACCCTAAAATAATTCACTGATACGGATCCGATGAAACTGGTTTCATCGAAATCCGAGTCCGTGACAAAAATGGCTATTTTTATATTCATTAATTAAATTAAAATAAATTACAAATAATCCAAATTTTATATTATATTCTAAAATTGTCCAAATTTTATTACTTATATAATTTAATCAATTTCAAATGATTTAACAAGCTTGGATGTGAATTAAAATTATAAGTATATCAATTTGCAGTGTTAATTTCTGCACTTTCCTATATTTAAGAATTATAAAATTAAATGCTCAAAACCCCATATATTAGATTTTTAACTTTTATATACTCATTCTTTACCCAAATAGGGATGCCACATACTTTGGTTCATGATTCACAATATTATTCTTAAAGTCCATTTTAAATTTCAGTAACGTAGTATTCAACGTTAAATTTAATAAATCCTGTTATTTAATAATTATTGCTTAGAACCTGATTTTAATCTTCCCATTATCTATTTAATTCCTTCTAGAATCATAGCTAATATTTGTCATCCCTTCATTACCCAAATGTTCTTATCCCATCAAATTTTAAGTTATCGAAATATTAAATGTCAATTTCTTTTAATTGCACTAAATTTATCTATTAAATGTTGCACTTAACCCAAATACATAAAACTTGCCCAATTTCTCCTTAAATCAATAACCTTCATATACAAATATGTTTATCATAAATTTTATCTACTCTTCCTTTTTAGGTAATGTCCTATATATTAGATTTCCATGTAATTTGCAATAAATCATACTCGTAGTTATATCACATTAAATGAATAAATAAGTGTTGACTCTATTCTTTTGATTCAACATTGGTTTACGTTATATTTTATTAATATTTCTACATACATCAGGATTTTTAAAAATGGTTGTAACGTGAAATCTCGTCTACTTCCCATTTTATATTTAAGGCTTCTAAAACCGATTCATATCATTTCTCTAGTCCAAATTTTATTAATACAACCTTAAATTTAATTTATTCCTATCGATGTAATGGTTAAACACAAATTTCACTTATTTGCAATAAATCCACAAATTGGATTTCAAATTTTCAAATAAATAAATAAATTTTAGTTTATCACTTCTTAAATACCCAAACGTCAATGCCTTAATTTAAACTGCATTTATTACATTTTATAAAAATCCTCCATCTTAAGTGACAAATCAAAACTACCCTAACTACACAATTTATGGTAATTAATTCCAATTGCTTTTCCATTAAACTACATAAATTGTCCAATTGCAACCTACGTAGAATGTTTATTTATTTACAATCCTACTGTTTAAATGAATTGATCCTTTTTGGTATAATTCACATTTGACTTGATTTCTCATTTATTTTGCAAAACAATTAATTTCAATTGCTACCAACATTATATTTAATATTAGATTTCCAATTAATTCTATTGGAATCAATATATCTTTACATATATACTTTACGTATAAATATCTAAATTACCAAATCAAGTACATTTATTAGAGACAACATTCAATAAAATTACTTATCACACTTATTGCATTGATTTATTCCAACGGACACTTTTATTTAGTCACCATTTATTATTACAACCAAATGTACAATCTCCACTATTTATTTATATTAAATGAATTCCATTCTAGTAAATATTTTTATTAATATTCACTGATTCACATTTATATTGGTTTCTTATATTTAACTTATAACAAGGTGTGCAAATTTACATAGTTCAAATCTATTTCCATGTAACTATTAAATTGTTACATTAAATTCCAATTACTATAACAAATTACTACATTTTCTCAAATAAAATCTTAAGACCTTTATTTTATTCTAAATTAGATTAGAAACATATTAATTTAATTCATTTAACATTATCAAATTCAACGGGTCGTTACATTCGGGTCATATGATGGACCTTTGGGTCATTTGTTGGGCTTTCGGGCCACTCTGCTAGACCTTCGGGTAATTTGTTGAGCTTTTGGACCACTCTGTGGACCTTCGGGTCAAATACCAGTACTAGACCTTCGGGTCACTCTACGGACCTTCGGGTCAATCTGATGGGCGCCAAAATTTATAGTACTTGGTAGGCTTCGGCCACTCTGAGATGCACGTGCGGCGTAGCTTAAAAACTCGCCATCTGATGGGATCGATCCAACCTTTTATGTTGATTTTCTAAAGTATCTTAATTGATTTCTAGATATTTGTTGAATCTAATTATCTGCAGGTAATTAGATATTTGATGTTATGAGTTCTGATTATCGTTTTTGATAATCAGATATTTGTTGTTTCTGATTATCGCTTGTGATAATTAGATATTTGATGTTATGAGTTCTGATTATCGTTTTTGATAATCGGATTTTTGTTGTTTCTGATTATCGCTTGAGGTAATTAGATATTTGATGTTATGAGTTCTGATTATCATTTTTGATAATCGGATATTTGTTGTTTCTGATTATCGCTTGTGATAATTAGATATTTGATGTTATGAGTTCTGATTATCGTTTTTGATAATCGGATATTTTTTGTTTCTGATTATCGCTTGTGATAATTAGATATTTGATGTTACGAGTTCTGATTATCGTTTTTGATAATCAGATATTTGTTGTTTCTGATTATCGCTTGTGATAATTAGATATTTGATGTTATGAGTTTTGATTATCGTTTTTGATAATCGAATATTTGTTGATTTGAGATTTGATTATCGTTTTTGATAATCGGATATTTGTTGATTTTGATTATCGTTTTTGATAATCGAATATTTGTTGATTTGAGATTTGATTATCGTTTTCGATAATCGAATATTTGTAGATTTGAGATTTGATTATCGTTTTTGATAATCGAATATTTGTTGATTTTAGTTTTGATTATCGTTTTTTATAATCGAATATTTGTTGATTTGAGATTTGATTATCGTTTTTGATAATCGGATATTTGTTGATTTTGATTATCGTTTTTGATAATCGAATATTTGTTGATTTGAGATTTGATTATCGTTTTTGATAATCGAATATTTGTTGATTTGAGATTTGATTATTGTTTTTGATAATCGAATATTTGTCGATTTGATTTTTGATTATCGTTTTTGATAATCGAATATTTGTTGATTCGAGATTTGATTATCGTTTATGATAATCGAATATTTGTTGATTCGAGATTTGATTATCGTTTTTGATAATCGAATATTTGTTGATTTGAGATTTGATTATCGTTTTTGATTATGAAGTTGATAGTTGGAGTTTGTTGATTATGAAGTTCGTGCTTTCTAATTATCTGGCTGATAACTTGATGTTTGCGGTTTTGCGATTTGTGATTTTAGTTTTCTAATTATCTTTGTTGATAATTAGATTTTGCTATTTTCTAATTATCGTATCGATAATTAGATATTGCTGTTTTGTGATTTATGTATTCTAATTATCTAATTGATAATTACATATTGCAAATAATCGTATTTATTCAGTTCTGCTGTTTTCTGAATTATCTATTGATAATTAGATTTTGTTGAGAAATTGTGAATTTCTTTTATGAAATTAAAAGATTTCTTTAGTGTTTGTATTCTCGACCTTTATTTTTCTAGCTTAACCAGTTTATGTTAGAAAAATAATTGTTATTGACGACTTTAATTATGAAAATTGCGGGAACGCAATTTTTATAAGGAGGGGAGTCTGTAACAACCCGGGATTTCACAATTATTTTATTATCGCCACTAAACGATTAATCTGCTAGCTAATTTCTTATTGGAGTTTTTAATTAGTTGAAATCCTTTTGAAAAAAAATGGTTAAAAATTATGTGGGCTTTAAATAAATATATCCCTTTTATTTTAATTAGCCCGTTCCCTTTTATAAAAATTCGACCCGTTCCTCTTTTTAAATTTCATTCGTTCAAACCCTAGACCAAAACATTCGAAAGAATAAAAATGGCTGTCGTTCATTCTTCTTTGTCCAAATTAGGGCTTTCAAAATTCTTCGAGGTCGCGCCTCTGTTGATCGATCGGTGGGTACTCGCGAATTGCTTGGATCGTTCGCGACTCCTCCTGTTAGTCGAGATCGTCTCTGCTTCAAATTGTCGTATAAAGGTGAGTGATCTTCTCGCCACTCACATCTAATTCAAATTCTGGTGATTTTTGACTTGTTCAAATTTATGACTTTCGTTGCTTGATTTTTCGGCCGTTCGATTTTGTTTTGATAGTGTTGATTTTTCTAACCTAGTTTGATTTCTGCTGATCATCAACCTTAAGCTTGATATTGGTTGTGGTCCTCATATTATCTACCGTTAAAAAAATAAAATGACTACGGCATTGGATTTGAATTGAAAAACCTGCTACTGACTTCGGTCATAATTGTTCATGCTTGTAGCGTATTTTCCTATGTGCTTTTTGATTTCGAGCTTGCCTTAGTTGAGTTTAGCTCATTTGAGTGCATATACTTAACTGGTTTGCTAATTTCTTATACACTTGCACATTTCTAAATTTCCTCTGACCTTGGTTTTACTTTGAAACGGTAAATAAGTGGCTGCTTGTTGACTGCGACCAGTTGACACCTTTGTATAAGCACTGCCTTTGTTTGAAAAATGCTATGTAAAAATGTTCGACTTTGAACTGGTTGCCTATGAGTATTGAGTTCATTTTCATGGGCAGTATAGCTTGATGCTTTGTTCGAAAGTGATTTTTGTTTGACTTTGGCCATACAGTTCACTGTCTCTGGCAAAACTTGTTCGTTTTCACGTGCTGGCTTTGTTATGAATTTGTTTGAAGTTGCTTCCTTACTTGATCTTTGTAGTCGTTTGCGCTTACATTAGCATGGATCTTTTGGCACTGCCCTTGTAGTTGACTTCAGAACTTTAGGTTATTTGAGTCATGATACATTGCTTTGGTTGCTGCCTGGTCGACCATAGCGATTCACTGGTCTTGGACTTTGTTGTTGTGTATTTGGTTTTGCTGTGTTTTCATTTGTACATGTATATATCTTTCCATTATCATGTATATATATACATTTAGGTATGTATATATATGACTGTTGTTGCTTCTGGAATTTCATTATGTATCCACATATCTCGGTTGCATTACATCTGGACTATCTGCAGTCTTCATTGCAACAGTATGTGTATACTTGCCCTTGAATTTTGCACTGAGGTTCAGTAGCTTGCTTATTCCTGTTTCTTTGAATTTTCTGTTGCTTTTGACTAGAAGTCTCGATAGTATTTTGGTCATTGTAGACTTGATATAGTCTGCACTGTTTTGTATTGCACGACCATATGCATTTTGCATTGCTTGATTTTGTGGTCTTGTATCACTTCATGTCGGCTTCTGTTTTTGGTCTGAACTTCACGTGTGCTTCAGGCAGTCTTCATTTTTGCCAATTAGCACTGTTAGGTTCATAGTCTTTTATTGTTGTGTGTTGTAGTGCCATATTTTGGTTCTCTCACCATTATTCTGCTGTTTTCATGTATTTGTACCACCGCCTTTGTGCACTTGGTCTTTCGAGTGGAGTTGCTTTACAGTTGCGTTGAGGCAGTTTGCATATGAATTAGCTGTCTTGACCACTTGATTTCAGTTGGATTTGTTTTTCTAATTTCACTTGAGTTGAATCCAATATTTGGGTTTGACCTTGTGTTCGTTTATGAATTTACATTGTGTATATATGTGCACATTGTCCAGGTCTGTCTGCTTTGACCATTGAGGCAGTGGCATCGATATTTGATTCTTCATTGATTTTGGTTCGTTGATCTTTTGGGTACATTATCACTGTAGTGGCAAGGCAGTGCACGCAAGCGTGTACTGCAGCCACACGGTATGGCTTTTATGATATTCTATTTTGTTTTGATTTATTGATCTTTTGCGTATTCCATATGCCGTAGTGGCGAGGCAGTACACGCGTGCGTGTACTGCAGCCCTACCCGAATTGACATTTTAATTGATATTTCAATTGTTTGAATTGTTTTGTATGTCCAATTAAATATTTTGAATTGTATTTTGATTTGGTTTAATTTAATGATTTTGTTGATATCTAATTATCTTTTTGATAATTAGATTATGAGTTTCTAATTATTTATTTAGTAATCAGATTTTGTGTTAATTGGCGTTTAGGCAATTTTGTTGTTTTCTAAATTATCTTCATCAATAATCTTTTTAATTTATCTTCGTTGATAACTTGGATTTACTGATTTGTTGTTTGAGACTGTTACGTGTTATATTTATCGTTATTTGATTTCTTTATTTAAGGATCGGATAGACGAGATTTATTGTGACTATCGTCTATTTGTTACTTAATTATTATTGCTTCTGTGCACTAATAACTGAGTTTGAATTAGACTGACCCGTGTATTATTTTCTTTTGAATTTAATACTCGGGTCAGACCGAGTTATTAAAGGTTGTAGATATGCTGTTTTGGATTGGTGCTAGAGCTATGAAGTCTTTTCTTATCTTTTGGAGTAGTTGCTGTCATTTTAGTAGTCAGTATATTTATATAAGTTGTCATGTATTCATGTATATTAATAATGATAATGTACTTGTGTATATAACTTCCTGAGTCGACAATTGTAGATGTATCATATGTACTGTATCACATGTATTGTAACTGACATCAGTTATTATATATATATGAGACTTTTTGTTTTATCTATGTTCCGCCTTAATATTATCTGTGTTATTATTATATTTATTGTCCTAAACTATTATGAACCATCGTAGTTCGTTTTATACTGGAATTGGGTATGTCGATGGGAGTAAATAAATAAGAGATGAAAAATAAAAATATATACCACTCCTATCGAAATAACCAATACTAGTGTAAGGCCTAACTACGAATGGCCGCTCCTATCCAGCCTTATTCTTCGTGATAACAGACAGTATTTCCTTCAATACTCTTTGTTATTGTGACCATAGAGGTGGGACGTCACAGTCGGTTAGTTACCTATCAAATAAACAATCATTCAACCAAATATATCCTTTTTCCACCGAAAACACTAAATCTCTTTTTAATTTAATTTTAAAAAATCAAATATATTTATTTGAAATATATACTTATCTTGCCTAATTTAGTATATTCTCATACTATCCTTTTCAAAAATATTTTAAAATCCTTTAAAATAAATAAGGAAAGTACTACTGTGGTATCAACCATGGATTCAAAGCTCAAAGCTTACGTCTCTATCCCAGAGAAATCCAAAACCTAACTGCGGGCATTCATGCCTCCGATTTCGTCATGCAAGTATACCATTACATCCCGAAAAATTTATTCAAAAATTTTCAAAATAATACTTATGAAATTTCTATAATAATTTCCAAGTTTAACTTTAGGCAAACTACTTTTAAATAAAAGTTATATATAAAATATTAACATTTAATATTTTATCCTTTTGAAATTATAATATCGATTAATTCTAAATAATAATTAACTTAATATAAACCGACTTAATTCATAATTAAATATTCTTTAAACAAATTTAAAATAACTAAATACTTAATTTTATGAAATATCCTTTAAACATCTTTTTGAATTAACTAGTTAATTATTAAAAATTCTTATTTTTAAAAAGAACCCGATTTCTCAATAAAATATATTTTCCAAATCCAATATAACCAGCCTAACATTTATAAATCTCTCTCGATTTATATCCAATTTTGATTTACGTACCAGTTTTATAAATTCCCTTTTCACGTTTTCTAAAAAAATAAATCTGCCATTTATTTTTTAAACTGATTTACCCATTTCCCTATAAATCCTCACCATGAATTTATATCTTAATTTTATCCATTGATAATCACTTCGCTTTGTTTATAAACCTTGTTTATAAATTCCACAGTCTCATTTCCCGCTTATACAGTTTCACAATGCTTAATCGATTTTAAATCAATTTCCAATTAAATTCCATTCTTAAATTAATTTCTTAAACAAACCAAATATATCCCAAAAACCAACTAAATTCAGATTCCACTTCCTTTTCATAATCTTATTAAATATCCAGTATAACAATTTCATATCTTCCCAACTATTTCAAATCTCGATCTTAAAATAAATCCCTTTTACACTTAAATAATATCGCTTAAATTCTATTTTTTAAACCCTTTTATTTACATTATTCAAAATCTATATTTTTGCATGTTTTGAAATTATTAAGTACAAATTTAAAAATCAAGCTATTTGTTTCTCCTAAATTCATTTCCTTTAATAAATCCAAATTTCACTGTAAATATTTTACTGTCAATTTCCCTTTTTATTTTCTTTCAAAAATTCAATATTTATATTTATGGTATTTTAAAATGCTAAAATCTAAACCAGTAATAATATAGCATCCGATAAATTCAAATCACCCTATAATCTACTATAGATTATTCAAACAAATCATGTATCAATATATGAAATTAATTTCAACATTTTTGAGGAATCCAATTGGATCCCTCCAACCTGTTTTCCCTGCCTCCCCAGATGTTAGCACAATATAATCTCACTTCGAGGGGGATATCGTGGTATATAGGGTCATCCACTATTATACGAGGCGTATAGGGTCTCATTCGCTATATATATGCGGGAATATCAATCATTCCAACTACTAATATATATACAAACACACTACTATATATATAATAACATCCAAACCGATAATAATTATCAAATTCAACCAGACATCCAATAATTAATTTTAACTACTTAAAATTAACTAGTAATCCAAAATTGAGTAATATTAACTGATCTTGATTTTTTTATTGCAACCCAAATTTATTAACCGTTACAATCTCGAATTTTGTTCCATTGTATAGTGTTTGTTGCTACGATCCAACATGACTCGCGTTTAAAAGTTTGAACCTTGCACAAAAAATTTACGAATAACATAAGGCAATTATTCTTTTTCTATATATATACTTACTAAATATACTTTTATTAAATTTGCTTAAAATTAAATACCTTACCTCTTCTCTCTCAGGTTGTGCACATTACGCAAATAGTTCATCACAATGATTTGATCCGACCTCCTCCTTGTAATGACCCAGGATTTTATATATTTGAAATTGAATTATTTAATTGATTTTAAATATTTAATAGTTAATTTCTAACTTGAATTTCAAATATCATCGTTTATTGGATAATTTAAAAAAATTAAATTTAATTACTAGAAATTGGGTAAAGTATTAAATCTAGGATTTAAAACTTGTTAAAATATTTCAAAGGCTTGTAAAATCTATATTGATAATATTAAAGATAATAGAAGTGTTAAAATTGAATTTAAAGATGATTTGTTCAATTTTTAAAATATATATCGTTTAAATCGATATTAAAAATAGCCTTTCGAGGACAATATCGGATATCGACGAAACAAGTTCCATTGGATCCGTAATAGTGTATTATTGTGGGATTTCAAATTCTATAGTGTTTGGAGTTGTCATGTGATCGTACAGTAGATAAACACATTGAAATTTATATCGAATTCCATATAAATAACTGGGTCCAAAAAGCTATCTTCTCTATACGATCGAATTAGGCCTCGAAACCTTTTCCTTTTCGTTCGGAATAGGGGTATAACATTATAAACGCCTGGCGGTACGCCTCGATAGGAGGTCGAGATTTTAGGCTTTGTTTTCTGCACAATTTAAATTTAAATTTAATATAATATATATTTCAATATTCAAATCTGCATTCTCATCACACCTTTTTCATTTCTCCATCAAAACACTGTAAACCGTCCAATACATGTTCTCCCTGATTTAACACGCATCTAGAAAAAAAGATTATACCGAGCTTTATCGTTTTGAAATAGGAAAAAAATTGTAATGGCCGTATAAGAAATAGCAATGCCATCTTCTTCTTTTACATTCAAAATAAATCCTTTCCCCTCCCTTCAGAATTCTCAAATCAAATCAAAAGAATGGAATCTCGGTGTCGCATCTTCCTCTTAAACAAAGCAGATTCAAATCGTTCAAGCCTTAAAAAAAGTATATATCAAATCTCGAATCGGGGCGCTCGCAAGTGACGTGTAGGTCGATCGAAGTTGAGGTTGATGTCGCGACATGGGGAAAGAGTTCCAAATGAAGTGGCGATGGCAGATGGTCCCGGTAGAAAGCAAGTGATTCACGGCAGCCAGGTTTAGTAGAGTCGAGTGTAAATTTATCGAGTTTCGTGGGAGATCGACGATCTGGTCTGGATGGACTTTGGCGACGCGACTTCGTCATCGCTGGTGGGGCAGTGGTCAGGCGTGAGTTCGGGCCATTCTGGGTTTTGGCAGTGTGGTATGAGGTAGTTTTGTTTCTTTTAATTTAAAACACACACACACACACACACACACAGATATATATATATATATATCTGTGTGTATGTGTAGAAAAAAATAGATATATGCATACTTTAGAGTACTAGTTATTTTAAAAAATATATATATACAGATCAAAAAAGATATAAAGTTTAAAAACCAAAAAAATATTTTTGGACAGAGGAATATATATATATATATATATATATATATATATTGGATTTTGAAAGGAGAATATGTAGAAATTTATATAATAGTTGATGTATACATATCATTTTAGTATGTGTCATTTCAAAGAAAATAAAAAATAAATAAAATAAAATATACATATATTTCACTTACTGTTTAATCTTAAAAAAAGGAATTAGGGTGATTAACCTGTTTTATTAACTTATTAAATTTATTTTAGTTACTAGAAATTATATATCTTAGGAAAATTTATAATTTGGTCAGACAGAAAGAAAAATGCAAACTAGGTTAGTTAAATTAACATTTAGTGATTAAATTTATAAATGGTAATTTCGATTAGTTCAAATATTAATAAACTATATAATGTCTATACAAGATCTAAAATCGAGGAGAATCAAGCCAGTGTGGATCGGATTGCAAATTAAAAGTCATAGGTGAGTAAATCTCACTCATTTGGATTACCGTTTAAATAGTTAAAATTTAAATTATTGGTTGATTGATTGATTGAATTGACTGGATGTGATATTATATATATAGTTATATATATTGGAGTTGTTGATATTCCCACATTATATAGCGGAGGAGACCCTATACGCCCCGCATAATAGCAGATGACCACATATACCGCGATATCCCACCTCAAAGTGGGATTGATATTTTATATTGTGATAACATTTGTAGGTGCAGGAAGACAGGTTGGAGGGATCCAGCTGGATTCCTCAAAATGTTGAATTTATTTTATGTTCAATAATGTGATTAATGTGATAATCTGTAATGGATTATATTGATTATATTGGGAATTGATAATATTGAATGCTATGGTTTGACTGAATATATTTTGGGTATATTGAGATATCAAAAATAGAAAGAATGGATTTTTAAAGCAATTAAAAAGAGAATTTTTAAGTAAAATAATTCAGCCAATTTGGATAAATTTAAGAATGAAATTGGGAAGGAATAAAAGTTGATTTTTAAATTCTCATTAATGCCAAGTATGGGAAAAGAGATTTTTGAATAAATGGAAATAGATGAATTTTAAGAATTTAAGTGGTAATGTTTAAAATTTAAAGAATTTATTTTTATATTCAGGATTTAAATGGTTTAGGAATAAATAAAAGGAGAATTTTGAAATATAGTATGAAATTGATATTTTCAGTTTTAAATAAGATTTAAATATAATTAAGAAGTAAATCTTGAATTAAGGGATTTTGAGTAAATTTGAATAAATCGTGAAACAATTCTATGAGGAATTAAATTTAGAAAATCGATGAAGTGATTTGAAACAGTAAATAAAAGAGAATGAGGTATGGAAGTTATGAACCGAGTTTACAAATAAGGTGAAATATTTATCAGTGAATAAATCTGAAAGTATAAATTCATAGTGGGAATTTATAAGGGAATGGGTAGTTTGTTTTAAAAATAAATAGTGGTTTTATTTTTAAAGGTGCGGGAAAGAATTTACGGGTTGAGACGTAAATTAAATTGGAATAAATCAAGAAGGATTTATAAATGGTTGGACGGTTATATTGGAATAGAAAGTGAAATTTTGTGAAAATCCAAGTATGTTTTCAAAGCATATTTTTAAGTATAAGTTATTGTTTTAAAGTTGTTTAAAAGAATGTTCTATAGGAATTTATTATTTAAATTTTTTTTAGATCTTAAAGTAAATATTTATTAATTTAGTCATAGTAGTAATTATTTTAAAGGTTAAACTAGTGTTATGGTTTAAAAGATAGTTACTAAATATTTATACTTTATATAAATAACTTTTATTTTAAAGGTAGTTTTGGCTAAGTTATACTTGAAAATTATTATGGAATTTCATAATTACTATTTTGAATAAAGTCTTTTAAGTAATTTTTATTTTAAATGTTTTAAAGTATATACATCTGTGGATAAAGTGATTTAAATTATTTAAAATCTAAGTTATTAGGAGTTGGTACTTTTCAGTAGAAATAAAGCAATTGTTTGGATGATTGTGCGAGTTAATATTTAAATAACCGACTATCAATATTGGCCAATGCAATGATCGTTTCGAAGAAATTTGGATTGGGATTAATTTCCCACAAACCACTTCGATTCGGTTTGAACGTTTTCGTGAAGAAGACAAGAGCTTGGAGTTGAAGATGGAGCAATGAAGTGCAAGGGCTAATCGCTACTAATCATGAGGGTGATTCCAAAATGGATGTAATAGGAATAGTGCCTTAGGTTCCGTTCGGACTGGGAATGGACTTGTATGGACGAATGCTATCAGAACATCGTCAAGGGGACGATGAACATTCTAAGTGTATGCGTGCTAAAAAGGTAATGCATAGCCTCAAGCATCATCAATCGGGAATGGCTAAAACAAAGGAGGTGCAGTTAGGCTAAGTGGCTAACAACCAATTGGGGTAAGGTCATCCCTGTCTAGATGTCCCTTTTTCGGCTGTGTGGGTGGTTGCTAATCCCAACCACGGGGTGATCTTATTTGCATTATCTAGTAAGGGGTAGCTTCGGTTTTTTGTTTCAGGGGATCAGGGTGGATCCTCGGTACTCTGATCTAGACCAGGTACTGTTGCGGGCGGTACCCCAGTAGCCATGCCATCGTATGGAATCCAATCTCCAATAAACGCCTGTACGGTTTTGATTATGTCCAACTATTGTTGGAACATGAGATGCAAGCATTTCAACTAGATTCTATTTTACTTTCTATAGACACTATTATAATATCAGATGAATTTGATAAAAATATTTTGGTCATCGTAAGGTAAAAACCCGACATGTTTATTTATGGCGTGGTCTTACGCGATACCTTTGATTTCAAAAGATTTTGAAAACTTAAATAATCCAGTTGAGTGTGTTTTCACACGCTGTTGTTCCAGACTGACTCGGGTGTTATTTCTCTATAATGCTCGGGTCAGACCGAGTATTATAGAATACTGGACATGAAGCTGTGGAGCTCAGAAGACGAGCTGGATGGCAAGACGTATCACACGCATTTGATGTATTATCCGCTGTGATTGGTTTGCTGCATAATTACTTTCGGTAAGGACGAGTTATGATAACTATCCAGTTGTGTGTTATGAATTATGTTGTACTCTGATGATTGTAAGTAATATATTGTTACAAAATTCTTTGCTATATAAAAACATATGTTGATATCTATTATATATTATTCCGCTGCATTTGTGAGATTCACATGTTGTTTTGCTTTTCCCTTCTTCTACCTCCTTCTTTCTTCCCCTCAGCAATCTGTCTTTTCTGGCACTCGATTGTCAGCATATTATACAGTGGCATATTTGTGTCAATTTTCGAGGGTCGAGAAGGGCGAGTCGTCATAGTGGTATCAAAGCTTAGGTGGGCGATAACCTAGGCTTTGGTAGGGGAATTACTCATTTAAGATAGAATCAGTAGTACTTTAGAATAAGTTTGAGTGTAATAATAGATATGAGAGCGTAATTGTTAGTGAATATATAAAATAACTGTTTTTATATTGTGTTGACTTATCGGCTGAGTTTTTATGGATTCTGGTCGATATGTGGGACACCATATCATCGATAGGGTTTCTAAATTCTTAAACAAGATAAACCGACATCGTATTGTTTTAAATGAGGTAAATGAAATAACTTTGCCCAAATTATTTTTATATATAAAAGAAATAATTTTTAGTAAATTATTATAGTATATGGTTGCTTGGTTGTTGGAGAATGATAATATTAAATTATTATCATTGTTAAGTGGAAATTGAAATAAGGAAATGAAATTATAACCAAAGGTTAAGGCATAAATTTATAGAACAGAATGGAATTTGCAAATTTGCATTATAAATGTGATTTATAATTGAAATGAGATAAAATTCCAGAGTAATATTTGAATATAGATTGGAAGGATTTAAAATTTGAAATTATGGGAAAAGTTTAAATTCCTTTGGTTTTGGAAATGGTTTTCAAAAGTTTTGGAGAAATAATAGTGGTATTATTTCAGAAATATTTTGAATTGGATTTGAAATCTGGTGAGATTTGGAATTTTAAAATATTTGAAAAGGGTTTTTAAAGAGATAAAGCACTGAACTCTTTTCGGTCGCTGGAAAATAATTCTGATGATGATCGCGACATCATTGATGTTTATTTTCGAGTTTCCAAGAGAGGAGTTGCTACCTAAATGTTTTAAATTGGATTTGTTTGCAAAAATGGATTTTATTTTATAATTCAAAGGGTAATTTTATATGCAAATGAATTCTGTACATATGATTGATTTCATAAATGATTTTAGGAGATTGAGTAATTGTTTAAAAGACTCTGGAATCTTATGTGAAATGCTATGAAATATAAATAAGTTAGAAAAGTAAGTCAATTAAATGAAGTAAATTAAAATATTAGTGAATGAAATGAAAATAAGTTGGAAACTTATATAAGCTTAAAATTTGAAGACAATTGAATCTAGTTAAGCAAAATTAAATAAAAGGAAAAAGTCTAAGTGAGCTTAATGAATGGCTATTGAATTAAAATTTACTAAGTGTGAAATAAATTTGCAAATGAACAAATGAATTTACATTTCTAAGTAAATGAAATTGAAAACTTGATATTGGAGTTAAATTTGAATTGTGTGATATGGAAAGTTAGTCAAGTTGGACTAAATAAAACAAAGGACTGAAATAAATTTTTAAGTAAACTAATTGACTTAAACGAGTCAGCAAATGAATTGAAAATGAATGTTGGGAGGATATTTATTTTAAAATGTAAGTAAATGGAACTTAAACTGAATATTCGAATTCATTATGAACCAAGTTAAGTGAAGTTGTAAAATTTATTTAAAGTAGTCTAAAAATAATTAAAGTTTGGAAATGAAATCCATTAAGATTTAAAATAAATTAGTAAGTGGAACTAATTGAAAAAATGATTAATTAAATATGGTTTGAGATGAGATGAATAAAATTCAATATTTAAAGTGAAGGTAAATTGATTCATTAGAGATCCAATTTGAATAGAAGTAGATATAAACTAAAGTGATTAGGTGAATAAAATTCAATATTAAGTTTGAATTGGAAATAAATTAAGAATCAAAGATAAATTGAATTCAGAAAGCAATTGAAATTTTAAGTCAAATGGAAATAAAAATATGAACCAAAGTGGTGAAGTGAAAATGAATATAAGAAGTGTATAAAATACTTAAAATGAACTTAGAATATGTATAGTGAAATTCTTAAGTAAATTTGGATTGGGAAAATATTCGAAGTTTATATTTGAATGAAGATTTAACAGAAGTGTATGAAATCAAAATAAATGCGAATAAAAAGAGAATTGATATAGCTAATAATCAATTGAGATAAATACATAGGATGTACATATATTATTTTATTCACATAGCGATTTGATCTAGATTCGAGCACATAATTTCGAGATAGTTATATCAATCTGAGTTAGGATTTTTCACTCGATTTACGAGGCAAACCCTAGATATGGATTTTTGATTGATATGTGTACATCGTAGGGCTTAAGTTAAACAAATATTGAAAATATTGAAAAGAAAGTGAATAAAATGATTTTGAAATCTGTAATTGGATATTATTGCTAAGTAGGATATACAGGTGTTTTAAAGGAAAGGAAATTGATGTTTTGAATTCAAAAGATAAATTGAATTGCTCGACATAAAGGTATGTATTTAGATTTCTGTATGAAATTTGATGGTTTTCTGATCTAGCAACTTGGCTTTTGTTTTCTTTTTGAATCTGGAGGCCCGTTGAGGCATTTTGTAGTTGTGCCGAGTTAGCCGCGCAAAGGAGACGCTGGCGAAATTTTTCGAAAGTTTAAAGAGTTAGAAAATTTTTGAGATAATTTTGATAATTTTAAATTTGATTTTAAATTTAAATTTGAATTGTTAAGTAAATAATGCTGTTTGGAAACAATGGAAGATTTTGGGAAGTTAGTAAGGGTGATAGGATGACTTCAATAAATAGATCGTTTGGAAAATCGTTGAAAAACTATTTGGTTTTGGGAAGTTGTTAAGATATATTTAGATTGGGGAAATAACTAACGGGTTGGAGGATTCTTCTTAACTAGCAATTTCAGGGATGAAATTCTTTTAAGGGGGAGAAATGTGACCACCCGGGTTTTAGATATTTGAAATTGGAATATTTAATTGATTTTAAATGTTTAATAGTTAATTTAACTTGAATTTCAAATATCACCGTTTATTGGATAATTTTAAAAAATTGAATTTAATTACTGGAAATTGGGTAAAGTATTGAATATGGGATTTAAAGATTGTTAAAATATTTCAAAGGCTTGTAAAATCTGTATTGATAATACTAAAGATAATAGAAGTGTTAAAATTGAATTTAAAGGTGATTTGTTCAATTTTTAAAATATATATCGTTTAAATCGATATTTAAAAATAGCCTTCCGAGACATAGTCTCGGATTTCGACGAAACGAGTTCCATTGAATCCGTAATAGTATATTGTTATCGGATTTCAAATTCCGTAGTGTTTGGAGTTGTCATGTGATCATACGGTAGTTAAACGTGTTGAAATTTATTTTGAATTCATTATAAATAACTGGGTCCAAAAAGCTATCTTTTCCATACGATTGAATTAGGCCTGGAGACCTTTTCCATTTCGTTTGGAATAGGGGTATAATATTATAAAAGCCTAGCGGCACGTCTCGATAGGAGGTCGAGATTTTAGGCTTCGTTTCCTAGACGATTTAAATTTAAATTTAATATAATATATATTTCAACAATCAAATCTGCATTCCCATCACACCTTTTTCATTTCTCCATCAAAATACTGTAGACCATCCAACACGTAGTTCTCCCTGGTTTAACATGCGTCTAGAAAAAAAGATGATACTGAGCTTTATCGTTTTGAAATAGGAAAAAAATCGTAATGGCCATATAAGAAATAGCAATGCCATCTTCTTTTTTTCAGTTCAAAATAAATCGTTTCCCCTCCCTTCAGAATTCTCAAATCAAATCGAAAGAATGGAATCTCACTGTCGCATCTTCCTCTTAAATAAAGTATATTCAAATCGTTCGAGCCTTAAAAAAACATATGTATCGAATCTCGAATCGAGGCGCTCGCAAGTGAGGTGTGGGTCGATCGAAGATGAGGTTGATGTGTGACATGGGGAAAGAGTTCCAATTGAAGTTGCGATGGAAAGCGATCTCAGTGGAAAGCAAGTGATTTATGGCAGCAAGGCTTAGTCGAGGCGAGTGTATATTTATCGAGTTTCGTGGGAGATCGACGATCTGGTGTAAATGGACGTTGGTGACGCGCATTCGTCGTCGATGGTGGGGCGGTGGTCAGGCGCGAGCTCGGGCCGTTCTAGGTTTTGGCACTGTGGTACGAGGTAATTTTGTTTCTTTTAATTTAACATATATATGTATGTAGAAAAAAATAGATATATGCATACTTTAGAGCACTAGTTAGTTTAATATATATATATATACATACATATCAAAAAATTATAAAGTTTGAAAACCAGAAACTCCTTTTGGAAAGAGGAATATATACATTGGAAATTAAAGAAGAAAATGTATAAATTTATATAAAGGTTGATGTATACAGATTATTTTAGTATGTGTAATTTCAAAGAAAAAATAAATAATAAATAAAATAAAATATTCATCTTTTTTCACTTACTATTTAATCTTAAAAATAGGTATTAGGGTGATTAACCTATGTTATTAACTCGTTAAATTTATTTTAGTTACTAGAAATTATTTATCTTAGGAAAATTAGTTAAAATTTATAATTTGGTCAGAGAGAAAGAAAACTGCAAACTAGGTTAGTTAAATTAACATTTAGAATTAATTAAGTAAATTTATAAATGGTAATTTTTTTTTCAATTAGTTCAAATATTAATAAACCATATAATGTCTATACAAGGTCTAAAATCGTGGAGAATCAAGTCGGTGTGGATTGGATTGCAAATTAAAAATCAAAGGTGAGTAAATCTCACTCATTTGGATTACCGTTTAAATTTAAATAGTTAAATTTAAATTATTGGTTGATTGATTGAATTGACAAGATGTGATATTATATATATAGTTATATATATTTGAGTAATTGATATTTCCGCATTATATAGCGGATGAGACCCTATGCGCCCTGCATAATAGCGGATGACCACACATACCGCGATATTCCACCTCAAAGTGGGATTGGTATATAATATTGTGCTAACATCTGTGGATGCAGGGAAACAGGTTGAAGGGATCCAGCTGGATTCCTCAAAATGTTGAATTTATTTTATATTCAATAATCTGATTTATGTGATAATCTATGATGGATTATATTGATTATATTGGGAATCGAAAATATCGAATGATATCGTTTGACGGAATATATTTCGGGTATATTGAGATATCAAAAATATAAAGAATGGATTCTTGAAGGAATTAAAAGAGAATTTTTAAGTAAAATAATTCAACTAATTTGGATAAATTTAAGAATGAAATTGGGAAGGAATAAAAGTTGATTTTTAAATTCTAATAAATTCCGAGTATGGGAAAAGAGGTTTTTGAATAAATGGAAATAAATGAATTTTAAGAATTTAAGTGGTATTGTTTAAAAATTAAAATTTATTTTTAAATTCAAGATTTAAATGGTTTGGGAAGAAATAAAAGGAGAATTTTGAAACATAGTATGAAATTGAAATATTTTCAGTTTTAAGTAAGATTTTAAATCATAATTAAGAAGTAAATATGGAATTAAGGGATTTTGAATAAACTTGAATAAATCGAGAAATTTCTATGGGGAATTAAATTTAGAAAATCGATTTTTAAATCGATTAAGTGATTTGAAACAGTAATTAAAAGAGAATGAGGTGTGGAAATTATAAACTTGGTTTACAAATAAAGTGAAATATTTATCAGTGAATAAGTTTGAAAATACAAATTCACGGTGGGAATTTATAAAGGAATGGGTAGTTTGTTTTAAAAATAAATAGTGGTTTTATTTTTAAAGGTGTAGGAAAGAAATTTATGGGTTGAGATATAAACTAAATTGGAATAAATCAAGAAGGATTTATAAATGATTAAACAGTTATATTGGAATGGAAAGTGAAATTTCATGAAAAGCCAAATGTGTTTTCAAAGCCGATTTTTAAGTATATGTTATAGTTTAAAGTTGTTTAAAAGCATATTCTAGAGGAATTTATTATTTAAATTATTTTAAGATTTTAAAGTAAATATTTATTAATTTAGTTATAGTAGTAATTATTTTAAAGGTTAAACTAGTATTATGGTTTAAAAGATAGTTACTAAATATTTATACTTTATATAAATATCTTTTATTTTAAAGGTAGTTTTGGCTAAATTTTACTTGAAAATTATTAGGGAATTTCGTAACTATTATTTTGAATAAAGTCTTTTAAGTAGTTTTTATTTTAAATGTTTTAAAGTATATATATCTTTGGATAAAGTGATTTAAATTATTTAAAATCTAAGTTATTAGAACTTGGTACTTTTCAGTAGAAATAAAGCAATTGTTTGGATGATTGTGTGATTTGATAGTTAAATAACCGACTATCAATATTGGCCAATGCGCTAATCGTTTCGTAGACACCGGGATCTGAATTAATTTCCTAAAAACTACTTCGATTCGGTTTGAACGTTTTCGTAAGGAAGACAAGAGCTTGGAGTTGAAGATGAAGCAGTGAAGTGCAAGGACTAATCGCTACTAATCCTAAGGGTGATTCCAAAATGGATGTAGTAGGAATAGTGCCTTCGGTTTGGTTTGCACCGGGAACGGACTTGTATGGACGAATGCTATCAGAACATCGTCAGGGGGACAATGAGCATTCAAAGTTTATGTGTGCTAAAAAGGTTATGCATAGCCTCAAGCTTCATCAACCGGGAATGACTAAAACAGAGGAGGTGCAACAAGGCCAAGTGGCTAGCAACCAATTTGGGTAAGGTCATCCCTGTCCAGATGTCCCTTTTTTTGGCTGTGTGGGCGGTTGCCGATCCCAACTGCAGGGTGATCTTGTTCGGACTATCCAGTAAGGGATAGCTCGGTCTTGTGTTGTAGGGAATCAGGGTGGATCCTCGGTACTCTGATCTAGACCAGGTATTGTGACAGGCGGTACCCCAATAGCCCTGTCATCGTATGGAATACAATCTCCAATAAGTGCTTGTATGGTTTTGATTGTGCCGAACTATTGCTGGAACGTGAGATGCAAGCATTTCAGCTAGATTCTATGTTACTTTCTATAAACTATTATAATATCAGATGAATTTGATAAAAATGTTTTGGTTATCGTAAGGTAAAAACCTGACATGATTATTTGTGGCGTGGTCTTATGAGGTACCTTCAAAGGATTTTGAAAACTTTAATAATCCAATTAAATGTGTTTTCTCACGCTGGTATTCTAGACTGACTCGTGTGTTATCTCGCTATAATGCTCGGGTCAAACTGAATATTATAGAATATAGGATATAAAGCTGTGGAGCTCAGGAGACGAGCTGGATGACAAGACGTATCACACGTATTTGATGTATTATCCGTTGTGAATGGTTTGCTGCATGATTTTTTTCAGTGAGGATGAGTTATGATAACTGTCCAGTTGTGTGTTATGAATTGTGTTGCACTCTGATGACTATAAGTAATATACTGTTACAAAATTCTTTAGTATATAAAAAAATCTGTTGGTATCTATTATATTTTGTTCAGCTGCGTTTGTGAGATTCTAATGTTGTTTTTCTTTTCTCTTCTTCTACCTCCTTCTTTCTTTCACTTAGCAATCTGTCTTTTTCGGCACTCAATCATTGGCATATTATACAGTGGTGTATTTGTGTCAATTTTCGAGGGTCGAGATAGGCGGATCATCACACTCCTTTCCCTAATCACGAGCTAAATCAGTAACAAAGAGCATCATCGAATTCTCCTTTGCTGGAGTAATAATCTAGCCATCACGACAACTCCTTCAAACACCCTAGACTGATCACTTTCCCTTCCCTCAATCTATTGTAGCTTGATAACAAACTCCCTTCAGGTGATCGCACCTCCTAACAATCAACGTTGCCATGCCCTGCTCCACCATGGAGCAACATCAATCGTCGATTTCACCAAAACCGCCCACATAGCCAAAGCCCTAGCTGATGTTCGAACGTGGAACACGCCGCGCCTCATGAGTGTAGTACAAAAATGAAGTGCTTGCATACGCGAGCATTTTGGAACTGGTCTTTTTTTTCTTTCGATTTGATTTTCAATTTTTTTATTAAAATGAATCTGCACGGCTTCGAATTGAAAGAGGAAAGAAGGGAGACTCGTGACTCGTTCATAAGGAAAAGAGCGAATCTGCTTCGTGATTTTAAATTGGGTATTACTATTTTATTCGATTTACTTTTTTAAAAGCTGCGAACTATTGCATGTTTTTTAAAAAGGAGAAGGGAGGGAAATGTGTTTTACACGACAAGAGGTTTTCATCATAGGGTGGCTGAGAAGACAGAAAGCAAGTTGATGTGAACGATTGACAAATTAATATATATATGATTTAAATTTTCTATTTACCTCGATTTCGCAAATTAAATCTCAAACTCCTATCAAGGCATAGCATTAGGCGTTTATAGTATTATACCCGTATTCTGAATGCAATGGAACAAGTTACTAGTCCTAATTCGATCGTATGGAGCAGATAGCTTTTTGGACCCAATTATTATATTGAATTTTCAATATAAATTTTAGCATGTTTATATCCCGTATGGCTAAACGGTAACTCCAAATTATACGAAATTTAAAATCTGATAATAATATACTATTACGGATCCAATGGAACTAGTTTCGTCGAATTCCGAGACTGTGCCTCGGAAGGCTATTTTTAAATGTTAATTTAAACGATATATTTTTTAAAATTGAACAAATCACTTTTTAATTCAATTTTAAAAGTTTTATTGTTTCCATGTTATTAATATAAATTTTATAAGCCTTTAAATTATTTTTATCAAGCTTAAATCTCCATATTCAATAATTAAACCAATATTCAATTATTAATTTCAATAATTAAATTATCAAATAAATAGTTATATTTTAAATTCAAGTTAAAAATTAACACCTAAATATTTAAAATTAATTAAATATTCCAATTTCAAATAAACAAAATTCTGGATCGTTACATTCCTCCCCTTATAAGAATTTCATCCTCGAAATTGCCAGGTAAAAGAATGGTCCAAAACCCGTTTACTATTTCAAAGCCAATTAGTTGAAATAACTTTTTCGAAATCAATTTATTGAAACTACGTTATCACTCCTACTATTTTTCCAAATTAATCCATATATTACACTAATATTATCCCCTCAATCATTCAAATTATAATTTAAAACCAAATTTTAAATTATCAAATTTACCTTCAATTTTTTTTATCTTCTTAAATTATCGAAAAATTTCGCCAGCTTCTCCTTTGCACGGCTAGATTCGAAAAACTACGGAACTGCCTCTACGGGGCCAAATCATCCAAACAAAACAAATGCCAAGTGCTCAATCAGGAAATCATCAATTTCATACACAATTCAAACACATACCTTTTTGTCGGGCAACCAAATTTTCTTGCTTTTATATACCTATATCTAATTTACTGATGATATCCAATCATATAATTCATGATCACTTTATTCAGCATTTTCAAATTCCAATATTTATTCCACCAAAACCCATATGATGTACATATATCATCCGTACGTAAAATCAACTCTGATCGCTCACTCAATCACACAATTTCATTTTTGAACTAGTATCGTTCACACGACTCTCTAATGCGAACTTAGATCTGGTTTCTTGATTAGAAACCGTCATTCTCCTTTCATAGCCATATACTATGATATAGAATTTCGGAATCAATTAAAAATCCTTATCCAGGGTTCGCCGTTGAAAATAGAGTGAAAAATCCCAACTCGGATCGATATAACTATCTCGAAATTCTTTGCTCAAATCTGAATCAAATCGTTATGCGAATAAAATAATATACGTACAACTTATGTTTTTATTTTCATTTGATTCTTTACTACATCGAATTCTTTCTATTCACATTTATTTTAATTTCCATTCACTTATTCACAATTATTCTTTTACACAACTTTTATGTAATCTTCATTCAAATATTAACTTAGTATATTCCCAATACCAATTTTACTTAAGAACTTCACCATTAACTTTCTTAAGTCTATTATAAATATTTTGTACAATTTATTTTATTTAATTTCACTTCACCACTTAAGCTTTTATATCTATTTTCATTTAAATTAAATTTTCAATTCGAACTTAATTTATCTTCCAAATCTTCAATATTAAATTTTATCGACCATATCTCAACCTATATTTGATTACCTACTTACTGTACTTAGTCCCAACCACCAATTCATTCCAATCAAATTAAATTTCAAATCCATTTAACTTGCTAATTCAATTAATTAGTTCATTTACTTATTTATTTTCAACTTAATAAATTTTATTTCAACAACTATTCCATTTAGCCTACTTAGGCTTATTCTCTCAAAATACACTTTATTTTACTTAATTCAAGTTAATTTCCCTTCCTAATCAAATTTCAAATTTTATAAATCTTCAAACTTATTTATATTCTGTAAAACATTTTAAATAAGATTCCAGAGTTTGCTTATTATTTCAAAATCATTTTTGTAATCATATATACCCAAAACCCCTTGGTATATCAAATTATTTCTTTGAATTTCAAATCCATAACCAGTTTTTTCCAAAATAAAACTCCAATTTTAAATCATTAAGGTAGCAATTCCTCTCTTGGAAACTCAAAAATGAACACCGATGATGTCGCGATTATCATAGGAATTATTTTCCAGCGACCGAAGTAAGTTATGTGCTTTTTCCTCTTTTTAAAACCATTTTAAATATTTCAATTCCAAATCTCAATAGATTTCATTTCCAATTGAAAAATATTTCCAAATAATATCACCTTTTATTTTTCTGAGGCTTGAAAAACATTTCCAAAACCAAAGGGAATTTAGTTCCCAAATTTCCAGCTTTTAATTCCTTTATAAATTGTTTTTATAGACCATATCATCTTTAAATATTCCTTTGGAATTTTATTATATTTCAATTTATAAATTACATTTATAAACTCATATTTACAACTCCTTTTTGTTATAAGAATTGTTTCTTAATTGTTGACTAAAATATCATCTTTTATTCAATCACCGGAGCAACAAATGATAATAGTTTAATATTATCAATTCCTAACAACCAAGCACACCATATATAATGTAATAATTCTTGAAAATTATTACTTTATATTTATAAAAATAATTCAGGTAACATTATTTCATTTACCTCATTTTAAAACAATACTATGTCGAATTGCTCAGTTCAAGTGTTTAGAGATCCCTATCAATAACGTTAATTACTCGTATTGACCAAGATCCATAAGCCACTTAATAGATCAATCAACACAATATAAAACAATTTTATATTCACTAATAAACACGCGCTCATATCTATTAATATACTTAAACACATTCTAGGGTGCTACTGACCCTAACTCTAATGAGTAATCCCCACTAGAGCCAAGGTTCTCGCTTAACCTTCAGCTCTGATACCAAGTGTGACAACCCGGTATTTTCGACCTCCAAAAATCGACATCAATTTGTTCACTATATTACATGTCGAGCAATCCAATGCCGGAAATACCCGATTGTTAGGGAAAAAGAAGAAGAGGTAGAAGAAGAAAATAGAAACAACAACACAGAATCTCACAATCGCAGCGGAACAATATATAATAGATAAAAACTGGTCTATATACAAAAAGAACTATAGCTATTATATATACATTACATCACCAGAGTACAATACATCAACAAATCAATACTAGACAATTATATAACTTGTCCTCACAAGTACTGAATATACATCCCACATTGCAGAACGGTAATCAGATACATGAAATATATCTTCATCATCCAGCTCGTCTCCTGAGCTCCATAGCATACTATTCTGTATCTGCAATACTCGGTCTGACCAAAGCATTATAGTTAAATAACACTCGAGTCAATCTCGAAAATCTGCGTGAGAAAACACACTCAATTGGCTTACTAAAGTTTTCAAAATCCTTTGAAATCAAAGGTATCTCGTAAGACCACGCCACAAATAAACATAACAGGTTTTTACCTTACGATAACCAATGCATTTCATATCAAATCCTCTGATATAATAATAGTGTCTAAGTACAAATACTTATTCAAATAGTTGAAATTATTACATTAGTTAAATTCTAACATACTAGGCTCTACAATCAAAACCGTGAAGGCATGTATTGAAGAATGGATTCCATACGAATGGCTAGGCATTAGGGTACCAAATGTCATAGTACACGTCTAGAAATAGCGTACCGACGACCACACCGGGATCCCCTGCAATGAATGACCAGTTTACCCCTAACCTAGATAGACTGAATATGCTATCACCCCGGGTGTTCCCACCCTTTCCAAGCCCTTTCATGTATTGTAGTAATAATATTTGAGGGTATCTAGAAAGGTGATAAACATATACTAATTGGGTGCGACCAACTTAGCCTTGCTACATCTTCCCCGCTTTTCAGTCATTCCCGGTTGATGAGGCTAGAGGCTATGATTATCTTTAAAGGAACTTTTACTTAGAATGCTCATTGTCCTCCAATGACAATGCACTGATAGCATTCATCCATACAAGCCCGTTCTGGATCCGAACGGAACCGTAGGCACTATTTCTACTACATCCATTTGGAATCATCCTCCGGATTAGTAGCGATTATCCCTTGCACTTCACTGCTCCATCTTCGACTCCATGCTCTTGTTTTCACTTCGAAAACGTACTCATTGGATCGAAGTGGTTTTCGAATAGCTTATCCGATCCCAGTCCCTTCGAAACAACGTTCGATATATTTCGGTAAACTCAACCCCAGTTCTTTAGGAAGTAGCAGCCAAAAATAAGACGGCGATCACCTCCTAACCATTAGTGGACGGATTTCCTTATAACGTCCTAGAAGAATGAAATGATTTTATACGCACAATATAACACCTTAAACGATAACTGTACCATATAATTCCTGTGTTTTCTTCTAGGTATTTTCAAAGTTTTGTCCAGATTTGATAGTCAGTTATTTAACTATCAAATAAACAATCGTTCAACCAAATATTTCCTTTTTCCACTGAAAACATTAAATCTCTTTTTAATTTAATTTTAATAAATCAAATCTCTTTATCCGAAATATATACCTGTCTAGCCAAATTTAGTATATTCTCAAACTATCATTTTCAAAAATATTTGAAAATCCTTTAAAATGAATAAGGAAAGTATACACTACGTTATCAACCATGGATTCACAGCTCAAAGTTTATGTCTCTATCCCAGAGAAATGCAAAACTTAACTGCAGGCACTCACTGCTTCCGATTTCGCCATGCGAATATACCATTACTTAGTGAAAACTTTATTCAATATTTTCAAAATAGTACTTATGAAATTTCTATAATAATTTTAAACATCAGGCAAACTACTTTTAAATAAAAGTTGTTATGTTAATATTCAATCATTTATCCTTTTAAAATAATAATGCGATTAATTCTAAATAATAATTAAGTTAATATAAACTGACTTAATTCATAATTAAATATTGTTTAAACAAATTTAAAGTAACTAAATTATTAATTTTTTGAAATATCCTTAAAACACCTTTTTGAATTAACCAGTTAATTATTAAAATATTCTTCTTTTTAAAACGAATCCAATTTCTCAATAAAATATATTTTCTAGTTCCAGTATAACCAGTCTAACATTTATAAATCTCCTTTGACTTATTTCCAATTTTTATTTACGACCCAATTCCATAAATTCCTTTTTCACATTTTCTAAAAATAAATTTGCCATTTATTTTTTTAAACCGATTTACCCACTTGCTTTAAATCCTCACCGTGAATTTATATCTTAATTTTATCCACTGAAAATCACTTCACTTTATTTATAAACCTTGTTTATAAATTCCATAGTCTTATTTCCTACTTATAGTGTAACAACCTGTATATTTGGACCATTTAGGTTGACAATAATCCATACTTTCAACTTAAATAGTACAAAACACGAATCATAAATGGAGCATATGTATATAAATGAGAATCATCACAGAATCACAGACAAAGACAATATAACAGAATAATGCAGCGGAATTACAATAATGTCATAATAGTAGTTCATGAAGCTACTACGTAAATACAACAATGTCTCAAACAATTGGTGGAAATAGAAATACATAGATGTCCGCTGCAAGTATCATAATAGGATAGAGCAATACTGATAAAGATAAATGACAGCCTTCAAAGTCTTTCACTCCCAAGCAGCTCGGCAATAGAGATCCACAGACTGACCCGAGCATAAGCAGAAACAAACACTCGAGTCAGGACATATATTCTTATATAAGATAATATGGCAAAATTTGAGAAATAGTAATAATAACTCAAAGATGAATGGAATGAACATCTTTCAGGAACCGTTAAACTATAAACTACCTATATATAGTAGTGTACGCTAAATAGATAATGTTTACCAGTAATATAAAGTATCAAAATAGAGTTAAGGCATTACCATTACCCCCCAACACATTTTATATAAGCATCATAGTTTATACCGCACTGTAAATTCCACCATAAACTAGTGGGCTACCTGGGAGTACTCCATAGGTATAACACAAAACCAATCGTAGTGGTCGTGTATAGGGGTACGAGTATGACAAGACATATGAGGCAATACCCAAGGTAGTGAAACTGCCGTTTGCCTGATCCGGACTGGTGAGAATGCATCGTCGCATCGATCGCAACACCGTGAAACAACACTCCTAATTCAAGGGTGCACACCAATCAAAAACAAGTAATGAGTCGTTTACGAAGAAGTGTGTCCGCTAGAGGTAGCTAACCTCATTGGCCCCGCACGGCTCTTGTTTAAGTCATTTCCAATTTTGACACAAGTGTCAGGGTCATCCATTATCGTTCTCTTTCTTCAATCATCAACGTACATCATTCCAACCACTTCATTCTGGATCACACTCCGCGTATAGTAATTATTAAAGTGGTATTCGGTTTAGACACAGAGTATGTCCCTAACCGATCTCGGACTCTTTAATAACTACGTAGTTATTACACTGATTGGTCATTTAATAACTTCCAAAATAAAAATAAATTTCTCTTAGACTTTGAAAATCAACATTCCATTTGACTTTTAATGTCAATTTCCATAATTCAAATTTCAAAGTTTCAAATTCCACCTTCAAATTTCTATTTGATATCACAATTCAATTTCAATTCAATTTATAACAATTCAAATATTGATCTCGTTTCATATATGAATTCCATTCAATAATCATTTAAATTAAGTTAATTTAACACTAAATCAAATTAAATTTGATTTCTAATTGATTAAATCATTCACTTAAGTTGACCTAAATTTAATCCAAACTCACAAGTTGAATTTAATTAATTCACCAAATTGAATTCTTTTAATCAAAAGTTATATCCAATTCATTTAATAAATCAAAATTTTGTTTCATATTAAAGAAATTCAATTTTACTTTTTTAATCATTCAATTAAATAGTCACAAGTTAGAATTCTTAAGTGAACAAGTTTCAAATTTTGTTTTGTTATTAAATAAAGTTACAAAACTCAACTCAACAATTTATTAAATTTAAACAACTTAACTTCCATTAAACATTTATTTAAACCTTTGCTTTTGATTCAGTTCTTTAACTTTCGAATTTCACTTGAATTATAATTTCAAATTTTAATTAAACCCATTCATTATTCCTTTTAATTCAAATCCCATTTTTATTTCAAATCAAATCGTTTGACCAATCGGGTTTCTTATTCAATTTGCTATCCTAGGTCAAGTGATTTATTTGGATATTTATCATTTCAATCCGATTCCATTTCAAATTCAAAATAAGAGGCATAGTAAAGGGAACTTGCTGTGTGATAACTGGGATGGTGTCAAAGTAAATAAACAAGCAATAACAACAACCAACAACACACAATAATCGATTCACTTAATCCCGAAATAATTGTATTAATGTTACATTATCTTTTCATGTAAAGTAATACAATCATTTCTAGAATCTACACTATCATTTCATGTAGATTATAGATTTTTCCATGTAAATTATGCTATCATTACATGTGATTCTACACTTGTCATTTACCATATTCAAGTCCATACTTCATCACAATTCACACAATACGAAATTAGTTTACATCGTTTCAAAGTGTTGCTAACAATACTATTCATGTGTGACTAAGTTAAACGTCCACAGATCGTATTATGCAAATTTTAATTTAATCAAGCTCAAGTGCATACATGTCCAGTTTCACAATGTTAACTACCATGTGTCAAGTTCAAGCACATAATACTTATCACTTTATGTGTCCAACAAATTAACATTCATTACTAACATCACAAACAATCATCAATCAACTTGATTATCGTCGTATAATAATATGAGTCATGAAATTTATTCACCTTTAGTGGTTAGAAAGAATTGAACGACGAGGCACGAAGAGGCACGAATAAACTTGACTCGAACACAACACTAGCACGAATAATCAAACAAGCTGCAACAGTTGATAAGAAAGAAAAAGCATCAACTTCCAATATAGACATTCACATATATATATATATATATATATATATATATATATAAACATATATACACATATTCTTACTAATCAACCAAGAAAGAAAAGAGAAGCTAAGAGAGGGAGCTGCTGCAAGGTGAAAGACTTCAGATAGTTGTTGTACAATAACAGAGAAACAACATTACTACCTATAACGCATATTAGTATATACATACATACATACATATATATATTTATACGTGAAAGAAAATGCTCATCATGCAAAAGGAGGGGTGCACAAGTTCACACGGAAGGACAGGGGTATGGTGGCTCGAGTTTGATGGCATCGACAGAGGTAGCAGGGGATTGGTGGCGTAGTTCAGGTCGATAGGAGGAGGGCACGACGGCTTTGAATGGGAATGGTGGTTTGGTTCTTGTAGTGAGGCACAAGGGTCTAGAGCTGGGGTATCGGCGAAGGGGAAAATTGAGGGAAGTCAGGCCAGTCGGCGGTGGGCAGGTCGGGAGGTTGGCGGGGGTGGAGTGCGAGGTGAAGCAAGCTCAGGTATCAGTTCCATGGAAGAGGAGAAAGCTTGATTCTAGGGTGGCCTGCGGTAGCGGCGACATCAGGGTAGGCGACGGCACATGGTGGGGTGCGAGGTGGCAAAGGCAAGAGGAAAGAGGGGCCGATTTCTTTATATACATACATACATACATACATATATATATATATATATATATATATATATATATATTAAGACATGCTAGAAAGGAAGAAAATATAAAAGAGAAGAGGAAAGGGAAGATTGTCAAAGAGAACGTTCCATACCTAGTTGAATATATTTGCAAACGAACGTTTGAATGCGTACGAATTGGTTTATGTAAAGGCAGGGATTCAATGGGTGGATGGAACCAATGGACAGAAATATTCAATGGTGGTGAGTAACTAGGTGTGTTGTATATTTCCCATGCCATAAATCAGCTATTGTTCCATTTTTTTA
Organism: Allium cepa; assembly: GCA_030765085.1. Lineage (NCBI taxonomy): Eukaryota > Viridiplantae > Streptophyta > Magnoliopsida > Asparagales > Amaryllidaceae > Allium > Allium cepa. The sequence goes on along the minus strand of CM060940.1, from coordinate 629,706,767 downwards.
TGCTCATTAAATCAGCTGCCAACCACAATCATCAATTAAATTCAGCAAAAGGGTATTTCAAGTTTTGAATGCAAATAGGCTGACAATTTTGGGCTGGGCTAAATTTTATTTCAATTCGGAATCAATGGGTACAATAAGGTGAATTAGAGTGGGATGAAAATTGACTGAATATTCATTTAACCGGTCTGTTTGGAACGATTAAATTAGTGCAACGATTTACGCCAAACTCTGATTTTTATGAATGAATATACCATTCGGATCGGCACGACGAGGCGCTTACAACAGCACATAGATATTGACGATATGACAGTTCTATCAAAACTCAAACTTTTACGATGATTAAATCATTCGTTCGACAAAACAATTTAAATGAAGCAGATGATGATAGAATTATATGAAACGTAATGTGGCGTCTCGATCAGATATTTTCCACAACATTTCTGTGTAAAATATTCGAATTCGGAAGGTGGAAATTACGCGCTTTAAAATGAACTTACATGCAATAAAATATGAATGAATTTACTTCGATATTTTGCAACGAAACTTTTCCTATGTCCATAACTAACTAGACATATTTTATATTCAAAGTTTAGACGTTAACTGAGAACGTATATAAATTTCAAATTTTATACTAAAATAATTGATTCAAAATTTTAAATTGGGTCGGAAATTCAAGGTCGTTACATATACGGTTTCATAATGCTTAATCGATTTTAAATCGATTTCTAAATTAAATTCCATTCTTAAATTAATTTCTTAAACAATCCAAATATATCCTAAACCCAATGTGATATCCCGGATTTATTTAAATTGATATTAAGTTAGATTTTAAATTGAATTTGAATTTAGATTTAAACTTCAATCTAAATGAATATATATATCCTAAATACATTTTTGATTTAAAAATATATGAATAAGTTTAAAATAAATCAAATATATAATATATGGTTTAATTTAAATTATAAATTGGTTTATATTCTATTTTTCTTTAAAGCTTTTATTTATATATAATTTAGTTTCAAAACATATTCATTGGAATTTTTAATATAAGAGAATATATTTAATAAGGTTTTAAATTGGTAAAACATATACATAGATATAAACTAAATATAATTTGACATAAAATTTTGTAAAAGACATTTTTATTATACAAAGTACAAATGTAAATAGATTAATAAACATAGTTTATAATTTAAATATAATACCCAAATCATTATAAAGCATAAGTAATATAATAAAGTAATAAAAATGGTATACACATTTTAAAATAACAATTCTCATGCTAAAAACAAGTGTTAACACATAAAGTAACAAATGTAATTTATTTAACTTAAGGAATGAACAAGTGTTGATAATATTGACAAGTGGCATTATGAATTTCATTTAATTTAAATAAATAAAAATAATAAATAAAAGAAAGTGAAAATCTAAACAAACAAAAGTTTCAGATCTGAAAATCTAAACTGATGAAAACACTGTAAACCATTTTCTAAAAAAGTAAAAACCCTGTTGAGCAATGCCAGTAAGAAAACCAGAGAACAAATAAAAGGGAAATAAAGTTTTCAAACTACAATTATTATTTTTACAATCTTCAACCTGAAGCTCGAAATCAACTCATCAACATCAGATTCAAAATAGATTCAACGACATCAGATCTTCTCAAACCAAAAGGCAATTTCAGATTGACACAGCAAATCAAAAACTACTCTCTATTTCTTCATAAGAGAGGTGAGTAAAATTAAATTATTTAAACTAGAATCTGTTGATATCTGGATATTGTGGATATATCTGAAGTATTGTGCGATAAGTTCTTGCATGAAGGTAAATATTATTGTATATTTATGTGTGTAAATAGGAATGCAAGTCTGGGAACAGGGAAGTAATGCTCTGTTCAAAAGTTACAGGTTTTAAAACCTGATCAAAATCTAAAACATACCACCTACATTTTGGATTTTTTTTTTGCATGGATGAAGTGTGTTGTAGTAGTTGAATCACTGTTTAGATATATGAATGATTATTCATAAAACAAAATCCTAGTCTCTGATCTATTTTAACTAATGTTCAAAACCAAATTTCTGTCATTGTTTTAAATCAGAGAGGAAACAAAAACTTAAAAAAAAAGATTTGTAACTGATTGAATATTGCAATGCATGGGATAAACCTGTAAAGTAAAAGTTACAGGTATGATTTGTATGAATGATTTTATCTGATTTTAGTTGGAAATACAGTTTATACACGACTCTGGGTAAAAAAAATTTGCCGCTGCTGTTTCCAGAATTTTGAATAGCAATATAAAAATTCATATCGACCAATACATATAAATATAAGATGTGATCTTTAGATAGAAAATGTTTGTAACATTATAAACTCAATTTTAAAAATAGTTCAAATAAATATTTAGGATATGTATTTCAAAAATTGAAATTTTGCAGGTCTGATTCGAAATTAGTGAAAATTCCATAGTATGGAATTCTTGATTCAATTCCATAATATGATTTCTATTTTAAATGATGAATTTAGAAGGAACAATCATAATTTTTAGATAGATAATTGTTGAGATTTCATTAGATGTTCAAATTTGGGATACTGTCAATTGTAATCGATCGATGATGAGATGGTTGTTGAAATCAGGGCTGATGGTAGCTTGGGGTTTGGAGTACCTGAAAAAATGGTCTCGGGATTCTCAGTTCATCGTGGAGGTGTTGCGACGGCATTATAGGGTTTAATAACCTGTTGAGTTCGTTTATATTTGTGGGTCGCTGCGCCGTCAATAAGGCATTGGAGGATACCGGTCGTGAGGAAATCAGAGAGAGGGTCTTCGGCAAGGATCTGGTCAAGGTGGCGAGCACTCCGATGATCGGAATTGACGTGTCGAAATTTTTTTTGCGACCTGTTTCGTTTCCAGATTGGGCTTTTGAGCTCGAATTTGTTTTTGAGTTCGATTATTCGATCATGTGGTAGGAAGGGGAAAGGATGGTCTCCGGTGACTTGTTGGTGTTAGCTTGGATGGTCGGAGATTCGAAGTGGACCGGTGCACATGCACGGTGTATCAGGTGGTGTTGAGATTTGGGTTGCTTTGGGAAGAAATGATGGATGACCCGGGGTTGAACTCGAGTTTCGATCGAGTGGGTTTGAGTTAGTTTGACTCAAGAAGAAACCAGGTTAGGATTAGGTAGTAATCGTGTTTAGGATCATTTTTTTTAAAGTTATCTGGATTTTAAAAAGAAATTAAGTGTACCAGATCTATTTAATGCAAGAAGATTTCAAAGTTATAAAAAAAATCAAATCAAGGTTCCAAGATAAAATGTTATTGAAAATTTCAACTAGAGTGTTTAAACAAATTATAAAGGTTTTAAAATTATTAAATAAGTTTTGGAACAATTTTCAAGGATTTCAATAATTCGAATCAAATGTTTAAATTGTTTGTTTAAGGAAATTTTTATACTTGCAAATTATAAAATTGATTATTTAATGTTTTACTAATGAGGTAAGGATGAATTGAAGTATTTAATTAAGATGTTAGTTCGTTAATTACTTAATTAAATAAGGTTAATTAATCTAAGTAATTAAAGGTAAGTTATTAAAGGAGTAATTTACTTACGGGAGTAAATAAAGAAACTAATTATACAATGTAATTAATTAGTTAATGAGATTATTTAACTAGTTTAATTAATTTAAGATAATCACTGGATGATTGGTTAAGTATAATTACTTAATGTGATTTATCTAGGGTATTGTAAAGTTGTTAATGGGTAATACTGGAGGTAATTAATTGAAGGATAATTAACTAATAGAAGTAATTTGGGCTTAATTACTTTGATTAATCAGGGTTGATTAATGAATGTGATTAATTAAAAATTGATTATTGAACGAGATTAATTTGAACTATAATTAATTAAATCAGGAATTAGGGGCTCATAAATTAATGTGATTAATGAAAATAATTAAAGAGTTAATTACTATAAATGGCCGAGGATAATTAATTTGTGTAATTAATTAAAGGTTAATTACTCAATGTAACTATTGAATAATTAATCAAGGATGATTAATTAAGATGAAAAATTAGAGGATGATTAATCAATTGATTTGTAATTGATTAATGTTGAGGAAGTAGGATTTACAGATGATGGAAGAAATTAATTTAATCTACTTAAATTAATCAGAATGGTATGGCTAATTTATCTTGCTTATGAATGATGGAGTGATATTTGAATACCTTGGTTTATTTGTTATCCGTAATATGTGATTGTGATGCTTTGTGAAATAAAATGTTTTTGTAATAAGATATGTTGAGTTGAACAGAGATAATGTGGTTATCTTTGATGAATTACTATGTAAAAGTGACATCCAGTATTTAAAATTTAATCACTTGAATAACTTGGGTTAAGATGACATTGGTTTCGAAGAGACCGGAGTCGGGTATTAGTAAATACCCGAAACCACTTCGAATCTTATAGATTGATTTGTGCAACAAATAGGCTGGAATTGAACAATAAGGTCCTTTGAAAACTAAGTACAGGTACTTAGAGATTTATTTTTGAAAAAAAAAACGTCAGGCATAACAAATAAGGAACTCGTAGGGGAGTACGAGTTACCCCAGTTTTATTGAAATATGCTTGTGCATTAGAATTTCATGTTATATGGGTTTACTCACGCTGGTTTCCAGCCTGACCCGGGTGTTACTTTGATGTAATGCTCGGGTCAGACCGAGTATTACAGATTTTCAGGCATGGACGTTATGTAGCTCAGGAGGCGAGCAGGATGACAGGGACGTATGGAGAGTTTCTACAATGAGATTGTATATATCTGAGACATGTTAAATTGTATCTATCCAATGTTGTATAAAATTGTTGTAACTCTGATATATCGATGTAAATTGATAGATACAGTTTTCTTTGGTATAACTATTATTGATATTATATTTTATCCGCTGCGAATGTGAGATTGTGTGTTTCTTCTCTGTTCTTCTTCTATCTCTTTCTTCTTTTCTCTAACTATCTGGAAATTTCGGGATCGAAATTTTCGTGTCGTTACATTTGGTATCAGAGCTGAAGGTTAAGAACATTGGCTCTGTTGGGGATTACTCATTAAGGATAGGGTAAGTGGTACCCTATAATGAGTTGAGTGTATAAATATGAGAGAGCGTACTTGTTATTTTCTTATATAAAGGTTTTTAAATGATTTCAAAAGTAAATGAATCTTATATAAGAAATAGATTATCTATTATATTGGTTGTAGTATTAATTAAACTAAAAGTAATAGTAAGAATTAAGTGGTAATAGAATTACAACCAAATTGAAATTAAATTAAAGACAAGTTTGAAATGGATTCAAACTGGAATTAAATCTTGAAATTGGGAAAGGGTTCAGGATAATCCATTAATTTATGTAATTAATTAAACTTTATTTAATGAGATTAATTAATGGATAATAATTGGAAATGATAAATAAAGAGGGAGTTACTTAATGAAGTAACTAGAGGTAAGTAATTTAAAGGACAATTACTTAATGAAGGTAATTAAGAAATAAGTTAATTACCGAATGTGATTAATTGGAATAAATTAATGACATAATTAATTAAAAGAAATAATAAATAATATTATTTAATGCATTTGAATGAAATGGTCCTATTTCAAACAAGAGTTGTTTGAAAATTTAAAGAAATTTGTTTTGAAAAAAAAACCCAAGATGGTCTAAAATTTTAAAGTATAACTTGGAATGTAAAAGAAGTTAATATGTATATATGTGGATATACATAATATCAAATATGGTTTGAAATAAACTCTAAATGTTGGGTTTTGAATGTGGATTAAGATGTGATACCCGAAGTGCTAAGTTTTTGAACTTAATAAGTGGGAAGATTATTTATGAGAAGTTGAAAATTTGAAATGGAAGTTCAAACTAGGTAAGGTTGACTGGATTAAGTGAATTGAGTTTAACTTGGGAAAAAGTTAAATATGTTGAGATGTTCAACCTGATTTGTAAATTTGAAGATGAAATTAAGATTTAACTTGGGAAGTTAAATGGTTGATTGTAATTGAGAGTTTAAGTGATCTCAAATTGGGATTGAGATCTAGAAATTTAAAATGAATGGATGTTTTAAAATAAATTAGATAATATCATCCTATTGTTGTTAAAAATCTTTAAGTTGTGAACTGGAATTGATTAAATGAATGAGAGTGGTTTAAATTTGAAATTTGAATTAGTTCAAATTGAATTTGATTTGAAGTAACTGGAAGTGTGATTGAAGATGTATAAGTATAAGATTCAAATGGAAAATTTGAACTGGATTGATTTGAATAATTTGAAAGTGTAATTAAAGTTGAATAATTTTTAAATTCAAATGGAATTTGAATTTAATTTGGGAAGAAATCAAGAATAATAAAACTTGATTTAGAAATGGAGTTTGAAATTGGGATTAATTCAACCTGGGGTTGAAACGAATTGAAATTGGAACTAGTTCAATTAAAATTTATTTGAATTAGTAGAATTTGAGATCAAGGTTGAATAAAGTTAAATTTGGAAAGAAACTATGGTTAATTCAACTTGAATTGGGGTTGAATCAATTTCAATAGAAATTGAAGTTATTTAAATTGGAATTGGGTCCATTTAAATGGAAGAAGAAATTTAAATTGGATTGATGAGAATGGAGATTGGGAAGTGAGCAGTTTTGACTCTGGACTATTTTTAATATAAACCTATTTTTCCAAGCTATTCATTAATTATACAACCTTTCTTTTAAAAAGCCAAACTATCTTATACTTGTTTTACAATTATTTTTGAAACTGTTTAACAATTTTCCAACTGTGTTGTAAACTAATTACTATATTTCAACTATTTTACAAAATTAATTACAATCTTACTATTATTTTGCAATTATTTAAAATTTCTATAATTATTTGACTATTTTCCAACTATTTTACAACTACCTAACTATTTTACACCTATTTTACAAACTAGTAATTATTTTCCAACTACTTATCTATTTTTAAATATTTCAAGCTATTTTCTAGATAAACTGGTCGGAGTTTAAACTATTATTGGTTAAATACCCAATCAAGATAAGAATAGAAGTGATAATCCAAATAAATTAAAGCAATTGTGAGTAAGTGACTGAAAATTAAAGTGAATGTGAATAGAAATAGAACTGATTTGGCTGATAACCAATAAAGATAAATACGTAGGGTGTATGTATGTTATTCTATTCGCATAGTGATTTGATGCAGATTCGAGCACAGAATTTCGAGATAGATATATTGATCCGAGTGGGATTTTTCACTCGATTTTCGACGGCGAACCTGGATATGGATTGTTGATTGATTCTGGATATTCTCTATCATAGGTATGACTATGCAAGGAGAATGACGGTTTCTGATCTAGAAACCAGATCAGTGTCCGCACTAGGAAGTTGGGTGGACGATACTAGTTCGGAAGTGAAATTGTGTGATAGAGTGAGCGATCAGATTGGTATGGCGTACGAATGGTATGTGTACATCGTACGGATTTGAATGAAATTGATATTGAAAAGAGTAATCAAATTTGAATATTTGATTTTGAGTAAACAAAGTTAAGTATCTTTGTTTTATAAAATGAAACCCCCCTTGATGAATCTTTTGCCAGAAGAAAAGGGATTTTGGAAATGTTTGAAGTATAAAAGGAGTTTATACAAGTTTGAAATGATCCAAAGTTTTAAAAGATTTTATATATCTGAATATATATATATAAAGGATCATATGAGGATTTTGGAAAAAGGGTTTTCGGAACCTTTGGATTTGGAAAAGGCTTTTGATTTTTGGGTAAATTCAATATGAGAATTTGGAAGGCCTAGTTTGAGAATTATCGATTTTGGAATAATCGATTTTGTGTAATGGTGCTTTGTATGAGATCATACTAGGTGTATGATTTAAAGATACTATATGTGTATAGCATAAAATGTTTTGATGATGGCTTTGGGGAAAAAGACGCTCCCTTGAAATGAACTTCTCAGGAGTACCACTGAGTGGTGCTGCCTTGAGCCCCAAGGAGGGTTCTAAAATTGATCATGTGAGGAGTCCGGACAAAACTAGTTCCTGGGGATTATGAGTAGAGTATACCATAGCGAAAGTCGTGTGTGCCGCTGAGAGCCAACAGTCTGCGTTTGATTTTATATCGGTAGACTGCGACCTATGGTATAACATAGCGAAAGTCGTGTGTGCCGCTGAGAGCCAACAGTCTGCGTTTGATTTTATATCGGTAGACTGCGACCTATGTAGGAGTGGAGGAGTTTCATTTCGACAGCGAAAATCAGAGGCCACTGAGAGCCTACAGTTACATGGACTTTTGCTGCGATGGCAACGTAACCCTGGATGTAACTGTGATATGTTGTGTGGGTTCCATGGCGTAATCGAGAGGCCGCGGAGAGCCTGCAGTTACATGGACTTTTGCTGCGATGGCAACGTAACCCTGGAATGTAACTATGACCATGGTTGGGGGTGATGATTTCCAGAGCATTCTCACCAAAGATATTTCCTCGATTTCAAAATGCTTTCAATATTTTCAATAAAATTATTTTTCAAGTATTTTCACTGGGTGTTGGAAACGGGTCTGCTAAGTACTTATAGATTTTCAGTCCTACGCCTGATCAACGCATGACCGAATTTCTGTGAGAACGAAGATGGACTTGTTGAAACATCGAGTTATAGAATGATATTTTTATAAAACTATTTTGATAATACTATATAGATTTTAAAAAGTGTTTTAAAAATGATCAAGGAAAATTTATCTGAATTTAAGCATTTTAATAATTCTGGCTTCGTCACTTTTCGAGGACGAAAAGATTTAAAGGGGGGAGAAATGTGATATCCCGGATTTATTTAAATTAATATTAAGTTAGATTTTAAATTGAATTTGAATTTAGATTTAAAATTCAATCTAAATGAATATATATATCCTAAAAACATTTTTGATTTAAAAATATATGAATAAGTTTAAAATAAATCAAATATATTATATATGGTTTAATTTAAATTATAAATTGGTTTATATTCTATTTTTCTTTAAAGCTTTTATTTTTATATAATTTAGTTTCAAAACATAATCATTGGAATTTTTAATATAAGAGAATATATTTAATAAGGTTTTAAATTGGTAAAACATATACATTGATATAAACTAAATATAATTTGACATAAAATTTTGTAAAAGACATTTTTATTATACAAAGTACAAATGTAAATAGATTAATAAACATAGTTTATAATTTAAATATAATACCCAAATCATTATAAAGCATAAGTAATATAATATAAGTAATAAAAAGGGTATACACATTTTAAAATAACAATTCTCATGCTAAAAACAAGTGTTAACACATAAAGTAACAAATGTAATTTATTTAACTTAAGGAATGAACAAGTGTTGATAATATTGACAAGTGGCATAATGAATTTCCTTTAATTTAAATAAATAAAATAAGAAATAAAAGAAAGTGAAAATCTAAACAAACAAAAGTTTCAGATCTGAAAATCAAAAGTGATGAAAACACTGTAAGCCATTTTCTAAAAAAATAAAAACCCTGTTGAGCAAAGCCAGTAAGAAAACCAGAGAACAAATAAAAGGGAAATAAAGTTTTCAAACAACAATTATTATTATTACAATCTTCAACCTGAAGCTCGAAATCAACTCATCAACATCAGATTCAAAATAGATTCAACAACATCAGATCTTCTCAAACCAAAAGGGCAATTTCAGATTGACACAGCAAATCAAAAACTACTCTCTTTTTCTTCATAAGAGAGGTGAGTAAAATTAAATTATTTAAACTAGAATCTGTTGATATCTGGATGTTGTGGATATATCTGAAGTACTGTGTGATAAGTTCTTGCATGAAGGTAAATATTATTGTATATTTATGTGTGTAAATAGGAATGCAAGTCTGGGAACAGGGAAGTAATGCTCTGTTCAAAAGTTACAGGTTTTAAAACCTGATCAAAATCAAAAACATACCACCTAACATTTTGGATTTTTTTTTTGCATGGATGAAGTGTGGTGTAGTAGTTGAATCACTGTTTAGATATATGAATGATTATTCAAAAAACAAAATCCTGGTCTCTGATCTATTTTAACTAATGTTCAAAACCAAATTTCTGTCATTGTTTTAAATCAGAGAGGAAACAAAAACTTAAAAAAAAAGATTTGTAACTGATTGAATATTGCAATGCATAGGATAAACCTGTAAAGTAAAAGTTACAGGTATGATTTGTATGGATGTTTTTATCTTATTTTAGTTGGAAATACAATTTATACATGACTCTGGGTAAAAAAAATTGCCGCTGCTGTTTCCAGAATTTTGAATAGCAATATAAAAATTCATATCGACCAATACATATAAATTTAAGATGTGATCTTTAAATAGAAAATGTTTGTAACATTATAAATTCAACTTTAAAAATAGTTCAAATAAATATTTGGGATATGTACTTCAAAAATTGAAATTTTGCAGGTCTGATTCGAAATTAGTGAAAATTCCATAGAATGGAATTCTTGATTCAATTCCATAATATGATTTCCATTTTAAATGATGAATTTAGAAGGAACAATCATGATTTTTAGATAGATAATTGTTGAGATTTCATTAGATGTTCAAATTTGGGATAACTGTCAATTGTAATCGATCGATGGTGAGATGGTTGTTGAAATCAGGGCTGATGGTAGCTTGGGGTTTGGAGTACCTGGGAAAAATGACCTCGTGATTCTCAGTTCATCGTGGAGGTTTTGCGACGGCATTATAGGGTTTAATAACCTGTTGAGTTCGTTTATATTTGTGGGTCGATGCGCCGTCGATAAGGCATCGGAGGATACCGGTCGTGGGGAAATCAGAGAGAGGATTTCGGCAAGGATCTGGTCAAGGTGGCGAGCACTCCGATGATCGGAATTGATGTATCGAAATTATTTTTTTGCGACCTCTTTCGTTTCCAGATTTGTCTTTTGAGCTCGAATTTGTTTTTGAGTTCGATTATTCGATCATGTGGTCGGAAGGGGAAGGGATGGTCTCCGGAGACTTGTTGGTGTTAGCTTGGATAGTCGGAGATTCGAAGTGGACCGGTGCACGTGCACGGTGTATTAGGTGGTGTTGAGATTTGGGTTGCTTTGGGAAGAAATGATGGATGACCCGGGGTTGAACTCGAGTTTCGATCGAGTGGGTTTGAGTTAGATTGACTCAAGAAGTAACCAGGTTAGGATTGGGTAATAATCGTGTTTGGGATCAGTTTTTTTTAAGTTATCTGGATTTTAAAAAGAAATTAAGTGTATCAGATCTATTTAATGCAAGAAGATTTCAAAGTTATAAAAGAAAATCAAATCAAGTTTCCAAGATAAAATGTTATTGGAAGTTTCAACTAGAGTGTTTAAACAAATTATAAAGGTTTTAAAGTTATTAAATAAGTTTTGGAACAATTTTCAAGGATTTCAATAATTCGAATCAAATGTTTAAATTGTTTGTTTAAGGAAATTTTTATACTTGCAAATTATAAAATTGATTATTTAATGTTTTACTAATAAGGTAAGGATGAATTGAAGTATTTAATTAAGATGTTAGTTCGTTAATTACTTAATTAAATAAGGTTAATTAATCTACGTAATTAAAGGTAAGTTATTAAAGGAGTAATTTACTTATGGGAGTAAATAAAGAAACTAATTATACAGTGTAATTAATTAGTTAATGAGATTATTTAACTAGTTTAATTAATTTAAGATAATCACTGGATGATTGGTTAAGTATAATTACTTAATGTGATTTATCTAGGGTATTGTAAAGTTATTAATGGGTAATTCTGGAGGTAATTAATTGAAGGATAATTAACTAATAGAAGTAATTTGGGATTAATTACTTTGATTAATCAGGGTTGATTAATGAATGTGATTAATTAAAAATTGATTATTGAACGAGATTAATTTGAACTATAATTAATTAAATGAGGAATTAGGGGCTCATAAATTAATGTGATTAATGAAAATAATTAAAGAGTTAATTACTATAAATGGCCGAGGATAATTAATTTGTGTAATTAATTAAAGGTTAATTACTCAATGTAACTATTGAATAATTAATCAAGGATGATTAATTAAGATGAAAAATTAGAGGATGATTAATCAATTGATTTTAATTGATTAATGTTGAGGAAGTAGGATTTACAGATGATGGAAGAAATTAATTTAATCTACTTAAATTAATCAGAATGGTATGGCTAATTTATCTTGCTTATGAATGATGGAGTGATATTTGAATACCTTGGTTTATTTGTTATCCGTAATATGTGATTGTGATGCTTTGTGAAATAAAATGTTTTTGTAATAAGATATGTTGAGTTGAACAGAGATAATGTGGTTATCTTTGATGAATTACTATGTAAAAGTGACATCCAGTATTTAAAATTTAATCACTTGAATAACTTAGGTTAAGATGACATTGGTTTCGAAGAGACCGGAGTTGGGTATTAGTAAATACTCGAAACCACTTCGAATCTTATAGATTGATTTGTGCAACAAATAGGCTGGAATGGAATAATAAGGTCCTTTGAAAACTAATTGAAAACTAATTATAGGTACTTAGAGATTGATTTTTGAAAAAAAAACATTAGGCATAATAAGTAAGGAACTCGTAGGGGAGTACGAGTTACCCCAGTTTTATTTAAATATGCTTGTGCATTAGAATTTCATGTTATATGGGTTTACTCACGCTGGTTTCTAGCCTGACCCGGGTGTTACTTTGACGTAATGCTCAGGTCAGACCGAGTATTACAGATTTTCAGGCAAGGACGTTCTGGAGCTCAGGTGGTGAGCAGGATGGCAGGGACGTATGGAGAGTTTCTACAATGATATTGTATATATCTGAGACATGTTAAATTGTATCTATCCAATGTTGTATAAAATTGTTGTAACTCTGATATATCGATGTAAATTGATAGATATAGTTTTCTTTGGCATAACTATTATTGGTATTATATTTTATCCGCTGCGAATGTGAGATTGTGTGTTTCTTCTCTGTTCTTCTTCTATCTCTTTCTCCTTTTCTCTAACTATCTGGAAATTTCGAGATCGAAATTTTCGGGTCGTTACACCCAACTAAATTCAGATTCCATTTCCTTTTTACAATCTTATTAAAAATCTAGTGTAACAATTTCATACCTTCCCAACTATTTTAAATCTCTAGTTTAAAAATAAATCCCTTTTACACTTAAAAAATATCGCTTAAGTTCTATTTTTAAACCCTTTTATTTACATTATTGAAAATCTATATTTTTCCATGTTTCGAAATTATTAAGTATAAATTTAAAAATCAAGCTATTTATTTTTCCCAAATTCATTTCTTTTAATAAATCCAAATTTCACTATAAATATTTTACTTTCAATTTCCCTTTTTATTTTCTTTCAAAAATTCAATATTTATATTTATGGTATTTTAAAATGCCAAAATCTAAACCAATAATACCATAGCATCTAATAAATTCAATCACACTATAATCTACCATATATTATTCAAACAAATCACATATCAATATATGAAATTAATTTCAACATTTTTGAGGAATCCAGTTGGATCCCTCCAACCTGTTTTCCCAGCATCCATAGATGTTAGCACAATATAAAAATACCAATTCCACTTCGAGGGCGATATCACGGTATATAGGGTCATCTGCTATTATGCGGGACACACAGGGTCTCAGCTGCTTTATATATGCGAGAATATCAATCACTCCAACTACTAGCATATATATATATATACATGTATATACATGTATATATATGTATATATATATATATAATAATAATAATAATAACAACATCCAAACCAATAATAATTATCGAATTCAGCCAGACATCCAATAATTAACATTAACTATTTAATTAAACAGTAATCCAAAATTGAGTAAGATTAACTCACCTTGATTTTTTTATTGCAACTAGAATTTGTTAATCATTCCGATCCCGAATTTTGTTCCATTGTATAGTGTTTGTTCATACGATCTAACATGACTCATGTTTAAAAGTTTGAACCTCGCACGAAAAATTTATGAATTACATAAGATAATTATTCTTTTTTTATAAACTTACTAAATATACTTTTATTAAATTTGATTAAAATTAAATACCTTGCCTCTACTCTCTCAGGTCGTGCACCCTACGCGAACAGTTCATCATAGTAATTTGTTCCGACCTCCTCCTCTCCCTAATCACGAGCTAAATCAACAACTAAGAGCATCATTGAATTCTCCTTTGACAGAGTAACAGTCTAGCCATCATGACAATTCCTTCAAGCACCCTAGACCGATCGTGCTCCCTCTCCTCAATCTACTATAGCTTAACAACGAACTCCCTTCAGGTGATCGCACCTCCCAACAATCGAAATCGGCGTGCCCTACTCCACCACGAACCAACATCAATCATCAATTTCACCAAAACCGCCCTTACATCCAAAGCCCTAGCTGATGTTCAAACGTGGAACCCGCTGTGCCTCGTGAGCATAGAACAAAAATGAAGTGCTTGCAATCTCGAGCACTTTGGAACCAGTCTAATTTCTCTTTCGAATCGGTTTTCGATTTTTTTATATTAAAATGAATCTGCATGGCTTCAAATTAAAAGAGGAAAGGGGGAAGATTCGTGACTTGTTTATAAGGAAAAGAGGAAAACTGCTTCGCGATTTTAAACTGGGTGTTACCATTTTATTCGATTTACCTTTTTATTAAAGCCGTGAACTATTGCGTGTGTTTTTAAAAGGAGAAGAGAGGGAAATGTGTTTTACGTGGCAAGATGTTTTCACATCGTAGGGTGGTTGGGAAAGACAGAAAGCAAGTTGATGTGAACAATTAATAAGTTAATATATATAATTTAAAATTTTAATTTACCTCAATTTCACAAATTAAAATATCGAACTCCTATCCAAGTGTGCCACTAGGCGTTTATGATGTTGTATTACTATTCCAAATGCAATGGAAAAGGTTTCAAGTCCTAATTCGATCGTATGGAGAAGATAGCATTTTGGAACCAATTATTATATTGATTTTTCGATATAAATTTCAGCGTGTTTATATCTCGTATGGCCAAACGATAATTCCAAATGTTACGAAATTTAAAATCTGACAATAATACACTATTACGGATCCAACGAAACTTGTTTCATTGAATTCGGAGATTGTACCTTAGAAAGCTATTTTTAAATGTTAATTTAAACGATATATTTTTAAAATTGAAAAATCACTTTTAAATTCAATTTAAATTTTTTTTATTGTCTTCAATATTATTAGTATAAATTTTATAAGCCGTTAAATTATTTTTATCAAGCTTAAATCTCCATATTCAATAATTTAACCAATATTCAATTATTAAATTCAACAACTAAATAGTTATATTTGAAGTTCAAGTTAAAAATTAACACCTGAATACTTAAAAACTATTAAATATTCCAATTTCAGATAACCAAAATTCTAGGTCATTACAGCTTTATTTCTATACATTATATCATACAAGAAAGCAAACAAATCTTTAAATAAAAGAAATCATATTCTATTCAAATATTCAAGCATAGAAGACATCAATCCAAAATCTATGTGTATTCCTATCCTAAAATTGTAATAGTGTCTAAGCGGTTAACTATCTAGTATATTGTTCATATGCATTGGGTAAGCAACATAAATCGTGTACACTTATGTCACTTTTTCATAAAAGCCTCCCTAAATAGATAGTCTCTTTTCAATCCAAGGTTTGATTAAAAGGAATCTATCAAATCCTTTTGCCAAATCTTATTCAAATATATAATTCTCAATTTTCATGAAATTGCCTTTACATTTAAAGGTGTGCAAATCAAAATATCTTTTTCCTTGATCATTCAAATCATGTTTATCCATACAACTTGAATAATTCATTTCATAATATTGATAATACAAACTTGTTGGAACCGGGCTAGTTGGAAGCGGATGAAATAGGTAAATTTCAAATAAAATTCATATTTTGGATCTATTAGGTCTATGAAGTCTAAAGAATTTATTAGATCCAATCTAATATTGTTAATAAAATCATATTTTATAAATTTTGTCCTAGTTTTATTAATTTAGTTCCATGTTAATTAAGTGGGAGATATAAAAATGTTCGAATATATCAAATATATTCATACTTTAATTATATGTTTGAATTGTTAAACATAAAGCATGTATGATTAATTGGTGAAAATATATAGGAATAAACAAGAATAAATCTATATTTAATCATATAAGGATCAAATAGGAAAGGAAATGAAAGGCTGCATCGTTAATCCAACCTTCACTCTTTGGAAAATTCAATCGATACCATATTTCATTAGCTGCAAGAGGTACTATGACATAATAACATAAAAAATAAACAATAACTAATATGCATGTATTATTACCTCACTTTTAAGTTGTTTGTATGATGACCCGGGATTTTGGACATTTGAAATTGGAATATTTAATTGATTTTAATTATTTAAAAGTTAATTTTTAACTTGAATTTCAAATATCTCCATTTATTGGATAATTAATTATTGAATTTGATAATTGGAAATTGGATAAAATATGAAATCTGGAATTTCAGGCTCGTTGAAAATAAATTGAAGGCTTATAAAATTTATAATGGTGATATTAAAGATAACAGATGTGTTAAAACTGAATTTGAAAGTAATCTGTTCAGTTTTAAAAATATATCGTTTAAATTGATATTTAAAAATAGCCTTTTGTAACATCCTGCCTTTTCGTATGCTTTAAATCGACGATAAACCACACACTTCAGACTCAAACCATACAAAAGGGCGGATTGTTATGGGGTAAATAAGAAAAAGCAGAGAAAGAAAAAGAACAAAATAGAATCTTGCAGCGGAACGATAAAATATAATAATCAAATAGACAGTTCATGAAGCTGTTTTACAAAATATTCGATTATACTTATACAATACATATCACAGTTACACATACCAGAGAATATTAATAATGCAGCGGAACAGTATGAATGTAGTGGAATACTATAATAAATAATAATACATCTTCGTCTTCATCCTCCAGAGTACGGTCTTCCAAATCCTGAAATGCTCAGGCTGACCCGAGCGAATTGAAAAGACAAAACACTCGAGTCAGAACTAAAAGATCTTATGTAAGTTAAACCAACGGTAAATAATAAGAGTGGAACGGCATCAGAGATGTTCATGGGATTTGACATCTCCTATCCAGTGTCAAACGTGAGTGCAATAACTTAAGAGATGTTCGAGATTTACATCTCCTAAGGATCCGTTAAACTATTTACTATGTAGTAATATTTCGCTATTATAATAATGTCTATAGTAAAATAAACTTACTTTTAAATAGCGTTAATGGGTTACACATGTAGCCCTTACCACGTAATAGTCTAAGTAGTCCATCCAATATCAAGGTCCCTCCTAATCGAGAAGCCACCAGAGGATACCACATGGGCTATGGGAGAAAAACAAACTCGTACAAGGCGCGCTAGGGTAGGTGACACGGCACAACTAGGCAATGTCATGGTAGATATACCAATTACGCTTCCGGGCCGGTGGTAACGCGTAGCGCGCAGCTACCGTCCACCTCGAGCCATACCCCTAAATCAAAAATCAAAAGTGGCCAACGAATCAATCCAAAAGTCAGAGTATAATATCGAAGGGATGTGTCCGATAAAAGGTGCTACCTTCTTAGCCCATCAATCGCTTCTGTTTTAGCCACCTTTCCAACTCATGGGAGTCGGGTCCACGTATTTACCTCAAAGGAAACGCCGCCACCATCCTACTTCATTCTGGAACCTCCACCGCGTACACAGTTGTTAAAGTGGTTTTCGGAGTTGGCAGAGAGTATGACAACTTCCGATCCCAGTCTCTTTAACAACCAAACGTTATTCTAACACCACGGTCATTTCAAAATAATTTATACTTCAAAACCAGAATATAATATCCCTTTCAAAACCATAAAAATACGATATCATTTTTCATTTTAAAAACCAAATCAATATGATATTATTTTTATAAAACCCCAAATCAATATAATATAATTTTTATTTCAAATATATCCCTTTTCCCCAAATTCAAGGCACTTCCAAAATTAATATATTTCAGAATCAAACACTTGAAATATAACACTTCCAGATTTTAATACATTGAAACTCATAACTTCCACCACTTATGTGGTTTAAATATCAGAAATACTTTATAAAATTAAATAGCTTCTTTAATTTCACAAATCAATTTCAACACAATTAGAATTTCTAAATTTTAAATTTTTACCAAATCCCAAAATCAAGTTAAAGTAATGATACCCCTTTTAAAATTTCTAATTTAATAAATTTCACATCAACTTATTTGAGTTTAGTTCTTAAATAAATTCAATTCCAAATAAATTTCCAATTTATCTTCCAACTTTACTTTATTTAAATTGGTATAACTGTATATACAATATAATTTGAATACTTAACCGTATTATCTTCTATAAAATCAAATTTATTATTAAACTTAGTTTATATTAAACAAATTATACACAGTTTAAAATCAAGAAAAAAAATAACATTTATATAACTTCAAAAATCAATAATTATATAACCCATATATTTTCTTTATTAAACCATAGAAAATCATTTCAAAATATTTTAATATATAGACCACGGTGTCTGTATATATTTTCTACCCTATGGTCAAGTGATACAGATATTTATCATTTCAATCCGTAATTCAAATAAACTACGGTTATATATCATTTTAAACCGCAATCCCGAATGAAATAAAAGTGCATAATAACTTGCAGTTTATACCAATATAAAATACCACATCCATTCATCCAACATCAATCATCATCCAATTAAATCCATAATAACAATATAAATAGATAATAAACAACGGTTATTTATTGGCAGTTTATATTCAAAATAAATTAATTAACAATGTAACTGGCTATATGCAGTAATAATTTAATTAACAATTTAATCCAATAAATCTAATTTAACTAAGATGATGATTAAAAATATGACAAACAGTCATAAATAAATTTCTAATCACATCAAAAATAAATTTAACAAACATGAGAAATTTTAGAAGTTGTGAGTGGGTTAAAACACTCACCTTTTTAATTTAAATTGAATTTAAATTCAATATAAATCCAAAATTTGAACGGTCTCAAATTTTTTCCAAATCCATGCCAAAATGTCCAGAATTCCAATACGAATTTAGCGGAGAAAACTGTGCGTGAAATGGACCTCGTATGTGAAAGTTACGCGCGTTAGAACACTTTAATTCAAGTGAAAAAAACAAAACACTCATGTTTCAAGCAGGGCCACATCAGCATTCTCTTCACGCACGCAAACCCCCGGATAACTGAAACCTATCCTACCGTAGATTGCCAGAAGCCACCACGTATGAACGCTGAACGACATGCAATGGCCGGCCGCTGCCTCCCCAGGCCGAGTTGCCTCCTCCAGGCGCCGTTTCCCCCCCTTTACGCCGCTCGATCGAGCAAAAATACCCATAGCCGCCGCCCAAAATCATGACCTAATTGAATTTTTCAACTCGATCCAGCCGTCACTTCGGTAAACAAATTGCACCGATAAACTCCCCATCGTCCACACTACAATACCCAGAAATAAATCCGAAGATCGAGCGATTTTGTTCGCGGCGTGATGAACGGTCGTGGATAGTTCATCGATTTCTGGCCACACCGAAACCCAGATTGAAAAACGAATCATATATTTGACTTGCGCTCGTCGAGAGCTTCAAATCCTTATATAATTCGTAGTTTGAAGAGATTTAATTTTTGGCTTTGATTTTGAATTGCAACTGGATTTGGAATTTAGAATTTTTTGTCTGCCATTAAGGAAGAGGAGGAACAGAATGAATTGGAATTGTACGTACAGAATAATGACATAAGAAGTAGGCTAGAGTTTATAACACGGTATATATAGGCAAGCTGAAAATAGAATGGACCGGATCGATTGGATATACGCGTTGAACGATAAAATGGCCTGAACAGCCCATTTCGACTCCGGAATGAAATTGGGTCAATCCGTATATCAAAATAGATGTTTTAAAATATTTTAAATGCAATGGAACAGGTTTCAGGTCCAAATTCCATCGTATGAAGATGTTATGCTAAAATCAATTTATTTAATATTGATTTCAATTTCATTGAATTCAAGGCGTTTCGAGTCCGACAAGTCCGATCGCTACAAAACTTGAAATCCAACAAAATTCACCGTTATGGATCCGATGAATTTGGTTTCGTCAAAATCCGAGTCAGTGGCCAAAATGGCTATTTTTACATTAATTAAATAAATTAATAATTGATTAATTAAATCAAATTTCCAATTTCAATTCAAAAGTTGACAATTCTTATCATTTTTATATTTCCAGATCATTCACACTAATTTAACAAAGTTAGATGTCAATTTGAAGTTATTTAATTTATCGATGTCTGTGTTAACCTCAATTTATTGAATTCAGAATTTATAAATATAATTCCTAATAATTCCATTTAATTAAATCAACCAATAATTATTCCATTCATTATTGTTAAATAGATGGATTTAACATTGGATTCAAAACTATTACATTAATTTTCTCATATTCCATCTTCATTTCAATTAACGTAAAATTTAATATTTAATTCTACTTATTTGCAATAAATCTAAATATTCAACTTTAAATTCCAATAAATGAATAAATCCTAACTTCCATTCTTTTTATCCAACCAATTGTCATATTATGAATAAAATTAACATTACTTCCAATTATTACTTTAATTTACATTAACAAAACGTTAAATTATGATTTATTGTAATTGATTACCAAAGTTTATTTAATACATTAAATAAATAAACAACCTATATTAATTGTCACCTATTTGCTTTTAATTGCATTTATAACTTTGTTACCTATCAACCCAAGTTATTATTCCATATATAACACTAATTTTATTCCACTACTATTTATGGTACCCTTGCATTACATACTTCAATATTTCCATTTTCATCTTCATTTCAATTGTATAATATTTAATTCCAATTGCTACAATAATTACACTTATTACAAATTAGATTTCAATGGAATGATTTGTTTATCTTTCATTACACTACTATATTCAAATATCCATCTTTTCTTTGTATTAACTACTATTTCCATTTTATTATATTTGCCAAATATGTACATTAACTACGATTTATATTCTCACTTAATTTATTTACTTGCTTTCATACTTTTATTACATCAATTACTACCTTATAAATAAATTTACGTTTCTACTTAATTTACATTCACGCTTTCCACTATTATATTAAATATCATTAAAGTAACATTTAATTACCTTTATTTTTAATTGGTAAATTAACTGGTAACAACTACCATTTGTCACCATTATCCCTTTGTAATACTTTATGTTTATTTTTCACAAACAGTTTTCATCTATCATATTATTTCACACATTAATACAATAATTACATTTTTTTATTATATTCCATTTATAACTAAGTCATAACATTTAAATTATTTTATTTAATTGGCATGTTCATTCAAGTTCATTAATTATTAACTTTCATTAACATATTTTCTTAATTTGCATCCATTTACTGTTACAATGTGTTATTTCATTAATTAATTCAATACTTACTTTTATTTTCTCATATTCGATTTATATCCAGGTATAACACTTCCACTACTTCATTTATTAGAATTTTATTCAAATTACTAATGATTAGTTTCAATGGTAATTATAATTGCTATATTTCATTTTAGCATTCATTTCGATATTAAATTATAAAGTTTTTATTTATTACTAGATTTAGTTACAAAAATCTTATTAAATTACAAATTTAATTATTAAAAATCGACGGGTCATTACACTCTCCCCCACTCAAAACTTTTTGTCCCCGAAAAGGAACGGAAGGGAAAAGAAAGAATTAAATAAACAATACATCTTATTCAAACATATTAACTTTATAAACAAACAAACTTACAAAATTAATTATTTTAAATAAAATATACCAACTTTATAACTATTAATTCTTTTTATACTCAAATTAATAAAGTTTGGAAAACACTTTTCAAAAAATTTCTAAGTCTAAAATTTACGGAAAGTTTTGGCAGACTCTCCTTTGTTGGGAGCGGCTCGGGAGAAAACATAATATCAAATATAACAATATACAGCATATATTTTGTAAAATAATATATGTCCCAATACGGGAAATAGTATAATAACGCTATAAACCAGAATCCAAGAATGTACCTATTAGTCGGGCAATTTACACTTAATTATGAAACCAAAAGCAGTAGTCATTGCTTCCATAACCAGTATTTCACTTATATAATCTAAAAAGAGTTAATAGTTATATAAAATTAAATATTTAAAGTTGTTTGAACTACTAACAACCAATCAGTGTCAAGCAACAACGATCACCTGCAACCCCAGCATACACATCAAATACAAATCAACCACCCAAGCAAGCCAAACAATAGATTTGTTTGGGTTAAGACACTTTAAATCGTATGGAATGACAAATAACTACGAAGTATTCCACTTACTCAACAGTCTTAGATGAAACTCAATAGATTATTCATACATCTAAACAATTAAAAGTATCCTTTACCCAAATAACTCATAAACCAAAACAACAACAATTTCAAACAATAAATTAAGTTCATTCTTATTAATTTCATCTCATAACATTTATTGTTTCATTTCCCTTTTTATTCATATAATGATCCATCCATAAAATTTACATTTACTTTTTACAACTTTTACTTTTATTCATTGATTCAATGTTTATTTCAATTATTTTCATTTATTACTTACAAATATTCGTTTTCATTTATAAATGTCATGTCAGTTTCTTCTTTTTATTGCTTATATTTATTCATTTATTCATTATATTTATGCTTAATCCAATTTCTTAGCATCTCAATTATTTACTTAAGTTTATAACCATTTATTTATAATACTTTCCTTTCTATTATATTTTATTAGAAGCAATTTCAATTATAATTAATTTCAATTATACCTAAGTTTACAACACCAGAACAATAAATTCTTCGTTATTAAAGAATTTCATCAATACTTTTCATTACTTCAAGTTTTACTTTTCAATTATACCTAAGTTTACAACACTAGAACAACAAATTCTTCGTTATTAAAGAATTTCATCAAATACTTTTCATTACTTCAAGTTTTACTTGTATAATATCCATTACATTTTCTTACCAAACATTAGAACTTTTAATGTTTGGTAAGTTATATATATATGCTTTTAAGGATGTAATTGAAAGTTAAACAAGTTTATTTTATTTCTCTTAATTAACTTAATTCTTAATAATAATATCCTTTGTCTTATAGGTTCCAAATTTCAAATTTCTTTTAATCCCATTTATAACTTAGCATAAATCTCTTATTTCATTTAGAGGTTCCATTTATTAATTATTTACATTCCATTTCACTACAATAATTGAAGCTATTTAATTAAAGGAAACTTAAGAACTAAACACCGGTTTAATTTCAAATCGTTTTAAAATAATAGATAAATGTATATATTTGCAACATATATATATATATATATATATATATATATATATCTAGTTATATTTAAAACCATTTAAAATTTATAATTGTTTATCAAAATATATCTGCAGTAAAACTATTATAGTGGCCTTCCCACTTCGAAACTCGAAAATGAAGGTCGATGATGCGTGCACTCATCACCGAAATTATTTCCCAGCGACAGAGAGGGGAGTATAGAACTTATTTCTTTCAAAAAAATTCTTTAAATAATGCTTTCAAATCTTATTGAAATATTTATATCAGAAAATATATTTAATAATATTGTTACTATATTCCAAAATCATTCAAAAGAAATTTTCAGAAATCTCGGAACATAAGTTCTAAATTTCCAATTTTCATTTTATTTTATTTTCTTCAACTCTAGTTTCCAATCAATATTTATAAATTTCATTACCTAACACCCAATACATTACAACCAAATATAACTTTTATAAAATTTATTACTTTATATACAGAAAATATAACAGGAAAAATTATTTCATTCACCTATATTCAAAACAAATATTGTGTCGGTCTGTCCTATTAAGTGTTTAGAAATCCCTATTAATGTCATAGCATCCCATGCTTCAACCAAAACTTATAAATACAAAACGAAACAAATTAACACAATATTAAATCCTTTTTATAACACTAACAAATACGCTCTCTCATATATACGTTCAGCGACTCACCATAGGGTATTACTACCCTATTAATAAAGAGTCAAACCTCACAAAGCTAAGGTCTATCGCTAAACCAAAGCTCTGATACCAGATGTGACATCCCGCCTTTTCGTATGCTTTAAATCGACGATAAACCACACAAGTCAGACTCAAACCATACAGAAGGGCAGATTGTTATAGGGTAAATAAGAAAAAGCAGAGAAAGAAAAAGAACAAAATAGAATCTTGCAGCGGAACGATAAAATATAATAATCAAATATATAGTTCATGAAGCTGTTTTACAAAATATTCGATTATACTTATACAATACATATCACAGTTACACATACCATTGAATATTAATAATGCGGCGGAACAGTATGAATGAAGTGGAATACAATAATAAGTAATAATAAATATTCGTCTTCATCCTCCAGAGTACGGTCTTCCAAATCCTGAAATGCTCAGGCTGACCCGAGCGAATTGAAAAGACAAAACACTCGAGTCAGAACTAAAAGATCTTATGTAAGTTAAACCAACGGTAAATAATAAGAGTGGAATGGCATCAGAGATGTTCATGGGATTTGACATCTACTATCTAGTGTCAAACGTGAGTGCAATAACTTAAGAGATGTTCGAGATTTCCATCTCCTAAGGATCTGTTAAACTATTTACTATGTAGTAATATTTCGCTATTATAATAATGTCTATAGTAAAATAAACTTACTTTTAAATAGCGTTAAGGGGTTACCCATGTAGCCCTTACCATGTAATAGTATAAGTAGTCCACCCAATATCATGATCCCTCCTGATCGGGAAGCTATAACGACCCGCTATTTTGTACCATTCAAATTCGACAATAAATTAAAATATGTCAAGCTTGAATAGTTCAAAACAATAGATTGTAAATAAATTAGGAGCAAATGAAATCAAATCACAGAATCACAGACACAGAAATCAGAATACTCGCAGCGGAATAAAAAAAAATATTTAGTGGTTCATGAAGCCACTATTAATAGTCTCAAAACAGATAAATTTTACATGGTCTTTAAACCCAAATATAGTTGCATCAAAAATAGAAAGTCTAAATATCCAATAGTCTTGGTTACATAATAAAGATAAAGAACTTAAAGGAAGTTGCCAGCAGCTTGAAAAGTGATCTACAGAAGTCCGAGCACTGGGATGAAGACTGAACTATAACTCAGGCTGACCCGAGCGTAAAATAAAACATAAACACTCGAGTCAGGACATACATACTTATAGTGTAAAATAATTCAAGTGTACTGTAATATAGAGCAAGTAACTTAAAGGATGCTTGGGACCGTCCATCCTCTAAGGATCCGTTAAACTATTTACTACATAGTAATACTTCGTTATTATAATAGTGTCTATTAGTAAAATAAACTTACTTTTAAATAGCGTTAAGTCTTTACATTTTCCACCTTAACACAAAATATATTCCTAGAGGCTATACAGTACCGTAATCTCCCTCGGAACGGGCGTCGTCAGAGGGCACTCCATAGGTATGGTACAAAACCAAAATCGTATAAGGCTCACTATGGTAGGTGACACGGCAGAACTAGGCAATGCCAGGGTAGATATACCAATTACGCATCCGGACCGGTGGAAACACGTAGCGCACAGCTACCGTGCACCTCAAACAACACTCCCAAATCAAAGGTGCGCACCAAAACAATCACAAAAGTAATAGAATGGCATACGAAGAAGTGCGTCCGATCAGAGGTGTTACCTCATTAATCTGAGAATAGCTCCTGTTTTAGCCACCTTATGCCAACTCACGGGAGTCGGGTCCACGTATTTACCTCAAAGGAAACGTCACCACCATCCTACTTCATTCTGGAATCTCTACCGCGTACACGGTTGTCAAAGTGGTTTTCGGTATCGACAGAGAGTATGCCTATATCTGATCCCGGTCTCTTTAACAACCAACGTTATTATTACCCGTGGTTATAAAATTCCAAAATACTTATATTTAAATCAATTGCTATATTGAAAAAGGGAAGTTACAATAAAACCCAATATACATCCCAAGGTTATACCTTAGTTCATTTAAAATTTTAAATAAATATGGTTTCAACAAAATTTTAAACCAATTTGATTTATAAATCATTTTTCCACCTTTAAATAGTCATTTAAATTACTCGATAAAGTATGGTTTTTATAAAGTATATTTTATAAATAAATATGTAACTTCTCTTATACTTTACTTAATGAAAATCAAGTGCAAAAATTTCTATAAATTTTACTTATAATTTAGTTAAATTCCCATATCCAAGATAAACAAATTTCCAATTAATTTCTTACCTTTCCTTTGTTCAAAACAGCCTTCCATTTCTAAATCAAGTTAAATTTCAATTTCCATATTTTACAAATCAAACTTTTTAATTCATTGAAAACTTAACCTATATTTATCTGCTTTATATTCAAGTTATGCCAAATTTCATAATTTATTTCTTAACTTAAATTCCACTTGTTTTACAAATCCAAATTTTCAAGCCAAACCCATACTTTAATTTCTAATATTATTTACATATTTGACTGGAATAATATTATACATATAAAAATCATTTAAATCCAATTTTAACAAAGAATTATTTAAATATATAATATTTCCAAAAATACATATATATATATATATATATAACCACGGGTCTGTATAATATTTTCTAACCTAGGTTAAGTGATACGGATACTATATCATTTCAATCCGTAAATTTCAAAGAAACTGGGTTCTATCATTTCAAACCCGCAATCCCAAGTTAAAATGACTAAATAAATAAATGAAATATATATGTTGTTCAGGCCTATCATTTCAGCCTGTGATGATCTCTTATTTTTACAGGGAACTTGCAGTGTGATTAAATAGTAAATAATAATAAATAGTATAACTGCAAAATATAACAATAGATAATACCACTGATGATGTGTCAATTAAAAATGGGGTTTTAACATCATAAGTTTATATCACATGCAGATAAAATTAAATAAAATAAATTTATAATTACAACTTGTGATTAACTCACAGATATACAAGTACGTTTGTCTGGTGAGAAATACTCACCTGAATGCCCTCAAAGATTTGATTCAAAATGATGGCAACGCTTGAAAAAGAGAATGCACAGAAGCATGATCAAATTTGTTGAGGAGGCTGCGACCGGATTTTTCTTATTCTTGAAAAGGAAACGAATAAAAATTCAAAATCAAAACTAAGTAAATTTTTAACACGAAATTGCGAAATAAGCTGGACGAATAGAATCAAATTTGACTCGACCACTTCCACTACTCGACTCGACCACATTCTCAAAGTTCGGCAGTGTAAACCTACCTATATATGTACCCATGAAATTACAGTGGAAAGTTTAGGCAAAGGTTGGAAAGAAAAGGTGGGCAACAATATATAATTTAACAAATAGGTGGCGTTTAATCTAATTTCTCATGCACTCTTCTTCCTTTCCCTGTTCATACTCACGTACTAACTTCTTTTTGTTTTTTTTTATATATAAGGCACTGCACGTAATATCTAGGCTCGGCCACCTATCAGAAGGCATGCACGCATAATCCACTCAATGGCTAAAAAAAATTTCAAAGGTGGTGAACATACTATCTAACTTAAGTACAGGAGGCACAACTTTCAGAAAAGAAAAGTATTCAAGGCAGTATGGATTCTATGAAGGCACGGTTAAAGCCTATCCAAATTAAATGCATGCACGTTACTTTCTTCTTCTTTTTTGAAAAAACACGCAAGTCCACAAGTCTAAAACTTACTCTTCATCACTCTTCTCTCCACCCTTCTTTCTATTTTCTCTCTTCCACAAGATCCACTCATCTCGGCTTCGCCTGAATTATGCACGTAATAATTTTATTTTATTTTATTTTTTATTTTATTTATATATATTTTTTATTTTATTTTATACAACAACAGGTGACTAGAGAAAGGCATGCACGCATCAACCCGTGAAAAAAAAACATCAACACGTTTTGTTCAAGCTTTGAAATTACATGCATGCGTACAAGGCAAAGGTGGCAAAGGCTTGAATGTTCAGGTGCTAGCTACATCACTGCATGCATGCAACAATATCATTGAACGCAAGGAGGAACTGGAACAAAATTTTGATGCATGCAATCTATGCGTCCAGGCCTATTTGCATGGCACCCTCCCCTTTTTCCAATCAGTATGTATTCACGACCATATCACGCATGTATTGACAACATACAGGTGGTGATGAGTGGCCGAGCCTTTTGGTGGAACGGTGTAAGATTGGAACGAGGAGGAAACAAAAAAAAAATTATAAGGAAAAGAAAGTTTGACATTATTACCTGGAGAAGCTTGCTCACGTGAAGATGAAAGTGAACCCAAGCGAGATGGAGTGGCGAATGAATTAGAAGGATGGAGTTTTTTTGTATTTATAAGCAGTACATCGTATAAAAAAAGGTAAGAACATAGATAAAAGGGGAAATGAGGATAAAGGAGGAAAGTAAAATTTTAGTTCGAAACTGTCAGGAGGAAAAACGTGAAATGTTTGATTGAGGAGCTGATTGCGTTGGACAAACGCATGAAATAACTTTTTTTTAAAAGGTAAGGATCATACACGCGAATGGTGCATTTATCAGGGGATGCGATTTATTTTTATGAGGGCGAAAAATCTATGGAAATCAAATTTTTAAAACGATGCGTTGAATTATTGCTTTTATAAGGCAAAGAATATTTAGATCAAATAATTAATTTTTGCAGTGGTATCTTGGACCACATATCCAAAAGTAACGTACATTGATTTGTTTGGAAGAAACGGTTAATAATATTAGATTTTGAATGTTATTCCATCCAAAGATTTTATACCAAATTTTAAAACCAATTAAGGCTATTGGAAGGGTAACGTTAGGCTATAGTAAATTTTTAACTGATTTATTTATTCATATATATATAATTCATTTTTGAAAAGAGCAAAAGTGAAATAAACATTTATACTAATATATTAAATCAAAAGATATAAAATCCAAAGATTTAAAATTTCAAAACGTTGAACTTAATAAGAATCATATAATTTCTTATGTAAATTAACTTTTGGGTGTTTATTTACAATTTCATTTAAAAATTCAACCCCTTTGCAAAACAAAAACCACACATTCCATAAATGAAAGAATTTAAATAATTTAAATAACTATTGAGCTGTTACACTCTCCCCCACTTGGAACTTTTCATCCTCGAAAAGGAACGAAGGAAGGAAAAACAATGGAAGATAAAGTAAAAGAGCAAAGTACCTTAAATGAATAATTCTGGGTTCGAAGCAGGAATGATCTCCTCCGTCTCCTAGGTGCAATCTCGTTCATCAGTGCTCCACTGCACTTTGACTAGACGGACAGATTTTCTTCGTAGCTGTTTCGTACCTCGATTGACGATACGAAGCGACTTTCTTTCAATAGTTAGGTCAGACTCGATGTCCAAACTATCAAGAGCAGTAGGCTGGATAATAAGAGTTGGATCATGAAGGCAGCGTCGAAGGTGGGACAAATGGAATACATTGTGTATTCTGGCGAATTTCTCGGGCAAATCCAGTCGATAAGCAAGAGATCCAATCCTTTCCACGATGCGGAATGGACCTATGAATCTAGGAGCAAGCTTCCCTCTACGCCCAAAACGAACCACATTTCTTAAGGGAGAGACCTTAAGAAAAACCAAATCACCGACTGCGAACTCCAAGCTTCTTCTACGACGATCTGCGTACTTCTTCTGCCCATCCTGAGCAATCCTTAACCTTGTCTTAATCTCCTCAACCTTTTTCGAAGCTTCCAAAATCATTTCGGGACCAAGAACTAAGCGATTACCAGATTCAATCCAGCAAGAAGGAGATCTACAAGGCCTCCCGTACAGAGCAGCAAATGGGGACATCTCAAGACTAGCCTGTTAAAAGATAAAATAAGACAGATAGGGGATTTAGGTAAGATAAGAACAGATGATAGGAATTTATACCTGATAACTATTGTTATAGGTGAATTCCACAAGATAGAGATGATCTTCCCAAGATCCTCCATAATCCAGAATGCAAGCACGGAGAAGATCCTCAAGAATCTGATTCACCCTTTCTGTTTGACCGTCAGTCTGTGGGTGGTAAGCAGTGCTCAGATTCAAGCGAGTACCCAAGGATTCTTGGAAAGCTTTCCAAAACTGGCTAGTGAATATAGGGTCTCGATCACAAACAATGCTAAGGGGAACGCCATGGAGGCGAATGATCTCCCTCATATAAATATCAGATAAGCTCGAAGCCGTACGAGTAGCCTTGACCGGAATAAAATGAGCGGACTTAGTCAGTCTATCCACAATAACCTAGATGCTCTCATTTCCCCTCCTAGATCTTGGTAAATCATCGATGAAATCCATAGAAACTTGCTCCCACTTCCAATTTGGAATCTCCAGAGGCTGCAACAAACCTGGTGTCTTCTGATGATCTGCCTTGACTTGCTGACAAGTCACACACCTACTCACAAAGATAGAGACATCACGCTTCATACCCTTCCACCAGTAAAGTTTCTTTAAATCCTGATACATCTTCGCTACACCAGGATGTATGGAAAGTCTGGATTGATGATGTTCCCGAAGTAATTCCTGTCCCAAACCATCAACGTTCGGGACACAAATCCTATTATTGATCCTCAAAATCCCTTTATCATCAATTTGAGCTCCATTATCGTCAAGACTACTACCACCAACCCTGCTGCGAACATTCTCCTTGATCAATCTGATGATCCTATCCTCATCCTTCTTAGCCTTGATACGGTCCAAAAGGGGAGAAGAAACAAAAATCTGACACAACAAGGACTTCTTTCTACTCAACGCATCTGCCACAATATTAGCTTTTTCAGGGGTATAGTTGATGTCGAGATCATAAGAAGCAAGAAACTCGAGCCACCGAACTTGTCTCTGATTTAAATCCTTCTGAGTGAAGATATATTTCAAAGATTGATGATCAGTGAAAAGGTCAAACTTAGACCCCAAGAGATGATGTCTCCAAAGCTTCAGCGCAAAGACAACAACCAGCAATTCTAAATCATGAGCAGCATAATTAGCCTCATGGGTCTTCAACTGACGACTAGCATAGGCAATTACCTTCCCATCTTGCATTAATACTTCTCCCAATCCCTCTCGACAAGCATCGGTGAATACCATTAATCTCCCGTTTCCATTCAGAACAGTAAGCACTGGTGCGGAAGTAAGCTTATCCTTTAACTCTTGGAATGCCGCTTTACACTTATCGCTCCAAATAAACTTAGCATTCTTCCGAGTTAGAGCAGTGAGAGATGTAGAAATCCGAGCAAAGTTCTCAATGAACCTCTGATAGTAACCGGCAAGGCCTAGAAAACTACGAATATCAGTTGGAGTCTTTGGTTCTTCCCAATCATTGATCGCAGCGATCTTGACTGGATCAAGAGAAACTCCTTCACTAGAGACAATATGTCCGAGGAATCGGACTTCCTCTTCCCAGAAATGGCATTTAGAGAACTTAGCCTTTAACCGGTGACTCCTAAGAGTCCCCAACACAAAGCTCAAGTGAGATTTATTCTCTTCCTCAGACTTGGAGAACACAAGGATATCATCAGTAAAAACTAGAAAAAATTTATTGAGCACATCGCGAAAGACACGATTCATCAAATAGACAAAGAAGGTAGGAGCGTTGGTCAGGCCAAAAGGCATAACAAGCCATTCAAAGAACCCGTTCTCAGTACGGAAAGCAGTTTTGGGAATGCTCTCCTCAGCAACTCTAAGCTGGTGGAAACCTATGGCTAGATCAAGCTGAGAGAAAACAGTCGCTCTATAGAGTTGATCAAACATATCATTGATGCGGGGCATAGGATATCTGTTTTTCATAGTGAGCTTGCTCAACTCCCTATAATCAACACACATCCAGAGAGAACCATCTGATTTGGGGACGAAAACCACTGTTGCTCCCCATTCTGAAAAGCTCGATCTGATTAGACCCTTTGAGGACAAGTCTTGAATTTGACTCCTTAATTCCACCTTCTCCCGGGGTGCCATTCTTCTGGGTGGAAGAACTACAGGTCGTGCTCCAGGAATGAGATCAATTCGGAAGTCAATCTCCCGCTTCGGAGGTAAAGAAGTGACTTCACCAAATACGTCGGGAAATAATCTAACCACCGGAGTGGACTCAATATCACAATGGAAAGTATTGAGAGAATAAATGAAGCTCCCCACGAACTCCTGAGGCGAACCACACTGGATTTCCAAAATCATCTTTATGGGCAACAGTACGAGAACTACAAGAAATATGTGCATCATGGCTATCTAACCAATCACCTCCCGGCAGTAGATCGAAAGCGTCAAACCCCAAAACATAGAAGTCACCAGTGAACCGGTGATCGAGATATATAAGATTCACTTGCTTACAAATCTTACTAAGATTTGCATGGCCTCCGATGGGGTTCGAAACAAATAAAGGCACAGAAGTAAATTCGGGAAAAAGGCGATGCTCGAATTTATTACAAAGATCCAAAGAAATGAAGCTGTGTGAAGCTTCGATATCGAATAAAATGCGAACAGGTGATTTAAACAAAATAAAAGAACCTTGAAGTGTATCTTGGGAATCGCTAGGAGCTGGAGCAGGTGCAGGTGCAGGCTGTGGGGCTGAGGAGGATGCAGAAGTCACCGCAAAGATCCCTGATGCCGTGCCCTTCTTCTGAGTAGGGCAGTCTCTCTTGAAGTGCCCCGGCTGAAGGCAAATGTGGCAAAGGTCTCGCCTAGCCGACTGAGCGGGAGGTGGAATCGCAGCACCCAAGGTAGGACAGCTATTTGCGTAGTGTCCCTTTTGGTCGCATCGGTAGAAAGTAATGGTAGATAGATCCACAGGCTGCCTCTGGGATGAAGAAGACGATGATCCAAGCCCTAGAGTCCTATTCCTCTTATGACGGTAGAAGTTGGACTTCCTTTTCTTAGAATTTCCAAAAGACTGAGACGGTGCAGAATGGGCAGCTAGAGTGGCCCTAGAGGTAGGATTCTCATACCGGAGAGCCATGTCCATCAGAGCAGTGAACGTCCCATGCACGTGGGTAATAAGTCGATCATAGAACTCAGGATGAGCACCAGCGATAAATTTCTCGTTCTTCTTAAGCGGGGTGTCTATCAAATTCAAGCCATACTGCGAGAGCTCATTAAATTTTCTCTCGTATTCCGTGAAGGACATATCGCCCTGCTTTAGATCCATAAAGTCTCGATATAGCTGAGACTTACCCGCTTCGGGCATTCATTTGACCAGAAAGGCCTCCCTAAAGCACGATAAGAGGGATAAGACAAATTTCAATAAATGGGGGAATTTAACCTAAATTTGATTAACCAAAGAAGATACCTAAATTGCTCCCAGGTGATGTCAGCCGCATTGGTGTGAGCAGTAATGGATAGCCACCAATTTAAAGCGGCTCCCTTCATCTGTCAGGCCGCCAGTTGCCTCTGTTGGGCATTTGTGATTTCGAGACAGGAGTAGATTCTCTCCAAGTCTCTCAACCATTGTTGAGCTTCTATTATGGATTCAGACACCGTAAACTTGGTGCCACCAAGCTCAGTATAATCCTTGCATAGCTTAGTAAATCTAACAGGGGTTGCGGGTGGAGGAGCTGGGGCATCAGCTCGTCCCCTACCTCTGATATTTCCTCGATTCATCCTGAGAAATCAAGAATGAAATTAAGGACAGAGGAAATCATAGATGTCAAGATATTTTAGATAAGATAAAGTTTAACTGGAACAAGCATTTAACTAAGGCCCTAATTATGTACGATGGAGAAAGGGAAATAAATAATTGGAATTTTTATTTTAAAACAGGAAAGTTTTTTATATCAAAAACTTCTTTGAAAAACCCTTTTGAAAATTGTTTTATAATTTTAAAATACGTTCTTTCACAAGGAAAGGATTCTAGATCTGACTTCATTCATTCTAGGGTATTTCTACCCTATCTCTAATGATTTTTTGCTCCTCAGGCTATGGTTAAACCAAAGCTCTGATACCAACTGTAACGACCCACTATTTTGTACCATTCAAATTTGACAATAAATTAAAACATGTCAAGCTTGAATAGTTCAAAACAATAGATTGTAAATAAATTAGGAGCAAATGAAATCAAATCACAGAATCACAGACACAGAAATCAGAATACTCGCAGCGGAATAAAAAAAATTTAGTGGTTCATGAAGCCGCTATTAATAGTCTCAAAACAGATAAAATTTTACATGGTCTTTAAACCCATTGCATCAAAAATAGAAAGTCTAAATATCCAATAGTCTTGATTACGTAATAAAGATAAAGAACTGAAAGGAAGTTGCCAACAGCTTGAAAAGTGATCTACAGGAGTCCTAGCACTGGGATGAAGACTGAACAGCAACTCAGGCTGTCCCGAGCGTAAAATAAAACATAAACACTCGAGTCAGGACATACATACTTATACATTGTAAAATAGTTCAAGTGTACTGTAATATAGAGCAAGTAACTTAAAGGATGCTTGGGACCGCCCATCCTCTAAGGATCAGTTAAACTATTTACTACGTAGCAATACTTCGTTATTATAATAGTCTTTATTAGTAAAATAAACTTACTTTTAAATAGCGTTAAGGCTTTACATTTTCCACCTTAGCACATAATATATTCCCACAGTCTATACAGTACCGTAATCTCCCTCGGAACGGGCGTCGTCAGAGGGCACTCCATAGGTATGGTACAAAACCAAAATCGTATAAGGCTCGCTATGGTAGGTGACACGGCACAACTAGGCAATGCCAGGGTAGATATACCAATTATGCATCCGGACCAGTGGAAACGCGTAGCGCGCAGCTACCGCCCACCTCGAACAACACTCCCAAATTAAAGGTGCACACCAAAACAATCACAAAAGTAATAGAATGGCATACGAAGAAGTGCGTCCGATCGGAGGTGCTACCTCATTAATCCGAGAATCGCTCCTGTTTTAACCACCTTTTGCCAACTCACGGGAGTCGGGTCCACGTATTTACCTCAAAGGAAACGTCACCACCATCCTACTTCATTCTAGAATCTCCACCACGTACACTGTTGTCAAAGTGGTTTTCGGTATCGACAGAGAGTATGCCCATATCCGATCCCGGTCTCTTTAACAACCAACGTTATTATTACCCGTGGTTATAAAATTACAAAATACTTATATTTAAATCAATTGCTATATTGAAAAGGTGAAGTTATAATAAAACCCAATATACATCCCAAGGTTATACCTTAGTTCATTTAAAATTTTAACTAAATATGGTTGCAACCAAATTTTAAACCAATTTGATTTATAAATCATATTTCCACCTTTAAATAGTCATTTAAATTACTCGATAAAGTATGGTTTTTATAAAGTATATTTTATAAATAAATATCTAACTTCTCTTATACTCTACTTAATAAAAATCAAGTGCAAAAATTTCTATAAATTTTACTTATAATTTAGTTAAATTCCCATATCCAAGATAAACAAATTTCCAATTAATTTCTTACCTTTCCTTTGTTCAAAACAGCCTTCCATTTCTAAATCAAGTTAAATTTCAATTTCCATATTTTACAAATCTAACTTTTTAATTCATAGAAAACTTAACTTATATTTATCTGCTTTATATTCAAGTTATACCAAATTTCATAATTTATTTCTTAACTTAAATTCCACTTGTTTTACAAATCCAAATTTTCAAGCCAAACCCATACTTTAATTTCTAATATTATTTACATATTTGACTGGAATAATATTATACATATAAAAATCATTTAAATCCAGTTTTAAGAATTATTTAAACATATAATCTTTCCAAAAATACATATATATATATATATATATATAACACCACGGGTCTGTATAATATTTTCTAACATAGGTTAAGTGATACGGATACTATATCATTTCAATCCGTAAATTTCAAAGAAACTGGGTTCTATCATTTCAAACCCGCAATCGCAAGTTAAAATGACTAAGTAAATAAATGAAATATATATGTTGTTCAGGCCTATCATTTCAGCCTGTGATGATCTCTTATTTTTACAGGGAACTTGCAGTGTGATTAAACAGTAAATAATAATAAATAGTATAACTGAAAAATATAACAATAGATAGTACAACTGATGATGTGTCAATTAAAAATGGGGTTTTAACATCATAAGTTTATATCACAGGTAGAGAAAATTAAATAAAATAAATTTACAAATACAACTAGTGATTAATTCACAGATATACAAGTACGTTTTCTGGTGAGAAATACTCACTGAATGCCCTCGAAGATTTGATTCAAAACGATGGCAACGCTTGAAAAAGAGAATGCACAGAAGCACGATCAAATTTGTTGCGGAGGCTGTGACTGGATTTTTTATTCTTGAAAAGGAAACGAATAAAAATTCAAAATCAAAACTAAGTAAAAAATTTCACACGAAATTGCAAAATTAGCTGGACGAATAGAATCAAATTTGACTCGACCACTTCCACTACTCGACTCGACCACGTTCTCAAAGTTCGGCAGTGTAAACCTACCTATATATGTACCCATGAAATTATAGTGGAAAGTTTAGGCAAAGGTTGGAAAGAAAAGGTGGGCAACAATATATAATTTAACAAATAGGTGGCGTTTAATCTAATTTCTCATGCACTCTTCTTCCTTTCCCAGTTCATACTCACGTACTAACTTCTTTTTGTTTTTTTTATATATAAGGCACTGCACGTAACATCTAGGCTCGGCCACCTATCTGAAGGCATGCACGCATAATCCACTCAGTGGCTAAATAAATTTGCAAAGGTGGTGAACATACTATCTAACTAAGTACAGGAGGCACAACTTTCGGAAAGGAAAAGTATTCAAGACAGTATGGATTCTATGAAGGCACGGCTAAAGCCTATCCGAATTAAATGCATGCACGTTACTTTCTTTTCTTTTTTTTGAAAAAAACACGCAAGTCCTCAAGTCTAAAACTTACTCTTCATCACTCTTCTCTCCACCCTTCTTTCTATTTTCTCTCTTCCACAAGATCCACTCATCTCGGCTTCGCCTGAATTATGCACGTAATAATTTTATTTTATTTTCTATTTTATTTATATATATTTTTTATTTTTTTATATATTTTTTTATACAACAACAGGTGACTAGAGAAAGGCATGCACGCATCAACCTGTGAAAAAAAAAATCAATACGTTTTGTTCAAGCTTTGAAATTACATGCATGCGTACAAAGCAAAGGTGGCAAAGGCTTGAAGGTTCAGGTGCTAGCTACATCTCCGCATGCATGCAATAATATCATTGAACGCAAGGAGGAACTTGAACAAAATTTTGATGCATGCAATCTATGCGTCCAGGCCTATTTGCATGGTACCCTCCCCTTTTTCCAATCAGTATGTATTCACGACCATATCACGCATGCAGTGACAACATACAGGTGTGATGAGTGGCCGAGCCTTTTGGTGGAACGGTGTAAGATTGAAACGAGGAGGAAACAAAAAAAAATTATAAGGAAAAGAAAGTTTGACATTATTACCTGGAGAAGCTTTCTCACGTGAAGATGAAAGTGAACCAAAGCAAGATGGAGTGGCGAATGAATTAGAAGGATGGAGTTTTTTTGGTATTTATAAGAAGTACATCGTATAAAAAAAAGTAAGAACATAGATAAAAGGGGAAATTAGGATAAAGGAGGCAAGTAAAAATTTAGTTCGAAACTGTCAGGAGGAAAAACGTGAAATGTTTGATTGAGGAGCTGATTGCGTTGGACAAACGCATGAAATAACTTTTGTTTAAAAGGTAAGGTTCATACAAGCGAGTGGTGCATTTATCAAGGGATGCAATTTATTTTTATGAGGGCAAAAAATCTATGGAAAACAAATTTTTAAAACAATGCGTTGAATTATTGCGTTTATAAGGCAAAGAATATTTAGATCAAATAGTTAATTTTTGCAGTGGTATATTGGACCACATATCCAAAAGTAACGTACATTGATTTGTCTGGAAGAAACGGTTAATAATATTAGATTTTGAATGTTATTCCATCCAAAGATTTTATACCAAATTTTAAAACCAATGAAGGCTATTGCAAGGGTAACGTTAGGCTATAGTAAATTTTTAACTTATTTATTTATTCATATATATATATATAATTCATTTTTGAAAAGAGCAAAAGTGAAATAAACATTTATACTAATATATTAAATCAAAAGATATAAAATCCAAAGATTTAAAATTTCAAAACGTTGAACTTAATAAGAATCATAGAATTTCTTACATAAATAAACTTTTGGGTGTTTATTTACAATTTCATTTAAAAATACCCCTTTGTAAAACAAAAACCACACGGTCCATAAATGAAAGAATTTAAAGAATTTAAATAAATATTGGGCTATTACAGAAGCCACCAGAGGATACCACATGGGCTACGGGAGAAAAACAAACTCGTACAAGGCGCGCTAGGGTAGGTGACACAGCACAACTAGGCAATGCCAGTGTAGATATACCAGTTACGCTTATGGGCCGGTGGTAACGCGTAGCGCGCAGCTACCGCCCACCTCAAGCCATACCCCCAAATCAAAAATCAAAAGTGGCCAACGAATCAATCCAAAAGTCAGAGTATAATATCGAAGGCATGTGTCCGATAAAAGGTGCGACCTTCTTGGCCCGTCAATGCTCTTGTTTTAGCCACCTTATGCCAACTCACGGGAGTCGGGCCCACGCATTTACCTCAAAGGAAACGCCGCCGCCATCCTACTTCATTCTGGAATCTTCACCGCGTACGCGGTTGTTAAAGTGGTTTTTGGAGTTGGCAGAGAGTATGACAACTTCCGATCCCGATCTCTTTAACAACCAAACGTTATTATAACACCGCGGTCATTTCAAAATAATTTATACTTCAAAACCAGAATATGATATCCCTTTCAAAACCATAAAAATATGATATCATTTTCCGTTTTAAAAACCAAATCAATATGATATTATTTTTATAAAACCCCAAATCAATATAATATCATTTTTATTTCGAATATATCCCTTTTCCCCAAAATCAAGGCACTTTCAAAATTAATATATTTCGAAATCAAACACTTGAAATATAACACTTCCAGATTTTAATACCTTAAAACTCATAACTTCCACCACTTATGTGGTTTAAATATCAGAAATACTTTATAAAATTAAATAGCTTCTTTAATTTCACAAATCAATTTCAACACAATTCGAATTTCTAAATTTTAAATTCTTACCAAATCCCAAAATCAAGTTATAATAATCATAACTCTTTTAGAATTTCCAATTTAATAAATTTCACATCAACTTATTTGAGTTTAGTTCTTAAATAAATTCAATTCCAAATAAATTTCCAATTTATCTTCCAACTTCAATTTATTTAAATCGTTATAACTTTATATACAATATAATTTGAATACTTAACCATACTATCTTCCATAAAATCAAACTTTATTATTAAACTTATTTTATAATAAAAAAATTATACATAGTTTAAAATCAAGAATAAAATAACATTTATATAACTTCAAAAATAAATAATTATATAACCCCTATATTTTCTTTATAAAACCATAGAAAATCATTTCAAAATATTTTAATATATAGACCACGGTGTTTGTATAAAATTTTCTACCCTATGGTCAAGTGATACGGATATTTATCATTTTAATCCGTGATTTAAAATAAACTTCGGTTATATATCATTTCGAACTGCAATCCCGAATGAAATAAAAATGCACAATAACTTGCAGTTTATACCAATATAAAATACAACATCCATTCATCCAACATCAATCATCAACCATTTACCACAATCATCATCCAATTAAATCTTTAACATCAATATAAACAAATAATAAACAACAGGTATTTACTGGCAGTTTATATTCAAAATAAATTAATTAACAATGTAACTGGTAGTTTACATGCAGTAATAATTTAATTAAGAATTTAATCCAATAAATCTAATTTAACTGAGATGATGATTAAAAATATGTCAAACAATCACAAATAAATTTCTAATCACATCAAAAATAAATTTAACAGACATAAGAAATTTTAGAAGTTGTGAGTGGGTTAAACACTCACCTTTTTAATTTAAATTGAATGTAAATCCAATTTAAATCCAAAATTTAAACTGTCTCGGAATTCTTCCAAACCAGCGCCAAAATGTCCAGAATTCCAATATAAGCCTAGGGAGAAAACCGCGCATGAAACGGACCTCGTACGTGAAGTTACGTGCGTTAGAACACTTGAGTTCAAGTAAAAAAACAAAAAAATACAAAACACTCACGTTAGAATCAGGGCCATGTCAGCATTCTCTTCACGCACGCAAAACCCCAGATAACTAAAACCTAGCCTACTACAGATTGCCAGAAGCCACCACGTACGAATGCCGAACGCAATGCAATGGCCGGCCGCTGCCTCCCCCAGGCCGAGTTGCCTCCTCTATGCGCCATTTCCCCCCTTTGCGCCGCTCGATCGAGCAAAAAGACCCATAGCCGTCGCCCAAAATCATGACCTGATTGAATTTTTTAACTCGATCCAACCGTCACTTTGGCAAACAAACTACACCGATGAACTCCCCATCGTCCACTCTACAATACCCAGAAATAGATTCGAAGATCAGGCGATTTTGGTCGCGGCGTGATGAACGACCGTGGATAGTTCATTGATTTCCGGCCACACTGAAACCCAGATTGAAAAACAAATCATATATTTGACTTGCGCTCATTGAGAGCTTCAAATCCATATAGAATTCGATATAGTTTGATGAGATTTAATTTTTGGCTTTGATTTTGAATTGGAACTGGATTTGGAATTTAGAATTTTTCGTCTACCACTGAGGAAGAGGAGGAACAGAATGAATTGGAATTGTACGTACAGAATAATGACATAATAATTACATAAGAAGTAGGCTATGGTTTATAACAGGGTATATATAGGCAAGCTAAAATTAGAATGGACCGGATCGATTGGATATACGGGTTGAACGATAAAATGGCCCGAAAAGCCCGTTTCGACTCCAGAACGAAATTGGATCAATCCATATATCAAAATAGATGTTTTGAAATATTTTAAACGCAATGGAATAGGATTTAGATCCAAGTTCCATCGTATGAATAAGTTATGCTAAAATCATTTGATTTCAAATTGATTTCAATTTCATTGATTTCAAGGCATTTCGAGTCCGTACGATCAAACGACAAGTCCGATCGGTACGAAACTTGAAATCCTACAATAATTCACCGTTACGGATCCGATGAAATTGGTTTCATCAAAATCCGAGTCAGTGGTCCAAATGGCTATTTCTACATTTATTAAATAAATTAATAATTGATTAATTAAATCAAATTTTCAATTTCAATTCTAAAATTGACAATTCTTATCATTTTTATATTTCCAAATCATTCACACTAATTTAACAAATTTAGATGTCAATTTAAAGTTAATCAAGTTATTGATTTCTGTGTTAACCTCAATAAATTGAATTCAGAATTTATATATATAATTCCCAATAATTCCATTTAACTAAATCAATCAACAATTATTCCATTCATTATTGTCAAATAGATGGATTTAACATTGGATTCAAAACTATTACATTAATTTTCTCATATTCCATCTTCATTTCAATTAACGTAAAATTTATTATTTAATTCTACTTATTTGTAATAAATCCAATTATTTAACTTTAAATTCCAATAAATAAATCCTAACTTCCATTCTTTTTATCCAATCAATTGTCATATTATGAATAAAATTAACATTACTTCCGATTATTACTTTAATTTACATTAACAAAACGTTAAATTAAGATTTATTGTAATTGATTACCAAAGCTTATTTAACACATTAAATAAATAAACAACCTATATTAATTGTCACCTATTTGCTTTTAATTGCATTTATAAGTTTGTTGCATATCAACCCAGGTTATTATTCCATATATAACACTAATTTTATTCCATTACTATTTATGATACCTTTGCATTACATACTTCAATATTTCCATTTTCATCTTTATTTCCATTGTATGATATTTAATTCCAATTGCTACAATAATTACACTTATTATAAATTAGATTTCAGCGAAATTATTTGTTTGTCTTTCATCACACTACTATATTCAAATATCCATCTTTCTTTGTATTAACTACTATTTCCATTTTATTATATTTTTCAAATATGTACATTAATTACGATTATATTCTCAATTAATTTATTTACCTGGTTTCATACATTTATTACATCAATTACTACCTTATAAATAAATTTATGTTTCTATTTAATTTACATTGAAAGTTTCCACTATTATATTAATTATCATTGAAGTAACATTTAATACCCTTATTTGTAATTAGTAAATGAACTGGTAAAAACTACCATTTGTCACCATTATCCCTTTATAATACTTGTATGTTTATTTTTCACAAACAATTTCCATCTATCATATTATTTCACACATTAATACAATAATTACATTTGTTTTTATTATATTCCATTTATAACTAAGTCATAACATTTAAATTATTTTATTTAATTGGCATCACTATGTCATAGATTGCATACTGCAACACCCAAGAAGTGACGCAGGAAGTGCCAAAAAATGTTGCTGTAGGCTAAAAAGGGTAAAGGCAACACTTTCTCGATGATGCATTTTGCCGGTTCCCCAGAGTCAAAGGCAACACTTTGCGGCCCTAGGGCAACATCTGTTCTGTTGTTGCCACAGGTACCAAATTTACTAGAAAGTGGGCCCAGCAATCTGGGCCCCAACATGTGGGCCCATATTGTGGGGCCCACTAATTCTATGGCCACCTTTAAGGAACCCTGTTGTGGGGCCCATATTCATTAATCTATGTTAACACTTTTACCATCCAATGGCAACACTTTGCCAGTTTATTACGACATTTAACATTACATACTGCAACATTATGTCATATCTATGGCAACACCTTTTGCAATTTAAATTGGAAATGTAATGCAACATTATACTACTGCAACATTATATCATATCTATGCCAACATTACACTGTAACAAAGAACTTTTCATTTCAGAATAACCAGCAACACAAGTTTTACTTAGTCAAGTACAAAATAACAAACATACTTAAAAACATGGCCAGTGTATTCATAGTTACAGCCACTACATACTAAATTCTACTTATTAATGGTACATTCATATTTGCGAGCCTCCAGTGCCATCAGTGCCATCAGTGCCCCTAGTGCCTCCAGTGCCATCACTGCAGATGGTCGCACAAAGATCCCCAACATTTGTAGTGGATTGTCATTTACAGTGGATTGTTTCTGTTTATAATTTTGAACAAAATCATTTGCAGTGGAAACATATGGTTTATGATAGTCTGTTAACATAGTACATACAAAATAGTCTTGAACAAAAACAGTGTGGATAATGGAAGAAGGTATTACAGGTTCAACTTGCATGGAGCATATAGGCTGAAAGGTTTGATTTGCAACTGTCATGCAGATAATTGCATTTAGTTCATTTAATCCATATTGCGTTTTGCCTTCCAGTTGTTGTTGTTCATGTTCAGGTTGGTTCATTATGGAGATTCCACTGCCATTGGGATAATCGGATTTATTATGCACATTCGCAAGAGTACCACTATGCACAAGAGTAGTT
Source organism: Allium cepa (assembly GCA_030765085.1). Classification (NCBI taxonomy): domain Eukaryota; kingdom Viridiplantae; phylum Streptophyta; class Magnoliopsida; order Asparagales; family Amaryllidaceae; genus Allium; species Allium cepa. The sequence continues at coordinate 629,662,892 of CM060940.1, read as the reverse complement.
ACTACTTTTACACTGCCTGAAACATAAGTTTCTTCGAGGTTATCATTGAGTAAAACAGCATTAGCTTCGGGAAAAAAATCCTTCCCAAATAAGGCACAATCAATGTCAGGCAGGGAAAAAGGCAAGTTTGGAAGGGACACGCTATGGGGGGAAACAACAAAAACTTCAGGACAGATGGTTGAATATCATAGTCTACTTCGAAAAACTCAACCTCCTCTACAGCGGTAATATTTGCATATCCATTCTCATTATCAACCTAGTCTAATTCATGACAATATTCAACATCATTTGCCAACACCTGAAAATTGTTCATTGAAATGTTTACAACATCATTGAGTTTGACTGGCAAAACGTTATCATTTACAGTTTTAACAGCAACATCAACCTCTTCATTTTCAAAAGGATTCACCATGGGACCTTCATCAATAATATCCTTCTGTTTTTATTTATCTAACAGTACAATGCTTCCCTTATTTTTTTTATTATATGAAACTTTTTTCCTAACTTGTTTCAGTTTTTTAGGCTGGCTTATGACTTCATGACTCGTTCTTCCACCCTCATTACCACCAGTAGAGACCGTAACATCATGTTCCACCACCTCATTTTCTTTAGGAGCCAAAAGGCAAAAAAAATTCAGAATGGCCAAACTAAGAGCATGGCGCGCAAATTTCTGGCTTCCATAGATGGCTTGCTATAACTAGTTAATCACTTCCATCAAGTAACATAGCAGGAAACTTGTCCACAAGTTTGTCTCTCTGGTTCACCTCAACAAGACATTTTGTATATGTTATCGTCTCCAATCTCTAAGTAGATTGATCCACGCATAAGAACTTCCCAACTCGAGAAGCTAACCAGTTTATGCCATAGTGGGACTAGGCAGAAAGAGGTATATTACTTAACTTGATCCAAACTGGAACTGAACCTATTGTACCACAACTATTTCCAACAAAAGCATCCCAAGGCTTCAAGATAAATAGTTTGTTTCTCATAATGATAGGATCGGACTCTGATATTCTATGTCGATCATCTGTAGAAGTGAAGCAAAAAAGAAAAAAGAAGCCATCAGACTTGACTGAAACATCACCTTTAAGCTTCCACACCTTTTTCAGGTGATACACAATAGTAGTGTATGGTAGAGGCTTATCCAGGAAGAAACCCACAAGTTAATCCTTCCATATCTTATTTCTAGCTTTGAGAATGTCAGAGGACGGTAAAAGAAGATCATCAGAGAAGCTCAGTGGTATATATTGAGGAATATAACTACCAGCATTGCATGGCCGGGATTTGAAGAGAGAAGACCAAGGCAGAGAGTTGATTGAAGTCGAATGGTGGGGAGGTGAGGAAAAGCAAAGCAGATGACAAGGGTCAGTGAGAGGAGGAGGAAGTAGGTTTGGCAAGGGGTCAGTGAGAGGAGGAGGGTTATGAGTAGGGGGAGTAATCAAGGGCGAAGCTGAGGCAGAAGCATGAGAAAGGACGAAGAAGCATGGGTTAAGGAAGGGGGCATATGAAACAGTTGAAGAGAAGGGAGGAATGGTCTCCATGGAAAGAAAGAAAGAAGCTTCTATTTTTTCTCATATGTTATAAGTTCAGATTTATATATAAAATAAGAAAACTATTATAAATGTTATAATATAAAATTTTAAATTGCTTTGAAAATTAAAAAAAGTTTCAAATTTAATAGTTAAATTTAAATAAAATAAAAATATAATATAAATTTTCAAAATATTTGATATTGTCATAAAATTAATTTCAAAAGTAGTATTTATTAGTAAGATTAATAAAATAAAAGAATTAACTAAATAAGTTAATTATCAAATATTTATACATGTATAATATATAATGATATATGCTATGTTGCCTCAAATATTTAAGACAATATGTGTAACGATCGAAAATTTTATCACTTTGATTTGTAAATGTTTAATTAATTTTAAATATTTAATTAATTTTAAATATTCAACTAATTGATTTTAAATGCTTAAATAACTGATTTTAAATATTTTTTTGATATAAATGTTTAGTTCGATGAAAAAATGACAGAAAAGATTTTTTCGGGTTTTCAGCTTTTTATCGAACGAAAAGTTGTCGAACATTATTGCACTCTTGTTTCATCTTTATAACAACATTTTATCATGTAACACTACTAAAAATAATCGAATTAAAGACTGTAAATTTCAGTCTTTAATCGAAGAATTCGGTCACTAATTAACTTCTAAAGACTGATTAATGACCGAAATTTCAGTCACTAATAACCAAGTCTCAATAAAATATTAAGACTGAAGTTTCGGTCTTAAAATCTAGAGACCGAATATCGGTCTCAAATTGCTATAAAGACCAAATTATAAAGACTGATGTATAGTCTATAATCAGTCTCAAATTATATATATGAACACCTATATGTAAGTACGTACAAGTTTGTATATGTGTGTGTATATAAACTCATTAACAATTGCATTAGAGCATCAAAAATAATTTGAAAAATATTCAAAAGGATTGACAAAACAACTCCATCTAGAAAACAATCAGAAGTATTACATATAATTCAGATATAGAGTAAATACAATGTCATAGAGTTACAGTTACAGTCATATACATGCATTCATGTATAAGCAAAAAAAACCCAACGAATCACTATACATAAAAGTAGCATACAGAATCTACATTTATTCACGTCCTCTATTGTCCTACGGGGCTAGCCTAGGAGTAAACTAATCAATGTGATTTGGAAACGCTGTAAACAGCTACAATTACCGACAACCTTTTATCATCGGTTGCAACCATCTTCTTCTCCAACCTCCATCAACTATATCATGTGTAAACAAATCCACGCTGTTAAACTCTCCACCCATTTTACTGTTGTAGTGGATTTATATGGTTAGTCAATTGCGCAAATGCATAAAAAGTACAGAAAAAATACAATTACATAAACATAAACATTGACATATATGATTCTACCTTATCTCCTCAACTCTTATTCTTTGCCACTTTTGCCAACTTTGTCTCCGTTATGCACCTCAAGCTGTAATGGTTTATTAAGCAAGAAACTGCATTGCTCAAATAGGACAATTAGTGATAAAGATTCGGTCCTTCTAGAAGCACCGACAAAACTATCCTGAACCAAAGAAATAAGAAAATTACTGTCTCCTTCTTTCCTTGGTATGGTGGAGTTGAAAATTAAGGCTTTGTCATGGAATTGAAAGCAATTTGAGGATTTTAAATGACAAATATACAACGATAGCTTCATTCGAATTAAGTACCTTTACTAATTATTGCGTGAAGAAGAAACTAGGTGGATAAATAAGTGGACTGCTTAGTTTAAGGAAATGGTGGACCTACACTAATGGTTGCGTGAAGAAGGTACTAGTGGATAAATATCATGAGTGAGTGGAGCGTTTAATTTTAGGAAATGGTGGAATTTACTAGAATATTAAATTACATTGTACTTTATGTAATATCAGATCCGGAAGCACTGACATGGATAACCAAGTTTATCCATTAGATCAAAAGATCAAAAGAAAACTGTGCCATTGGATATCATGTTATTTACATACGGATTAAAGATCAAATTAAAGACTGAAATTTAATTTATAAATGGTCTCAACCTACAGTAACCAATCAAAGACCGTTTTTCAGTCTTTAATACTAATAATTAAAAACTGAATTTGTCAGTCATTAATCAATCTTTAATTAAAGACTGAAAATTTTCAGTCTTTGATTTTCAGTCTTTATATGAGTATTATTTTGTAGTGTAATAAGTTAGAGATAACACAATAAATATTTATTAAAAATGATAAGATGGATTAGTTAATAAGTCAAACAAAATGATACCTTAAGTGTAAAAGTGGATAAACAAGTACAATAACTTTTCAACATCATTATTCATGCACACGGGCATGTTTGTTGGGTTTTGGGAGAGATCGTTTCAAAATGTACCTAGTGGGAAAAAGGTTCTTTTTGTTGATGGGCAAGGGAGAGAAAAAGGTGCAAGGGTGTTTTAGATTGTAAATCCAATAAGACAACCCTATAACAAAATCATTAATCTATGGTAATTTAAATGTGTAGTGCCATTTGATTTAGAATCACATGCAAATTGTTGACCATAATAGTTGCATATATATTTCTAAAAATTGAAATTAGCTTCTTTAGTAAAATGTTCTCATACCGGAGAAGGCTTTCCAGAAGAAGGCTTGCACATCGGGTGTAGAGGAAGTATCTAATATTGATGTCTTCTTCATCGGTTTCCTCATCATCCGCTACTTCCACAAACTCATTGTCACCTCTTGTTTCTCTAGAACTACCTATTTGTACCTGTTATAGTGAATGAAAAACAAAAATACATTTTAGATTAGAAATATATAGATTAATCTATGTGTGTATCAGTTGCATATACAGTCTAATATCATTTAAGTCTATATAATAGTTGCATATACAGTCAATATATATAATAGTTGCATATACAGTTTAATACCACATCAGTTTAATACTGTGTGTTAAACATTCAAACTCACAATTGCATATAATATATAATACACAATTTAAAACATTCAGTTTAACTGATATACATAGAACTACACATGCATATTTAAATTATACACGCTCTGCTCCTCCTTTCATATGTGTTTCAATGCCGACGTAATCCAGTAATTAACATAACATAGTAATTAATTCAGATTGTAAATCCTATAAGACAATTACAAACTGATATAACCAAAATGTTGTCAGTGAGAAAATTACAAACTGAATATCTTCTATCCTAGAATATTTTTAAACTAAAACATCCCCAGTAAAATATTTTATTTGAACAACATACTTAATGTTACCAAACAAAATATGTTCAAAACTATTTTCTCCCTAAGCTATTTTCAAGTAACATAGTTCCAAACAAAATATTTTAAATTAAAACATGTTTTTGAAGCAAAATATTTGCTACCTCGATTTATAACTAAATAACTAGTGATTTTCCCAAACTAAAGTTAAATTTTATATAATTAATGAATGAAGTTTATTTAATTAAACCATTATACTAGCGTAAATAAAGTGAAAATATTTTTTCGCCAAGAAAAACGGGTTTTTACGATGGTCCATTCCCTTATATAATACTTGCCTCTACTACTTCGGCATGTATTCCTCAATACGAAATAACTCAAACAAACATAACTCGTATGACACATTTAGTCCTACATCCTTACAAACACAATTGAAGAACAAACCATGACTGCTTAAGAACATAATGACAATCTTCCTTAACAAGAGAAAGAAAACACATCACACATATTTCATAGTACAATCCAGAAAGAAGAGTACATGCCATATTTCATTTTCATCCCAAGCCAAAAGCTTCACATATTTAGCTAACAGAAAAATTCACAAGCTAGGAAAGACCATTGCCTCTTTATACACATGACAACTACATGCACTAACCATGATATAAGGACAAGAATATTCTAGTACCACATATTTTAAATTCTATAACTATATATTAATCCTATAACACAATTCAAACTATAAATTAATTCAGATTGTAAATCCTATAAGACAACCCTATAACACAATTCTATAACTATAAGTTAAATCAAACTGTAAATTATTGAAATTGTTAATTAATTCAAACCGTAATATTTAAGTTGATACTTAAGATATAGTATTCACCATATTAGGTTTAGCAAAATAAATGTTTGTTGAAATACAGTAAATTTACAAACACGGCTAAAAAATTAAACTATTTAAGTTCATACTTAACTGTAAATTTATAAAAATTAAACTATTTAAGTTCATACTTAACTGTAAGTTAAATTAAACTATTTTAGTTCATACTTAACTGTTTAAGTTCATACTTAACTTTTTAAGTTAAGTTTATACTTAATTGTAAATTTATAAAAAAAATAAACTATTTAAGTTCATACTTAACTGTAAGTTAAATTAAACTATTTAAAAATATAAATATAGTGAATTTAATTTAAATATATTACTGTAAATATATCCACTGTCATTTGAGTTCATACTTAACCAGAAATTATATATTACTGTAAATCATTCAAATTTGTTGTTGTAAATATATGATTCACTACCTATTTCGTAAAATCAATAATTAAACCTATAAATTTTTGCATCTCATATTAATAATTTAATCTACTAATTAAACAGATAATTAAATAAAATAGGTAAAAGTTAAAACAAACTCACATTCTTCCTCTTTCGGCTAGTATTCACCATATCTCGACACAAAGCCTCAAATCGATCGTGCAATTGGAATCGCAGGCTTGCAACACATTGACGAAGTTTAAGCCTTTAGGGAAATAATTAATCGATCGAGTTGAAATTTGTAGGTTTAGCTATTGGATTTGCAAAATCTCTAAGTGGATCTTGGGTTTCTTTAATCAACTGAGGGAAGCGGCTATTTACAGTAAGTGGATCTAGTGTTTGAGTGAAACCCTTCAATATTTTGTTAACTTTTACCGCTTTGTTTTTGCTTCCCGCGTTAAAAATTATTTAAGCCTGCTTTTTTTTCCAGCCCGCACTCATTTTTTATAATATTTTTATAAGTCTATAGCTACTGCAACATAGTGTTGATATCTATGCTAACATCCTGAAGCTAATGTTGTAATAGACAAAAATCAGCATAGCTATCCTTACATTATAGCTAGCAACATATTGTATTTTCGTTGCAATAGGCCATCTATGTCGTAGTGCGTGTTCATTCAAGTTCATTAATTATTAACTCGCATTAACATATTTCCTTAATTTTACATCCAATTACTGTTACATTGTGTTATTTCATTAATTAATTCAATACTTACTTTTATTTTCTCATATTCAATTTATATCTAGGTATAACACTTCCACTACTTCATTTATTAGAATTTTATTCAAATTACTAATAATTAGTTTCAGTGGTAATTACCATTGCTATATTTCATTTTAACATTCATTTCGATATTAAATTATAAAGTTTCTATTTCTTACTAGACTTAATTACAAAAACCTTATTAAATTACAAATTTAATTATTAAAAATCTACGTGTCGTTACACCTTCTGAGGCACAGTCTTGGAATTCGACGAAACTAGTTCCATTGGATCCGTAATATTGAATTATTATCGGATTTCAATTTTCGTAGTGTTTGGAGTGATCGTGTGGCCGTACGATATATAAACGCATTAGAATTTTTATATCAAAAATTCAATTTAATAACTGGGTCCAAAAGGCTATCTTCTCCATATGATCAAATTTAGACTCGGAACCTTTTCCATCGTGTTTGGAAAAGACGTATAACAATATAGATGCCAAGCGAAATGCTTTGATCGGAGGTCGAGATTTTTAGCTCGATTTCGAGACGTTTAAATTCAAGTTTAAATTAAAATTTTATATTATGTGACTAGTCAAACAATTCACTATGCTTGCTACAGACACATAGAGAATTTTTAACACGTGTTCTTCTTCGTGAAACACGTATCTTCCATATGAAAAAAAATAAATCAAGTCATTTCTTTCAGTCGTTTCCTAACATAAAATAAATAACGAGCCATCATTCTCCTCAAATCTAAACCTCTTCGAAAAAAATATTAAAAAAGGGCGGAACATGAAACCCAGATCTAAGGAATTGCTGAAGCTAATTTGAATCGACATCCCCTCAACAAAAAATTTTATTTACCGAGTCGCGCTCGAATCAAGATGAATCGCGGAGGGAGGGAGATCGATTTTTGAGGGTTTCGCTCGCTTTGTGTTGGAGGTTCGGCCGAGATGGAGACATAGGGTTTTGGGATGCGCGTGAGTGGTTGGAGGTGATGCAAAGGGGGTGATGGTAGGAGGCCTAATGCAGGGACACTCGTGGAAGATCGCGACTACGACATTGGCAAGTACGACGATCGAATGTGTGTGTCTCGAGTTGACTTTGAGGTCGTGAATGAAGAGATAGGTGATGGGTTCTTCTTTGGCATTACTGCGAGGTGGTTGGCAACTCGCGAGTAGGCTAGGGTTTGCTTCATTGTCAGTGAGGTATTTGTGCAGTTCTTTTTGTTAAAAAAAATTAAAAAGCATTTAATAAACACACACACACACACACACACATATATATATTAGGTAATGAATATAACAAATTTATATACATAATCATATTTTTAAAATATATATATTAGGAATATTTAATGTTTAAAGAGTTTATGTAAAAGTTATATTTTAAATCTATGAGGTTTATTTTAGTAGTATATATACGTATATAGTTTCAAAGAAATAATAAAATAAAATAAGTGTACCTATGTGCATATGTCCACTTACTATTTATTTTAAATAATGTATAATGGAGATAAATTTGTTTAATAAACTTATGCAACTATTTTAGTTACTAAAAATATTTTCAAAAAGATTATTAATTTAAAATAAAAATCATTGGTTAATTAAATTTATCAAATGGAAATTAGATTGTTCGATTTATTCGAATATTAATAAAAATCATCTAATATTTATACAAGGTTTATAATCATGAAGGAAACAAAAGCCGAAATGGAAGTGGGTTGCAAATAAAAATCAAAGGTGAGTTAATCTCACTCATTTGGATTACCATTAGATTAAATAGTTAAAATTTAAATTATGGATTGATTGCTTGAATTGATTATTATTATCAGTCTGGATGTGATAGTATATATAAATGTATATACATTGGAGTGATTGATTCCCGCATTATATAGCGGATGAGACACTATACGCCTCACATAATAACGGATAACCCTTTATACCGCGATATCGCTCCTTGAAGCGGGATTGATATAAATTGTTGTGCTAACATCTGTGGATGCAAGGAAACAGGTTGGAGGAATCCAACTGGATTCCTCAAATGTTTGAATTTATTTTATATTCTATGATATGATTTATTGATAATCTGCGATTGATTATATTGGTAATTGAAATTATTGAATGCCATGGTTTGGCCGAATATATTTTGGTATTTTAAGATATCAGAAGTATAAAAATTGGCATTCTGGAAGGAAATTAAAATAGAGAATTTTAAGTAAAATAATTTTAGAGAATTGGATAAATTAAAGAAGAAATTTAGAAACGGATAAAAGTTGATTTTTGAAATCCTATCGAATAAATTCCTAGTACGGGAAAAAAGATTTTAATAAATAGAAATAAACGGATTTTGAGAACTTAAGCAATATTGTTTAAATATTGAAGACTTTATTTTAAATTCAGAATTTAAAATGGTTTGGAAGAAGTAAAGGGAGAATTTTAAAATTAACTATGAAATTAATATTTTAGACTTTAAATATTAAATCATGAATATAGAAGTGAATATGGAATTATTGGGTTTCGAAATAAATTGAGTAAGTAAAGGAATTTATTTTTAAAATGGAGTAAAATTTGGAAATCGATTTGGTAATTGATTTATTGTTTGAAACTGGGTTTAAAAAAAGGAGAATGAGATTATGGAATTTATAAACGGGTTTTATAAATAAAGTGAAATATTTATCATAGGATAATTTGGAAGTATATATTCAGGATAGGAATTCATAAAGGAATGGGTAATTTGTTTTAAAAACAAATAGTGGTTTATTTTTAAAGGTGTGAAAGGAAAGTGTATTTCCCTTAAAAGCCTAGGACGTTATCGAGCATATTTTTAAGTTAAGTTAAAAGTTTTAAAGTTGTTTAAAAGAATGTTTTTGAGAATTATTATTTAAGTTGTTTAAAATTTTAAAGGTAAATATTTTATTAAATTAGTTATAGTAGTAATTATTTTAAAAGGTCAATTGATATCATGGTTTAAAAAGATAATTATTAATATTTATATTTTACAAAGTAGTTTTATTTTAAAGATAGTTTAGCTAAAGTTTTTATTTGAAAAACCTGTATAGAATTTCGTAACTTTTATTTTAAATTTTTTGGCTTAAGTTTTACATGAGAAGTTATTATAAAATTTCATAACTAGTAATTTAAATAAAGTCTTTTAAGTGGTTTTATTTTAAATGTTTTAAAGTATATATATTTTTGGGTAAAGCTATTTTAAATTATTTTAAATCTAAAGTATTTAGACTTGGTAATTTTCAGTGGAGATAAAAAATATTTAGGAATTTATTCAACGAGATGAAAATGATTTGAAAACTCATTTCAAAGGGCTGAAGTATGGTGTTTGCGCAAAAAATGGGCAAACACCCCAAAGTCGTACGATTTAGTTGATTATATGTTGTTCTTAGCGATTTGGGTGATTTATGCAAATATGTAAAAAGCAGGGACTAAACTGTAAAAGACACACAGATTTATAGTGGTTCGGCCACAACGTGCCTACGTCCACTTTATATGTTATTCTCCTTTTCTCTTCAGATTACAAGTACAAAGCTTTGTATACAAGTATATGAAAGTTGTTTGAAAGTTCCTTCCGTGCTTGAGCTCTCAAACTTCTCCGCCATTATTGTACCCCTGCCCCTCTATTTATAGAGTGAGGTTGGGGGCAGGGGTCTTGGATGTTTATAGCTGCTGGTGGGCCTGGGTTGAAGCAATCTGGTCTGGCGATGTTGGTTCGGTATCCACTTGGTCCGGTAGTGGTTGGAGTGAGTTGGTTCGGCATGGCTTGGGTGGAGAGTTGGTTCGGTGGGACGTTGGTCCGGCAGTGGCTAAGTGGAGTTTGGTCCGGTGATGGAGGAGAGGGGATCTGGTTCGGTGTGGGTTGGTTCGGTGATGGAGGAGAGGGGATCTGGTTCGGTAGTGGTGTGGAGACGGAGTTGGACCGGTGGTCTCCTTCTCCTGGATCGGTGGTAGGGATGGAGCTTGGTTCGACTATGAGTCGGGAATGCCGAATGATCTCTTATATTTGGGAGTGCCGAATGAGCTCTTGTATTGGGAACGCCGGATGAACCAAGGCATCTTGAATGCCGAATGAGATCTCGTTTCATACTGCCGAATGGGCTTGAGTGTTGGAGTGCCGAATGGACTCTCGCATTGTTTCACCGAATGAACTTTTATATTTGAACCTTGAGTGAAATCCTAGACTTATATACGCTTGCTGGCTGCTTCTTCTTGGTTCGGTCGTGGTGGAAATGCACACAACATTGATATTCCAGTTTTGACCAAAAATGGGATAACATATGGTAAATAGCATGCGAAGATATTTTGAAATAAATAATTCCAAAATTATTTAAAGTCTAATGGTCGTTTGTGAATGTTATTTGATAGTTAAATACCCGACTATCATATTGGCCAATGCGCTGATCGTTTCGAAGAGACCGGATTAGGATTAATTTCCCGAAAACTACTTCGATCCAGTTTGAACGTTTTCGTGAGGAAGACAAGAGCTGGGAGTAGAAGATGGAGCAGTGAAATGCAAGGGATAATCGCTAGCAATCCTGAGGGTGATTCTAAAATGGATGTAGGAGTAGTGCCTTCGGTTCCGTTCGGACCCGGAACAGACATGTATGGATGAATGCTTTTAGAACATCGTCAGGGGACGATGAGAATTCTAAGTGCATGTGTGCTAAAAGGGTAACGCATAGCCTCGAGCCTCATCAACCGGGAATGGCTAAAGCAGAGGAGGTGAACGCAAGGCTATGTGGCTTGCAACCAATTAGGGTAAGGTCATCCCTGTCTAGATGTCCCTTTTATTCGGCTGTGTGGGCGGTTGCTGATCCCAACCACGGGGTGATCTTATTCGGACTATCCAGTAAGGGGTAGCTCCAGTCTTGTGATGCAGGGGATCAAGGTGGATCCTCGGTACAGTGATCTAGACCACGTACTGTGACGAGCGGTACCCCAGTAGCCTTGCCATTAATGGAAATCCATTCTCACTATGTGCTTTTACGATTTTGATTGTAGAGCCTAGTATTGCAGGAATTTAATAATGTAACAATTTCGGCTATTTGAATAAGTATTTGTATATAGACACTGCTATAATATCAGAGGATTTGATAAGAAATATTTTGGTTATCGTGAGGTAAAAACTCGGCATGTATATTTGTGGCATGGTCTTACGAGATACCTTTGATTTCAAAGGATTTTGAAAACTTTAATAAGCCAATTGAGTGTGTTTTCTAATGTTGGTTTTCCAGAACGACTCAGGTGTTATTTCACTATAATGGTCAGGTCAAACCGAGTATTATAGATATAGGAAAGGATGCTGTGGAGCTCAGGAGACGAGCTGGATGGCAAGACGTATCAAACGTATTTGATGTATATTCCACTGTGCCGTATAAGTTGTGTATTCAGTTATGGGGAAAAGTTGTCATAACCGTCCAGTGTTGTGTTTTTATTTGATGTCATACTCTGTAATATATAATACAGTTACAGTTTCTTTGTATAAAAGCCTATTGTTATCTATTATATGTTACTCCGCTACGATTGTGAGATTCAGATATTGTTTCTATTTTCTTCTTCTTCTACCTCCTTCTTCTTTAACCCTAATGGTTCGTATTTCCATTCACTTTGAGTTGATATGATGAAGAATAGTCTCGACTTAAGGGTAGGGTTTGCGGGCAGTTACAGTGGTATCAGAGCTGAAGGTTAAGCGAGAACCTTGGCTCTGGTGGAGATTACTCATTTGAAATAGAGTCAGTGATACTCTAAGAATGAGTTTGAGTGTATTAATAGATATGAGCGCGTATTCATTAGTAAATATAAAAATTGGGTTTTATATTGTGTTAATTTATCGGTCGAGTGTTTATGAATTCTGGTCGATATGTGGGACGCCATTTCATCGATAGGGGTTTCTAAACTCTTAAACAAGATAAACCGACACAGTATTGTTTTAAAATAGGATAAATGAAAATATTTTACCCAATTTATTTTTGTATATAAAAGAAATAATTTTCCATAAATTATTATAGTTATATATGGTTACTTGGTTGTTCGAAAGTGATAATATTAAATTATTATCATTGTTGTATAAAAATTGAATAAGAAATTGAAATAAAAACTAAAAGCTAAGAAATAAATTCATATACAAATGGGATTTGTAAATGTAAATTGTAAATGTGATTTATAATTTGAAATAGAATTCCAGAGAAATATTTGAAAATAAATTGAAAGGATTTGAAATTTGAAAATTTTAAATTGCTTTGAATTTGAAAATGGTTTTCAAAGGATTTGGAGAAATAATAGTGATATTATTTTGAAAATATTTTTAAATTGGATTTGAAATCTGGTGAGATTTGGAATTTAAAATTATTTGGGAAGGGTTTTTGGAAAGAATAAAAGCACCGAACTCACTTTGGTCGCTGGAAAATAACTTCGGTGATGACTGCAACATCATCGATATTCATTTTCGAGTTTCCAAGGGAGGAATTGCTGCTTGGAGATTTTGTATTGGAGTTGTTTGCAAAATTGGGTTTGGTTTTAAAATTCAAAGAGATAATTGAATTTACAAAGTATTTTGGATATAATTGATTTCAAAGATGATTTTGAATTGTTGAGTAATTATTTAAAAAACTCTGGAATCTTATTTAAAATGTTTAAGGAATATAAATAAGTTTGCTAACTTATAAAAATTTGAAATTTTATTGGAATAAGATTCAACTAGAAAAGGGTTAAATAAAAGTAAGTGTGAATCCCAAATAAGTGGGAAGGTAAGCTAATTAATTGAAGCGAATTAAATGAAGTTAGCAAATGTAATTAAATTTGGAAAACTTATAGAAGTTTGAAATTTAAATTAAATCAGAGTGTAATTAAATATAGTTAAGTAAAAGTGAATTTGAAGAAAGGTCTAAGAAGACTAAGTGAAATGGTTACTTAAATAAAAAGTTATAAGTTGGAAATAAAAGTGTGGATAGACAAATGAATTTGCATTTGTAAGTAAATAGGATTGAAACTGAATATTTGAATTGTGTAAAATGGAGAATTTGTCAGGTTGGACTAAATAAAATAAAATTTGTAAATAAACAAATTGATTTAAGTGGTAAGAAAATAAATTGGAATTGAATAATGGATTGAGATTTGACTTGAATCATGTTAAATAAAATCAAGATTGAATTTGATTAGAAATAAATAGGTGAAAGGAAGAAAAATTGATTTCAAATAAAATTGAAAAATTAATTCGAAGTGGACTAAAAAGTAATAAAGGTTTGGAAATGAAAGTGTTTGAGATATGAAAAAATTAGAATGTGGAACTAATTAAAGAAATGGCTAATTAAATATGGTTTGAGATAAAAAGGATTGAAATTTGAAATAAATTAGTAAATGGAACTAATTTAAAATAATAGTAATGATAAACCTCAGTAGTGAAGTGGAGAATAAATATAAGAAGTATA